>OZ053302.1:17605358-18805358 GCA_964056655.1 Arabis hirsuta | reverse complement strand
TCAATTAAATGGACGAAAAAAGATGTTTGAATCTCACAAACACACTTAATTCGTGACTTCTAAAGAATAGAAGTGAATCACATACTTTTATTCAAAAGAACAAGAACAATCTTCAAAGACATTACTTTGAAAGAAAAACTAGAAACTTTTGTATTAATCTATGATCAAGGGTGAATACCAAGATGAAATCACTTAAGCTTATAAAGGATCTACACTTGGGGCTAGTACAACGTTCTAATGACTTAAAAGGAAATAAAATGCACGAAATTAAATTGAAAAGATCATAGACTTGGCTCCTTGAAGAAATATAGCCGTTAGACATAGTTATGCTGATCCAAAAGGAGAAACTCGTGGGCTCTTGATGTTTGTCCTTTTTCGGGTTTATGAGTTTTAACCTAGGATTTCACTAATCAGATGTAGAATAGTGAGGTTCGTAAAGGGACCAGCAATACACTCTAATTCTATGGATTTCGATCTCAGCTAAGCAATTCAGGTTGGGGTTTTAATGGCACAAAAATAATAAAGCAAAACACAAGTAAAATTTGGTTGCAAACAATAATAAAAAAGGCGTTAGGTCAGGGATAATCCTCAGGGATTCGATTATCAAGAACCAAGCAATTATTCAGGTATGCGATTACGACCAAGTCTAGAACTCAACCATAAATATAAGGAGATCCACTTTCGTGGCATCTACAACTTTCACAATCAATCTAACACCCTAACTGTCGTTGAGGTTACAAGGATTATCAAGCTTTATCGATTAGGGTTGATATGTTCACGAGATGCCCTAACTTCAACTTTCGTTGGCTACGGATCAAATCGCCCACCTAAGTCAATTCCAGCAATTTACAAACTTTTGATAAGTAAATTCAACCTAAGATCAAAGGCTAGGTGATCAATCTAACCTAGGCAATATGATCGACAATAGGTGGAGACTATTGAATGATTATATAAAAACCTATCTATGCTTAGTTCATGATTCTAATCCCATCGAAAATCCCCTAACCTAACAAGAGGACTACTCGCTCATACTTAAGAAACCAACAGCAGCAAGAGATAAAAAAAACTTCATTAAATCAAAAGCAAAGAGATTAGGGTTTAGAAAAACTTCGATAAGAACGTGAAAGATAATCTCTAAAACAATGGTTTGAATCTCTCTCTCTCTCTCGTCGTGATGTCTTGCTGCTGCGTGAATCATGAATGTGGCTGTGGCCCTCTCTCCAAAAATCAGCAATAAAGACCTATTTAAAGGCCCATTACGGCTAGCCCAAAAATAGGCTTGCAGAATTAGGGTTTTGCAAAAGGCCCATTAATGATTCTGCTGGGAGCAGGTGCTCCCTTTCTCGTACTAGGTGCTCCCTCTTTCGTACCAGGTGCTCCCTCCGGATCGATCGATCATAGAATTTACGTCGGTCGATCTAAAATTCAGATCGACCGATCTGCTCGGATATCGATCGATCTGCTCCATTCTGGGTGTCAGGTGCTCTCTTCTGGGCGTCAGGTGCTCTCTTTCTCCAGAATGTCCAAAAAGGGTCCAACTTCATTCTTTTCTAGCCAATTCCGATTGTAAGTTCCAGTTATTGCTTCCAGCCGCTTTTTGTACCTAGAACGACTCGATAGAGAGTGAAAGACTTGATAAAAGCCTACAAAACAAGGGTTAGAATGCGCCAAAAACGCATTATATCAATTTCTCCAGACTTAGATCTTTGTTTGTCCTCAAACAAATTCAAGACCAAGTGAAGGAGAAAGGTTTGAAAACGCGGGAACTCTTTTATCCTCAGTGAACCGGGTTTAAAACTTTTCAATCTGCAGACCACATAATCCAGATCACGAATAGCAAAGCTTTACCAAAACATCCTCAACACATTTCCCAACCAAGTTCCATTTCCCAAACACAAACTCAACGCATTCAAAGTTGCGTGAGGGTCTCGCTAAAGACACCATTTAGGGTAGACGACGCTAGAGGGTATAAGGCCATTTAGAGGTGGAGCTAAAAGTGTTTAAAGTGTTTAAAGGTTACCCGATGTTTCGTAGAGGATGCAGGATATCGCGCAAAATTGCAAGAGAGAACGGGTGCGTTGATATCCACATTCTCTAAACCACTCTTTCTTCTCCACATCTCTCCAACGTCTCAACATCTCATCATCCACCTTGGGTATATTCGCTGTGTAGAGAGACATTTCTAATATACAGATTTTACCACTCTTCATCATCGGTTGAGATTCAAAAGCAGCGCTTTCACTACTGTTGTTCCTTGTGAGGAGACCGGGTCGTGAGATCGCTCGTCCTCTACATCCGCTCTACGGAACTCGGACTACTGCTTTTGAGCTCTGGATGATCACTTCTTGAGTACCGATTCACTGGAAATGCATTTCCTCATCGCGTATACAAGAACTATCATATCATCCCTATTTTTTTTTTTTTTTTTTTTTTTTTGATGAAGAGGGTTTGATCACAAGCGTATGTCTCTCAAACACGAAGAAAAATCAGAGTTACTGTACATACCCAAAAGCGTGAAATCATCTCCTGGAAATAAGAGTGGGTGATCCTTCTGGGAGCAGGTGCTCTCTGTTCTTCAGAAAGAGTGATCTAGATGCAGTGTTGACCCAATTCTCTCCAACCCTTTTGCGCATATGCTGCACATGTGACAATGAAGTAACAAGAATGCAAGGGGTTTGAAAGGAGGTAAGGGTTAAGGAGGGTACTAACTAAAAATGAGCTAGCTATTCAGGATCAACAAGAGTGATAAAAGGAGTAAGGAGTCCTGAATATGATTCGTTTCCCTAATCTAGTGCCAATAGCGAGATAAATTTTTGGTCAATATGGAACCTGGAAGATAGTGTATCGAAGTGTTCCAGCTGTTCCTTGTACTCATGCTCTGAAGAAATGGTCACTAGAGAGAAAGTTAAACACAAATAGTTCAAATATCATCATGAGATAAAGTCCTAATTCCCTAAAAAGTTTTGACTCAATAAAACAAACGAAAAAATAGACTCAAACAGGACATAAGAAAATAAGAAGGAAAATAAAAAGTCATTAGCAACAACTCCCCCCAGACTTACTTCACACCGTCTCGGTGGGAAAATAAGAAAAGAGAGAGCATAAGAAAAAGAAACCATGATGAAAATGCAAGAAAGTAAAAATGTTCAGAGAAAATACGAGAGGGGGAGAAGTAGATAGCGATGACTAATCGCTGGAGCTGGCACCATCATCCGTGATCAGCTTCTTCCTCTTGGATGATCGTGTGTTGGGGCGAGCAGACGAGGACGGTCGAGCAGCTGGTGGCTGGACTGGCGCAGTGGAAGGGATCGTCTCCGCGGCTTGCGAGCTGGAACATCCCTTCTGCAGCATGTGCAAACGGCGACGAAGGAGCCCGTTGTTCTTCTTAGTGGAAGCAACCATCCAACGGCGGTACTCAGCGTCGTCCGGGTTGTCGGAGATATCATCAAGTGTCAGCTCGCTGGTGTAAGGCCGGCGGTAGTGAGCGCGAGACTGCTGCGTACGCTGTGTGTCAGCTGCCAAATCCTCTTCTTCCTCTTGGCTCAGCGGGTCCTCAGCAGCGGGAGCAGGAGCAGAAGTGGAGGTGCTCTTTCGGGCAGCAGAGGTGCTCCCTTTCTTCTTCGGGGTGCTCCTGGTTGGTGCTCCAGGGGCTGGGCACAAATACTCTGTTCCAGGGGTGAACCCGATGTTGGCAGCAACCTCCAAATCGGTCAGTGATGGTTGAGGCAACCTGCAAAACAGAATACTACCGGCGCGTGACGTGAAACGGTAAGTGGTGGGTTCAGCTAAGATCTCACATGAGATGAGGTAGGCCGTGTCCATAGACTCGTACTCCGTGTTGCGCGTATATCCGCTGACATCGATTTCCAGGTGAAGGAACAAGCGTGTCAAGGCTCCCCATCCGCTCTGCGTGGGCCGCGGCTTTGCCCTTGGCAACCTTGGTCCTCTTATCAGCTATACATGAGGCAAAAAGTGCTCCCATGTTGACGCTTCCATCGAACTCGCAGCCCAAACCGGCTTCACCACTACTGGTGTCTCGCACAACATTGTAAAGCATGATCAATTCATCGGTTCGCACCTTGCTTGCATCATCTCGTGAGAAGAAAACAGTGCTGATGGCTTTGACACCGATTCGAAGAGCAGGGTTGCGAATGATGGATTGGGCTGCGGATCTGGAGAAGTAATCTCTACTTGCGATGAAATCCCAGAATTTGTGCGCAACCGGTAGGCGTGTGGGGAAAGTCACCTTCTCCTCCGTGGAGTCAAAACCGTAAAGGTCACAGAGATCCCGGACAGTCACCTCATACTTCTTTCCTCCAGCAAAGAAAGAGAGAACTCCCTGTGAAGCCACGGGTCTACGCGGGTCCGAATAGGTCAGTTTGGCAGATGCCAAACACTGCCTCACCAAATCTGGGTATAGATCATCGGGCTGTGTGAGCAGATCGGTCAGTTGGCAAGCCTCAAGTATACTGCCCACATCATAGAGCAGCCCTAGATCCTTTAGCGTTTGCCCACACAAGAAGCGAGTCGGCTCAATGGTAATGTCTAGCCAGTTATTGTAGTAATATGCGTCCGCCTGGTCCCATTCCACGTCGGAATCGAGAGGAAGGGTTGAATTGCTCAAATCAAAACGTTGGCATTCGTCATGCGGCCAATGGCTTGTTGCGAGTTGGGTGGAGGTGAAGACACCTTTTCCCTTGCGTGAGCGGGATGGGTTACCAAATGACGTTGTTGGTTTGGACATCCTGCAATGACAGCAGCAAACACGAACCAAAGCCAACATAAGTTCATTGTCCCAATATCCGCACAAATACATATCCAAGCGGGTAACTACAATAGGTAAAAATCAATAAAGACAACAGTCCGGACAGAAGAAGCATAAACCAATTGTCCCATAAGAGTAATCCTCATCCCCTTAATTCCGATTTCACACCACAAAAGTGGGTTTGGTTTCAAGCGAAAAGTTCAGTCAAATTTGCACACCCCTATGTACTCGAAATCGGCCCTAAACAAGTTTAGAGTAACCCTAAGCAATCGCATTCAACCAATCAAGCCAAACAAACCCGGAATTTTACCCTTTGTCGCGAAAACAGCGGTGATAAAAAGTGAGTTTTCGAAGCGTTACCTTGCTGGTTTGGAGAAACGAGTGGTAGATTCGAAAAGAGGGCGAAAAATCGAGTGGGATAGAGCCTAAAATTGCTCAGATTGGTTGAGAATCGAAGGAGTTGTGCTTTTGGCAAAAAGCTTTGAAACCGTTTCAATGGAGGAAAAGAAAAACGCAGAAGGAAGGAGAAAAAGGAGTGAGAGGGGCGCGAGATATAGAGTGTTTTTAGGGATGGCCCATTATGCCTATTTTTATATCCATTTGAAATTGGAAAAATCCCTTAATTAATATCTCTCGGGCCCACCTCATCATTCTTATTGGACTTACCTGGTGATAGACCCAGACCGAATTTTGAAAATTCGTTTTCCGTTTTAGGTTGGGGAGCAGGTGCTCCGCTCTGGGCATCAGGTGCTCTCAACTGGGTTTCAGGTGCTCCCTCTGGGTTGTGGTGAAATCCTCATCCGGATCGATCGATCTCAGAATTTACGTTGGTCGATCCGAAATTCAGATCGATCGATCCGACTCTGAGATCGATCTTTCTACTCCTCAAAGCGCAAAATTGATCGATCTAGGAACTTTCGGCGGTCGATCGGAAATTCAAATCGATCGATCTGTGAAGAGATCGATCGATCTCCACAACCCCTTTTTTTTTTTTTTTTTTTTTGAAAACCTGAAAATTCAAAACTCAAACAAAAGTTAGTAATAAAAGAAATCAAATTGAAAAAGTTAGAAAACGTACCGGTGGGTTGCCTCCCACCCAGCGCTTGGTTAAAGTCGCTAGCTTGACTTGATTAGCCTTTTAGGCTTTGGGCGCGTTACCTAAGGTGATAACTCCACCTTCGGTCGGGGTTGCATCGGCTAAGTACGGTTTGCAGCGCTGTCCATTGACCACGAACTCTTTCCCTTTGGCGTCCAGCAACACCAAAGCTCCATATGATCGGACATCTTTGACGAGGAAAGGGCCGGACCACCTAGATCGTAATTTTCCAGGAAAAAGTTTAAGGCGAGAGTTAAAGAGAAATACCATGTCATTGGGTTGGAAGTTTCGGTTAAGAATTCTCATGTCGTGGTACATCTTGGTTCGTTCCTTGTACAATTTCGAACTCTCGTAGGCTAGGTGCCTAATCTCCTCAAACTCGTAGTTCATTAACTTAACTGCCCATGCCGCCTTATACTCAAGCTCTACCGGAAAGTGCGACTTACCATACACCAAGTGAAAGGGCGTTGTCCCTAATGGCGTTTTGTAAGCGGTTCGGTAAGCCCAAACTACGTCGTCCAACTTGGCGGCCCAATCTTTCCTTATGGTGCCTACGGTCTTTTGTAAAATGTCCTTGATCTGCCGATTACTAACCTCAACTTGACCACTAGTTTGCGGGTGATATGGCGTTGCAACCTTATGCTTTACGCCGTTCTTTCTCAAAAAGTTCTCAAAAACCCTATTGATGAAATGGGTCCCACCATCACTAATCACCACCCGCGGAACTCCAAACATGGGGAATATTATGGTTTTGAACATCTTTAAGACCACAGCGGCATCGTTCGTTGGGGAAGCAATGGCCTCAACCCATTTTGACACATAATCAACAGCCACTAAGATGTACTTGTTTCCATAGGAGGATGGAAACGGCCCCATAAAATCTATTCCTCATACGTCAAACACTTCAACTTCCAAGATGAAGTGTTGAGGCATCTCGTTCCGTCGCGAGATGTTTCCTTGCCTCTGATATTTGTCGCATAGCGAGATAAATGCGTGTGCATCGCGGAACATCGTTGGCCACCAATATCCAGCTTGGAGCACCTTGGATACCGTCTTAAAGGTCGCGAAATGTCCAGCGTAACTTGAACTGTGGCAGTGAAACAAGATTCCCGGGATTTCCTCATCGGGAACACATCTCCAGAAAAGACCGTCGGAGCATTGTTTGTAAAGGTATGGTTCATCCCAAAAGTATCTCCTTATGTTGCGCAAGAATTTCCTCTTCTTGTCTCCCACAAAGTCAGCTGGTTCCTGGTCAGCAGCTAGGTAGTTCGCGATCTCACCAAACCATGGAAAACTCGGAGCAACCGTTTTTGAAACAATCGCATAAACCTGGTCTGGATCAGGTGCTCTGTTCTGGGTAGCAGGTGCTCAAGTCTGGACTGGATGCTCCAGAACGCAGATTCCAATGGCGTACACTTGTTCGTCCGGCA
Source organism: Arabis hirsuta (assembly GCA_964056655.1). Classification (NCBI taxonomy): domain Eukaryota; kingdom Viridiplantae; phylum Streptophyta; class Magnoliopsida; order Brassicales; family Brassicaceae; genus Arabis; species Arabis hirsuta. The sequence continues at coordinate 18,798,067 of OZ053302.1, read as the reverse complement.
GCGCATCATCAAGCGGGACTGTTTCATCCACTTTCAGGCGGGATAAATGATCAGCAGCTCCATTCTCAGTACCTTTCTTATCAACAATCTGCAGGTCAAACTCCTGAAGCAACAAAATCCATCTCAAAAGCCTAGGTTTTGCATCCTTCTTGGTGAGCAAGTACTTCAACGCTGCGTGGTCGGTATGAACAATGACCTTTGAGCCTACGAGATATGATCTGAATTTTTCAAAGGCAAAAACGACTGCCAGTAATTCCTTCTCAGTCGTCGCATACTTGCATTGAGCCTCATCCAGCGTGCGACTCGCGTAGTAGATAACGTGGAGCCTCTTATCTTTCCTTTGCCCCAAGACTGCTCCTACAGCGTAATCACTCGCGTCTGTCATTACCTCAAATGGCTGATCCCAATCCAGTGGTTGAACAATGGGCGCACTCACCAATGCTCCTTTAATCGTGTGAAACGCCTCGAGGCAAGCCCCATCAAACACAAACTTGGTCTCCTTACACAAGAGTTGTGTTAGAGGTCTTGCTATCTTTGAAAAATCCTTGATGAAACGTCTGTAAAAGCCCGCGTGACCAAGGAAACTCCTTATTCCTTTAACCGAATCCGGTGGTTGCAGGCTCATCATTACCTCAACCTTTGCTCTGTCAACCTCAATACCCTTTTCTGAGATTCGATGACCCAGAACTATACCATCTCTTACCATGAAATGGCACTTCTCCCAATTCAGCACTAGGTGTTTCTCTTCACAACGTTGCAATACCCTGCACAAATTGGACAAGCAAACAGAAAAAGAGCTTCCATAGACGGAGAAGTCGTCCATGAAAACTTCCATTATATCCTCAATTAAATCAGTAAAGATGGACATCATGCACCTTTGAAAGGTCGCGGGGGCATTGCATAGTCCGAAAGGCATCCTTCGATAAGCAAAAGTGCCGTAGGGACATGTGAAGGTCGTCTTTTCCTGATCATCCGGGTGAATAGGTATCTGAAAAAAACCTGAATAACCGTCTAAAAAGCAGTAGTAAGGGTGGTTAGCTAATCTTTCGAGCATTTGATCAATGAATGGTAAGGGAAAATGATCCTTCCTAGTCGCTGCGTTTAGCTTTCTATAGTCTATACACATCCTATGCCCTGTAACAGTCCTAGTCGGTATCAGTTCGTTCCTATCATTGGCGATCATAGTGATCCCGCCCTTCTTAGGTACTACATGCACAGGACTGACCCAGTTACTATCGGATATAGCATAAATAACACCAGCTTCTAAGAGTTTCATTATTTCCTTCTTAACAACATCCTTCAAATTCGGATTCAATCGCCTTTGATGCTCTACAGAAGTTCTAGATTCATCCTCTAAATGTATCCTATGCATGCATAAATCAGGTGAGATTCCAGGGATATCATCTAGTGAATAACCTAAAGCCTTCCTATACTTCCTAAGCTCGCATAAAAGTAAGGCGGATTCCACATTGTTAAGATCAGCATTTATTATAACAGGATATGTGGAGTTAGGACCGAGAAATGCGTACCTTAGCCCAGCTGGTAAGGTTTTGAGCTCGAGTTTTGGAGCTTTCAGCTCGCTCCAAGGATCATCAGTAAGGTTCCGAAGAGCAGAGGCAGGTGCTCCGTCTTCTCCCTTTGTGTCGAGTCTCAGAAAGTCCGTCGATTTCTCCATCTGCCCGGAATCCAGCATCCTTGCGAACCCAATGGTATCTTCGCTCAAATAACCATGTTCGCTCTCAGCTTTTGTCAATGCAACATCCAAGGGATCATCAGCAAGTATCTCTTCAATCTCTCCCTCCGAGATTTCGAGATTATCCTCAATGGCAAAAGTCTGCCCATCAATGGTCGGCTTCTTCAGCATCCGATCCATCTCAAACTCCATAATAATGTCTCCCAGTTGGAGACCAATCGTTCCGTTCTTTACATCAATGATCGCACCAGCTGTGCGCAAGAAAGGACGTCCCAGAATTAGAGGGTCCTTCGGCTCATCATCCAGTTCCAACACCACGAAATCCGCTGGAATGAAGATGTTCCCAATCCTGACCTGCAAATCTTCCAAAATTCCTACAGGCAACTTGATAGATCTGTCAGCAAACACTAATGAAATCCGTGTAGGTTTAAATTTTGTGTACCCAAGTTTCCTTGCAACTGAATAGGGCATTAGATTCACGCTGAAACCTAGATCACACAAAGAACAAGCGAATCGCACAGGACCAATATCAACGGAAAGAACGAACTTACCTGGGTCCTCTTGCTTTTTAATGGTTTTGTTTTGTAGCACAGCGCTACAATTCTTGCTCACAACCATGGCACTTTGCTCTGAAGGAATCCGCCCAGTGACCAGGCCCTTGACATACTTTTTCATAGACGGCATCATCTGAATTGCGTCAGCCAATGTCAGTTTAACCGTCAAATCTTGCAACATCTCCTTACATTTTGCCTCCTCCAAATCCTTTTGCGACTTCCTTGGAGGTACTGGGTAAGGGATAGGAGGCCTGTAGACACGACAACGAACCTTATCAACAATCTCATTTGGCCTTAATACCTTAGAAATTGGCTCAGTAGGTTCTTCATCGTTTTTCTCTGTTTCGAGAGCAGGTGCTCCCTCATCTGGAGCAGGTGCTCCAGGATCAAGAGCAGGTGCTCCTTCTGGGCAGTGTTCAGCTTCTGCACTTACGACTCCAGGTAAAGTTCTACCACTTCTCAGCTCTATGGCATTCACAAATTCCCTGGGATTCGCATCAGTTTTACCAGGCAATACTCCCTGTGGTCTCTTAATCGCTTCTGCCGTCTGAGCAACTTGTGTGTCGAGTTTCTTTACGTGGTTGCGAACCGCTTCGAGCTGACCATTAAGTTCCAAGTACATACCATCCACCTTTGTGTTGATCTCAGTAGCACATTTCTGCTGGTTCGCCATCAGTTGTTGCATCATACCTTTCAATTCATCATGAGAAGTATTTCCAGAGCTCGCAGGAGCTTGAAAGTTGGAGTATTGCGGTTTCTGGCTTTGAAAAGGAAGGAACGACTTCCCTTGGAAACCTTGAGGAAAAGTTTTCTGGAAACCTTGATCCTGAGGTTTCGTATTTTGAGGGCTGGTTTGCTGCGGATAAATCTGGTCCTGCGGGTTCTCAACATTCGTACTCCTGTAGGAGAAATTGGGGTGATTACTGTAATTCTGGTTGAAACCGCGGTTCCTCACAAACCCTTGGCCATTAACATAACTTACCTCTTCCTGAGCATTGTCTCCTTCCTCAACCATTTCCTCAGCAAGTGGCTCGCCAGCCTCATCAGCGAAATGAACCATCCTTTGGTTCGCCTTAAGCAACAAATTGATCTTGGCCATAAGGTCATCGATCTTAGCAGAATCCGTTCCATTGGATTTCGTAGTCCTGTCATATTCCTGGGACTTGTTACTTGAACTTGCAGCCAAGTTCTCAATCAGCTTATACGCTCCTTCTTTGGTTTTGGTCATGAAATCACCATCGCTAGCAGCATTGAGTGCGTTCATATAGTCCCAGTCCACACCATCGTAGAAAATCCCCAGCAGGTTTTCATCAGTAAACCCATGGTGTGGGCACTCTCTCTTGTACTCCTTAAACCTTTCCCAAGCCTCACAGAAGGACTCTCCGGAATGTTGGTGGAAGGAAGATATATTGTTCCTTAAACTCGCGGTTTTGGATTTCGTGTAGAAATGGTCCAAAAACGCAGCTCTGCATTGCGCCCAAGTCGTAATGGATCCAGCAGGTAAAGACTTAAGCCAACGAGAAGCTTTGTCCGCGAGTGAAAATGGAAACAGCTTGCATTTCACGAAATCCGGGTTCATCCCATTAGAGCTCGTCGTGGAGCAAATCTCCTCGAAATTCTCTATATGGTCCATCGGAATTTCAGCAGGCAATCCATGGAACAAGTGCTGCTTAACCAGCGATATCATCTGTGGTTTGATCTCATAATCATTCCTTTCAACAGCGGGGGGAACTATCGCAGCTCGGTTTCGGCAATAGGCATGGGGATTGTCCATATCCCCTATGGTTCGCTGCTGCTCACGCGCGCGTTGTTGCTGTAGTTCACGCGTGTGCTGCTGTTGCATTTGAGCCATCTGCTCTTGCAACCTTTGCAATTCAACTGCCATGTCGTTGTTGCCTTGTTCGCCCATATCAGCGGGATTAGGCCTTTGTCGTCTATTTCCTCGTTCTAGTCTCGCGAGTTCAGGATTACTCAAAGTGACAAGGGGAGTCTGAAGATTTCTCCTTGTTGTCCTTGAGTTCATGCACCTGAAACACACGTAAAGAAAAACAAAAGAACGAGATTAGTGCTTAGTCTAAAATCGTAGTCGAGAAGTAGAGGTATCGAGTTGGTCCCCGTCGCAACGGCGCCAATTTGATGTTTGTCCTTTTTCGGGTTTATGAGTTTTAACCTAGGATTTTACTAATCAGATGTATAATAGTGAGGTTCGTAAAGGGACCAGCAATATACTCTAATTCTATGGATTTTGATCTCAGCTAAGCAATTCAGGTTGGGGTTTTAATGGCACAAAAATAATAAAGCAAAACACAAGTTGGTTGCAAACAATAATAAAAAAGGCGTTAGGTCAGGGATAATCCTCAGGGATTCGATTATCAAGAACCAAGCAATTATTCAGGTATGCGATTACGACCAAGTCTAGAACTCAACCATAAATATAAGGAGATCCACTTTCGTGGCATCTACAACTTTCACAATCAATCTAACACCCTAACTGTCGTTGAGGTTACAAGGATTATCAAGCTTTATCGATTAGGGTTGATATGTTCACAAGATGCCCTAACTTCAACTTTCGTTGGCTACGGATCAAATCGCCCACCTAAGTCAATTCCAGCAATTTACAAACTTTTGATAAGTAAATTCAACCTAAGATCAAAGGCTAGGTGATCAATCTAACCTAGGCAATATGATCGACAATAGGTGGAGACTATCGAATGATTATATAAAAACCTATCTATGCTTAGTTCATGATTCTAATCCCATCGAAAACCCCCTAACCTAACAAGAGGACTACTCGCTCATACTTAAGAAACCAACAGCAGCAAGAGATAAAAGAAACTTCATTAAAACAAAAGCAAAGAGATTAGGGTTTAGAAAAACTTCGATAAGAACGTGAAAGATAATCTCTAAAACAATGGTTTGAATCTCTCTCTCTCTCTCGTCGTGATGTCTTGCTGCTGCGTGAATCGTGAATGTGGCTGTGGCCCTCTCTCCAAAAATCAGCAATAAAGACCTATTTAAAGGCCCATTACGGCTGGCCCAAAAATAGGCTTGCAGAATTAGGGTTTTGCAAAAGGCCCATTAATGATTCTGCTGGGAGCAGGTGCTCCCTTTCTCGTACTAGGTGCTCCCTCCTTCGTACCAGGTGCTCCCTCCGGATCGATCGATCATAGAATTTACGTCGGTCGATCTGAAATTCAGATCGATCTGCTCCATTCTGGGTGTCAGGTGCTCTCTTCTGGGCGTCAGGTGCTCTCTTTCTCCAGAATGTCCAAAAAGGGTCCAACTTCATTCTTTTCTAGCCAATTCCGATTGTAAGTTCCAGTTATTGCTTCCAGCCGCTTTTTGTACCTAGAACGACTCGATAGAGAGTGAAAGACTCGATAAAAGCTTACAAAACAAGGGTTAGAATGCGCCAAAAACGCATTATATCAGCTCTTGTATCTTGATAGCTTCTGGATGATTCCATGACTTGTTAGTCTTCTAATATCTCCCTTATTATTCACCGAATCAGAATATAGCCGTTGGGGATGAGATTTGAATGCTCTCAAGTCTATTTTTGGTAAGTTGATATGCTCAAATTTAACCCTGAGCTACTCTCTCAAACTAAGAGATCGATGTAGTACTTAGGGATCGAATCCACAGGGAAAAGATTCACACAATCAATTAGTGAATTCAAATTATGCTACGTAAAGCAATAAATAAATCAAAGTAAGAGATGGTTCAAATTCAAGTAAATCAATGAGACAAAAAGCTAGGCGATGGGTAATTCTTCGGGTATGAATCGAAATCAAGGATAAAATACTGTCAGGGTTTGATTAGGCACCGTTCTAGAACTCAAACACGAAGGTAAAGCCAATCAACTTCCGTTGCAGAGACTATCTATCCCTAGATCCCTAAATTCCAAATTCCTTTGCAAATTTATTGAATCTAAACAAGCATTAAGTTCAAGTTCAATTGTTCACAAAATCCCTAAGCCAAATTCCTTTGCGAATAGGTGATTTTGCTCATCTAAGATTAGTTCCAGTTGATAATAACACTTCCGCGTCTATTAAACAACCTAAGATCTAGATTCTAGGTGTACAGGCTAGATCTAGCGTTGAAAACAATCTAGATGAAGAACCAGAAGATAAACCCTAACAGATTTTCAATCCTAACAATTTCTCATCAAAACCCTAGAATTCCCCACAACCTAACAAACAAACTACTCAGACATAGATGATGAAATCATAATGAAAGAATAAGATTGCATAAAAGATAGAGTTAGAGATACAGAAAAAAAAAGGGTTTGAAAACCCTGTAGAAATCTCCCTCAAAGCTCTCTCTCTCTCAAGGTCTCAATGAAAAACAAGATCCTGATCTAAAAACTTAAGTTAAACTATATATACAAAGGTAAAAAATCGTCATGGGCCTTGGAAAACTCGTGTGGAAATCTTCATTAAATCTCGTGTCGATCGACAGAAGTAATGTCTGTCGATCGACAGGCCGCTTTCTGGTAAAATCTTCTGCTTCGTCAACTCGCGTGTCGATCGACAGGCTTAGTCACTGTCGATCGACAGAGAAGCTTGTGTCGCCGATTCCAACTTGATCTTACTCCAAAATGTTCCAAAAGCTTCCATTAAGCTCCAAACGACCAAATACCTGTAAAGACACTAAAAACACCAAAAAGACTCTACAAAAACGACTTATATCATGGTTGAAAATGGGTAAAAACCATGATATATCATAAGTCTTGGTGTATGGTGTTGTAAGATTGGATCCGCCTGATCCAGTGGTCATTGCTGCACATGAATATCCTCCCAAGACCTTCTAAATGATTTAAAAGCTCTCCTGGCTTCCACACATAGGTTTGTAAGGATCCAAAGTTGGAAAACTCCATATAAGGCAAGTCTAGGGTTCTCTGGTTTAGAAAATCAATAACATTCAAGTCTAAACCAGTATTGGACTCATACCAACTTTCCATGTGTCTCTGATGAGTAAAGATTCCAGACCAAGTCGTTTCATATCTCAAATCCTCACGGTTCAGTCGTAATGCTCCAATGAATGCATGTTGGTCCAAAACAGGTAAGTTGTATTTTACCCGATTTGTAAAACTCATAACTTCTTCATAAGAACTCATAATGGGACAAATCCAACTCGAGGTGATCGGTCGATGAGTTAAGTTTTTGGAACAAGTTGATTTGTCTCTTAACTCCGCTTGGTTCATCCTGAAGGTTCCTTGGAATGCACCTATGTCCTTGCTGGCTTCTAGTCGGTTTGAGATCTCACCCTTTTGGATCTCTGGTTTGGATAATGGTCTGATGTCCTCATCATACCCTCCCCCTTGACTGAATTTTTTCCTCAAAATTGTAGGATCTGCACAGAGAGAAGTCAAGTTAGATTTTAGAATTGTTTGAGGTTTAAGAACCCTACCACGCTTGTCATCTTCGTTGGGCCTTGGTTTGAGGTGTGTTGTTGCATCTGGTGGCTCTACTTTAATCAGCGAAGAGGCAATGACTCCTCCCCTAGTTTTGTTGCTGACTTCCTTGGGTAGCAAGGTAATCGCCTTTGTGAAATCCCATTCTTCACACTTGGTGGCTCCATTGTTCTCTTGCGGTTTGGGCTCTTGTTCCTTTCCTTTGTACCTGCAGTATTCTCTACACTTTTGACAAGAGACAAGTGCGTTATGGGAGTCATGGTACTATTAGAAACAAGTCAATATGATTCAAGTTGGACCATTTCATTAGCTTTATGCGATGCAATATGTTGTTTATAGTGTTGTGGTTCAAGAGAAGAAATGGTTCCGGTAAGTTTCTCGCACGTTTCCGGGTTAAGTAAATTCATGAACACAGTCTTAGAATCATCAGATATAAATGAGAGAAACGGGTGACTTACGTGATCAAAGTTTTCAATGGGTTTTGTTTCCTTCATTGCCACAACATATGGATTTAACGTGGGATCCAGTGGCTCTTCTTGCGTTAAAACAAAGTTGTGGGTAACTTCATTTTTCTCAAGGTCTGCTTTTCTCACCGTGTGCTCCATGCCTTGATCTAGACCTGCATCATTAACCCTTGGCAAAGACGAGCACATCATACTTGAATTGGAAATTTCAAAAGTTGCTTGAACTTGACGATCACCTAAATTACTTAAAGTCGTTTTCTGTTCTGGTGATATTGATTTCACGATTTATCTTTCAGGGCAAGTTGCAGCAAAATATCCTCTCTTATGACATCTATAACATGTCGGTTCATTAAAATTTATAGAACTAGAATTAGAGAAGTTACCTTGAAGTGATTTGCCTTGCATTTCAAGTAAGGATGTAGAGATTGACTTTTGTGAAGTCTCCTTTACCCGAACTGCTTGCTTAGCTCCTGTTTTGTTTGTTAATGTGCTTGAAATAGCTTTCTAAGGCTCAGAACCATATGCAAGCTTCTGATTACGAACAGGCTGCAAGTGTGGTGTATACATAACACTCCTTGACGTTGCTTGGTACATAGGCTTGGTAGTGATGTTGCTGCGAGTTTGGTACTTCTTCACAAACTCTCTATACATTCGTGCCTTGAGATCTCCCCAATCAATCACTGGTTTGTTGTAGAAGGTGTGTGCATCTTCTTTCAGCCACCATTCGTATGCTTCTCCCACAAGAGAATCAACAGCATAATAGAGCTTCTCTTCTTTGGGAATGTTGGTTTGTACGCAGCCACTGCTTCATATTGGTTTCCCATCGAAAATAGTCCTTAGGGTCCTTGTTATGACCTGAAAAGATTAGCGATTTGGAATTGTAAACACGCCTCTTACTGATCAGATTCTTTGACCGGATTGAAGTAGTGTATGTTGGCATTCGGCTTGACAAAACAATGTGGCGAGGCTCCTCTTCTCGCTGTGGAGAATCATAACAATCGTATGAATCCTCTTCTGATTCTTCGTCATACTCATCAAGGTTTAAACTTGGCTGGCTCCAAGTTGTAGTTGCTTGAGGCGTGTTGGTGTAAGGCTTATGACTGCATACGCTGAACGAGTTACCATCTGGCGGTTCAGGTCCAAGCTCTCCATGGCGTGGCTCATCTTCAAAATCAGAGTCAGAGTAGTCATCTTCATACCACGCTTCTTCTCCATAACTAGCTCATTGGTGCTTAAGTCTAGACCGAAATCATTCTCTTGACTACAATCGGATTGGGAGAGGTTGTAGTCACTCATGGTATCTTCTCCACCTTCATAGAACTCCATTATTTTCTCTGAATATTGTGCCTTGCACAAGCAAAAAGAGAGAAACGAATCAATCTCAAATCAACACAAAAGAAAGAATAAATAGTGACTAAAACACACAAATGGTAACTTTCTATTCTTTTTCTTTTAATTTGAATTTAATTACGAAAATGATAATAATTTTTTTTTCTTTTATGGTTTAGGAAGAAATAATTCAGAAACTAAAAGATATAAAATATTTATTTGGGTTTAAAATTTATAAAAGAAAACAAAGCAAAAAACAATTTTTTTTGGGGATTTTCGGATTTATTGAAACAAAACAAAATAAATGCAAAAAAAAATTTTGTGCTTGTCGTTTATAGGAAATCAAACTAACAAGAAATCAAAGCAAAACAAGTTCTTATTATTTTTGTTTTAAATTAATTTATAAAACAAAATGAAACAAAAACAAGAACAACTTTTTTTTTGTTTTTTTCGTTTTATAAAATGAAACAAAAAGCAAACAGAATTGAAAAGGGATACAGGTTGGATTGATACAACCCTGGATAGGAGCTTTTGAGCTCTGATACCAAATGATATAGGATCGGAATCACTCCATGCCTAGACTTGCGGAATGTGGAACCGATGGTAGAGATGAAAGAGAAGTGATTGACTCGCTCAAAGTCAATCAAAATGGACGAACAAAGATGTTTGTGATATAGGAAATATTACATTATTATTAGGAATTTTTATTAATTAAGTTTTTATTCAGAAAACTATATATATAAGGGGATTGTAATTTACTTTCTTAAAGGAAAATTTTCTCTCTCGCTCTCTATCTTCTTCGTTACAAGCTCAACCCTAGTTTGAGAATCTCTTCTGGAATTGCAGATTCTCTGCATGTAAGTATAGAATTGGTGTTTTAGGAACATTGATTCTAGTATCTATCGGATTATCGTGAATACACGGTTATCCTCTATCAAAGGTATCAGTAGTCACACGATTCTCTGGAACTAATGCCAGAAACGAGATCTATGGCCGTAACCAAAGCGGTTAAAGAAGTTGAAGATTCTTTGGGAACACGAATCGACGCGATGCTTCAGAGAACTGAGGCTTTAGAAGAAACGGTGTCAAAGCAAAACGATAAACTCGACAAGAACATAGCCGATATGTTCGCGGTGATTAAATTACTCTCTTCCACTAGTGTTCACGCGTCAGCAAACGACTCTCCAACAATTTCTTCTACTCAGACTGGTAAATTTGACCAAGGAAAAGGGAGATCTAGTCCTGTAGTCAGTTATTCTGGAGTTACACGGCTAGCCAAGCTTGATTTTCCAAGGTTTGGTGGTGGTAAGATTAAGGAGTGGTTGTTTAAGGTAGAACAGTTCTTTGCGATTGATCACACGCATGAAGACCTCAGAGTGGGGCTTGCTTCCATCCACTTTGATGATGATGCGGCTACTTTTCATCAATATCTTATGGAATCTGATGTAGACGGTTCTGTTTTGGGTAGTTGGCACACCTATAAGACAGTACTACATGAACGATTTGAAGATTTGTTGGATGACCCAATTGCGGAGCTGAAGCAGTTGCATGAAACTGATGGTATTATGGAGTACCATGCGAAGTTCGAGCTTATTAAAACCCGAGTGAAGTTATCTGAAGAGTATCTCGTTAGTGCTTACTTAGTAGGTTTAAGAACAGATACACAAATGCTCATTCGCATGTTTCAACCCCGGACTACGAGAGACTGTTTGCTTTTGGGGAGGTTGTATGAGAAGGCTCATCCAAGACGACCTTTTAACTCCAGCTGGTCGAATTCTAGAGCAAACGCTGGTTCTAAAGGTTTGCTACCACTTCAAAGGGATGTTGAAGTAAAAGTGGGATTCCCTGTACCAGTTGCAAAGTTCAACAAACCACAAGTCACACCTCAACAGTTTCTTACCACCGAAGAGATGGCTAAAAGACGAGCTGATGCTCTTTGTTATTTCTGTGATGAGAAGTATACTCCGGGTCACTATGCCCTCAAGCATAAGAAAAAGCAGTTGTTCTACCGCTGAAGAATCTGATGGTGAATGTATTGAAGAGCAACCAGAGGATGAGATAACAGGGGTTATTGCTCAAATTTCCGTGAATGCAGTGGATGGGATATCCGATTACAGAACAATGCGAGTCCGAGGCAACCAAGGGAAAATGTTTTGTTTATTTTGATCGATTCTGGTTCTACACATAACTTCATGGACAAAACCGTGGCTGCGAGATTGGGTTGTACAATGAGAAGAGCGGGTACTTCAAGGGTTTCTGTTGCAGATGGAAGCAAGATTGTTGTTAGTGCTAAACTTGATCAGTTTCAGTGGCAATTTCAAGGCACATCCTTTCAAGTGGAGTTCATGGTGATTCCACTAGGTGGGTGTGATATGGTGTTAGGTATCCAATGGTTGGAAACATTAGGTCCTATAACTTGGGATTTTAAGAAGCTTGAGATGCAGTTTAAATGGAATCACCAGAGAGTTGTTCTTCATGGTATTAAACAAGGGTCGGTACGTGCGGTGAAAGCAGTGATACTAAGTAAATTAAATGCAGAAGGCGTTCAATTATCTATGATTTTTGCTCAGAACGTTATTGACGAGGATCCACTTATGTTGTGTTCGGTTGAAGCAGATTGTTCAAAACAACATGTTGTTCCTCCCTTAGAGCAATTACTTACAGAGTTTTCCGATGTCTTTGCCGAACCAACATCACTGCCTCTTTTTCGAGAACATCATGATCACAAGATTCCATTACTCGAAGGATCAATTCCCGTTAACCAGCGTCCTTATTGCTATGCCCTGTATCAGGAAAATGAAGTTGATAAACTAGTACATGATATGCTAAAGGCTGGTTCAATTCAAGCAAGCTCTAGTCCTTATGCATCTCCAGTGGTTTTGGTCAAAAAGAAGGATGGTACGTGGAGGCTTTGCGTGGATTACAGGGGATTGAATAGTATGACGGTGAAAGATCGATTCCCAATTCCTCTTATTGAAGACTTGATGGATGAACTAGGAGGATCACAAATATACTCTAAGATAGATTTGTGGACGGGGTATCATCAGGTGAGAATGGCCACTTCGGATATTCATAAAACAGCCTTCAAAACTCATAGCGGACATTATGAATATCTCTTTATGCCATTTGGTCTCACTAATGCACCTGCTACATTTCATGGTCTCATGAACTCTGTTTTCCAGAATTTATTGCGGAAGTTTGTTCTCATCTTCTTTGATGATATTTTGATATATAGCGCCTCTTTTGATCTCCATGTGGAACATCTCAGAAGCGTCTTTACATTGATGAGACAACACAATTTGTTTGCAAAGAAGAGTAAATATGTTTTTGCTACAGAAAGAGTGGAGTATTTGGGACATTACATTGAAGCAAAGGGAATTTCTACAGATCCTAACAAAGTCAAAGCTTCTACCTATTACTTTAAATCTGAAACAAATTCATGGTTTCTTAGGATTGGCAGGCTATTATCAACGACTCGTTCGTAATTTTAGAACAATAGCCCGACCGTTGACAGCTCTAACAAAGAAAGACTCTTTTGAATGGTCTGAATCAGCTACTGTAGCATTTTCGGAATCTGAAACAGGCCTTGTGTGCAGCGCCTGTATTGGTACTTCCTCGGTTTGATAAACCTTTTGTCGTGGAAACTGATGCGTGTGATCAGGGTATCGGTGCGACGTTGATGCAAGACCGTCACCCATTAGCTTATATTAGTCTCCATTTGAAAGGTAAACAGCTCCACCTTTCAATCTACGAGAAATAATTATGGGCTGTTGTGTTTGCTGTACAGAAATGGAGACATTACTTGCTCATGTGACATTAACGGATCAAAGAAGTCTGAAATACCTTTTGGAGCAGCGATTGAACACTCCAATTCAACAACAATGGCTGCCTAAATTATTGGAATTCGGCTATGAGATTCAATATAAGCAAGGGAAAGAAAATTTGGTTGCTGATGCTCTATCACGAATATAAAGAGCTGAATTTTTACACATGGCTATGTCTGTACTTGAATGTGATTTGTTGCAGCAAATTCAAGCTTGTTATGAAACTGATTTAGCCGTAAAAGAGATTATCGATGAGCTGAAGCAGAATCCGCAGTCTAAGAAGCATTATTCATGGATGCAAAATATCCTACGCAGGAAGAGCAAGATTGTGGTTCCTCTGGATATCCAACTTCGTAACACAATCTTGAAAATGGTTGCATAGTGGAGGAGGTCATTCAGGACGTGATGTAACTCATCAGAGAGTTAAAGGGTTGTTCTATTGGAAGGGTATGTCTAAGGACATCCAAACTTACATTCGAACTTGCAACGTGTGTCAGCAGTGTAAGTATGATACTGCAGCGTCTCTGGGTTTGCTTCAACCTCTGCCAATTCCAGATACGATTTGGACTGATACTTCAATGGATTTCATAGAAGGTTTGCCTCCGTCATTTGGTAAATCGGTGATTTTTGTGGTGGTGGACAGATTGGGTAAAGCAGCTCATTTCATGGCTCTTTCTCATCCTTACACGGCAGTTGCAGTGGCTCAAGCATTCCTCGACAATGTGTTTAAGCTTCATGGGTTTCCTCAATCTATTGTCAGTGACCGAGACACTATGTTTTATAGTGACTTTTGCACAGAGCTGTTCAATTTACAGGGCGTCGCTGTGAACCTTTCTAGTTCGTATCATCCTCAGAGTGATGGTCAGACCGAGGTGGTGAATCGATGCCTCAAGACTTACTTAAGATGCATGTGTAGTGATCGACCACATCTCTGGAGTAAATGGCTTCCATTAGCTGAGTTCTGGTACAACACAAATTATCATACATCAATCCAAATGACACCGTATGAGGCTGTTTATGGGTAATCACCTCCACAACATTTACCTTATCTTTCGGGGGAATCAAAGGTAGCCATGGTAGCTAAGTGTTTGCAAGAAAGGGAAAACATGATTTTGCTCATGAATTTCATCTCTTACGGGCTCAACACCGAATGAAACAATTTGCCGATCAACATCGATCTTATCGTCGCTTTAACATTGGTGATTATGTGTATGTCAAGTTGCAACCTTACAGGCAGCAGTCTGTGGTTACGCGCCCTAATCAGAAGTTGTCGGTTAAGTATTTTGGTCCTTATAAGATCACTGACAAATGTGGGACAGTGGCGTACAAATTACAGCTACCTGCATCTTCTAAAGTCCTCCAGTATTCCATGTTTCGCAGCTGAAGCTTCAAGTTGGTGATGTTCTGACTTCGAATCAACTCCCATCAATAGTTCATGATGTTTTTATGAAGGCACCCGAGGAGATTTTAGAACGAAAGATGGTTCAACGACAAGGACAAGCTGCTACAATGGTTCTGGTCAAGTGGTCGAATCAACCTATAGAAGAAGCAACTTGGGAGTTCCTTTACGAGCTACAGAAGAAATTTCCATCTTTTCAACCTTGAGGACAAAGTTTTTCAAATGGGGGAGATTTGATATAGGAAATATTACATTATTATTAGGGATTTTTTTAATTAAGTTTTTATTCAGAAAACTATATAAGGGGATTGTAATTCACTTTCTAAAATCAATTCAGAATTTTAAAGGAAAAATTTCTCTCTCGCTCTCTATCTTCTTCGTTACAAGAGCCCTAGTTTGAGAATCTCTTCTGCAATTGCAGATTCTCTGCAGGTGAGTATAGAATTGGTGTTTTAGGAACATTGATTCTAGTATCTATCGAATTATCGTGAATACACGGTTATCCTCTATTAGTTTGAATCTCACAAACACACTTAATTCGTGGTTTTTAAAGAATAGAAGTGAATCACATACTTTTATTCAAAAGAACAAGACCAATCTTCAAAGACACTACTTTGAAAGAAAAACTAGAAACTTTTGTATTAATCTATGATCAAGGGTGAATACCAAGATGAAATCACTTGAGCTTATAAAGGCTCGACACTTGAGACTAGTACAACGTTCTAATGACTTAAAAGGAAATAAAATGCACGAAATTAAATTGAAAAGATCATAGACTTGGCTCCTTGAAGAAACATAGCCGTTAGACATAATTATGCTGATCCAAAAGGAGAAACTCGTGGGCTCATGTATCTTGATAGCTTCTGGATGATTCCATGACTTGTTAGTCTTCTAATTTCTATCTTATTGTTCACCAAATCAGAATATAGCCGTTGGGGATGAGATTTGAATGCTCTCGGGTCTATTTTTGGTAAGTCTTGGTGTATGGTATTGTAAGATTGGATCCGCCTGATCCAGTGGTCATTGCTGCACATGAATATCCTCCCAAGACCTTCTAAATGATTTAAAAGCTCTCATGGCATATGTGATGTTTCTACTAGGAACAAAGGCAGCTTGTGATTCAGATATAATCATCCCTAGACATCCTTTTGATATCATGACCATCACCTTTGATATGATTTTGCAGCTTACTGTATAGAGGCTTATTGGTTTGAAATCATTAATTCTTACCGGATCTTCAATCTTGGAGATTAGATATATATTTGTATGGTTCACGCCTTCCACCATAACACCACTCTCGAAGAAACGTCGAACCATATTGCATACATCTTTCCCAATCTCATAAAAAACTGTTGATAAAAGCACACAAAACCATCTGATCTCGGGGCTCTATCTGATCCAATAAGAAACACACCTTCCTTTATCTCTCTATTTGTCAGTGGCCTAATCAACCTTGAATTCATATCATCATAAACTTTTTTTTGAACCTCATCAAAAACTTCATCCATCGGCAATGGATTTGATGTTGAAAACATCTCTTGAAAATATTCTTTAGCCATTTTCGCTATTGCTTCATCTTTCAGATGAATTATCCCATGACTATCAAGTATCTTCTTAATGCGGTTTCAGATTTTCCGTGCCTTAGAAGCTCCATGAATGTAGCAAGTGTTTCAGTCACCAGCTTTTAACCACATTTGATGCCGATGCCGGAGATCTATAACCTGCAAAATAACAAACAAAAAAACCGATTAAATCTCAACCATGCAAAAAATCTCGAAATTTTGATAATAAAGATTATGAATGTTTAAACGAAAAAAAATGATGAAGTGATGTTTTTAGTTTGATGTGTCGATTAATATGTGTCTTATATAGGTAATGAAAGTTAATAAATTGACATTTAGGGTAAGCACAAATAGTTTATAAGTTTTTTCCTTTAATTAGTGAATCTTTGTTAACCAATCCATTTTGTTAAAGATTTAATATATTATCTCATTAATCTCCAAAAATTGAAAAATTTAATATTTTTAAATGCTGATGTGTCAAAAAATAGAGGGCTGATGTGGCAACTTCTGGTGTAAGGAACCCATCGTTTATGTATAGGATTACACAGCCCCACAGCCCATATCTTACCATAAATCCATTATAGTTAGCCATTTAATTATTAAAATTTTAGAGACATTTTTGCCAATTTCCCTAAATTGAAAGAGGCACCCGCTTTTTGATGAGAAATGTACTTGGATTTTGTTTTTCCAAAAATGGCATTTAGTTTTTGAAAATGTTTATTTGCATCATTAAATATGTTGGGTTTTCAATAATAGTTTAAATTTTGTCAGATTTTCTAAAATGGTTATAGGCTGAGTTATTTTGTTTTTTTCAGTTTGCCACCCTTTTTTCACTGGGTCTACACATAGGCAAGACATGGTTGAACCAAGCTGAGCAAAACTGATGTACAATAACCAAATAATCTCATCCTCAGAAACTTCTGGCAAAACATATTTTCTCAGGGGAACAAAAACAAACATAGACAAGTCGAGTAGATTCCCGTCAAAACATTACGGGCTTGTAGCAAGTTTGTTGAAAGCGGCATGAACTCTCTCTTCCGTGAACATTCTATGGTTTTCATAGAAATCTAATATCTCCATTGCGATATTCTTTACCTGCCAATGTTCAGAACATACCGATGAACGATTAAACAAGACCTGATAACGGAAATGACCAAAATGTGCAGTTGAAAGCATTCAAAGTTTTAGTGACAGTAGAGCTAATAATTTCTCAGATAACTAAGAGGACGACGACAATGTAACAAGAGAAGTTTAAGATGGAGGAATTAAGAGTGTAAACATAGACTTACTATGTTCATGTCCACAGAAAGCTCTTCAAACCATGTCCTTATATCTTTGTCTTTGTATACAGAAGCAATGTATATGCAAGCAAGTGATATGAGATAAGGCGGATGTGTAAGGATGAGGTCCATTCTGTAAGTGTCGTTGACAAGACCCCTATAGGTTCCACAAAAACTTAAGCATCAAGAGAGCATTTTACTTTTGCTTGCAAATCAAAACCTGTTTAACTGTGTTCAATTTAAGATTTTGTCAGATGCAGGTAAATGTTCTAAAGCGGGAATTATGCAATTGATTTCTTGATTACAACACTTCATCCGCAAGATTAATAAAGGACAAATCCTTTTGCTGCTATACTTACCAAGTTAAATGGGTCATACTTGTGTCATTGATTCCAGAATCCTGCAAGAACCTGTAAAGTAAGAATATGAATCACAAAGAAACGCAAAATATATATAGTAGCAAAAGGATTTTGTGTTTGGCTGATTTGAAAGGCAGCTTCATATCGAGAAATAAGATCCCAAGCAAAAACACTTACTCAGGCATGGATCGGTATGGATGGAATACAACAAGATAGAAGTTCAATGCTTCCAAGATCTTCATCTCCATTTCCAGAATATCCTTAATCTCATATCTGAACTTTTCGTCAGCATCTGCAGAGTGAAGCATTCAATTTCATCCGAAACTCAGATAAAGCTCGTTTAAATTTTCCCAATGAAGAAAGTTTGACGCAGAAAAGAAAAGAAAAGAATTACATAATTTTTTTATGTAGAAAACAAGAATTTTGGCATGCACCACACTCTCCTCTGCTTTACAAGCCAAATACAAGCAGGTGGGAGCAACAAGGCGAGGCTCATATTCCGTCAAACTCTTTCTGTCAAACACAGTAGACAAAAATCAATGACCGAGCCTCGAGTAACAGAAACTAGAGCAGGCGTACCTTGTGTACACACGTCGCATATAGGTTACTGCAGTTGCAACAACTCTGACTCATATGAAAAAGTGCTAAATCAGTCAGCATTGTATCAAAGGATGGTTGCACATATCATAACTCCCAAGACTAAAAGAAGTGATATGTTGTCGAAAGACTTCACCTTTGCCTAATCTTAATGTGCTGTGCCAGTTTCGATATATCTGAAACGAACAAGAATGTGAAATGATGATCCATACAGCAATTCCGAAACTAAAGGACTAGCCAACAAAAATGGAGACCACCCTCTGAGAAACCGATCACTAGATTATTCTTGTTCCCTTTATTAGTACTAACAAGGTAATAAAGGAAACAGGTCTTTTATCAAACAAAAAAACAATGAAAAAAAAGGGAAAGAGGTTTGATAAATAGAAAGAATCTAGACATACAATTAGACATATGAAGCTTAATGAGCCTGAAATCTTCAACAGAGATCCCTCTCTGAGCGTCAAGAGGATGAATAACATTAATCTCTTCTGGGTCCTTAAGCTCTTTGCTGTGCGAAGAAACCCAGAAACCAAAAAAGTGTCAAGGAAAACAGAAACTGGATAAAAAGACCATCTCATCTCTTGTTAGGAGATCTGTAATTGAAACTTACAAATGCGTTGAAGTCCAGAAATTCGAAGCCATTTTTTTTTTGTTTTCCTTTTTCTTATCAGCCTTCTTCACAAGGTGGCTTTCCTTTTCTCAATTTTTATGGTGGAAAAACAAACAAGCCCTACGGTTAAATAAAGCAGCAAGGGTCATCAAATTAAAAAAAAAAAAAATATATATATATATATATATATATATGTTATGAAAATCAATAGGCTGCGAAACAATTGTCAAAAGTTTTGCGTAAAATATTATTTGTGTGGAGCCCATTATCACTATGCATGTAGAATAACTTACTTTTATTCGTCTATAAATAGAGAGGTTTCATTTCATTGTAAAACAACATTCACAACATTCATAATAAGAAAATCTCTCTCGCTCTCTTTCTTCTATTTCTCAGTATACTATTCTCACCAGGTATAAATTTTTCGTCTTTATTTATATTTGTCGAAATAATAAATATTTCTACTCTTTTTATAACACGTTATCAGCACGATCACTCTAAAATTTTAACTTTTATATGCATACTTATTATACCCTATGGTGTGCGGACTATTGTCTCCATAATAATTTATTTATTTATGTGGTTGTTTTACGCACCATAATTTATTTATCTTTATTTATGGTCGGTTGAACCGCCTGATATTTTATTGACTTCTATGGCTGTTTTACGCACCATAATTTATTTATTTACTGTTTTAATTATTTATGGTCGGTTAAACCGCCTGCTATTTTATTTATTTCTATGGCTACTTATACACCATAATTTATCTCTTTACTATTTTAATTATTTATGGACGGTTGAACCGCTTGGTTATTTATTATCTATGTGGTTGTTTCACACACCATAATTTATTTATTTACTGTTTTAATTATTTATGCTCGGTTCAAACCGCCTGACAATTTATCTGTTATATTAATAATTTATTTATTTATTAATTAACGTGGATGACTCTGTCACCATAAATCTGTTATTAAATTCATGTTTATATAATTTCCTGTTATATATATTTTATGATTATTATATAAAATATTTACCACCTATTTATAAATTTGATATTTTATCTAAAACTAGTAAATATAATAGATTGCTCATGACAGATTTTCAGATTGATTTTTTCTTAAAGATTTGACCCCCAACGGTCACAAAGAAAATATTTCAAAATAATTTTTAAAATTTTTTCACTTTAAAACCGGCTATATAACGGCTAGTAAACAGTATTTTTCAATCTATAAATATACCCATATTTCACTCTTCCAAAATCATTCAATCATTTCATTTCCTTTCAAACACCCCTTCAAACAAATTTTTTTTTCGATTTTGTAAGAAAATGTTTCGATGGTTTTTAATTTTTATTTTCGGTGTAATTTTTAGTGCTATTTATGATCTCTTAGTCGGGGACTTTACCCGCGAAGAATATATCATAAATTTTTGTTTACTTTTTTATGCTTTAATGTTTGCTGTAATTGCTATTGTTATTAATGTAAAAGGATTCTAAAATTATATTTCTAATAATAATATTTTTGATTTTGTGTTTAGAAATCAAATGGCAAATATTGAGAAATTACAGTTTCCAACTCTCCAAGTCACTGGAGAAAATTATATATCATGGTCCACGAATGCTGAACTTCATCTAAGTTCTCAGAACTTATTGGATACAATAAATGAAGAAAATGAATCGCCTATCACTGAAAAGGCAAAGGCGATAATTTTTCTGAGAAAACACTTAGATGAAAATCTAACGCATGATTAAGCGAATACAAAAGACCCAGTAGAGCTATGGAAAGCTCTTAAAGAAAGGTTTGACAACCAAAGGGCAATAACTCTCCCACATGCTCTTGATGAGTGGGCAAATTTAAAGTTCCTGGATTTTGACAAGGTGGATAAGTATAATTCCGCCATGTTAAGAATTGTGTCCCGATTGGAATATTGTGGTAAGAATGTGAGCGAAGAGGAAATGCTCGAGAAAACTTACCTAACTTTCCATAAGGAACATTTTGTTCTTGCTGAACAATACAGGAACTGTAAACACAAGAGGTTTTCCGAGTTGATTGTGGCTCTAATGTTGGCTGAGAAGAATAATGAGCTTCTCATCAAAAACCACAACGCTCGACCTGTAGGAACAATTGCTGTCCCTGAAGTGAACGCAATGGATGGAAAAAATCTTGGACAAACGGATGTGAGGTATCCGGGGAGAGGAAATCAAACAAACCGGGGTCGTGGTGGTCGATTTAATCGTGGCCGTGGGAGAAATTATAATCCAAAAGGACGGTCATTTAAATGGGTCCGGTCTGAACAAAATCCCAAAGGGAAAGAAAAGAAAGACAATTTCACCCAGAAGCGTGAAGGTGTTTGTTACAGATGCGGATGTAAAGGCCATTGGTCCAAAGTGTGTCGTACTCCTTTACACCTTTGCAAATTGTACCAAGAGTCAGTTAAAGGCAAAGGAAAGGAAGTTAATCTTATGGAACACCCTGAAGGTGATACATACCTTAACGCTTCGGACTTTGATGATGATGCCGAAATGACCGACCTTGCGGATAATTAAGATGTCTGTAATGAGACTACTAAATAGTTTCTGATTATGCCATGTATAATATTGTGTTTTTCTGTATTTTTGAAAAATAATATTGTTTGTAATAAACAAGTCTATATATAACTATTATGTGTTTTATACATGAAATTTACTTTCTTTTTATTGATGTTTATCTTGATTACAGAAATGAACAGCAAAACAAGTGGAACGGTATCCACAGGAAATATTAGAGAAATTTGCATTCCAGATAGTGGAACAACGCACACTATTCTAAGACATAGAAAATATTTCTCTAATTTAAACCCAACGAAAATTATTGTGAATACAATATCGGGTCCTGCAGACCTGATTGAAGGAACTGGTAAAGCCAACTTTATGTTGCCAAATGGAACAAAGTTTTCCATAAATAATGCCTTATATTCTCCGAATTCTAAAAAGAATTTGTTGAGTTTCAAAGACATATACCTTCAAGGATATGATACTCAGTCTGCGACTGAGAATGGAAAAAAGTAAATGTATGTAACTTCCGATCAATCCGGAAAAAGGCTTATATTGGAAAAATTTCCAAAACTTCCTTCAGGACTGCATTATACTCATATAAATGCAATCGAATCGCATTTAGTAATTAAAAGAAATCCAGAAGATTTTACATTATGGCATGATCGCCTAGGTCATCCAGGCACTTTGATGATACGAAAGATCATAGAGAACTCACATGGTCACCCACGGAAAATCCAAGAGATAAATCAGAGGAATAGAAAGACATGTGTTGCATTCAAGGCGATATATGTGGACCAATACATCCATCATGTGGACCATTCCACTATTTTATGGTGTTAATTGATGCATCTAGCAGATGGTCACACGTTTGTCTATTATCATCTCGAAATATGGCATTTGCGAGATTTCTAACTCAGATAATCAAACTAAGGGCTCAGTTTTCTGATTATCCAATTAAAAGCGTTAGACTAGACAACGCTGGTGAATTCACATCTCAAGCCTTTAATGATTACTGTATGGTTACGGGAATAGAAGTTGAACATCCTGTAGCCCATGTTCATACACAAAATGGTTTGGCTGAATCATTAATTAAACGTCTGCAATTAATTGCAAGACCGTTGATCATGACATCAAAACTCCTACCTAGTGTATGGGGGCATGCAATTTTACATGCTGCAGCACTTATCCGAGTAAGACCAAGTGCATATCATAAGTACTCCCCATTACAACTAGTATTTGGTCATGAACCAAATATTTCTCATCTAAGGGTTTTTGGTTGTGCGGTGTATGTGCCTGTAGCACCCCCACAACGTACAAAGATGGGACCACAAAGAAGGTTAGGGATATATGTTGGTTATGATTCACCATCCATTATAAGGTATTTGGAACCTCAAACTGGTGATGTCTTTACGGCACGGTTTGCCGATTGTCATTTTGATGAAAAAGAATTCCCAGTTCTAGGGGGAGAAACCAAACAAGTAGGCAAGGATATAAAGTGGAGTGTATCGTCTTTATTACATCTCGATCCTCCTACGAAATAGTCCGAACTGGAAGTTCGACGAATTATGCATTTGCAGAGTATAGCAAATCAGTTACCAGATGCTTTTGCAGATACTAAGACAGTAACTAAGTCGCACATTCCAGCTGCAAATGTTCCTGCTCGGATTAATATTCCTGAAGAATTTGGGAGAGCAGAAGATACACGTGAGTCTAGAACACGCTTGAAGCGTGGAAGACCTGTTGGATCTAAGGATAAAAACCCTAGGAAGAAAAGGGAAATTGAAAAGGTTGATATTCCCAAAGTAGCTGAAAATACTTTGGAAGAATCACATCAAGGAACGAATGATGATATGGAACATCATGAACCTAAAGAAAACCATGAGGTCTCTATCAATTATATTCATAACGGAAAAGTTTGGAATCGAAATGAGATGGTGATTGTGGATGACGTTTTCTCATATCTTGTGTCAAAAGAAATAAATGAAGAAAACGAAGATCCCGAACCTCAGTCCGTATATGAATGTAAAAAGAGGGATGACTGGAGAAAATGGAAAGAAGCCATTCAAACCGAACTTGATTCGTTAAATAAACGAAGTGTATTCGGACCAATTGTACTTACACCTGTAGATGTAAGAGCGGTTGGATATAAATGGGTTTTCGTTCGGAAACGAAATGAGGATAATGAGATTACGAGATACAAAGCTCGTCTTGTGGCTCAAGGTTTTTCTCAACGACCTGGAATAGATTATGAGGAAACTTATTCTCCAGTCATGGATGCAATAACGTTTAGATTCTTGATGAGTCTAGCGGATTGTGAAAATCTAGAGATGCCTCTCATGGATGTTGTTACCGCTTATCTGTATGGATCATTAGATACGGATATCTATATGAGAATTCCTGATGGATTTAAAATGCCAGAAGCATTAAGTTCCAAACCCAAAGAGTTATGTGCAATCAAATTGCAAAGATAATTATATGGACTAAAGCAATCTGGACGTATGTGGTATAATCGTCTCAGTGAGCATTTAACAAAAGAAGGATATGTGAACAATCCAATATGCCCATGTGTTTTCATCAAGAAAACAACATCGGGATTTGTGATTATTGCAGTTTATGTTGATGATCTAAATATAATTGGAACTCATGAAGAAATGCAGAAAGCCTCAGAATATTTAAAAGGGGTTGAAATGAAAGATCTCGGACAGACAAAGTATTGTCTTGGTTTACAAATTGAGCATTCTCAAAAAGGTATATTTGTACATCAATCTACATATACCAAAAGAGTGCTAAAACGATTCAATATGGATAAGGCAAATCCATTAAGTACCCCTATGGTCGTTAGATCTCTCCAAGTCGATAATGATACATTTCGACCACATGAGGAAAATGAGGAGATACTTGGTCCTGAAGTACCGTATCTAAGTGCAATCGGAGCACTCATGTATCTTGCGAATTGCACTCGGCCTGATATATCATTTGCTGTTAATCTTTTGGCAAGATTTAGCTCGTCCCCTACACGAAGACATTGGAATGTGATTAAACATATTTTCCGATATCTTCAAGGGACGATTGATTTAGGATTGTTTTATCCTAAAAATACAAATGGCCAAATGGTTGGTTTTGCAGATGCAGGATATTTATCAGATCCACATAAAGCCCGATCACAAACTGGATACATTTTCACGATTGGAGGCACTGCTATATCTTGGCGTTCTCAGAAACAGACACTTGTGGCAACTTCTTCAAACCATGCTGAAATCATTGCACTCCATGAGGCAAGTAGAGAATGTGTATGGTTGAGATCAATAATCCAACACATCAAATCAAGCAGTGGGATCCACGAAAATACGGAGCCAACCGTTTTATATGAAGATAATGTTGCATGTGTCGCTCAAACAAAGGAAAGATATATTAAAAGTGATAGAACCAAACATATCCCTCCAAAGTTCTTCTCATACACCCAAGAGTTTGAGAAGAATAAAGACATTGAAGTAAGATATGTCCGATTATGCGACAATGCTGCAGATCTCTTCACGAAATCACTACCTACCTCGGTGTTCAAGAAGCATGTCTATGCTATTGGGATGCGCCATCAGCAAAATCTATAAACTTGATCACTCGAGGGGGAGCTTGCGTAGTTGCACTCTTTTTGTCCTGCTACGGTTTTTCCCAATGGGTTTTCCTAGAAAGGTTTTTAATGAGGCAACAGATAACATAACGCAAGAGGCATAGTGACATTGGTCTCCAAGGGAGAGTGTTATGAAAGTCAATATAGGCTGCGAAGGCTGCGAAACAATTGTCAAAAGTTTTGCGTAAAATATTATTTGTGTGGAGCCCACTATCACTATGCATATACAGTAACTTACTTTTATTCGTCTATAAATAGAGAGGTTTCATTTCATTGTAAAACAACATTCACAACAAGAAAATCTCTCTCACTCTCTTTCTTCTATTTCTCAGTATACTATTCTCACCGGGTATAAATTTTTCGTCTTTATTTATATTTGTCGAAATAATAAATATTTCTACTCTTTTTATAACAATATATATATTCTTGTTTGTCAAGATTAACTCTTTAGTTGACCAAAATTATTGATTAAAAAAACGTAAAAATAGTATTATACGAAATTTTTTAAAATTGCGAAAAAATCTTATCTTAATTGAAAATTTGTAAAACAAAACCAGATAATAGTAAGTTGGAAAATTAGCATGTATATTATGTTGTAACTTATAATTAATTATTTAATATTGGCTAAAATATAATTAGGTATCTAACAATTAATCTACATAAAATTTCCATTTTAGCCTTTTCTATTTACCAAGGTTTAGGTTTTTTAATTAAATTTATATAAAAAAAAAGTTAAAACTAAAATATTATACTTTACCCTAATTTCGCCGCCGTCTTCTTCTCCCTTTATCACTGTCGAGTCCTCTTCCCTTCTCACAAACTCGACAATTTTTGTTCTTTGATTTCACATTTGTTTCTTTAATTCCTTCATAATATTTTTTAATTTCTTCGTTGCTCTCACATCTTCTTTATGCATGTCTCCTCTAATCTCCACGTTCTCTTCGTTTTCTTTTTAATCTTTTATGAGTTTGCATCTCTTTATCTGGTGAAAAAATCTTACCGATTTGACATCTCTTCTTTGCTTCATACTTCTCTTATCCTCCAAAGATGGAAGATCCTAAATTACCCAAGCAATTGTTTCGTTTTGGTCGCGAATCAATCAATAAAAAGGTTAATGGTGAGATAATAGCTAACAGATTAACGATATTGATAAACGTAGATAAGAAGATATACAACTGAATTGATTATTGTAATGTTTATATAGTGGACTCTATTATTATTTGAATAGCTAACTAACGTTTTGCATAGTGAACTATTTTAATCAACATAGATGAGATAATAGCTAACTATATTGAACAAAGATATGGATAAAAATAGACCAAAAAGATATACAACTGAATTGATTATTGTAATGTTTATATAATTAACTATATTATTATTTGAATAGCTAACTATAGTTTGCATAGTGTACTATATTATTATTTGAATAGCTAATGAACTTTTTCATAGTGAACTATTTTAATGACCATAGATGAGTTAATAGCTAACTATATTGATTAAATTTATAGATAAAAATAGACCAAAAGAGATACAACTTAATTAATTATTGTAATGTTTATATAGTGAACTATATTATTATTTGAATAGCTAACTACCACCTTTTGCATAGTTAAGTATATTATTATTTGAACTATAACACACTTGCACATCTCGTTCTTCTTATGCTTGAAATCCCAAACACCAGTCGCCAAAAGAACCCAGTCTCCCAACATGACAACAACCATCAATCCTTTCGGGTTCTGCAAAAAAATAGTTCACTATTTCAGTTATACTCTTTACGAACTACAAGCAGACAAAAAATATTGATGTATAGTCGACTATACTAACCACTTCTTTTTTTCCAGATCCTTCGACAGCCTTCTTCTCCACCGTATTCACCATTGCTAATTCCATGTTCCTTCTCTGCAACTTTTTTAGACCTACCGTCGCTGCTGATGAACAATATAAGGGATCACCATATTCCGTTTTATAGCAAAAGAGAAAAAATATTCATAAATGTTATATATTATGATAATATCAGATCTTATACACGAAATATTTTGTGATAACTCAATCAAGGTCAAAAATCATCAATCAAACTCTGGATTTTTTTTTCTTTTATATCTCGCCCAAATTGATTCTAACGATAAAAGAGATTTTGAGGGAATTTTGATTCCGCCGATTTCAGTAAAAATTTTGAGAGATTTTTTAACCCCTTTCCTTTTTCTATTTTTCAGGGGCAAAATCGTCTACTTTTTCCTTCTCAATGTTACCTACCTAAATCTGATTAGGCTTATGTTAGTTCCCTAATTATCTACTCCTAAACTAATATTAAGCTAATTGACCTTAGTAAGAAACCTATAATTTGTTTTGGGTAATTTCTTTTTTGTTGTTGTTGTTGAATGAGATTTGTTTTGGGAAATTGATCATCATATTCACTTGAGGTTTAGGTTTTGGTAGAAACAGAATTAACAACAACAATGTTACATATCTGCCACAAAGCTAAGATGAACAGTTGAGAAATTCTCTGTCAAATCAATCTTGGAGATGGATGGATGCGATTCCCAAACTGCTACTGCTTCAAAGCCAATTTGCTGAATGCGGTATTCACTCTTTCCTCAGTCATCGTTCTGTAATTCTCATAGAAGTCCAGAATCTCCATGGCAATGTTCTTCACCTGCAACACTAATCATTTTACCTTAAACCCAAGCAAAAGACCAACAGCTATAACTAAGAATTTCACTTGTTTGTAGTGCAAAAGTGGGTTATATCATGTTTGTAGTGTCTTTGGGCAGAATGACTGACCAAGTTCATGTCCTCACGAAGATTTTCAAACCAAGCTGTGATATCTTTCTCCCTCTGTACACTTGCTATGTATATGCACGCTAGGGCTATGCGATAGGGAGGGTGTACAAGGATGAGGTCCATCTTACAAGTATCGTTACAAATTCCCCTGAAAATAATCGCCCTTTTATTTAGATGATATTTACACAGGTCATCAGACATCTTAGTGTTGGAACTAGGAAATGAGCTATAACCAGATAGAAGGACTTTTACCAAGTAATCTGGATCATATTTACATCGTTTATTGCAGCATCTTGCAAAAACCTGGGAAATTAAAAAGAATGAGTTCTTCATATGAATGTTGATTTGCTGTCTACTACAATTCCAGGATACGGAAAGACATACCATCAAGGCACACAAAACTCTCACCAAGGAATATAAAATCGGTTCAAAAATTTCAAAGCATTGAATGGGAATAATAACTACAAGTTTTTTACATGTACTAATGTTTACACTTCCAGTCATCTCTTCTCTGTTTGCAACCGCAGAAAACAAGAGAAACAGATTCAAATTAGATGCTTCAGAAAGGTAGATAAGAGAGATGAGCACATACTCGGATAATGACCGGTAAGGGTGAAACACAACCAGATAATAGTTCAGTGCTTCTAAGACCTTCATCTCCATTCCTAATATATCTTTTAGTTCATACTTGTACTCATCAGGATCTGCAAAGATATTAGAATCGTCGTTGATAGGTCAAAAATGCAAATTGAAGAAGATCTCATATAAAATAGCATAGCGATTAAAACGTCAAAACACAGTAGAAGTCGATATTACACAATCTTTTTATGTAAAAAACGAGATTCCTGGCCTGCACTATGCTTTCTTCAGCTTTAGATGCCAGGTACAAGCATGTGAGAGCAACAAGACGGGGCTCAAACTCTACCAAGCTCTTTCTGATACGTCAAAGGGGGATATTAGATGTTTTTATATAACTACAAAGCTGCAGCAGCATAAGACATCAAAATTTCTCACAAACACAAGATGCGCTTTTGATGAGATGATAGAAAAATCAAATTGCATACCTTACATAAACCCGTCTCATATACGTAATTGCGGTAGCCACAACCCTACACAAGTAGAAAAAGGGCAAGGATTCCCATGTGAAATTCCAGAAACGCAACAGTGGAATCTCTGATTAGCAAATTGGATCCCAAAATGCAAACCAACCTTTGCCTCACTTTAATGTGCTGAGCCAATTTCATTATATCTGAAACAACAATAAGGAAGAAACGGAACAAGCTTAAGAAAACTGTTTCTTTTAAATCCATCTCTGTGATTATTTTTCCAGAATAAATCAAAAGCAGTTCGTCAATAGTCAACATCTGAGAGCCATAGATAAAAGAGAATCGAATTGCACAAGAAGAAAAGCTTCGTACGATTGGACATATGGAACTTGATGAGCTTGAAATCGTCTAGAGAAATTCCACGTTCTTTGTCTAGAGCATGAACTACATCGACTTCTTCTGGGTCCAAAAGCTGTTTGCTGCTCCGTACAACCCACCCAACCAAACAAAATTCCAAATTTGAAATCAAAGATGCAAAGGAGAAGAAGTCAATTTGATGCGATAAAAGGAGGAGGAAAAGAATGTTACTAGTGAGACGAATTCCAGAAATTGGCAGCCATTTTTCCCGATCTCCGGGAAGGGCAAGCAGGAGACGCAGTTTAAGCTTTAATTAATCTCATAAGGTTTCAACTTTCAACCTTTTCTGTTATCTGTCAAATCTTCGGCCTCATGACCAATCGCTACTTTTATTTTAAACTAGATAATAGCCGGATTTTTTTTTTTTTTTTTAAAGAAAGAAAAAGATATTTTGAATGTTTTTATTGTCGGCGATGTTAATTTTTTTTCTTGTGTTTTTTGTTTTCGGATTCAATCGAACCATGATCTCGACTCGTTCGGACTAAATAAAAATTTCCGAGTAATGCAAGGAATAGACTTTAGTTTTGAGAGAAACAGGCTCAGTTTAAGTGGTTTTAGCCAAAAGATCGAATCCGTTTTATAAAAAAAAATGGAGTAGTATTTATTGACTTCTAACTACTCGGGTTTGGATAGCGGATTCCACTTTCTTGGTTGGATTGGATTTTGACTTCCAGATTTGATTCGGTATAATGCACTCGAGTGTTATTCACTTATTTTTCTTGTTTTTTGCACCCCTTGGTCGATTATATGCCCCTGCGATGTTGCACCTTACTTGTCATACCATTGACAACGTATGATATGGCTGGTCTGGCACTGGGGTGCTCTCTCATAATCAACTCATTTGTTCTTTAATCGTTTCCGAGCATGTATCACTTGCTTTCTACTTAGCACACATAACATGAAAGTGATTTATCATTTAAATGAAAATTCAAAGAAAAATAAACTTAACGCCTAAGATAAGTATTTCAAACCCAATATACTAAAGCCATGTATGCTAGTTTATTTGTAGTCAATAAACACTCAGTTTGGTAAGTGACTAACATGACATTTGAAACATATTATTCCAATTGTACAATGGGAAAATACATTTTTCTTTAATTAATTAACTAATTGTAATAAGAGTAATAATTAATTCTTGTTTTGTTTTTCATATTTTTGTTGGACTTTTTTGTTTTTTGTACACGAATATTTTTCACTTTTTAGCACAATTGAGTGACAATCCAACCAACATCATTGTCATTTTTCCTTTGTTTTGAGAGGCGCTACACATTTTCTACATATCTTGACACTTTATACATCTAAAATCTTACATTCTATACGAGACACATGCATAATGAAGTAAATAGGTAAACTGCCGAGAATCATAAACAATAAGTACAAGAAAAGAAACACAATAGCCTATACTGTAGTTGAAGCAATAGTCTTTTTCAGTCATTTTATCATTGTTGAAAAGAAGATTGTGAACTAGGCACTTAATACCCCGCAAAGGTCGATCGGTAAAATAACCGGAAACGAAAAACCAAAACGGAACCTACCCGAAAATATCCGAACTAAATCTAAACCGGATTTTCAAAAATATATGATGGGTCCTATATGCTTAGAACCTAAAAACCGAAACCGAACCGAGAACCGAACGGATACACAAAATATCTTAAACATAAATTAACCCATATATATTTTGGTTCTCGTTTAGGTATGTTCAGATAATTTGGTTAAGTTTGACAATTTTTCTTTGTTGTTTTTTCGGATAATTTGGTTAGTTCTAATATTTTTAGGAATATTATGATAATTGAGATAAAAGTAACCAATTTACGCTTATTATTTCGGGTATTTTTCAGTACTTTTGTATATTAATTAATTTCGGGCATTTCTTTCTTTATATGTTTGTGTATGGTTTGTTTATGGTTGTCTTGGAGTCATGATTTTGGATGTGATATACGGTGTTTCTACCTTGAGATTTAGGAATAGCCATTTCATCCACGTCATACGATTGAAGAAAATTTTGTTCTAGGTATTGAATCGGTTATTTGGACTTGGTTTGAATGGTTCCTTTCACTCGTAGTTCCATTATATAGATTGTGAAGCAATATTATTGAGTTTTTTTTTTGTCTTTAAATCGGATAAATACTTTAAACCTATTGTATACATGGTTTTTTTTTGTCGACTTATTACTATGATTTCATGAAAAGGCGGTTCTCACCATTCATAGATGGATTTCAAAGTTTGTGTTTTTCTCTAAGTTTAGTAGTTCATAAACGAGTGAGGTCCAAAGGTTCTTTGAAACTGGTTCTTTCTCACAAGACTGGAATTTCACACAACTATATGTTTACTTCCAAAGAAACCAAATGCCAATGCTATGACGGACTTACGACCAATAAGTTTATGCTTAGTGACTTATAAGATCGTATCCAAGTTTTTGTGCTCTCGATTAAAACGCTCTTACCACAGCTGGTCTCTTAGACCCAATGAGCTTTTGTTGAGGGTCGACTTATTTTGGATAACTTGTTGATCGCCCCTGAAATGGTACATGGTCTCCGCACTAACCCAAGATGTAAAGAAAACTTCAATGCCATCAAAACGGATATGTCAAAAGCTTATGATCGGGTAGAGTGGAGTTTCTTGGAAGAATTATTTAGAAGAATGGGGTTTGACCAGAAATGGATCTCTTGGATTATGCATTACGTACGTTCAGTTTCATATACCATCTTGCTAAATGGACAGCCTCACGGTCACATTACACCTTCACGTGGGATTAGACAAGGTGATTTTTTTTGTCCCCGTTCTTATTCATCTTTTGTGTGGAAGTTTTGGTTCATGTAATGAAAAAGGCCAAGAAAGATGAATGTATAAGAAATGTCCCCCTATCCAACACTTGCTATTTGCGGATAATAGCTTGTTCTTGTGACGGACTACGCTGAGAGAATGTTCTGAATTCTTGAGATGTTTGAGCTTTGTGGAGATGCATGATCAGGTCAAAGGATTAATTTTTAGAAAGCGACAATCACGTTTGGAGAGCTAGTGAACCCAATTATGAAACGTGTGATGGCCGCTGTGTTAGGGATTGAGAAAGAAGGTGGAACCAGGACATACTTGGGTTTACCGGAATACTTTACTTGGGTGAAAAATTAAGCAAAAGACTGAATGGATGGTATGCCAAAACGCTTTCACTTGGGGGAAAGGAGGTACGTCTTAAGTTAATTTGCCAGTATATGCGATGTCATGTTTTAGATTAACTAAGCATCATTGTCAAAAGATCACAAGCGCTATGTCCAGTTTCTGGTGAAACGCATTTGAAAAAAAAAGGAAGATCCATTGGGTTGCATGGAAATATATGTGTAAATCGAAGGCAAATGGGGGATTAGGCTTTCGGGATTTGAGTAATTTCAACCAAGCGCTACTAGCTAAGCAAGCTTCATAATGATAGGGAGTCCCTGATGGCAAAAGTTTACAAAGGAAGATTTTATGCTTCGCGAGAGTTCTTGGATTGTGGGAAAGGATATCGACATGGAGAAGTATTATACATGGTAGGGAGCTTTTGAAAATAGGATTGATAAAGTCCATCGGGAACGGTTTAAACACCAAAGTTTTGATAGAAAAATGGGTGATGGATTCGAATCCAAGACGTCCTACTAACAAGCATATTTTAATTGATCTTGAATTAGAGGTGGATGCATTGTTAACATCGGATAAGCAGTAAAGATGCGACATGCTTAATGATCTTTTTCCAGAAGCCGAAGTCTCTCGGATTCTTCAAATTCTGGTAAGAGGTGTTCAAGATAAAGTTATATGGGCTTATACCGATCATGGTTCATATACGGTTAAGAGTGGTTATTGGTATACAACAAACCATCCGTTAATTCCACCATCTCCTCCAAGTTCTCAAGACAGTAAACGTATGGAGGTAAAACTAAGAGTGTGGAAACTCAAAAGTTCCTCTAAAATACGTATGTTCCTTTGGAGAGTGTTGTCAGGGGTTGTAGCGGTAGCTGATAGATTAAACTCGAGAGGTCTTCAGGTGAACCCCACTTGTAAGCTGTGTGATCAAGAAATTGAGACGATTAATCATGTCTTATTCCGATGCTCGGTAGCGCAACAGATTTAGGATATTGTAGGTCTTTCTACTACTCTGGCAAGCTTTGGAAATTGTGTTGAAGAGTATTTATCCTCTGTTTTCAACTTACTGGAGACGAATGGACCTGCAACAGACGATCATGCATCAATCCCCTGGATTCTATGGAATATATGGAAAAACCCAATGCTATCTTATATGTAGGAAATCAGGAACCTTTGAGTTTGGTGGTTTAGAGATCGGTTGAGGATGCTAAATGTTGGAAGGAAGTCAAGGGGGGTGAACCAACAAACGATCATAACCCATCACGAGGCAGAGGGAGGGCGAATATATGGCAAAAACGGAACCAAAACATAATTAAATGTAATGTTCATAGTTGTTGGAGAAACTCGTCTCTTCATTGTGGCATGGGTTGCTAGAGAGTATACAAGTTCTATTTTATACCATTCTCGTGAAGCTTTCACTAGCTCAAGAAATAGGATCACTGCACAATTCAGATGTTTGATTTGGGCTATGCAAAGTCTGCATAACCTGCGCATTAAAAGGTGGTATTTGCTATTGATTGCAAAGCTTCTCATGATGCTATATTGAAATCCCTAGAATGACCGAGATACAGAGACTTCCTTTACCAGATTCTGAGGTCGAAGGCGGGTTTCGATAGCTGTGTCTTCGAGCTAGAAACTGTGACTTCGAACGTAGTAGCCCGAGCGATTACCAGAAGTGTCACTAGAGACGGGAGATTCAATTCGTACCTAGCATCGGGAGGTTTGGCATGGCTCCAAATACTTTTTTTTTCAAAAATTTACATATAAAACTATACAAAAACCATAATTTTTTTCTAATATAAATTATGTTTTAATATTATCTGTTTATTATTTTATTTATACATAACACTACTAAATATGTTTTAACTCTATAATAAATGTTCTATAAAACAGTCACGAGAATGGTATAAAATAGAACTTGTATAGTCTCTAGCAACCCATGACGAGTGGACGACTCACACTATCGGGGGTGACGATTTTCATATGCAGCGAAGACGTTGGGATCTGTGGCATGATTATGACTCTCGTTGTGATATGTCAGTGGGGGTGATTATAAAACGCCGATTTTTGGAAATATATGGTACATGCGGAGAGACTTAAAAGAATTGAGTTAATTACCTCTATCACCAAAGTATACTTATTTTTTTGGTCATTGGTCCTAAGAGAACTTTAGAGTTAAGCGTGTTTAAACTGGAGCAATTTAAAGATGAATGATATATTAGAAAATTATTTTCAGTGCCGTTATAGTGAGGATAAAAACACGAGAGTAAACAAGTCTTTCAAACCTTTTCGACTAACGCGCTAGTCATGGGACGAGAGTGGGCCACGAACTCATGTTTAGCGGACATTTGTAATGATGATCCTCTGTTTCAGTAGTTTGATGTGAGGGAAAATAAAAGAAAATGGAACTCATGTTACCAGAAATGATTAAAGGCCGGAAAATTGAAAAAGTTCAGTGAGCTTAAGCAAGTGTTAGGAGTAAATACTAAAGGGACTCAAAAGACAATGCAATTCGCGTGACACTCGGGTTTAATAACAATGAAAAAACTATAGAACACGTGTGTCTCATCTTTATAAACTTGGAATATTCCAATTAATAATAATATTAGGGGAATATTGGGACATATAAAAAGTAGTACTATACTACATGCTTTTTGGTTTGTGGCTTTGTTGTGTGATACTGATTAGGGGAGTGAGCCCAACGCGAATCTAAATAAATAAATCTTGTTTAATAATCTAAAAGTCGTCAACTTGGCTCCCGTCTATATAAACCCGTAAAGCCCCTTCTTTTGGCCTTTTTTTTTTTTTTTTCTGCGTTTCCGTACACATTGCCTTCCTTCTCTCGCGATCAAACCCTAGGCCCCGCCATTGCTCCCAGGTACGTACGCACACAATCCAAGCTCCGATTCACTACTCTTACCTCTCTCTCACCCGATTCCACTCCTCTCCCTCGCTGATTTCTTCACTCGTCTTCCACAATCGACGATTTCCCCATATGTGATCTACTATAGTGTTTCAGAGTGTCTAGGAGCGAAATGTGAAGTTGATTCTTTGCCTTTTACTTCGTTTTTTGCTTTTTTATGATTTTATCGAGCTTGTTTCTCTCTCTCTCTCTCTCTCTGTAGAGCTCATGATATTACGTCCTCCGAAACCATCGGCATGTTAAAAATAGTCTCTCTGTCCTGCTTTAGATTTTACCTTTCAAGGGGTCTTTGGGCTGTTCTGTGATGAGATCGATTCTTACATTTTTGTTTGATTTCAAGGCGTTGCTTATTTCCCTGGAGATACCATGGAATCTGAATCTGCTGCACGACTACCTGCTCCTCTTGTTGACCCACTCACTGTATGTCTCAACCAATCATGGGGTTTCTTCTCCTTTCACTAGTATCATTGTGACTCTTGTGCTTCTCCTTCTCTTTTTGTGTGTAATTACAGCTGTTTTGGATTTGGTAACTTATAGGTCGGGAAAGCATTTGTCATGCAGTACTACCACATTTTGTATAACATGCCAGAGCTTTTGCACCGATTCTATCAAGAGAACAGCAAGGTTGGGCGTGTTGGACAGGACGGAGTCATGCGCCACTTCTCTACCTTACAAGTAAGTACTGTAACCACTTTAGCTGAGTTTGGTTGAATGAGGTTCTTCTTTTTCCCCATCATGTCAAGGATTACCATTTAGTGGTGTAAATAACATTGGGTTGGGTTGAGTGTCAATTGCTTGGCTGATTTTGGATGACAGATTAAGTAACTTTGCCAAAAGTTTGTCTCATTGATGCCTTATTATTGAGCAGGGTATAACTGAGGTGCTTAAGACACTGTCCTATGGAGATTTTAAATCGGCTGAGATTACCAGTTATGATATCCAAGAGTCTCACGATGGGGGTTTCGTTCTTGTGGTTACTGGCTACTTCGCTCTAAACGAAAGACTTCGAAGGAAATTCTCCCAAACGTTTTTTCTTGCTCCGCAAGAAAATGGGTACTTTGTTCTTAATGACATGTTCAGATTTGTCAATGAACCCAAGGCCATAGATGGGGAACTCGTTTCTCGGAAAGAATCTGAAACCCATAGTCCTGGTAATGGTCGGTAAAACTTATACTCATTCTATTTCGCTTTTCTAACTTCCCCTAATGCACAATATATATATATATATATATATATATATATATATATATATATATATATATATATATATATATTTCAATTTCAGCTCCTACAGGCTCTAAGCAAGCTGAATGTGTTTCGGTGAATCCTGTTTGTAAGGAAGTGGTTAAGCACTCGAATAATGAGAATGCTTCAGTTGCTAAGGAGCATGTTCTGGTCCCTGAGATCATCAATGGAGAAGTTCCAGATATTGAGATAACTTTCAAAGAAGTTGCAGATGATTCACTGAAAATATCTGACCCAGATGATGGACTTGAAGATGTTCCTAATCCTAAGAAATCTTATGCATCTGTGGTAAGTAGACTCTTTAGAGGATCCATACTTGACCTTGTTTAAATATATTACTTCTGGAGCATCTATTGATAATCAATGACTTCAATAATAGTTGAAGGTTAAGAAGGATAAATCTGGAGTTTCAGTTGGCCCTTCACTGTCGCCAAAGCAGATATTGAAAGACCAAGAACATCAAGTGTCTTCTGTTCCTTCATTTGAGCAGATATTGAAAGACCAAGAACATCAAGCGTCTTTTGTTCCTTCATTTGAGCAGATACTGAAAGACCAAGAACAACAAGTGTCTTCAGATCCTTCTCCCGTGATAGAATCTGATGCTGTTTCTGAGGCCGTCGATGCTACTAAAAATGCGCACAATCATGGGTTAGAAGGTAAGAGTTCACAGAAAAGCCGACCCTCAAGCTTTCAGTTCTATTATTCGGTGGTCTGTATTCTCTTATCCATTCTTGGCATGGTTGTAAACCTTTTTTTCTTTTTTTTTTCGGTAGCGGTGGCTGAGGGTACATCTATTTATGTGAAACATCTCCCTGCAAATGCCACCATTGACATGCTTGAGGCTGAATTTAAGCAATTTGGAGTGATTAGCAGTGGTGGGATTCAAGTTGTAAACCAAAGGGTAAGATTAACAAATCTACTTGCAATTCAGCAGTGGAAGTTGAAATGATATATATATTTTTTTTTTCTCTGAAAACTGATAGTTTATTGTATGACGTGCACAGGGGTTAGGTTTTCCGTTTGGTTTTGTTGAGTTTAAGGAGGCAGATGCCGCCCAGAAAGCAATAGAGGTACATATACCGACTGAGCTGGGATATAATTGGCACTTTATTGATTAGCATAATACAAAACAGTTTGAGCTTTTGGTGTCCTTGGGCACGTGAACCAGTCATAGCAATAAAAAAGGGTGTTAACATGGTAATGAAACAGGCTTCACCTTTGATGATTGGTGGACAGAGGGCTTTCGTGGAGGAGAAGCGATCTACATCAAGAGGTGAGTGAGTTGGTTGATATGAGTAGCAAAACTCTAATAGGATTAATGCAAAGAGGAGAATGAAGATGTTTGGTTGTTTGTTTGGTTGAGTAACAGGTAACAGAGGAAGTGGGAATGGAAATGTGGGAGTGAGAGGAAGAGGAAACTATGGGTATGGAAACAATTACAGGAGGGGAGGAGGAAGGTCTTTCAATAATCGTAGAGGCAATGAATACGTCGCCAGCCTCAACACATACTAAACTGGATTGGACTTTTGTGGGCGGAATAATGATGATTGATTTTTATGGAAGAAGGTAGAAAAAGACAGACTTGGTGGAAAGATAAGAGATTATCCATTATTATCTCTCTCAGATATTAAAAACATTAGCGAGACTGAGAGGCCCAGAGAAATGAAGAAAATTTATGGAGTATACTAATTCTAATTCAACTATCTATGTGGAGGTTCTAAATTTAAAACGCCTTTGTTCTGAACGTGACAAATTAAAGCGTGTTTTTGCACCAGGAGAGACTTGTTAAAAAGTAGAAAAACATGCTAAATATCAATCATCTCTACGGACCCATCCTTCCTTGACCGGTGGATTCGGGACATAACGTTTTCTTGTTTTTGTTTTTGTTTCGTTTCTATCGCTCTTCTCGTTGTTTTTTTTTGGTATTCTCTTGTCTGTTTGGTAAACTACACGTCCTTGCTAAAAGAAAAAAGAAAAAAAAACACGAATGCTCCAAAGCAAAAAAAAAATAAGAGAAGAAGCATCCAAATCTTACAAAACAGGTGTAAATATAGTCATGTTGTGTTGGGGGCTCAGGAGAGTAGCGAAACAAGGGAGACAAACTCAAGAGTGAGCCTGCCCTTTGACCTCGTGTTTATGACAAAATGCTCTGGGTACTTTCTCAGCAGCATCAGCAGCCCGTACCACGCTTTTCCCTTTGCTTCTGGTATTGCCCACTCCTCCATTGTCAGGTACCTCCTTACCCGGCTGTGATGCCATACATTCCCATAATTCTCTTGTATCTATCACACAACATCAATGCTAGTTTATGTAACATTCTCTACTCTAGACTTGTAGCAAACAATATACAGTGCAAATATCCCATTCCCCCCCCCCCCCCCCCCCACAAATCTCTACAGATACCATACAAGCCATGTTTCACTGTTTGGCTCTACTCATGCTTACACTAGCCCCCCTGCTTCTGAATTCATACCAACTGCTACGGTATCAACACCCACCCGAATTTAAAATCTATAGAAAAACTCCTACACTAGTCTACATCAGCTGGTATTTAAAGTGAGAACTAACCACAGAATGAAGCTTCTCCATAGGCATCCACTCTCCAGGACCACACAGATCAGAAAGCACATTGGCAACAGATGACACAACATCTTTCTCCTCCAGCTGCAAAACTTGCTGATCGTCAGCTTCACGATCTACCCTTCCTCTTCCCTCTCCCTTCCTCTCTGCAGGCATTCAATGGATACAGTCTCCCAATTACAAAGATTGAACTATAACCAATCATTTCAGATGATCAAATAAGCATGCTGGATTCAAATCACGACTAACTCAATAAGCGTAATGCTGAAATCGAAATCCTACTAATTTGCAAACAGAGATTATGCTAGAAATTAGTTAAAGTCTCCGTAAGAATCTGGTTCTTACCAACGGAAGCAGATGCAGACCCGCCATATCCATCTCTCCGTAATTTCTTCCCACTGCTCCTGATAGTATCATCCTCGTCATCTTCTTCTTCATCATCATCATCGTCATCATCATCATACTCTACAAAGTACTCTCTTCCTCGCCCACCTTTCTTGCCTGACCCAGAACCCGGCCCCGAATGGTATTGGTGGTATGGAACGAGTGGCCCGGCGCTAGTATGCCCTGAGACGACGTGCCTGGGTCCCACCGGTCCGCCAAGGAGGCTCCGGACAGGAAGCAAAAAGTAAAATTCCTTGTCTCCAATCTGGAGGAGGTCTTGCGAGTCGAGCTTAACGGTAGGGTTTCCGGGAAGATGGAGGACGCCTTCGACGAGGCAGCCGTTTTTGCCGAGGACCTCGAGGGCGAATCGGCGGCGCGTGAAATCGTAAAAGATCCGAGCGTGGTTACGCGAGATGTTCATCCCACCGCCGAGGGACGAGAGGTCAACGTCGACGGTGGATTTCTTAGAATTACGGCCAAGCATGATGGAGTATGTCTGCATGTAATACTCAAAATCCTCGCCCTGAAGCTTCGCAAACCCCACCTCCACGTCGGCTGTCTCCATTCTCCGGCGAAGAATATGAGAGCTTTCACAGAAATCTAGAGAACAAAAAGAGCCGCCGAGAGTTTGATCGGAGACGAATGACAAGTGTTTGGATAAAAAGATTAGTTTAGAGAATCCAAGGTCTACTACTTAACCGGTCGGTTAATTTGTATATTTATTCGGAAGCATTTTATTCGAAATATCCATATCCGAAACATAATTACGTTTTTGCCGGTGATATATATAATTCAGGATTTTGGTAAGTTGTAATGCTGCAAATAAGAGTTGTACACTTTCGAGATTATCCACAAAAATGATCTGACTAAACAAGGTCGAGTCTAAGCTCCAGTAGGCCTGAGCGCAAGCCAAATAATTGCTAATTTTCAAGTACTTATGACTCGATTTGGCTTGTTCAATTAACAAAAATTTCGACTTGATACTTGACTCGTTCGAAGCAAGTACTTGCTCAATCAAGTACTTCTCCAAAATCATGTGACTTGCAAGTAACTTGACTTGGCTTGTTACTTGCCAAAATCATATACTTCTACTTGAAATTACTTGAAAATAAAAAAAATCTCCATACAAATTATAAAACATTTAAAGTTCTTACAAAACATTTAAATTCAAACATCCTAAAATCACAAAATATTAAAATTCCAAAAGATAATTTGCTCATAACTTCATATATTAACAAGTAATTATTAACAAATATCAAAACAACTAATGCAAAAAGTATCAAGCCGAGTAACGAATCAAATAGTAAAAAAAATTTGTTGGTTTGATACTTGGTTCGGACTTGCAAGTAATAGAATATGTTAACTTGTTATTCGACTTGACCGGAACAAGTACTTGCTTTTTCAAGCCGAGTACAGGCCTGAGTAGTGAGTACAAGCCGAGCAACGAGTATTAATGCCCACACCTAAGCTCTAGTCTCCAACTTGTTATCTAAAGGAATTAATAACCTTGAGAGCTCTGTTCTTGGCTGTGGAAGATAATATCAAATTCCAGAGGCTGAGACTGCATCAACAGCAATACTGTTGAGTAATGGCTGAGTGGAAAGTCTCATCACTCAAGTGATGAAGAGACCAAAACCCGACCAACACATGGATACATGATGAAAACCACAAGATATTTAGTTTTAACCCAAAAGCAAATCTCCATCTTCCTAATATATGACATCATTGACATGTCACCAGAATCATGCTCATTATCACCAGAGTCGGTAGAGACTACGCTCATTATCACCAACACAGTGCAATACCCCCAATGACTAGACTATCCAAGACTTCTTGAAATGCTTTTGTTAAGACTATGGTTTTGTGGTAATTATCTACCAATAGAAAAATCCAAATCACACAATACTTCTGTGCACCATGATGGATTTGAGTTGGTAGAACCACTACTCCAAAAGGATCAAAACTATACTGCTTACACCATTTAACATCCCTCCCAAACAAGCAAAACTAAACAACCACCACTTCTACTATCTGGCGCTCAAGGAGGGAGGTATTTACCTGGGAAGCCTAGCGAGGTTCTCCCCAACAACCAGCAACTGTGGAGTTGGTTTGCTTTTCCCCATTACGGCTGGTCCTTTTATGGAGGACGGTTTGGTCATTTTCCTCTCAAAGCTGCCCTCAACAAACACAAGGTGATCCCATCTGCCGTGCTTCCATGACTAGGCGACGATGCATACCAACACAAGGTGACCGTGAGATGGTGAATAAATAAGGCGGCGCAATAGAGCATCGACTGAAACCCATGTCTATTAGCTTCTCTAATCTATCTTCTGCTACCATTGCACTCTAGTCCCAGTGCATGGAGTTCTTATATATTCCACCTTCTAATTCCCACTATTTGGTCATACACAGATACTTAAACACATTTATCAGCATTGTGAAATGAGAACTGGCATACACACATGATCAAGATGCAACAAAATCCGGTAATAACATTTTTCCATATATATATATTTTCATCTATAAGAGAGATGGGCATCCACTGAGAGGTTTGCAGAGACCTAAATTACATTAAGAAACAAAGAGTTACTTAGAAATTTAATATTACCAATGATATCCATTAAATGATAGGGCCTTTTTTGATCACTGAATATTTCTCTTCCAACAAAGCGAAATATTCAAGCTAAAATACAAGTCGATTTGAAGTCCCTTCAATGTTCCAAAGCGAATTCGAGAATATAGTCTGACAAATCACAAGACCTGTGAGAATGGGAACCAAAACAAAAATTCCATTTACTTGATCAAAGAAGTTATTCAAGTCAAATAATTTGTAAAATCGTAGATGAAAAAAAACTATCATTAGTTGGACTTACATGGTGGCTGGTGATGTTGCTGTACTATTCATCTGGTGGCTGGAAGGAATACCCGAATCAGCTCTTTTGCGGTTACCTTTTTCCTACAAGTAGGACATTTTGCCTGTCGAGATATTGCCATCTTTATACATCCCTTGCAGAAGATGTGACCGCACTTGGTTGACATCTCCTCAGTAAACGGGCACATACAGATTGGACAAGTAAATTTTGGCTCCTCTGGTGGAGGTGCTGGAGCCTTTGACCTAGACAGTCTCTGCACAAGAAAAAAGGAAGTGGTGGAGTCAAACTAAATAGCATAACTGCATGCTTTTAGAAATTTACGTGTCTCCTACCGGTGACATGTTGAGTTCAACAACATTTACAGGGGCATGCTCACAGTCAATGACAGGTTGATTAGAAGGAACCCTTCTGCGTTTGTTGCTTACGTTGGCAGGTAATCTAGTGATACCTCCTGCATTGACCACTCCAAGTAAGAGAAAAATTATAAGCTACCAACCATCATAATAGAAACAAACACAACCTAAATTCAACCATCAAACTCCTCCTATATCTTGAGAGCTGATACTGCACCACAAGAGTATAGTTTCTTTTCATATCCTCCACTATAGATAAACTCACCTGACTCTACATCAACCATCAAAGGCCTCCGACGTGCACCTGTCGATTTGCTTTTAGCCTGGTATAAAAAAGAAACAAAATTGTTGAGTCTTTAACCCAAACACAGCCTATCCCAGACTGCAAAACGGGAAACTAGAAGATAACAGGGAGCATACTTCAGCAAAAGCACTTGCAGATGATTCGATAACATCATCTTCGATAGCATCGACATCAATCATGGTAGGGGGGAACTGAGCAGGTACAGACTCCCCTTGAAGGTTACCCGTAGGAACCCTAGGAGCTCTAACAGGAGCCGAGGTCCCTTCTTGATCACCGGGTTCCGCATTCAGATCAATCACGGCTTTCCT
This sequence comes from Arabis hirsuta, assembly GCA_964056655.1. Classification (NCBI taxonomy): domain Eukaryota; kingdom Viridiplantae; phylum Streptophyta; class Magnoliopsida; order Brassicales; family Brassicaceae; genus Arabis; species Arabis hirsuta. The sequence continues at coordinate 18,754,491 of OZ053302.1, read as the reverse complement.
CCGTCGATTTCCTCGAGGTGTTCTCACCTCCTGTGTGTTCATCTTTCAGCTCAGCTTTGTACCTGTAAGTTTACGCCACACAGAAATCTGATTTACTCAGAAATTAAATCGTGAACAATGAAACATCTTCTGAATCCGCATACTCCACGGAGAAAAAAAGAACCAAAATTTTGAGAGATTTTCATGTCATTAACATATACAATAAGCGAATTCAATTCCAACAGAAATCAATCTTACAGCGAAAAGGACTCAAAGAAATCAAATCCAGAATGATCGTATACTCCAAATCAAATCAAAGAAATCAAATACTCCATCAAGGCTACCAAAGAAACACAATTGAACGCGAAGAACAAAAGAATAATCCGATCCTAAAATCCAGAACGATTGTCTGTAATCAACAAGAAGAGATGATTAGATTAGGATTGGAAGTGAAAAACCTCTTCGATGAAGTTGGTTTGACGTTGGAGATTCTCACCTTGAGCCGAATTTCAGTCGGAGAAAATCGCCGGAGAGAATTAGGAACCCAACCTCTTTTGTGGAATCTAGGGTTTTTGAAAGTTGCAGAGAGGAAGAGAGAGAGACCACGAAGGGATTTTGAGAATGAAGGGAACGAGGTCGGTGTGTCAAGCGATTGATACACGTGTTGCGGAAGCACTTGTGGGTACCCACAAGTACGAAACGGCAGAATTTGCTTTTTTTACCATCTATATACTTTCGTCGTCTTTTCATCGTAATTTACAATACTTTTATAGGACAATTTTTGTAGTCAAATTAAAAATATAGGCCAAAACTTTTAAAATCAAACAAAATATACCAAATAACGAGTTATCTGTTTCTTTGTTCTCTCACTGTCTCCACCTATATATTCAAGGAGGTTTCGCCGGTGTTGGGTCCTCGAGGTGCTTGACGGCTTCAGAGCTGGCCTTGCCGGAGAGGTGGTTCGCTCAGTCACAACCACTGACGATTTTGCGTACACATAGACAGAAATCCATCCCGTCTCAAATGGTCTTGGATTAGATGGTGAATCCGGATCTCGACGTCTGTCCTCTAACTGCTCGGTGGTTTGCTCTTGTGCCCGGGAAGGCTACTGGATCGGTTCACCGGATGGTTCTTGGGTCCCTTAGGACTGCGTTGCCGCTGGTGAAGTCTCGTCGCTTTTTTTGTTTTGTGCTCGCCGATTGGGTAATAGGTTTCCTTTTATTCAACATTTTATGAGATTTTCTGTGAATCAATAGTTGGTGTCTTATTTTTTTTATGTGAATCAATAGTTGGTGCATAATTTTGTTTAAAGTAATCAATATGCTAGTTTTATCCACTTCTTGTTTTATGCATTTCTAAGTGGTTTAAGTCGCGTGACTTAATAACAGAGATTCTTTTTCATATAGTGTATTTCATTTTTTTACTTTGAGATTTGGCACCCTCGTTTGTTTGATTAAGAAGAAGGTAATTATGGAACGTTTAACCTATTTCTTTAATTATAATAGTTGTGACCCATTTCTTTAATTATTTTTTTTTCTGTTTTGAGTTATTTTCATTATTTTTCTTTTTATTAAAGGGAAAATTAAAAATAGGAGACGTTCTTGATTTAGTTCATTAAAAATATATATTTTTTAAAATAAATTCGAATCCCTTAAAACAAAAGACAAATGTATATTTATTTTTAATTTTCTGATGGACTAAAAAGTTTTCGGTAAGAAGTATTTTTTTTTCTAGTTCAACCTCAATATTTATTCATCCAAGATAACAGTTTTACATCATTACATCATACTCAATAATATCATTTAACCAAATCGGCACTAAAAAATAAATTTTAGGGACAAAATTCGAAAACGAAATAGCCTCCTTCGCTACCTTCGCTATCCTATCGCCCACTCTATTAACATCTTTTGGCGAAACACTACTTTGACCTCATTAATTTAGCCTCCTTCGCTACCTTCGCTATCCTATCGGCAACTCTATTACCATCTCTTTGGCGAAACACTACTTTGACCTCATTAATTTGGGATATAAGGATATGGATGTCTTGTACCAATAGCTTTAGTCTTGGCCAATCCTCATTTTTACAGACCAGTTTCAATTGCGCAGAATATGTTTCAAAGATAATGTTGTTGTAGTTCAGATTCTTTGTCATAATGGAAGCCCATCGAATGTTTCTACCTCTACATCCAGAGCTGTCTTCATTCTTGGATACGCCTTTGCTCCCATCTACAATACTTTTCCTTGATGATTCATAAAAAATTTGACTCTCCTTGCACCATGATCCATTGATATTGCATTTCAACCAACATGTAGTAGGCTTTTCCCATTCGCACATTCTATTTGCCGATGAGGATACTGTGGTGTTCAGTTGTCTTGTCTCTGTTCTTTGACCCAATTCCTCTGCATCTTCCATTGCCTTTCTCAAGAGATCTTGTGCATGAAACTTCGTGCCTTTATAGAGGAGTTGGTTTCTATTCTTTCAGAGTCTCCACATTATCCATGTTGCCACATTCTTGTCTTTTGTATCCGATGGGCAGGTTAGGACTTTGTGAAGGTTGGTGTAGAGAGAATCAGATATCTCCTCTCTTGGAGGAGCTTGAATTGTAGATATTGCCCAAACCAACCTAGCAAAGGGGCTTGTCTTAGACTGCCAAATGAGTTGGTATAAAGCAACTAGGTTCGGTTGTATAACTTCTTGATCAACAGTAACATTGTCTAAAGTATTTAGGTAGGTCCAATAGCCTGATTTAACTATATAAAATCTTATTTTTGTGAAGTCCTAGGTGTAACTGTCCTCACAATTCTCCCCTTCTGGTCTATTCGCCTCTATCAACTTCCTTTCACTCTCAGGGAATACCAGTTCTGGTAGCTCTCCATTCCAATCACTGCCTCCATTCTCTCATCGTTCTCTGGCCTTCATAGCTAGTGAGATCAGATGCTGGTAAGAGGGTGATACCTTAAAAATGGAGAGAATTGGTCGTGCTGGCCTACTTCCTATCTATGGATATTCCCAGACTTTGACATTTACTTCGTTTCCAATAATCTTTCTTGCACCTTTTTTAATTGTTGACCGGGCTGAGTGGATACTCTTCCAAGCATACAAAGGCCTAGATCCTAAGGGCGCTGAGAGTGGATCAGTTTTGTGGAAATATGATATCCTATATTTTACCACTTTTAGTATCTACTTACTATTCACTTTAATAAAACTTTTTTGCCAAAAGAGGTAGTTTTCTCGTATATGTAGGTTTTAAGGTCTTAACAGGTTAAACTATAAAAAAAGATGCAAAAAGGAGCAAAATGAGTGTTATCTATGATACATCTATTTATTCAATCAGATGAACCAACCAAGTCATTATATCTTGAAGATAAAGCATATTCTCAACTTGGACATAACGTATACGCCAAAAGTTTACTGATGAACGGAGGACCGAATCAACTTGGGATCTAATGAAACTTGGGGTGCGGGTAGCCCTTTGAGTTAGATTTCCAATGGATTTGGAGTTACAGTAACTAGAACTGTACGTTGGAAGATAAACTGGAATCACTGAAGACATGTCAAATTGCCTTAGAAATGAAGCAAGTGCATAAACGAGCCAAGCACGGGACCAGCTCGTGGGCCAATGATCCAGACCGTTTCCGACACTCATGAAGCCTCATAGAAGACCTCAACACCGGTCACGAAACCCGACCAATGCCATGACCGGTGGTTGAGTAGTTTCGACCGAAAACATATTTTTTCCTTAAACTAAACTTTAGCCGAATTAGGACTCCTTCAAACCCTATATATACTTGCTTTTAACCTCTCTAGGAAGTTAAGCAACCGGCCAAACAGCTATAAATCAATACCTAAACATGTATTTCATTTTTCTATTGTTCTTAATGCATATTTGATCACAACAAGAAAACACAGTTTTAGCGTCGGCAAAATTCGATACTAAATCGACGCTAAAGGCGTTTAGCGTCGAATAACATTTTGATGCTAAACTGTCGACGCTAAACTAAATTTGACGCTAATTCGATGCTAATTTAGCGTTGGAATATCTTCGACGCTAAGTCGATGCTATATTTCGACGCTAATTTAGCATCGAATTACCATCGATTTATTCCGACGCTAATTTAGCGTCGATTTAACATCGGTTCCGTCTTATGTCAATGCAAAATCGACGCTAATTTTGCGTCATTTTAGCGTCGACATTGGACGTATTCGATGCTATAAAACGTCGATGAATTTTTTTTTTTTTAATATTTCTAAATGAAATATTTTTAATAAATCCCAAATTTTATTAAAAATTAGAAAATTTTATATATAAATTCGAAAATGAAAACAGAAATTGTTTAAAAACATTGAAAATACAAACATAAATTTTAATTTTAATGTTTGTCCCTTAGATTAATGTCGTCTCTGTATTCATTAATAATAGCTTCGGCTTCTTCGTCGAACTGCGTTTGACCTCTAGGTGAAGGTGGCTGTGTAGGACGCGGTTTCCGGGAGAGGGCAGCAGCTAAAGTCGGGTTATCCACTGCAATAATGTCAATCAGACTTGTCAATACCATGAGTTGGCCTTGCATCGAACTGTTAGTTGACCGGAGATCCGCTTGTTCCGTCTTTAGCCGCTCAATCTCAGCATTAGCAGCGGTCAACTGCGTTGCCAACTGCGGGTCAGAAGAACTCGGAGTGTAACTATACCGAACGGTAAAAGAACCTGCTGGGAGATCGGCGATGGATCCAACACCCAAGATCCTTTTTTTTCGGTACAACCTATAAAATAAGAACGTTATAAAATCAAATTGTTAAAAATGTAATAGACAATAAGTTAAAATATTATATTAAAAACTAAAAAAATGACCTCCTCGTAAATTTTATCATAATCTGCGACACCCAATGTAGACTGAACAAAACTACCACCCGGAGAGTACTGTGACTCTAGCTCTGCCACTCGAGCGTTGTAGGCGTTGAACGTTTGTTCCGTTTGAGCGGTAACAAACATCTCATCCTTGCGCCGATGAGTTTTCTCCATGACTTTCACAATCAGAGCAAGTTGGTCGCCATCGGACTATAAAAAAAAAGAGTAAGATATTTATAAAAATAAAAATTAGATTATATATATATAATATATAAATCAAATAATTTAATAAACTAATTTAATTAAAATCATACCATATCCAATCGTATTGTGGTGTATGATGATTGACCCACACAACGCTTAGAAAGTCCATCTCCTTCGGCCACTGGCGTAAGACGGGATGCAGAACACTTCGATGATTTAACTATCGAAGAGGGTTCCTCCCAATACCGTACTAGACTCGACCAAACATCGGGATCCATCCCTAAAGGCATCGCATCATCGCCTTTCTCCCGCCAAGCTTTCTTCCAATTACCGACAGTGCTGTTGAGACGCAATTTAGCTTTCTTCTCGAAGGTCTTTCGCACTTCGTGAGTACGAAATTCTTCCCAGTGCCACTTTTGCTACAAAAATACGAATAATATTAGTAATATTTCTAAAATCAAATAACTTAATAAATGAAAATAAATAATATAATATGACTTACCGCCCATGACTCAAACCAAATATCTCGAATAGATTGCAACGTCTGCGTCCAATTAGCATGTGACATATGAAAATAGCCGATGATGACTTTGGTGACCGAACGAGAGACACAGTTATCGGTAAACCTATAAAACAAAATACTTCGATGTTAATAAGTAATTTAAAAAATGTAGTTATAAATTAATTAGAAAGATTGCAAAAAATTAAACATACCAAAAAGTGTTGGGAGACTTCAGCGGATGGAGCATCGAAACCCGTTCGTGACGATCAGGTTGGCGAAGAAACTCAGCAATCCGTATCATAAGAGGCGGGTTTGGCGGTGGAGGCGCCTGCTGCGCATCATCTGGATGAGCTGCTTCGTCTGCTTGTGGGTTAATTGGTGGTGGTGGCGGAGCTCGTGGTGGAGGCCGTAGATGATAGTTCCCAGCAGATTGCGAACCCGACCCTGATCCTGATCCCGATCCGCGACGACCACCTACGGATCCGAGAATCGTAGAATCCTCACCGTATAACTCTCCGTATGAAGGTGGACCCACCTATAAAATCAAAACGAATTTATTAAAATAAACAATGTAAAGTATAAATATTAAATAAGATTACAATAACTAAATACATTATAAAATGTAAAAAAACCTAAAACACGAAATATTTGTTTTTATTTTTAAAAAATCCTAATAATCTTAATAATCTTTAAAAAAGCAAACCTAAAAAATATTTGTAAACATAAATGGTTAAATAAAAACGAATTTATGAAATTAAAATACGTAAAAACTAAATTCATAAATTTTTTTTTTAACAAAAATTTATCAAAAAATCAATCCTAAACTTGTAAAATAATTTGATAGAGCAAATCATAAATTCATAAATTTTATATATAACTTATTCTTACAAACACATAAATTTAACTTGTAAAGTAATTTTATATTTTCCATAAATAACTTGTACAATAATTTTTTAAAAAGATAAAATCATAAATTCGTTTTTAGTTTACTTTCCATAAATAACTTGTAAAATAAGTTTAAGAAAATATAAATCCGAAACTTGAGAAATAATTTCATAAATTTTAAATCAATTTTTTTTTTATTTTCCATATATCCAAAAATTTAACTTCTAAAACAATTTGATACACCATACCAAACCTAAATTCCCTTTCCTACAATTCTATTTCATACACATCTATTTTTCAATTCCATTTCATAAATTCCTTTTCTAAACCTAAATTACACATCTAACTTGAATACACATAAGAAGAGAGAGAAAAATACACATACCATTTCAATATAGGGAGTGAAATCGGATGAGATGGAATGAAATCGGGAGAGAGAGAGGGGGTGATAAGACTGATACAGCCACGAGATAGGGAAGCGGAATCGGACGGCCACGAAAAGAAAAATTTGGGTTTTCTGTTCGTCGGAACTGGAGAAGAAGAAGACTGTTGTGTTTATATATAAAAGCTTATCGTCGAATTAGCGTCGAATCATTAAGTTTTTTTTTGTTTTCCCACGTCAAGATTGTGTTGGCGTTAAACCCAAAATATTTCAGATTAGCGTCGATTTAGCGACGATTGACGCTAAATCGACGCTAATCTGAAATATTTTGGGTTTAGCGTAGAAGTTTTTCGGTTTACCTCCAAATTTTTAACCAAAATATTTCAGATTAGCGTCGAGTTAGCGTCGATTATTAAAAAATCCGATGCCTCCTCTATTATTTACCCTAAACTCTAAACATTTAAGATTTTGATGTAGCGTCGAAATAGCATCGAAATATGTTGATTCGATGCTATTGCGACGCTAATTAGCGTCGAGTTAGCATCGAATCTGTTACAATTCGATGCTAATTCGACGCTAAATCTAAAATATTTGATGTTTGTGGTTTAGGGTAAACAAACCACAAAGGATACAAAAATAATGTTAACCATGTCAATATTTCTTATAACCGAATAATTATAAAATTTGAATTTTTTTGATCATATATAACTGTACATAAGGTTAATTATAATAAATGTAAAACTATATAGGTTTTTTGAAATCTTTATTCATATATCATCATTAACCTATGTTCAGACGTAGTTGTTATCTTTATTGTAGCTTAATTGCGATTGTATAATTATGTATTCAAAGTTTAAAACAAATGTCATGAATAAAGATTTCAAAAAACTTTTTTTGTTTAACATATATCATCATTAACCTTAGGTACAATTATGTATGTACGAAAAATTTTAAATTTTAAAATCATTCGGTTATAAGAAAGATTGACATTGTTAAAATTGTTTTTGTATCATTTGTGGTTTCTTTACCCTAAACTCCAACCATCAAATGTTTTAGGTTTAGCGTAGAATTAGCATCGAAACTACACATTTCGATGTTAATTCGATGCTAATTAGCGTCGAAATAGCATCGAACCTTAACAATTGATGCTATTTCGACGCTAAACTTAAAATGTTTGATGTTTGGGGGGGGGTTTAGGGTAAAGAATAGAAATCGCATCGGATTTTTTGAAATTCGACGCAAGACCGATGCTATATTGAATTACTTTGGTTTAAGTGCTGGAGGTAAACCGAAAAATTTCAGGTGGGACTAAACCGAAATTTTACAAATTAGCATCGAATTAGCATCGAAATGTGTTGCTCCGACGCTATTTCGACGCTAAACCAAAAATATTAAATGTTTGGGTTTATGGTAAAGAAAGCAGAACGGATACAAAAACAGACTTAATCATGTCAATCGTTCTTCAAACCGAATGATTTTAAAATTTGAAATTTTTGGTACATACATAATTGTACATAATGTTACTGATGATATATGTAAAACTATATATGTTTTTTGAAATCTTTATTCGTAACATTTGTTTTAAAATTGGAATATATACATACTTATACAATCGCAATTAAGATACAATAAAGATAACATTTATGCTTCACTGTCTGAATTATCATTTAAGGTATCGTCATCCTCATTGGTACTTTCTGCACTTTCGTTCATAAACTCGTTTTCGGGGTTTTCTGCATCGGTAGCATCGGGAAGTATTTCAACTTCTCTATTTTGCGGATCTATCAGAATAATGTTGTCTAGATCTTGTTCTGGAGTTGTTAGATCCATGGCAGTTTCATATTGCATTGGCGCATCGTCGGATTCAACTATAATTCCTCTCGGAGCTATTTTGAGCACAGATAGCCATGAAATCCCTCTTTTCCTGAGCCGTGGATATGGAATGAAACAAACTTGATCCGCTTGTGATGCAAGCACAAATGGATCATACTTTGCATAAGAACGCGATCCATTAACGTCGACACCAAACTTTCCTACTCGAACCCCTCGCCCGATAACTGGATCAAACCACTCGCATTTGAAAAGTGTGCACTTTAAGTTAACCAAACCAGGATATTGTACTTTAATAATGTCTTGTATAATGCCATAAAAATCGGTGTCCTCGGCTCGAACGACGACACCGTAGTTTGCAGTCGCTCTATTTTTTCCACGTTCGAACGTATGGAATTACATAACCTCGTATAAAATACATTGGGGATGACATAACTTTTCCCAACGGACCTTGGATCAACTCTCTAAACCATACAAGGTACGACATGTCTCCATAATCAACCTACCAAATATAGTATATACAATGTAAATATAGTATACACAATGTATATATATATATATATATATATATATATATATGTTTTTAATGGAAACCATATATATATAAAACTTTTTTTAATTAACTTACCTGACTCCTCAAGCATTTAGCAAAGTGTTGGTCTTTACATTTTTCAATCTCGCCGGGTGATGCATTTGGGAAAGCCTCGGTAACCTGGCGAGTAAATTCACTAATAGAAAATATAGTTATAACAAATGAAATCATAAACATATATACGTTAAAAATAACCCTTTTAACCTCAATTCATAGTTTGTAATTATATGTACCTCAGAAATGGGCTAACTTCGTCGCATTGTAAGAGAATATATGTGTGGGCACAATTGTAGTCTTCGTGCGAGGACCAGTCTTCTTCTCTTATGATCCCGGCATGCCTACTAACTGAAACAACCCGACCCGTTTTTTTTTTTTTTTTAAAACATCGAATTAGTATTCCCATAAATACTAATTCTCAACAATTATCAGCAACGTACTAAACTAGCAGGAACAAATCGACTAAACCAGACAAACTCAACCAGTCAATTCCAACAAACCAATCAACCAATTATCAATATTCAATTCCACAACACCCAACAGGCTAACAACTTAATCGAGTCTAACAAGTTCCACAATCCAGAATCACTAACACCCTGGCAATTCCAACCAATCGAGACCCTAGGATCATCCTCTCTTCCCGGCCTTGATTCCACGATCACATCTTTTCTTTACCTGCAACACATGGTTATAAGAGTTGCGTGAGTATTATCATAAATACCCAGTGAGACGGTCCTCCCATCTACAGGTCAAAAACTCAAATGAAAGAATGCACCAAATACCAGGATTATCACTCAACAATGCATAGACAATCAACAGCACAAAAACACGACAGCAGCATCTCTGTCGATCGACACAACCTCTAGGTGTCGATCGACAGACAACAGTCCTGTCGATCGACAGACAACAGTCCTGTCGATCGACACGGACCTGCAGAACCCTAAGATCGAACCTATCCTCTCATGGAACGAATCTCAGGCCTACAGATCGCTTTCCAGCACAAATCCACAGCAATTCCACACCAAAACACACAGAAATCAATGTATTCCATCCATTCCTACATCCGAGAACCTATGGTCACGCACTCACCTCAAAGGATCGAAAAGAACGGATGAATGACGTTTACTAAAACCCCCGTACACGACGAACCACCGATCCAATTCCAAAACAGGCGACTGTTACGGAAACTAGACACCCACAGCTACACGTCGGTATGTGGATCACCTCCAGAATCCCTCTGGTTCAATCGGAATCTCCCCTCAAACCCGACTGATCGCAGACAACAATCTGCACGAACCCACCGAGTTCAACCAGCCATAACTCGGTGAATAATCAACCAAAAGACAAACCGTTTTCGCCTAAAACACGAGCAGAGATTGGAGAACTTACCCTCCAAAAATCAGCCCAATCCGCCCAGCAAAGCCCCGCCGTTTGCCCTCACAAAACCCGATCAGAAACTGTCTCACTCACACAAACTCTCAACTTCCTCCCAAACCTTTTCACTTCAGATTTCTGATCCAACAAAACGGCCAGGACCCTGTTCCAGCCTTTTATATCAAACCTAGGGTTCTCCCTTAACCAACCCGCAACCCGTGCGATTAACAAATCAAACACTCGGTTCGATTTAACCCCCTGTCGATCGACACACACAGACTGTGTCGTTCGACACAACCTTCACTGCCTGACTCCTCGCGAGTCAAAACACCCGTGTCGATCGACACACCCTGTTGTGTCGATCGACACCCTACCAAAAATCATATTTTTGGATCACGGGCGTTACAATTCTCCCCCACTGACAAGGATTCGTCCTCGAATCACAAGCCAATAACCACTCAGATCCGTGCTAAGGTCACCACTTAAGCTCAGAAAACCGACCCAACTTTCCCGGAGATACACCACAATGTATCGCTGTAGTCCCGGCCCAGTCTGCCCGATTGATCGAACAACAATCAGACAAGAACATGTCCGACCCACCGTAGACCCGGCATAAAGGACTAATGATCGTGCAACAATCAGACAAGAACATGCACGACCAAGACGCTACATTTCTCTCCGAAATTGCCCGAATCGAGGTTCCAGCACAAATACTAACCCTAGACCAGACCCTACCATCCAACCCACACACCTGACCCCACCGGTCAACCCACCTGAGATCCTTCTCAATCCCCGATGGCCATTCGGTCGCCCACTTGCAACCTGCTCAGACGCTATTGCTCATACTCATACCCATGACTCGTACACATATACACCACACCTACTCGCAGGATCGTCACCCTTTGAGCTACAGTGTGCAGAGAATCCACTATTCCCTGGAGAGACCCACTATCCCTCAAAGTACATGTAGGAGACCCACCGTCCCTAGAGGCCCACTACCCCTCGAGTGCATGCAGGGAAACCACTATCCCCTGGAGAGATCCACTATCCCTCAAGTATACAGGAACCCACCGTCCCTAGAGAGGCCCACTATCCCCTCGAATGCATGCAGGGAAACCACTATCCCCTGGAGAGATCCACTATCCCTCATATCTACAGGAACCCACCGTCCCTAGAGAGCAATACTCTGCAGCGTGCCGTCATAGACATCTATCGACCGACACACCCCCATGGCTCACCATGACATTTCCCCACTGAAAATGTTAACTCTCGTTGTAACCCCCCACTAGGTTACCGTAACCCCCACTAGGTCACTACACACGAACTCGCATCATACGATCCAACAATAATAAGAAACATATCTTATTAATACTCAAAACGTACAATCGTTACAACAAAACGAAAAATACAACAACTGTAGCCACATGCTACTACAAAACCAACACCAGCGAACGAAAGAACTCAAGCCTCCGCTTGCTTCTCGAACCACTTCGGAAACTTGGCCTTCATTTTCACCTCCGGCTCCCAAGTCTCCTCCTCGATACCATCGCAGTCCCACACGACTCTCACCAATGGTATCCTCTTACGACGCAGAACCTTGACTCTCCTCTCGAGAATCCTCACAGGCCTCGCCGCTAAAGTCATGTTGGGCTGAAGATCCTCCGGGATCCTAGCCAACACCTCCTCAGACTCATGTAGACACTTCCGCAGCATCGAAACATGAAAGACATCGTGAAAAGCCCTCATACTCTGTGGCAACTCCAACCTGTAAGCTACCGTCCCAACCCGCTCAACCACTCTGAACGGACCCAAAAACCTCGGACTCAACTTGTTCTCTGCAATGGATCTGTTAGGACCCCTCAACATGGCTGCCTTGAGATACACCATATCTCCCAGCACGAACTCTAACTCCCTCCTCCGCTTATCAGCATAACTCTTCTGCCGATCCTGAGCCTCCTTCATGTTCAGCTTCAAGACACGGATCTTCTCCGTCGTCTCCTGAACGAAATCTGCACCAAACATGCTCCTCTCCCCCACCTGAGTCCAGCACAATGGTGTCCTACATGGCCTCCCATACAGAGCCTCATACGGAGCCATCCCGATACTCGCCTGATAACTGTTGTTGTACGCAAACTCTACCAAGCTCAGATGATCTGCCCAATGACCACCGTAGTCTAACACACACATCCTCAGCAAGTCCTCCAATGTCTGAATCGTCCTCTCGGACTGCCCATCCGTCTGAGGATGATATGCCGTACTCAAATGCACCTTCGTGCCCATCTCAGCCTGAAACGCTCCCCAGAACTCCGAAGCAAATCTCGGATCTCGGTCTGACACAATGCTCGCCGGCACCCCATGCAACCTCACAATCTCCCGCACATACTTCCTAGCCAACACTGCAGCCCCATCAGTCTTCTTAATGGCCAGAAAATGTGCTGTCTTGGTCAGACGATCCACAATCACCCAGATCGCATCATAAGTCCGCGAGATCGGCAAACCTGTCACAAAGTCCATAGTCACCATATCCCACTTCCACTCCGGCATAGGTAGACTCTGCAATAACCCACTCGGAACCTGATGCTCAGCCTTCACCAGCTGACACACGTTGCACCTCGAAACCCAACTCGCAACATCCTTCTTCATCCCGACCCAGTGGTAGTACCTCTTCAAGTCCCGGTACATCTTGGTCGCTCCAGGATGAATCGACAGCATGCTCGAATGAGCCTCACTCAGAATCTCATGCCTGAGACTCTCATCCTTGGGTACACAGACCTGACCGTTCACCAGTATCATCCCACTCCCGGAGACTTGATACTCTGAACCCGCCTGCTGAGAAGCATCAATCAAACCCTGATCCTTCTCCTGAGCTATCCGAACTCTGCTCAGCAAGTCCGCTCGGTTAGCTGCCTCTAACCCCAACGGCTCCTGCGAGATAACACACAGGCTCAACGCGCCAATCTCGCTCGCCAGCTCCTCTAAATCCCGCTCCTGAGCCGAAGCAACCCTCTTCCGACTCAACGCATCTGCAACCAGATTAGCCTCCCTGGATGGTACTCAATCTCCAGGTCGTAATCCGCTACCAGTTCCATCCAACGCCTCTGCCTCAGGTTCAGCTCTGGCTGAGTGAAGAAATACTTCAGGCTCTTGTGGTCCGTGAACACCTAGACCTTCCCACCATAAAGGTAAGATCGCCAGATCTTCAGGGCGAAGATCACTGCAGCCAACTCCAAGTCATGTGTAGGGTAATTGCACTCATGCTTCCTCAACTGCCTCGAAGCATAAGCAATCACCTTCCCCTGCTGCATCAGAACACACCCCAACCCCACACCAGATGCATCCGTATACACCACATATGGCTCGCCCGCATCAGGCAACGCCAAAACTGGTGTACTAGTCAGCATCTCCTTCAGCTTCCCGAAGCTCTCCTCACACTCCGCAGACCACACAAACTGAACATCCTTACCCGTCAACTTCGTCAACGCCTGCGCCATACTCGCAAAACCCTTGACGAACCTCCGGTAATACCCAGCTAATCCAAGGAAACTCCTGATCTCCGTCGCATTCCTCGGTCTCGGCCAATCCCTAATAGCCTCGATCTTAGCCGGATCCACTGAAACTCCCTCGGCAGACACGACATGCCCCAGAAAACCCATCTCCCGCTGCCAAAAACTGCACTTACCGAGCTTCGCATACAACTTCTGTTCCCGCAGCTTCTCTAGAACCAACCTCAGATGAACCTCATGTTCCTCCGGAGTCTTCGAGTACACCAAGATATCGTCGATAAAGATAATAACGAACTCATCCAAGTACTCCTGAAACACCCCATTCATCAGCCTCATGAATGCCGCTGGCGCATTCGTCAACCCAAACGGCATCACCACGAAATCGTAGTGTCCATACCTCGTCCTGAAAGCCGTCTTCCTCACATCGGCCTCATCTATCGGAATCTGATGGTATGCCGAAGCCAAATCGATCTTGGAAAAACAAGTAGCCCCCCGCAACTGATCCAACAACTCATCAATCCGCGGCAAAGGATACCTGTTCTTCACTGTAACCCGGTTAAGGCCCCGGTAGTCGATACATAACCGAAAACTACCATCCTTCTTCTTCACAAACAACACCGGCGCTCCCCACGGTGAACTACTCGGTCGGATGAACCCCTTACCCAGCAAATCATCTAACTGCTTCTTCAGCTCTGCCATCTCCGCTGGAGCCATGCGGTAAGGTGCCTTAGATATCGGAGTAGTCCCAGGCTCCAACTCAATCGTGAAAGGATCAGACCTAGACGGCGGCAATCCCTGCAACGACTGAAACACATCCTGGAAATCCCGGACAACCCGAATATCAACCAAAGCGACCTCCCCAACAGACTCTGGCATCACAATCGTCAGCAAGTACGCCTCACAGCCCTTATCAATCAACTGCGTGGCCTGAATCGCCGAAATCATCAAACTCCCGGAAGTCGGCCTGATGCCCTGATAGACCAACCTCCCCGCCTCACGCTCAAACACCACTCTACCTCGATGACAATCCAGATGAACCTTGTAATGATTCAGCCAATCCATCCCCAAAATGATGTCGTATAACTCCACTGGACTGATAACCAAATCTGCCGGCATGACCTCTCCTGCCACCAGAACATCTACTCCACAAGCCCGCCCGAAAGTAGCCAAAGTCTTCCCTCCAGCCACTCTTACCACTCCCGGCTGCTCCCCGGAATCGCTCCGGATCCCACTGCACTCCGCACACTCCGGTGTAATGAAGCTATTCGAAGCTCCAGAATCGAACAAGACATGGGAATCACGCCCGCCTACTACTAAGGTCCCTACACAATTCATGTGTCACAGAGCCTAAAGTATTATCACAAATACAAGACTCCCAAAACAAGCAATTCGAAACATATAGTTGAAATTCACCAAGTTAAGGTTAATGTACCTGTGATCGGCTTGGCGCTAGGACCTCCCGTCTCTGCCGAAGTGAACACACGCGGCGCTGCAAACTGCCTCAACGGCTGCACATCAACCGCCGTCCCCTGCACTGGCTGCACCACTGCCACTGCCATCTGGAACTTGGGACACCTCACCCTAATGTGCCCCGCCTCTCCGCAATGGAAGCACGCCTGTGTAGTCCGAACCTCTCTCCTCTTCGGACAAGCTGCCACCCGGTGCTCCGTGCTCCCACAACCATAGCACCCCGTACCACTCTGACCACTCTGGGCCCTCTGACCGGAACCCGAAGAGCCCTCCCACTTCCTCTTCTGTCCCTGAGCCGGCTTATCGCCCCGGCTCACACCCGCCTGCTGCTGCTGCGGCCTCCTCTGCTGCTGCTGCTGGACCGGTGGACTAAGCGCTGCAGCCAGCTCTGTCCCCATATCTACCTCAATGGCTGCCGCAGTCTCAACCAACTCCGCCCTCGTGGCGTACTTACGAGCCCTGCACAGCGTCCTCAGCACCGGTCGAAGTCCCTGCATGAACCTCCTGATCTGGGACTCCTCGCTCCCAAACTCTCAACCAGCATACACCAACAGCCGATCGAACTGCTCATCATAACCCCGAACCGAACTCACTCCCTGAGTCAGCGCCAAAAACTGCGCCTGCATCCGGTCCACCGCCTCCTGCGGAAAATACATGGCTTCAAACTCAGCCAAGAAATCCGCCCAGGACATCCCCGCCTGAGGCCTCCTGCTCGTCACACCTCTCCACCACAGATGTGCATCACCCTCCAAATAGTGAACCGCAAGGTCCACCCTGTATCCCTCGGGACACCTCAGCGCCTGGAAATTACGCTCCAGACGACTCCTCCATGCCGCAGCCTCCTCAGGCTTAGCACCGCCCGAGAAATACCCAGTAGTAATCCTGTGCATCTGCTCCAAAATCCTCAAGTAGGAAGGAGCCTCCTCTGCAGCTGCCACACCTGGCTGCCCCCGGACCACTGCTGGCTGAACACCCGCCGCTAACGGCTCAACACCAGCCGCCCCTGGCTGTACACCCGGAGCATACCCCTGAGCCGGTGCCCCACCTGGCAACCGCTCAAGAACCTGAAGCATCATCGCTTCCAAACGGTCTAACCGACCCTGAGCATCGCCCCCGCCAGGACCCCCACCTGGGCCCTGCGCCACACTGGCTAACTCAGTACCACCCACTGGCTCTGGAGGTATCTGCGACTCTGCAACCTCCTCCTGCGTGGCCTCCTGAGTCCCACTCGACTCAAAAGGATCAACCGCCGGTCCCCGACCACGGCCGCGACCACGCCCTCTAGCCCCACGGGCTCCACGACCTCTGCCTCTAGCCATAACCCACTGACTCAATCACAGAAGACTAAGCATTAGACACGGAAATCATAAAACCATAACACTTACCGTGGAATCATACTGAAGGCTCGGAGAAGATGATCCAGGACTCCAAACCCAAACAATAATCAACTGACTAACCACTCAAAATAAATCAATCAATATACTACGTTCACCCGCCCTAGAACCGTAAGGGCTCTGATACCAAATTGAAACAACCCGACCCGTTTTTTTTTTTTTTTTAAAACATCGAATTAGTATTCCCATAAATACTAATTCTCAACAATTATCAGCAACGTACTAAACTAGCAGGAACAAATCGACTAAACTAGACAAATCTCAACCAGTCAATTCCAATAAACCAATCAACCAATTATCAATATTCAATTCCACAACACCCAACAGGCTAACAACTTAATCGAGTCTAACAAGTTCCACAATCCAGAATCACTAACACCCTAGCAATTCCAAACAATCGAGACCCTAGGATCATCTTCTCTTCCCGGCCTTGATTCCACGATCACATCTTTTCTTTACCTGCAACACATGGTTATAAGAGTTGCGTGAGTATTATCATAAATACCCAGTGAGACGGTCCTCCCATCTACAGGTCAAAAACTCAAATGAAAGAATGCACCAAATACCAGGATTATCACTCAACAATGCATAGACAATCAACAGCACAAAAACAGGACAGCAGCATCTCTGTCGATCGACAGACAACAGTCCTGTCGATCGACACGGACCTGCAGAACCCTAAGATCGAACCTATCCTCTCATGGAACGAATCTCAGGCCTACAGATCGCTTTCCAGCACAAATCCACAACAATTCCACACCAAAACACACAGAAATCAATGTATTCCATCCATTCCTACATCCGAGAACCTATGGTCACGCACTCACCTCAAAGGATCGAAAAGAACGGATGGACGACGTTTACTAAAACCCCCGTACACGACGAAACACCGATCCAATTCCAAAACAGGCGACTGTTACGGAAACTAGACACCCACAGCTACACGTCGGTATGTGGATCACCTCCAGAATCCCTCTGGTTCAATCGGAATCCCCCCTCAAACCCGACTGATCGCAGACAACAATCTGCACGAACCCACCGAGTTCAACCAGCCATAACTCGGTGAATAATCAACCAAAAGACAAACCGTTTTCGCCTAAAACACGAGCAGAGATTGGAGAACTTACCCTCCAAAAATCAGCCCAATCCGCCCAGAAAAGCCCCGCCGTTTGCCCTCACAAAACCCGATCAGAAACTGTCTCACTCACACAAACTCTCAACTTCCTCCCAAACCTTTTCACTTCAGATTTCTGATCCAACAAAACGGCCAGGACCCTGTTCCAGCCTTTTATATCAAACCTAGGGTTCTCCCTTAACCAACCCGCAACCCGTGCGATTAACAAATCAAACACTCGGTTCGATTTAACCCCTTGTCGATCGACACACACAGACTATGTCGATCGACACAACCTTCACTGCTTGACTCCTCGCGAGTCAAAACACCCGTGTCGATCGACACACCCTGTTGTGTCGATCGACACCCTACCAAAAATCCTATTTTTGGATCACGGGCGTTACACTAACTGCACATAATATATCTGGGACATCAGAAACTGGATACGTTTGTGCGATGCCACCATCGTCGTACCTACGTGGAGTTCTTTTACGTGTCCGAACAGTTGGAGGGAAGTAACATGAGCTGAAATGAGAGGTTTTTTCGGTTAATCTTTCCGCAACAATTGATCCCTCAACCCTCGCCAGGTTTTTGCCTTTCCTTTTAAGTGTTTCATGAATCTCTCGACAGAATACATCCAACGAAATTGAACGGGCCCTCCTAAATCGGCTTCGTATAGGAGATGGACAGGAAGATACTCCATCACATCAAAGAAAGATGGAGGGAATATCTTCTCTAAGTTGCACAGCAATATCGCGATGTTATTATTTAATTGTTGAATTCCATCCTGAGTCAGAGTTCGTAGACACAGATTCCGAAAAAATGTACCAACACCTAAAACCAAAGTTCAGATTTCCAATATCAATAGAAAAGATCGAAATGTAATAACACACATCATTTGTTTATATATTAATATATCGTCATAGAAAATATACCTGCAAGTGATTCATGCACGTTCGTTGGCAAAAGCTCCACAAAGGCGAAAAGCAATAATCTCTACATAAACACATGACAATCATGACTCTTCATACCAGAGAATTGTTTGCCTTGCTCCACAGACTTAGAGAGTTTTGACACGTATCCATCTGGGAACTTAACTTGGGGTGGAAACCCAGTTGAAGAATGTTGATTTGCCTTCACTTGACAATCTAAAGATAGGCACTGGAGCTCTCCCGTCATATGTGACTCAACTCTAGAGCATATAAGAGGCAAGTCAAGTCTAGACTTGAAGTTGTCTTTAGACCTACCTTGAACGTTTAAGATGGTGTTCATGATGTTATCAAAAAAGTTATTCTCAATGTGCCTGACATCAAGATTGTGACGCAATAAAGGATCCTTCTAGTACAGTAGATTCTAGAAAATGCTCTTCTTATGCCAATTATGCTGTTCAAGGTATCCATCTGGGAGATTGGTCGGAATATTAAGCCAGTTACCACCACGTGTTGCTGTGTCCTGAGCTCCATAATAATCAAGTTGACCTTCAATTTGCTCTCCTGAAAGATACGAAGGTGGGAGAATACGTACACGTTTGCCATTTGTGAACAACCTCCTGTTCCCCTGATACGGATGATTCATAGAGAGAAACCTCCGGTGACAATCGAACCAACAAGATTTCCTACCATTTCGCAGTTGGAAGGCATCTGTCTCATTTTGGCAATACGGACATGATAATCTACCATGTGTTGTCCAACCAGATAACATTCCGTAGGCTGGAAAATCGCTTATCGTCCACATAAGCACAATTCGCATGGTTCATAGAGAGAAGCCTCCGGTGACAATCAAACCAACAAAATTTTCTACCATGTTTTAGTTGGAAGGCATCTGTTTCATTTTGGCAACACGGACATGATAATCTACCATGTGTTATCCAACCAGATAACATTCTGTAGGCTGAAAAATCGCTTATTGTCCACATAAGCACAGCTCGCATGGTAAAATTCTTTTTCCTAGAGTAATCAAATGTACGAACCCCATGAGACCACAACATGTTCAACTCGTGAATCAGCGGCTGCAAAAACACATCAATAGATCTTCTTGGATGCTTCGGACCAGGGATTAAAATACTCAAAAACAGAAATTCGCTCTGCATACACATATCAAGCGGAAGGTTATAAGGTGTCAATATAACCGGCCACAAAAAATATTGCCTGCCAGACATACCGAACGGACTAAAACCATCTGTACACAAGCCAAGATAAACATTGCGCTTCTTTTTAGCAAAATTAGAATGTACCGATTTGAAATGTTTCCAAACTTTTGCATCAGAAGGATGATGGACTTCTCCTTCACTAGTTGAATGTTCCACATGCCACCTCATTCATGCAGCTGTTCGTTCTGATTGGTATAGCCTTTGTAGCCTATCTGTTATGGGCAGGTACCACATTCTCTGGTACGACACTTTACTTCTACCAACTCCATGGGACTTAAATCTTGGTTTGTGGCAAAATCGACATTCATGTAGATCTTCATCATCTTTCCAAAATATCATGCAATTGTCAATGCAAACATCTATCATTTGCGAAGGCAAACCAAAACTAGAGACTAGTTGTGTATGTCGTAATATGACTCAGCAGCTTGATTACCCTCTGGCAAATACTCTTTTATGAGAGCTGCCCAATCATCCATGCAACTTTCAAATTGATTATGATCAGACTTTATTATCATCATTCTAGATGCCAGCGATAATTTAGAGAGACCTTCCCTACAACCTTCATAGATTGGTTGCTTTGCAGAATCAAGCATATCATAAACTTTTTTAGCATCTACATTAGGTTCCTCAACAACATCATCATGAGTAGACATAACTCCGGGAAATGTATCGGTTACCATTTCTTTGAACCTATTATGTTCTAACCCGACATCATGATCATAATTATTAACAAATTAAGACTGATCATATTGTTTATTCGAATAACCCTGATCCATAGTTTGGTAACTAGTACTACCCGAAGTTTCATCTCCATATCCCTCTCCATGATAAAACCAAACATAATACTCAGGTGTGAATCCTCTATTAAATAAATGTGTGCCAGCTACATCAATTGTCTGCGGCTTCGAATTTTTGCACTTCCGACACGGGCACACCATCACTCCGGTCCGTTAAATTGTAGGCACACTACTCGCTTGAGCCATGAAAATTTCAAGCCCGTTGAGGAACTCTTCTGAAATTCCTCCATTTTCATCTCTATGTCGATACATCCAGCTTCTTAGTTCGTATATATCGCCCATCTTATTCAGAAAATGTAACTAAGAAAATTTATTGAAATATTTTTTTTTTTCAATGATTTTTGGTTTGAGGTGCGTTTTGGGGATGTGTTTATAAGAACTTTTAGCAGCAATTTTGCTTCGAACTTGCAACGCAATTTAGCATCGAATTATTTTGCGTCGACTTTGCTTCGAATTCGCGTCGGTTTTTGGCGACGCTATAGAAGTAGGTGAACCCATTAAAAACGTGTCACCTACCTACCAACTTCGATGCAATATTCGACGCTATATCCGACACTATTTTGCCGACGCTTAATCGAAGCTAATTTAGCGTCGAATTAATAATCTGTATGCTAAATCGACGCGAAATCGACGCTAAATTGCATCGATTTAGCGTCGCTATTTTTCGTACCAATTTTGCATTGAATGTTTCGAACGACACAAAATCGATGCTAAATTTGCGTCGACACAAATCCGACGTAAAATTTCGACGCTAAAACTGTGTTTTCTTGTAGTGGATTCAAAAAGTCTTTAAGGGTAGATTGAATTTGTTCTTCAACAAAGAGATGAGATATAATCCCTTACGCTTGTTAGATCAACAATTTATCCTATGTTTTTATGCTTTACTTTTGCTGCTACGTGTTGAGAAACATGTTAGAGAGTACTTGCTTGATTAGATTTTATGTGTTTTCAAAGTTCTATGTTATTTCGTATTTAATTGTTTAAGGGTTTTGTACATAGTAGAGTCTTCATCTTTATTTGTGCTCATAGCCTGATCTGGATTAGCTACCCATTGATTGATCTTAGGTTGATATACTCTCCAGAAGGTTGTTATATCTCCTGCTCTAGTATTTGATGAGTTTAGCGTCTTAACAATTTGACAGTTTAGTTAAGGAGTTTCGTGAATAATCGAATTTTGCACTTGTTAATGTGTGTTTTCACCTTGTAATAACATGCAATAGTTGAATATATTAGGGTGTTAAAGCATAGAAATCAGAGTCACAACAGTGGAAAGATTTTACCTTAGTGATTTGAGTTATAGAACAACTCGTATTAAAACCCTAAATCAATTTCTTATGTGTTACGTATGTCCTGCGAATTTGCTTATTATCATATCTCTACCTTGTATTGGTTATCTATCCTTTTATTTATTGTTTTGTTATTTATGTTTTCATAAACCTAAAACCAAATAATATTTCTACTTAGCTTAATTCGCATCATATAGATTTGTAGCGCATCATCCTTAAATCCTCAGTGGTTCGACCCCTAAGTACTACAATTGTCTACTGTGTGCGCTTGCAGTTTCTCTAGGGTTATAAATTTAAAACTTGCATGAACTAAAACCATGTGCATCAAAATACCTGCCTATGAAGACCTTAGCCATCAGACAATTTTTATGATTGATTATTCTCCATAGTTGCTTCCCCAAAAAAGCAACATTAAAAGTTTCAATGTCTTTAAATCAGGCCCTCCTACCCTCTTTGGACTACTTAGTTGGTTCCAACTCTTCCAATGAAAACATATTCCATCTTTATTGATTCTCCATCAAAAGCTGGCCATTTAAGATGCTATTTGTTTGCACACTGTCTTTGGTAGCTTGAACATGTCATTGTGTATGTTGGGAGAGGAAGGGCTACTCCTTTTGGTAAGGTTTTTATCCTCCTAGTGACAGACAGTTAGTTTGCCAACTTGTGATCTTCTAATTCAGGTTATCTTTTAGGTACTTTAGCATTGAAATCTTTGAACCACCAAAAGACTCGGGCAATCCCAAATATGTTTCATTACTTCTCTTTTGACTGATATCAGTTCTCTTCTTTATCTCTTCTCTTGTATCTTCTGGTATGTGTTTCCCAAAGTACACACTCGATTTCTGATAATTGATCCTCTGTCCTGATGCGAGATTATACTCCTCAAGGATACTGATAAGGTTACTCAACTCTACCTCATTTGCTCTGCAATAGAACATGCTATCATCTGCAAACAATTAATGGGCCGAGAGAATAATTTTGGACCATTTTGTCATTCTTTTCACAACCATGTCCCAAAAAATTTAAAATTTACATTTCTGTCGGGCCGAGATAATAATTTTGGGCCAAAAGAAAAGCTCATTACATGTTCAAGTGGTCAATTTGGCCTTGACCACTTGAACATGTAATGAGCTTTTCCCTAAACTCATAAGTCTAAGTCTTGGATCTAACTATAAACCCAAAACCCTAACCGAATCTCTTCGGGCGAAAACGCAGAAGAAGAAAAAGAAGATCAGAAGAAGAAAGGAGGTAGAGGGAAGGAGATCGTGAAGGAGGAAGAAGAAAGAAAGAAAAAAGAGGTGAGAGAGAGAGAGGGAGAGTGAGAATAAGATTTCTAAGTGATCGTGAAGGAGAGGAGAAGAAGAGAGAAGAGAGGAAACAAAAAGAAGAAAAGAAGAAAAGAGAAACTACAAAACTCGCCACTAGCCTTTCTGGTTCTAAAACTGAAAATACGAGGAAAACTACTTCTAAAGTATAAAACCATGATGAAATGCATATAAAATATATAGAAATCCGTAGTAAAATAAGTAAAATATTGATTATATCACCCGGCGTTTAACCTATCGTGTTGGACGCTTCAACTGGTATGGTAAAGCAAGTTCTGCATCCTAGGACCGTACTGTTGGAAAACTGGCACATAGAAACAAAAATAGTAGGTGAAAAGCATTTGAATGTATCCCATCTGCCTATGGATGCAAAGCTCGATATCTTAATCCGGCAAATAAAACTCTATATATACCTCACTAATTTTCTACATAAAGGTAACTTTCACTTCTGAATAAGACCTTTTAGTTAATGCCATTTTGCTAAGAAAACTATATTCCATGTTCTTATATCTTATTGAGATCCATTCTCTTTATGACTTTTCTCGGCATCGCTCTTGTCCGTCTCTTGTCACTTCTCTTGTCATTTTTGATAATTTCCTTCACCAAATACTACGTTTCTCTTCTGTCTCACCCTCAAATTTCTCCACTCAAATATGTTAATACATTGCAAAACCATCCCTTGTGTGGTCTCGTGTCACTTCTCTTTTCACTTTTTGTTGCTTTCTGATTTCTTTCCGTGCTCTCTATATTATACCGCATGATCTTTCACCTTTTTATATCTATTATAATTTGAGCGTCGGAAAATTGTCGAAAAATTCTTTTCAATAGTGTTTTCCTGACTTTCATATTGTTGCTAAATAATGAACCCACTTACCAAAAGTCTCCTCAACATATTATAGAAATTTTCATTCCCTTATAAATTTAAATATTATTTGTTTGATTAATTGATTTTTCATTTTATTTGTTGAAATCATTACTTCGGTTGAGAAAGACAATGTGCTTAAACGTAAAATAGAACAAACATTTTACGAAAATCTTAGAAAACTTGGTCATTTATTTTGGCTAATTTCAACATTTTATAAATCATTATAGCAAACATCTTTTTCCGGTTAATCTTTTTCTTTTTAAACTTTGATTGAATTAATTTTTTTTTTTTTTGAGTTTTTTGGTTTTTCAAAACTAGAGTTTTTTGGTTTTTCAAAACTAAAATTCAAGACTAGATAAAAAGGCCTAACTAATCATCCCTAGGCGGAGAGCGTGCTCAAAAAATCCAAAAAAATAATTGGGCCATTTGCCAAAATTATTATTTTTAAAAAAAGTTGGTGTATATTTGAGAAATCTATATATAGACCATGTGCAAGAGCACATGTTACTCTACTCCAAAACCGCTCCTGCCTAGGACCTGATTAGGTACTCATAATCAAGTAAGCTGATAGGCTTTGCTACAAACGACACCCGAAACCAGCCCAATATAAAGTAGATTAAATAGCCAAACCTGGCCATTACAGTACATGCCCACTAAAAGATCCAAGCCTAATACTGAAACACTAGTTTAGAGAACCCTAATTCCAACAGCTCAGGACTACCGCCGAACTAGGTAACAATTCCGACAAGACAATTCAACGACCCAAAATATTGACACTGGATCATGAGGACAAACCCTCAAGAACTAACAAGCAAGCAATCCTCTAACGCCCGTGAATCAAAATTTGGAATTTTGGTGTGTGCGTCGATCCTTGAGTGTTCTTGTTCCTTAAGGTTAAGAAAATGCATGATTGAGGCTTTGGAGGCAGTTCTGTCCGGTTTTAGAAGAGGAGAGTAAAGGCCAGTAAAAACAGATTGGATCAGAGCGAAACTTTCAGGTTAAGTTTTTCACTGTTTGATCTTTACATAGGAGCTAGAAAATGGTTTGTCAATCGGATGTGTATTCTAGGAGTTATAACTGTTTTACTGAGAGAGGTTTGTGCAGTTTCAGATCTGCCATCAGTCCACTTCAAAGGAGAATTCTCGTCAAACCAGAATGACTCAGAAGATGATCCGCATACCGTTGGATAGCTCTCTCTGTCTAGTTTCTAGATCAGGTTTCCGATCCTGATTCTAAGGTAATTTCCGTATTCATGTGCTTTCGAAGTCAGCGTATCGTTCCTATTTTCTGAAACCCTAATTCGATTTTTAGGAGGTTTTTGGAGAAATGATCAAGGTTTTGTTAGTTCGTGAGGAAGGGAAGATAGAGCAGAGGCTGTAGGTGTGAGAGAGGTCTCTTTTCGTGGTTTTCCTTGTCTAGAATCGATCCAAAATCAAGGTGAGTGCGTTACCACGGCTTATCTAGGTAAAGAGAATGTCATGATGCGTTTAATTGAGGTTCCGATTGATGTTTTGATGATTTATTGGGTGATTTGAGTGATTCTTGTGTTATTGGATGTCTTTGTTGACGTTTTTGGTCTAGGAGATCGATACGTCGGATCCTGGAAACGAGCCATGAGAGGATAGGATTGTGTTCCCCGATTCTGTGACGTGCGTCGATCGACGCAGATACTGTGCATCGATCAACACCAGTGTGGTGTGTCGATCGACACATGATCTGGACTTGTGGTTCTCGTGTTGTTTATTTGTATTGTGCATTGTTGATTGATCATTTGGTATTGTGCCATTCTTTTATGCATGTGTGTATAACCGGTAGATGGAATGACCTTCTCACTGAGTATTTGTGAGAATACTCACGCATCTCGTTTTGCCATGTGATGCAGGTATAGGCTAGTGTGATCGTGAAATCATGGCTATGAAGAGGAGATGATCTAGGATCTTGTTCGTCGTGATTCGATTATTGTTTAGACTTGCTGGCTAGGTTGTTGGTTGTTTTGGATTATTGAGTAGAATTGTTGGATTGGAATTCTTGCTGGTTATTAGGATTGATTATTGAATTGGCTATTTAAACAATTTAGCTGGTTTATGAGCTTCCGCTGGTTTGATTGGTTTGAGTGAATTGTTATGTGTTGAGAATTACTATTTCCATAAATACTAATTCGATGTTAAAAAAAAATGGGACGGGTTGTATCAAAGCCCTTACGGTTTCAGGGCGAGAAAACGTTATTGATTATGAGGAGTTAGTCAATTGCTGTGTGAATTGTGATTGGATTGATTATGTGGAAATAGTCGATTGTTGTGTCTGTTTGGAGTCCTAGATCATCTTCTTCGAGCCTGCAATGAGATTCCACGGTAAGTGTTATGTGATTTTGTGAATTTCTAGTATGCTTAGTTTCTGCTGTTGGTAATGTAGTGAGAGATGGTGAGAGGTAATAGAAGTAGAGGCCGTGGTGGTCGCGGAGGCCGTGGTGGTCGCGGAGGACGTGATCGCGTTCGGGGACATGTGAGTGAGTCCGTCGCAACGAGTGTGGCCCAGAGTTTTGCGGAGGAGCAGGTGGCGGCTTCGCAGATATTTCAAGATGGATCGGTGGGTTTAGCCACTGCGAGTACCAGTGTGAGGACTGATGGGACTGGTGTGGGTCCCGGTGTGGATGGCGGTGCGGTGGGCCCAGGAGCGGATGCTACCGCAGGTGTAGCCCAAGATCGAGATGATCGTCTGGCAGGTCTCCTACAATTGATTTTGGAACGGTTATCAGGAGCAATACTGGCTTCAGTTCATGTCGGAAGAGCCACCAGTGGCAGGTGTGCAATCGGGAGTGGCGAATGAGGTTGGAGTGTAATTCTTGCTCTATCAAGTGTCCCATGGGATATCAGGTGCATATGGCGGTGCATTATCTAGATGGTGATGTGCATCTCTGGTGGAGAGGTATTGTGGCCAGGAGGGTGCAGGCAGAGATGGCCTAGGATGACTTTTTGGTGGAGTTTAACGCCAAGTTTTCCTGCAAGAGGCGGTGGATCGGTTGGAGTTGAGGTTTCTGGAGTTGACTCAGGGTGACTGGTCGGTTCGAGAGTTTGATGCAGAGTTAAGCAGACTTTTGGTGCATGCGGGTAGAGGCATGGAGGGCGAGCATACCCAGGTGAAGAGGTTCTTGAGAGGACTTCATGCTGAGGCGAGGGCTCGTTGCAGAGTGAGTAGGTTAGTGTCGAGGGCGGAGTTGGTTGAGACGGATGCATCAATCGAGGAGGAAGTGGTGGTGGTTAGTCTGCCTGTGCAGCAAAAGAGATCGCTGTAGTTGATGGTTTCGAGTAAGGGTGGCGAGCCTATGCAAGAACAGAAACGGAAGTGGGAGGACACTTCGGAGTCGAGTCAGAGTGGTCAAGGATGCTTTGGGTGTGGGAGCATGGATCACAGATTGGCGAGCTGGCTGTCCTAGGAGGGACGAGACTCGAGATACTTGGGTCTGCCATCACTGTGGGGAGCTGGGACACATCAAGCCAAACTATCCCAAGCGGTAGCTGATGACGGGTAGAGGAAGAGACTTGGGAACTAGAGGCTAAGATGAAGGCAAGGTTCAGGGATGGTTCAAGGAACGGGCCGAGGATTAAGCTTGTTTTCATGGTTCCCAGTTTCAGAGTTTAGCATGTTTGCTATGTGGTTTTGAATTATGTAATTCGCTTGAGGATTAGCGATTATTACATTTTGAAATTTATAAGATGAGTATTTCCTACGGTTGGACTAGTATCGTCATGAGTTATGTGTTTATGGGTTGGAAATAGAGGTTTTATGAGGATTTAAAACTTGTCTATTTATGACGGTTTGGGAATGGAAGTTTTATGTGAGTTAGAACTTGTCTATTTCTATGAGACTCTAGTGGAAACACCTTGTGTGATTGGGTTGTTTCAGTTGACATGTCGATTGGTCAAGGATGAGATGATATTCCTGAAGAGTGGGATGTCAGGTTGAGACCACGGGAGGTAGTTCTAGTCAGAGATGCTATAGGCGTTAAGAATTGATTGTTCTAGGGAATGAGCATTTTCCCGAATAACTCATTAGGAGGTGACGAGTTCTCCTGAGGGGAGGACGAGTTCCCCTAAATTTTTATAGAAAGATGTTGAGTTCTGTCTAGTGGATGTGAGTTTTCATGTATTTTTATTGAGAGATGATGAGTTCTCTCCAAGGGATGTGAGTTTCCCTGTATTTTGTTTGAGAGATGTGAGTTCTCTTAAAGGGATGTGAGTTTCCCAGCATACCGAGAGCTTGACGGACTGTGTGTCCCGAGAGTGTGAGGGGTATAGAGCATACCGAGAGCTTGACAGATTATATGTCCTGAGGGTGTGGGTGATATGGTGCACCGAGAGCTCAAAGGATGACGATCCTGAGAGTGTGAGCGGTGTGGATATGAGTTAAGAGCAATTAATATCTGAAACGTGGCTATGTACATAAAACTAGATGTAGACCTCAAAGATTGGGAGTGTTGATCTCGGGTGGTGCTGCCCGGGTTGGTCAGGTTGTTGAGACCGTAGTGAACGGTATTGCGTGATTCGAGGTGTGATCTCGAGTGATGTTGGCTGAGTAGGCCAGGTGGTTGAAACCGTAGAGAACGGTGTTGCGAGATTCGAGGACGAATCCCGGTTAGTGGTGAAGAATTAAAACGCCCGTGAACCAAAATTTAGAATTTTGGTGTGTACGTCAATCGACACAAGGGGTGTGTGTCGATCAACGCAAGGTTGAATTGAACAGACAAGTTCAAGTTTTGATTGCTCGGTTTGTGGTCGGGTTATGGGAACCCTAGGTTCGCTTATAAAAGCAAGGAGATGATTTTTGTGGCTGCGGTTTTGGGAGAGAAAAATTAGAATTTGATAGTACCAGAGAGAAGAGAAAGAGATCTTTGAGTGTTCTTGTTCCTTAAGGCTAAGAAAAGGCGTGATTGAGGTTTTGGAGGCAGTTTTATCTGGGTTTAAAAGAGGAGAGTAACGGCCAGTAAAAACAGATCGAATCGGAGCAAAACTCTCAGGTTAAGTTTTCCACTCTTTGATCTTGGTATAGGAAAAAACGGTTTGCAATTTGATGTGTATTCTAGGAGTTATAATTGTTTTACTGAGGAGGTTGTGTAGTTTCGGATCTGCGATCATTCCACTTCAAGGAGGATTCCCGCCGAATCAGAAAGTCTCAGCAGACGATCCACATACCATTGGATAGCTCTCTCTGTCTAATTTTGAGATCAGGTTTCTGATCCTAATTCTAAGGTAATTGCCGTTGTCAGTGTGTTTTCGAAGTCAGCATGTCGTTCCTGTTTTCTGAAACCCTAATTCAATTTATGAGGTTTTTGGAGAAAGAATCAAGGTTTGGTTGGTTCGTGAGGAAGGGAAGATAGAGCAGAGGCTGCAGGTGTGAGAGAGGTCCCTTTTCGTGGTTGTCCTTGTCTATAATTGATCCAAAATCAAGGTGAGTGCGTGACCATGGCTTATCTGGGTAAAAAGAATGTCATGATGCGTTTGATTGAGGTTTGGATTGATGTTTTGATGATTTATTGGGTGATTTGAGTGATTCTCGTGTTATTGGATATGTTTGCTGACGTTTTTGGTGTAGGAGATCGATACGTCGGATCATGAAAACGAACCATGAGAGGATAGGCTCGTGTTCCCTGATTCTGCGATGTGCGTCGATTCTGCGACGTGCGTCGATCGACGCAAGTGATGTACGTCGATCGATGCAGATGTTGTGTATCGATCGACACCAGGGTGGTGTATCAATCGACGCAGGGTCTGGATTTGTGGTTCTCGTGTTGTTTATCTGTATTGTGCATTGTTGATTGATCGTTTGGTATTGTGCCATTTTTTTATGCATGTGTGTATTGCTGGTAGATGGAATGACCGTCTCATTGAGTATTTGTTATAATACTCACACATCTCGTTTTGCCATGTGATGCAGGTATAAGCTGGTGTGATCGTGGAATCATGGCTATGAAGAGGAGATGATCTAGGATCTTGTTTGTCGTGATTCGATTACTGTTTAGACTTACTGGCTAGGTTGCTAGTTGTTCTGGATTGTTGAGTAGAATTGTTGAATTGAAATTCTTGTTGGTTATTAGGATTGATTATTGAATTGGTTATTTGAACTATTCAGTTGGTTTATGAGCTTCCGCTAGTTTGATTGGTTTAAGTGAATTGTTATGTGTTGAGAATTAGTATTTATGGGAATACTAGTTCGATGTTAAAAAAAAAAGGGTCGCGTTGTTTCAAATCCGACCAACCTTCACGACAACGATGAA
Organism: Arabis hirsuta; assembly: GCA_964056655.1. Classification (NCBI taxonomy): domain Eukaryota; kingdom Viridiplantae; phylum Streptophyta; class Magnoliopsida; order Brassicales; family Brassicaceae; genus Arabis; species Arabis hirsuta. Next base: position 18,723,728 of record OZ053302.1, on the reverse strand, counting down.
GAGTTGATTGAGAGTATTCACCAATCTTTGCGAGACATCTACTTGCCGAGAGATGCTGTTGGAAGTAGAGGTAGGCAAAATCCTAGATAAGAGACCAACACCATCGAAAGAAGTCGAGAAGCCATCATGTTCGCCCATAACCGCCGACTGAAGATAGCAAAAACAGAGGCGAAGCAACGAACGAAGACCACCTTAGCAGACAATAGATATGAGCAAGCCACAAGTCAAGAAAGAAAATAATAAGAAAATAATAGCTTTACCAACACCTCTGGCGATATATCGATGGTAGGAGGGGAAGACCCAGGGAGCGAATTCATTGGGGAAACTTTGCCAATATGCGTGTCTCCTGACGGCAAGGAGAATAAATCTAAGTAGCGACATCCAACGAATCCAAGCCCTAGGGCCACCCACCGACAAACCGCACCAGCAACGTGAAGTCCACCATAGCTTCACAACCTAACCAGAGCCACCACATGCAACAAAAAAAGGAGACCACAAGATCTCTAGGAAGAGGAAGCCCTTACCAGATTTCGCTCTCGAATTCGGATAAAGAGAGTAAACCCTAGATACCATCGCAAAACCACGACCAAACGGAGCAGGAAGCTGCAGAGAACCATCACCAGAGCAAAGGAGGCCAAAAGCACAACAGACATGGATACATAAGCACAAATGAAGAGTCGAATGCCTCAACATATGGAAACGAAGTCTCTCACAGCACCGGCGTTGCTGATCACCGGAGAGGGAAGCCGAGATATGGTTTCTGTGGTGGCTAGGAAAACCCTTGTTCTACAGAGAAGGGAGAGAAAATTCTTTTTCTACTTACCTTAATTTTTCGATTTTTTATTATTACGATGTTGAAATATCTGTTTAATCAATTTTATAAACTGATAATTTATATTATTAAATAAAAATGCTGCAATGCCCAAGCCAATTAATACATAACACAACCAAAATACTAGTCTGAAATAATCAAACATAATACTTAATACTCAATCGGGTTGGACTCAATATTTATATACAATTAGCAACTCAAAACTACTAAAAGTACATGATATAGTTTGATGAAAAACCAGTATATATATATACTTACTAAAGGTGTGGTAAGATAGTTGTTAGCACTTATAATAGATTTTATTGTGCTCCTAATTTAATCTCTCTTAGAAGAAAATATATTCTCAAAAAAAATAACTAAAGGCTAACTCTACGAAGACTAGAGTTTCGACCTTAACTTCAAAATTATTTGTTTTGTTTAGATTCGTATCGCTGAAGTAGTGCTTAAAAATCAATCTACGTTGTTTTTTACGGGAATTCGACTTTACATTTGCGAAAAGAAAATGAAAAAAATGGTCAAGTGGACTCCGCGCGTCAGAGAAAAAACAAAAATCTGTACCCTTCTCCCGTCCAAAATAAACAAAAAAGATTTGTACCGTACTTCGCTAATTCAAACCTCGCATCCTGCAACTCATACAATCAATTTCAAGTTGTTATTTTTGTATAGGTGGACACAATTATAATGTTATCATTCACTTATGTGATTTTTGTGTTTGTTTATATATATTGAAAATTCTCTCACACTCGAATAATAATAAAAACACAAAAAGTTGCAGCATTTTAAGCAAAAAAACCACTGCTTACATCTTCACAAGAAAACACAGGAGAAAGAAATGATACAAAAGCAAATAAAAGATGTCATCTTCAATAGCTCCCCTTTCGACTCCAAGGAGGAAAGCAGCAACTCTGCACATGACAATATCCAATGGACGTCAGTTTAATTAGTAAGATCAACCGAAATTTCCAATTATAATTTTTTTGCTGAATAAATACATACGTACCTTGGGACTAGAAGGTAAGGGCTGATGACGTTGGTCGTTAATGGGTCGTGTCGGGGTGCTATGAGCTGTTCCATTGTAAGAACTCTCACTCTGGTTCCTATCTTCTTTCACTTTGTCAAATATGAGCGTGTAACTCTGATTCTCCGAGCCCGATATAGGAAACGGCGGAATAGTCGCCACCTAATTGAAAAAAACACACTTATGAATTGTAACACTCATATTTTGTAATCAAAAGGGTTTAAGAAACAAAGATATCCATACCCTTTCACGGCTCTGACCTCTGAGGTTGCGTATCGGCCTAGGTTGGACCGGTGGAGGATCATGTGGTTGGCGTCTATTAGTTTCCCCAGATGATCTGCCTCCACCACCGTATGATTGGTGATTGTAAGTCTCTGGTGTGGGAGCAGCTCTCACTATGTTGTTTCTATTGTTGTGTGCTGGAGAAGGTCTGAATTCTGTTTCTTCCCTGCTATTGAATCTTTCGTGTCTTGGTCTTACATTGTGGTTTGGTGGTTGGTCCTGTCTAGAATTTCGAGTTTGTGCAGGGTTTGGGTTCATATCTGGATACTCGTCGGGCTTAGACACGTTTGGATTTTTCTTCGACCGGCTAGCTTTATCGAACACGACCGTAAATGGAGCATCTTCAGTCCAGTCTCCGAATTTTGGCACGTGAGTACGATTCTGTAACCGCAACAGAAACAAAGAACTTCTTAGAAACATAGTCTTGCAAATTGCATAAAGAGACATGACTATTATCAGAATCATCTTGGTGATAGACCATTTTATTAATTGATATATGTATTAAGGAGATTAGCAAGCATGAGATGTTCATATGCAAAAACAAATTTTTTAATTTGTCAACAGATTCAAACAAAAAAAAACTTCATTGGCATGCTATATTATGCCGCTTTAGAAAAGAATCACTAACATGTTTGACATTTTCTCTACATTTCCACAAAACAAGACACGAAAACAGAGTGAGAAGACAAAAATAACTGGTTGGAAACAAAATGCTTAAGAAAATAGATTAAAAAACGGACTTACTGCCATATTTCTGAATCTCCAGGAGCCAGAAATGAAGAATTGCGTCGATGGGTCTGAAACAGAGAGAGAGAGAGATTATTGAGAGAGAGAAGAGACGTGTATACACGAAGGCTTTGACAATTCATCGTCGTTCACTTGTCTTTCTTGTGATTGCTTTAAACGACGACTCCTTCTACGCTGACTTATCATCTTTGCATTTTTATGATTGATGAAAACGTCCAACAGACGACGCGCTTCATGCGTGTTTCAATGTAAAACGGATTAAATTATTGCATACTGATACATATTATATACTGAAACATATTATATACAACCATTCAACGATGAAGTGGCTAAACTCTCTATCGATAATAACGCAACCAAAACCAAGGGAAATTTGGTTTCTATACCCTGAATCTTGTTGGAAATTTGAAATCTATACCAAATTTGTTACACTTTAAAAAATACCCTATTTTAAGAGTTGAAATAACAGTTCTATCATTACTTAACTCGATTAAGTTAGAAAAAGAAAAAAAATTTGATTTTTATAATTTTTATTTTAAAATTGATTTACAATTAGAATGCCTTTTAGCAAAAAAAAAATTGATTTACAATATTTTGTAAATATTCTAGATAAGAATTCAGTTAAATTACAATATATTAAGTTAATTAAAATTACCAATTGATATCTTTTTAATAAAATAAAATTACGAATTAATTTTATAATTTATTATTTAATTAATTTATATGATAATATGTCAAGTCGATGAACATCAAAATTAAGTCAATTTTTTAAATAAGTCGACAAAGTAAAAATTCAACCAACCAAAATATAAATTGATAGTTTACAATAACTTGATGAAAAATTTTTTTAAGTCAACGAATAAAAAAAAAAGTCAATGGTTTAAATAAGTCGATAACTTAAAATGTCAATCAAGCGAAATATAAGTTAACAGTTTAAAATAAGTCGATTAAACTGAAAATTAAGTTGACAAAACTAAAAATTAAGTCAATGGTTAAATAAGTCAAGAAAGTAAAAAATCAAGCAAACGATAATATATCTCAACAGTTTAAAATAAGTCGACGAAACTAAATTTTAAGTCGACCAAAAAAAATAATCAATGGTTAAACAAGTTGACAAAGTAAAAAATCAATCAAACGAAATATAAGTTAACAGTTTAAAGTAGTCTACGAATATAAAAAAGTAAATCAACTGTATAAATAAATCAACAAAGTAAAAACCCAACCAACTAAAATATAAGTCGACTGTGTAAAATAAGTCAATCTTTATTTTTTAATTAAATAAAGAATTTAGCTTTTAGATATTAATTTACTAACAGAATATTTTTAAAAATAAAAAGTAAATACAAAATTAAATTTCAAATTTAAATTTAATAACTTGAAATTAATTTTAGGGTTAATTAGCTCAATATTATGTTTTGAACAAGGAATTAGGAAACTAAAATGTCCATAAAATAATTTAGGTTAGTAGCATAGAGAATAGATAATTGGAAAAATTTGCCCTTATTAAATTTAATAATTATTGCTGATAATAAAAATCTACAAGAATAAGTGGTGAAAAATATGGAAAGGAGGGGTTGCGGTAGATCTCGAAAAGGAAAGGAGAAGTACGTATAGTTGACTATATTCGATTTTCTTTATGATGTTGTAGTTAGCTATAATTCTAATACCGTAGTTAACTATTTGTTTCAGATGACAAAAAAGACTATGGTTGTTGTGAAGTTGGGTAAATGAGTTATTTGAGAGACTGGTGTTTGGGATATCAAACCTAAGCACGACGAGTTGTGTAAATGTGTTAATTGTGTCTGTAGACAGTATAGTTAGCTATGTCAATAAATATTGTATTTATATAGTTAAGTATGTAATATATATAGCTAACTATCCTTTGTTAATGGATAGTATAGTTAACTATGCCATAAGTATTGTCTAAATATAGTTAACTATGTTCTATGTAACACGTATAGCTAACTATCTATTGTTATTAGACAATATAGTTAGCTATATTATGAATACTGTGTAAATATAGTTAATTATGTAACACATAACTATCTTTTGTCAACGGATAATATAGTTAGCTATGTCGTCAGCAGTTTTCCACAATTATACTATGTAGTTAGTTATACCAATTAATTGCATGTAATAAATTGTATGTCACTATGGAAAGTTTTTATTTTTATTTTTTAAATTGTAAAAATCTGTATTAATTACATAAGGGCAAAATTGAGATTTAATCTAACATAAATGCTAGTTACTACATTATGTTTTACATGGTGTTAGATTATGAATTATACGTCGAAAGACTAATATAGGTGCTAATTTCTCTTATTTTTAAGTTATATAATAAGTTAAATTTGTATAGGGGTGTTTTACATACTTTTACGTAACAAAAAAGTATACTTTTCTAATTTTAAAAGATTAAGTGTGTTTTACAAATTTTCATTAAAATATAGAGTACTTCTCAAAATCTTCCAAAAACCATTTCTAAGGTTTTCTTCTGCGTAGCATCATAATCAATTTAATCTTCTGCGCCTTTACATATTCTTGACATGGTTTACACGGCAGTCTTAGGGTGAGTTCCAACGGCGGCTCTCCGCTATTAATATTCTTGACATGGTTGATCGTAATTGTTTATTTTTTTTTAACTTTTTTTTTTTTTCTAAACTTGGTGATTTCTTTACCCATTTTAAAAAAAATTATTTTAATCATCAGTTATGGTTACTAACTTAATATTAGAGCATCTCTAATTTATTATTTCACATTAAAATGGTGTTAAGTTTTACTCTAACGTATTACACCATTTTTTACAACAAAACTTTTAAAATTTACGAATTAACCCCACATATTTTTTAAGTTAAAAAAATTATGAAATCATTTAAATTTAACATATATTTTATATATAATACATTGCAACATATAAAATAACAAAATATATTAATATTTTGTTTAATTATCATCAAACATATTAGATTTTGGGTTAACTATCACAATTGTATATATTTTTTTATCATTTTTGAAATTATCTAAAACTGGAAGGATCTGTTTATAAATGAAAAAGTTCAACACCAAATGAGTGTAGAAAATGAGTTTACACCATTTTAATATTAAAAATGGTGTTGGACTCGATAAGATTTTACACCAAAATGAAATTTACTGTAAGATTTGATGTTGGGTTGCAGAAGATCTAAGTAAAATGAAATTTATTGTAAAGTTTGGTGTTGCGTTGGAGATGCTCATAGGAGAATGAGACTTCTTGATATTTAGGGTCTTATCTTTCCACTTTCTCAATTCTTTGCGACTAGTTACGTGATTTCACTTCTTCTTTATAATTGTTTTCTATATAAGTCAATAACAAATTCAAAAAGAAATAGACTTAACTACCCAAAAATAATTGTGTTCTTACTGTGACACCCGATCCCTGATCACTTTGAGCCCTAGGTCTCGTATTCTAACTTGCTCAACAAACAACATACCTGCACAAATTAAAAGAGAAAAAGAGGGGTAAGTAATTCCGGGAAGAAATTACTCAGTGAGATTGCTACCCACAACAACTCTAATACTTGGAAACAATAGGCAATCAAACACATTAAACCAGACATAGAACATGCATCACCCAACTTATTACTAGCAACATAACATTCACAACTAGCATTTCTACATCATAATCTCTTTTACTTAATATATATATATTAACTCATACTTAAACATTCCACTTTTCACATTTTCTACTTTTTTTTCCTTTTCACATTATTTACTTTCTTTACTTTTCTTAAATCCACGGTGGAGCCAACCCCTTTCTCGCATTTTGGGTCTGTCCTCCCCGTCATGGCCCTCTAAGGCCTAATGGACTACAACGGGCTTACATACGCGGTCGTTCGTAGTCCAACACGCAAAGTTCTGTAACGGGCTTACGTACGCGATCGTTCCCAAAACTATCCTATATTGTAACAATCTCAAACAATACTTTTTAATCACTTCATTTAACTACCAAACAATTTCCGCACATCAAACAATCTTTACTAACAATCAGCAAGTATCAAACATTCCTAGACTTATCACATATAACCAACAACATCACATTCCATCCCTAGACTAACATGTAAGAACATCTAGTGTTAACTAGTATTAAAGTAATGTAGACAACACCCTCACCTTAGCCTTTATGGATAGATTGACATGGAAGAATGAACTTGGAAGTATGAGCTACTGCGAATCTGCGATTAGGAACCCATGTTTAACATTCCATTATTAAACTTCCTAAAATGTTTATTCAGTTCGGTCAAATTATACCAGTCACAAGAAAACAGCTATAACTTCTTACTCGTATCTCAGATCAAGACAAACTTGGTGCCTCTAGAAAGCCATGACTCGGAGCTTTCGAATGATATCCATATCGTCTTCTGGGTCCTTTCAGAATGACAGGAAATCAGCTCACAAATTCTCTAATCGAATATGAAAATAAGAATTCCAGTTTCAAAAACAGTGATGTTTCTCAATATTGAAATACGAATTACGAGCAGATCATACCTCGTAATTTAGAACCGAAAGTTCTACAAAAACTAAAATCCGTGATCTTTCTAACGACGCCCATATCAACATCTAGTTCTTCTAGACTTGGGCGGAAAACGTATGCGAAGTCGGCTGGTCGCATACTCACTCTGTACAGATCAGTCCAGGTAAAACATCCATAACATTCATTCCATAACATCGAACGACAAACTTCTTTCAAATATTATTAGATCAGAGAGTTAAGAATCTGCTTACCAAGTATAAGCTTCATCCGATAATTGACGAAACTGCAACATAAATTCTCCTCTGACTGGTCGGAAACTCTCACAGCAAATAACAACTACGAGAAAACATCCATAACTTCCATATCACAACTTCAAATGACAAACCGCTTTCTGCCTTGGGTAAATAAGAGAGTCAGAAAAGTCCTTACCAATATTCATATCGATCCAAATAGATTTGATCCTTGGTTTCTATTCCTCACCGAAACTGGTCAAATCTGCGGTTGTTCGAGAATAAGACATATCGCGACAGTTGGAAAGAACAGGCCATAACTTTCACCACATAACTTGGATCGAGACGTTATTAGATTTTCTGGAAAGCTAAGACTCGAACCTTTCCACAGATATGTATATCGTCGCACAGTTCGTGACGGTTCGTCGGAAAATTATCTCTCAACCCGGCGGTGAAGTTCAGTTCCAAGGGCAACTAGGGTTTACAAGGTGAAAAGTAAAACGGCCAAGGCTTCGCCGCAGCTGCACTCTTGGTCTTTAAGTCTCACATCCTCTCCCTTTATATAGTGGATGATTAGGGTTTTCGATGGGTTAATTGGGCTTGATGGGCTCGTTTAGCGTTGAAGAGGAAACGTTATATAAGCCAATCCATTTAAATCTCTTTTAAATAAAAATTTCTTTTGTTTCATTTTTCATGTTCGATCCAAAAACATTTCCGCGCAAAAATTAAAAATCATCGGGACACGGTGGTGACAATTCTCCCCCACTTAAATGGGATTCGTCCTCGAATCCAAAACATGGGTGAACCCGGTTCGAGCCCTTACGGAGCTAAAAGTACTTCTGAGAGACGCATTGATACACCGACTCCACTTCCGTGTCACACTATCTAAAAAAGTTCTTCTATTCTGACATGGCATTTATGTCGCTCTTAAATTCTTCCTTCCTCCTGGAACATCTCTTTACCCCATCACCGTTACATCCACAATTGCTTACTATCGAACATCTGAATACCATTTTTTCCAAAGAAAAGACCATCTCCATATCCCATATTTTTACTCTGGAAGGTAGTCAAACCCGGCCGTCCACTAGTACTCTAGTATCGTCTCATTGTCTTAATCCACAACTTTTGAGCTTTTTGACTAACCTTTATAATTATGATATCGTTTCCGCCTATGTTTCATTGCTAGACTTTTGCATGTAAACACATTGTAAGGGAGGTCGTTCCCTACAAGATTTTTCATTCATCCATTTGTTCTGATATTCAAACTTTGAAGTATCATCCCTAAACAACAAATTTGAAAGTGGTATTTTGCCTTTACTTATCTAACTGAAATGAGTCCTCATTTCAATTAGCACTAACAATAATTAACAAGCACTCCTTGCTCAATTAACAATTCAGTAGAACATCCAAGTGAATAATGCATTACCATGCTTCCACCGTGGTCTTATCGCGCCACTTTGTTCATTTCCATTGTTTAATCGGGATCTTCCTTATGTTATCATCACTCATCCATCGTTGTGCACTTACCTGATTTCCATACAGCATTTGCACCACAACATCATTAACCAGCATATGTCATCATAGGATGATATCTTAACCCCTATGACTTTCTGTGAGTTATCCAATTCTTGTCCATGTCCTCGTACTGTATAATATTTCCTTGTCCTTTAGATCGATGAGTCACATTCCCATTACAATTATCGGATTTGCATACTTGCTTCGCTAGTAACATGTTGACACAAGATGTTCTCCATACCTCTTATGACTTTCATTAGAAAAGAAAAAAAATCTATACTTCTTTGGTTTTGGACCAATAGTCCTTCCCATTCCTCGTCCATGAATATCACTCCCTTGTCTAGAAGAGTTAATTTCTATCAACACCGACATTATGCTTCCCTAGCACCTCACCAATATATTCTTCTAGTTGGGTTCCACGCTTTCGTTGCGTCTTATAAAAACTTCCTCAACTCCACAAGGATTTCCACTTGAACATCCATAAAATCTTTTGACAGCCCAACAAGTATACACCATGTCTTTTACCGTCTTTACTAACTTGTTTGAAGTGGTTAGCCTTGCAAACCTTCTCGAACACATTTCTCCCCAATCATCTTTTCTCATTACGCAATTGTCCTTAGGAGATAGCCACATCGCAGTGGTAAACGATCATGAAGCTTAGCTCCACCTCTTACACTAATCCTTAAGCTTGAGTCATTTGGCTTTGGCTACACACCCTTTGCTCTTACCGACATCTATGTCTATCCTACATCGAGCTCAACCCATACCGATCTCCTGATTTAGACTTTACTTTACCTGACCAACACTTGCAATTTCCATTTCTGTAAGAACCTCATTCTGCTCAACTTTATTTCCCAAGATTTCACTATATCTCCATTTTTCACAACTTGATTGTAGTGTCTGGTACTTCTCCAACATTCCATTGTTAAAGTTTGTGTGTCTCCACTCTTCTTCGATCTCTTAATGTCTTGCCTTAGAACTCCAACACTTAATCAATTCAAAAATCACACTAGGTATGGCTTTGACACTGGACAACGTGTTGAACTACACTCTTCTGATCGAAAAAAACTGACCCTACTTATTAAAATTAACCAAACATGTGCAATGAACCTAGAACTATTTAACCATCCTAAGACTTAGAAGGAACCCCCACACTCTAGCGCGAGACCATAGATACCCAAAGTTCATTCCCCATAAAACATTTGCAAAATCCTTTTGAAGTTTCCGGAAACATTTTGAAACATTTTAAAACATTTTTTTTTTGAAAACATATGGTCACCTAGGACAGCCTTTCGGGTCAGAACCGGCTTGAGTAACCTAGGCTCTGATACCAAATTGTGACACTCGATCCCTGATCACTTTGAGCCCTAGGTCTCGTGCCCTAACTTGCTCAACAAGCAACATACCTGCACAAACTAAAAGGGAAAAAGAGGGGTAAGTAATTCCGGAAAGAAATTACTCAGTGAGATTGCTACCCACAACAACTCTAATACTTGGAAACAATAGGCAATCAAACACATTAAACCAGACATAGAACATGCATCACCCAACTTATTACTAGCAACATAACATTCACAACTAGCATTTCTTCACCATAATCTCTTTTACTTATATATTAACTCATACTTAAACATTTCACTTTTCACATTTTCTACTTTTTTTTCCTTTTCACATTCTTTACTTTCTTTACTTTTCTTAAATCCACGGCGGAGCCAACCCCTTTCTCGCGGTTTGGGTCTGTCCTCCCTGTCATGGCCCTCTAAGGCATAATGGACTACAACGGGCTTATATACGCGGTCGTTTGTAGTCCAACACGCAAAGTTCTGTAACGGACTTACGTACGCGATCGTTCCCAGAACTATCCTATATTGTAACAATCTCAAACAATACTTTTTAATCTTTAATTTCATTTAACTACCAAACAATTTCCACACATCAAACAGTCTTTACTAACAATCAGCAAGCATCAAACATTCATAGACTTATCACATATAACCAACAACATCACATTCCATCCCTAGACTAACATGTAAGAACATCTAGTGTTAGCTAGTATTAAAGTAATCTAGACAACACCCTCACCTTAGCCTTTATGGATAGATTGACACGGAAGAATGAATGGAAGTATGAGCTACTGCGAATCTGTGATTAGGAACCCCTGTTTAACATTCCATTATTAAACTTCCTAAAATGTTTATTCAGTTCGGTCAAATTATACCAGTCAGAAGAAAACAACTATAACTTCTTACTCGTACCTCAGATCAAGACAAACTTGGTGCCTCTAGAAAGCCATGACTCAGAGCTTTCCAATGATATCCATATCGTCTTCTAGGTCCTTTCAGAATGACAGGAAATCAGCTCACAAATTCTCTAATCAGATATGAAAATAAGAATTCCAGTTTCAAAAACAGTGATGTTTCTCAATATTGAAATACGAATTACGAGCAGATCATACCTTGTAATTTAGAACCAAAAGCTTCTACAAAAACTAAAATCCGTGATCTTTCTAACGACGCCCATATCAACATCTAGTTCTTCTAGACTTGGCCGGAAAACGTATGCGAAGTTGACTGGTCGCATACTCACTCTGTACAGATCAGTCCAAGTAAAAGATCCATAACATTCATTCCATAACACTAAATGACAAACTTCTTTCAAATATTACTAGATCAGAGAGTTAAGAATCTGCTTACCAAATATAAGCTTCATCCGATCATTGACGAAACTGCAGCGTAAATTCTCCTCAAACTGGTCGGAAACTCTCACAGCAAATAACAACTACGAGAAAACATCCACAACTTCCATATCACAATTTCAAATGATAAACTGCTTTCTACCTTGGGTAAATAAGAGAGTTAGGAAAGTCCTTACCAATATTCATGTCGATCCGAATAAATTTGATCCTTGATTTCTATTCCTCACCGAAACTGGTCAAATCTGCGGTTGTTCAAGAATAAGACATATCGCGACAGTTGGAAAGAACATGCCATAACTTTCACCACAAAACTTGGATCGAGACGTTATTATATTTTCTGGAAATCTGAGACTCGGACCTTTCCACAGATATGTATATCGTCGCACAGTTCGTGACGGTTCGTCGGGAAATCGTCTCTCAACCCAGCGGTGAAGTTCAGTTCCAAGAGCAACTAGGGTTTATAAGGTGAAAAGTAAAACGGCCAAGGTTTCGCCGCAGCTGCACTCTTGGTCTTTAAGTCTCACATCCTCTCCTTTTATATAGTGGATGATTAGGGTTTTCGATGGGTTAATTGGGCTTGATGGGCTCGTTTAGCGTTGAAGAGAAAACGTTATATAAGCCCAATCCATTTAAATCTTTTTTAAATAAAAATTTCTTCTGTTTCATTTTTCATGTTCGATCCAAAAATATTTCCACGCAAAAATTAAAAATCATCGGGACACGATCGTGACAATTACTTTAAATAATCAACAATTGATTGGTTTCCATTAAGAAGCAACATGACACAGTTGGTGCCGTCAAAAACATCGTTAGCTACGTTGGTGGCTTTGGCTCTTTTCGGCCAAAGAGATTTAGTCAGTGACTGAAGCATATTGTAGTTGTAACGAAGGAGCAAAACCCTCTCTTCCATTTGTAGGATTCGATTTTGGAATATCCATTATAGTTGTCGGATTTATCTAAATGCGATTAAACCCAAATCAACTATTATGTTTTCAATACAAAAAAACAATTATGTTTTCAAAAAACCCCAAATCAACTACCGATTTATTAAACGTAATAAAAATAATAATTTTAAGACGTTTATTTAGTTTTATACGTAATAATTGTATTTAAAGTGATATATTGAATTATATATAATTATAAGGACTAAAAAAAAAAAAATAGTTAATAATATTATTTCTGGTTTATTATTTGTGTTATATATAATCTGAGTGACAGAAATGAACAGAAAAAACAAAATTTGGAAGTTTTGAATAATACGAACGTAAATTTAAAATATTTTCTATTGAAAATTTCTTTCATAATTAATTTGTAGAGAAAATTACTAAAACTACCATAATTTTCAATTTTTTTTTTAAATACCATAATTCAAAAACCCATTTCAAAACTACCACAACCCTAACCCAAAATTACTATTTTATCCTTTCCATTTAGCTCTTTCACTCTCTCTTCCTCATTAACACAAACCTCTCTTATCTCTTTCACCTTCTCTCACGTTTATCTCTCTCATCTCCCTCACCCTCTCACCATCTCTCTCTCATCTCCATATCCCTGTATCTCTTACGTTCATCTCCTCGTTCACCACTTCTCTCTCTTCTCTATTTCTTTCTCTTTCTCCTCTTTATTTCTCTATTTGATGGTGACGAAGATGAAAAAGAAAAAGATGGTGGTGGTGGTGGACGAGACGGTAATAACGATGGACGAAAACAGAGATGGGATAGTGATGGTGGCGGTGGTGAACGAGATGGTGGTAACGGTGGACAAAAACGGAGACGAGATGGTGATGAACAAACCAGTGATAACAGTGGACGAAAATAGAGACGGTGGATGGTGGTGGACAAGACGATGGTCAAGAACAGAGACGGTGGTAGATGGTGTTTCGGACGAATACGGTGGTGGAAGAAAATGACGAAAATGCTGGTTGTGGACAAAAATGGAGGCGGTGGTGAATGGTGGACAGAAACGGAGACAATGGACTGAGACTGCGGTGTACAGAGATGGAGACGGTGGTTGTAGACAAAAACAAAGGTGCGGTGGTGGACAAAAAACAAATATGGTGATGGCTGGTGGTGGACAAAATCTGAAACTCTAGTAGACAAAAAAATACTCATTTTAGCATAAGTTATAGCTAAGGGCATAAATATCTTATTTTTTTAAGTGTACAGTGTTTTGTGGTATTCTTAAAAAAGTTTTTAAAATTAAGGTAGATTTAGAAAGATTTTTTCAAATTATATTTGACAAATGTCCGAGATACTCCAATCTGTGCCTACTCCGTTCTAGCGTACTCCTCTTTTATCTAACATACTCTTTTTCATTTAGTACAATTAGTTGTACCATGGTACAACTATGGTATTACTTTGGTACAACTGTAAAAATTGGAGTACAACTAAAATTAAAAAAAAAAACACATAGTACAACTGGAGCTTCCCAGACATTGACTTAGTCAACAGGAGCTTACCAGACATTAACTCGATTATGTTATTTTTCAAAATATTCTCTTTGTATTCAATTTTGCGAGACAAAAAAGTGCAGTTAATTAATAGTCATCTCAACCCTAGTTTCTCTCTAAAACCCAGCCGCTTCAGTAGATCTCACCGCCGTTCTGTGTGTTCGGGTTCGGCGGCCGGCGGTTTCCTCAATGCCGACGTCGGAGCTCCTGTATATTGTCCGTTTGCTCTTCCTTTTCATCGGGTTTACTTTATAGGTTCCAATCAGAGGTTCGTCATAGAGGGTTTGGGCTTCAGATCTGTTGCTCAGTGCTCGGGCTTGGCGAAGTTTGGATGTTAGGTTCGGACTAGGACGCATGTGGTGGAAGGGGAAGATCGTCCTAGTGAGGGTTTAGGTTCTGTTGATGTCGAGATCTCGTCTTCTGTCGAATTTGTTCTGGGATCTCTTGTCGTTCACTGCTCCTTGTCACCGTCAGCCTTGGTCGGAGTTTGTCTTTAGTGGTGGGCAGAGTTCGGGTTCTGATTCTGTGAGATCTTGTCTATGTTTTTCTCCATTAGACATGGTATGAAGATGAAGCTTTCCCTTGGTGGGTCTATGGTTTTTGTTTTGGATGATCACCATTTCTCAAATGCTCCCTCTGTTGAGGCTCTCGCTACCCTTCATTTGGGCACTGCTAATCCTCTTCAACTAGAGAACAAGTCTAGGGTGGAGATGGAGATTTTGGCTGGGTTTTTATCCTCGCAATTTTATTAGTCTCGTTTGTTTTAATCTTTTGTTGTTCTGATTATCTTGGTGTGGAGATATTGAAAGGAGTTTGCGGTTCTCAATTTGTCCGACGATTATTTGAGATTGTTTCTTTGAAGCTACCTCATCCGGGATAATTTGGACAAAGGCAAAACATAGAAAAAGACTCATTTTTTCCGGAGAAAGGCAGATTTTGTTTATGAGTTATTACCTAAAGTGTTAGAAGTCTGTTTTCAAAGTTGTTGTGCAGAAATTCCTCTTGGTGGTCCTTCAAATGACTCAAAACAATGCTATGTTTGGTTTTATCATTGTTTCATCGCAAAATCCCATCCTCTTATGTTTGTAGGTTTGGGGAAGATCAATGTCTCTTTGTGTTTCAATTGTGTCTCTCTTCGTAATCATTTCATATTCAATATAATTAATATAATTCCAGTGATGAAAAAATAAAATAATTAATAGTCATCTCTCTCTAAAGTAAAGCAAGAAAAGAAAAATAACGTCAGGCAAAAGCAAATGAAAAGGCACGAGAATGCACTCCTGAAATCTTGAGTTTGACATAATTATTACACCATTAATCACAACCATTGATCTCTCTTTCTCTCTCTAGATTAGTAAAACAACATTTTGAACTTTATGCTTTCTACTGAACTCCTCTCAGATCTTTCTTGGCTTTTCAGTGTTTCACCTCTACTGCTGAAACACCGATAGCCTTCTTCGATCTCTCGACTTCGATTCTTCTTAGTCCTCTCCATTTTATGATTTCTTGGTGGTATCAGGAATGAGTCATGTGTCTTCTTTAGCTGACCGATTTGTTGAAAAAGCAAAGGGGTTTTAGATAATTCGCTGCTTTCTCTTTGTCCTCCGATCTGGGTTTTGGTTTAAATTTCATTCCCAAGACGGAGAGTGAGGAGTTAGGGATTAGGGTTTAGCTTGTGCGTGTGGTAAAGGAACAAGCTTTAGGGGGTATGATTCAGTTACTGTTTGTGGTCCTGTTTGCGGAAGGTGCGATTGCATTCCTGCTGCTGGTTAAGATTGGTCCATTGAGGGAGCTTGTGATTAAATGCCTCGACCAGCTGAAGATGGGGAAAGGCCCTGCCACTGTCAAAACCATCGCCGGAACCATGTCCGTTATCCTCTTCTCCAATCTCATGAGCATTGTCAAGATACAGAACAAGGGTGCAAAGCTCGGGACAATGTCTCCCATGGATCAGGTCCTTTGGAGAACCCACTTGCTTGAAGCTTCTCTTATGGGTCAGTCTCTCTCTCTCTCTCTCTTCTTTCTTGCTTGCCTTTTATTTGTTAACCGTGATCTAAGCAGAACAATAGGGGTTTGTTGCCTTGCTTTGACTTAGATTCTTGGGTTGGCTTCTAAATTAGCTTTTAGCTGAACAAAGTTGAAATCTTTGGCTGGACTTTGCGCTGAAAATCCATGGGTATCAAGGCTAATTCAGCTTTGTTGTAGCCAGAGGGATGATCTAAAAAAGCAAACACACGCAGGCTTAAATTGAGTGAGTGGAAATATAGAATGGTTGGTTCCCGTTGCGCACTACCTTTGTAATAGAAGTTGATGTTATGAATAAGAGTTTGTATCTCAAAGGAGTGGATGGTGGTGTCAATGAATAGAAGTACTGTGACTGAGTTTTCATATCACACATACGAATGTCTCTTTAGTTGTATTTGACGCCTTGCTCTGCTGGTATTCGCCAGATTTGAGAAGCTGTCTTGGTAGTTTATAAGTTCGGAATCTGATTCCCACTCTGCAGAAACAAAATACTTCCTTTATTGATCTTCGGTTGTCGATTACAATCAAGAATAGATGACCCAAACCCTTTGAAAGAACCAAAATTGTGCAAGAGATTCGTTGAGGACATCTCCTAAGTCTCTCAAAGCCAAGATGCTTACTCAAAATTTGCTCTTATATATATCTCTGACCTGTTTTTTCTATGTGGTAACTGGGGCTGATGCACTCTCTTATCAATGCTTCTTTTGGTTGTTTGAAACCTTCCTTTTGTTCTGAAACATGTTGAGCTTTGCAGAGTTCACATAATTAAACTATGGTAAATGGTCAAAATCTTCATGATGTTGCAGGAGTTGTGCTTTTTCTTGGCTTCATAATTGACAGAATGCACCACTACCTCAGAAAGCTAATCAATTTGAGAAGCAACGTCGGGTCATCAAAAGAAGAACTTGAACAGCTCCAGAAAGAGAGAACCGGTCTGAAGGAGAAAGAGGAGAAGGCATCCAAGGAAATCAAACAGTTGAAAGAAAAATTGTCATCTACTTCTGAGAGACTTAAGAAAGCGGAGACCGAGTCGAAAGAGAAAGAGAGGAAGCTCGAAACCGCTGAGACCCATGTCACGGCGCTCCAGAAACAGTCTGCGGAGCTGCTGCTGGAGTATGATAGATTGCTAGAAGACAACCAAAATCTCCAAAGTCAAATTTTGGGGAAAGCGAAGAACTGATGTAAGGTTGTTGGGTTTGTCATTTAACAACGGTGCTGAAGAGAGAGTTTGTGGTGGGTACAGATGCATGAATTCTTGCAACATTTTTGTTTTCAGTACGTGGATATTGAGTATCTTGTGAAACCGGTTCTTGTTACTTTCGTGCATCTGATTTTTAATTACGAAATAAACCTATCGTAATTGGTAAATGTTTAGTCTTAATTTAGTTAGATTTGTCAATTAGGACCAAAGTCCTAATAGTGTAAAACAGGGTTTAGACTTAAGATATCTAACTAAACAAACATTTACCAAAAAAACAGGGTTGTGCTAACACTTTTTAGAAATGCATTTTACTAAGTTTAGCTTGATGACCAGTCACAATCTTGCTTTAAAAGCCCGAAAGGAAACATAGGGTCCGATTGGTGACTCCGTTTGAAACGAGCGGTTGAAAGTTTTTGGGCGGTTGAATAGTGGGTCGTTTGCAACAAGGCGGTTAGAATCAGTGGTTAGAGAAGGCGGCTGAATAGTAAAGAACAAGTTCAATATAAGCTTGATTGGTAGCATTGTAGCGGTTGAATAGTAGAATTAGATAAAATTATGTCTAGTGCATAAATGTTTACACAAAATTTTTCAATTAAAAACAAACACTTCAAATTGTATATTGTTAGAAGTAAAGATGGGCAAAATATCCAAAATCGAAAAACTAAACCGAACATAAGTCGAAATTATCCGAAACAAACACGATTTATAAAATACCCAAACGGGTTCTATACTTCTAAAAACAAAAAATGAAACTCCAAACCGAAGTGCATCAAAATTGAATAGATACTTAAAATATCTGAAACATAAATTAGCCTAAGAAATACTTAGATTTAAAATTTGATATTTTTATATAGTTTACGCTTTTTGTTGTCAATATTGGATAAAAATCCAATTGAATTAGCTATAAAATTTACAAAATTTATTTGGATAATTCGAGTTCAAAATATGGTAATCGAACTAAATGCAAAAAAAATACCCAGTAATTATGAATATTTCGAATAATCTTAAAATAGAACGAGTATGAATCTTTTGGATAACCAAAATCGAACCCAAGTTTTTAAATACTATGATAGATATTATATTCCTAAAACGGAGACCCCGATACCTGACCTGAAACTCGAATGGTTACCCGAATATCCATGTCTAGTTCAAACGACCTTTTTATCAAAAGTCCGTTTGCAAACGAAGTTGCAAATGACCGTTTCAACCACCCGTTCAAACGATCGTTTGATTGGTAACATACGGGCGGTTGAAAGGTACCTCGTTTGCAAACGTGGTAATCAATCGAAGCCATAGTTGTTTGATAAAATCTAAATTTTATGCTATTAATCTTAATATAAGCTTAATCTATTTTTTTGGAGTGAACTATCTATAATGGGTCAATTACAAAAATGCCACTTTTTGTATGCACATTTGCAAGAATACCACTTAGGAGTGTCCATTTGCAATAATGCCACTAATTATAGATTTATAAAGCATATATCTTAAAATTCTAAACTTTAAAAAATGTTTTGATCCCTAAAACCCACTAAACCCTAATAGAACATAATTAACCCAAACATAAATAATATAAAGAAAAAATAATTTTGAAAAAGTGACATTTTTGTAATGATTTCAAAAGTGTGGCATTTTTGTAAAGTGGCATTTGAAAAGTGGCAATTTTTGAAATTTCTCATCTATTAATACCGTATGTATATATATATTTATTATATAAAAGAAGATGTGAGCGATGAGGTCATGATACATAAGAAAAATTATAACTCATTCGATAGTGACATATGGTTAATATCAATCTGATGATGACATGTGTTAACACTTAATATTTTTTAAGAATTATAAAAAATGAAAATAGAAAATGGACAGAATTATTGTCAAACTAATTACAAAAAAGAAAATTTCTAGTAACTAGATAAAATAAAATCTAACAGTTTAAACTAATTATAAAATAAATTAAGAAAAAATAGAAAGAGTGTAAACCGTAAAAAATAAGAAGTGTAGAGAAAATAAAAATTTCAATTAAGAAAAATAAAATGTGAATGATAGAAGAAGATAATTATATATACTCAAAAACAAAAAATTAGATTGGCTATGGAAATCTCAATTTAAAAGTTTAAGATATGTATAATATATTCTTAATAGTAAGGCTGTTGTATGCCCTAATCATCCTGTTCAAGGATGATTAAATTTTGTATGTAATACACCTCCAAATTGGGTAACCAATGGACGTGATTTATTTTAATAAAATGATTGTTGACAAAAATAAAAATAAAAAATATATGCACAACCATACCAAAGAAACAAAAGATCTATAAGCATATTTATTTTGTCAACATAGTTATGAAATATCACAAAAAATGAAAAACTTCTACCTATGACGGTATTTGTACTTTTCAATGTTAAATTGTATAAAATAAAAATTTATACAGGTTAAAAATAATAATAATATATTTGCTATTAAAATCCAAGAATGTTTAAGGTTTAAAGAATATAGATTTCTATGCGAAATAAGCCAATGACCTCAATTGTATATATTTATCAATAATGGATTTATATGTAATGCTTGATAAAACTATTTATAAAATATTATATAGGTTTTTATAGATTATTCACATGATTTTTTTTTAGATTTAACTCTATAATATTTGAATTTTTGTTTATGATTTTGTCACATAATTAATATATATTCATAACGGATAAGAATATTTTTCCACTTATTTATATATACGGGTTTGCATGATATGAATTACGATATGAGAATTAAGATATAAATTGATCTCTAATGATTTTAGGAGCCATGTTTAAATAATATTTCAAAATATGTTTATAATTCAACAGGTTATTGTGAGTGCAAAAATCAGTTATTATTTCGATTCACAATAGAATAAAATTGGGATCAAAGCTTTCGTGAATGAAACACCAAATCAAATGAAATAATAAAACAAACAAAAATGAAGAAGAAAGGTAAATCATATTATTATTGATAGTACACAGTCAATTGTGAAGAAGGAAGAACAATGATTCTTTCTAGTACAGTAGAAACTCTATAAATTAATAATATTAATTAATAATTTTGGGACTGCGATATTTTATTAATTTAGAGAGTTAATAATTTACCTAAAAAGTAAAGTTTCCATAATCTTTGAAATTTTTGTTTTACTGTACTTGAAATTTTTTGTTTTATATTAAACTCTATTTTTTTTTCTTTGTTTGAGTTTATTACATCCACTAATTATTTAGTTATAAAGAGATTAAGTTTTAAGAAAAGAACAAACAACACTAAATCATATATAAATTTTGTATATAGAAAATTTTATATACCAAATATTAATTTATGATATTATTGAGACCATATATTTACATAGAGTTTTTAAAATATTTATTGTCTTATTATCTTATCGAATTGTGTTATATTTTACATTGGCCCGACTCGGGACCGACAAAATTTATTAATTAATCGAGTTTATTAATTTATCGAATAGTAATTTATAGAGTTTCTACTTTATATCAAGTCTCTTTGTCGTGAACAAATTCTCGTTTCTTATCTTATACTCCTCTCTTATATTCCTCTTTAGCAATTAATTTCAGAATTAATTCACAAATTGATTCCATAGTTTGACAATCACCATTAATTCATGAATTGAATCACAAATTAATGTCGAGAATTGACCATTTCGACTTGGCCATTTGGACATCTATGGACCTTGTGTGATGATGGGCTTGCGATGAAATGGACCGGATTCGTGGTACGAGATCTGATGTCAACAGTTAGCCCCTTAGTTCTTTGAGTAAATTACTTAAATACTTTGCTCGGAGAACTAATACTAGCAAGCTATCTACGTCGCGATCTCACATTTGCTTCCAAAGATCTGAACAAACTTTTGGTTTAAGGTTGCGAAAAACTTGTCTTTCACGTCTTGAGCTGACTCAAACCAAACATTTGTGAGTTATACTTGACTTAGGCTCGAATATAAGTACTACTGTACTAGCGACTTAGAATCGATTTAGTACCATGACACAAAACTCTTGATTTAATATGAGCTGGACTCGGTAAACATAGTAAGTTAAAGCTCTTGATTTAATACGAGACTGACTCGGTTTGGTATGATGAGCTAGAGCTCTTGATTTAATACAAGACATACTCGGTTTAATATGATGAGCTGAAGCTCTTGATTTAATACGAGCTGGACTCGGTAAACTCCGTAGAGCTCGTAGCTCATTAAATGTTTCGAGACAAAATCGATAATTATAGTGAGCTAAAACACTTATAGCATTGTAACACATCACAATGTTATGAACGTGTGCCTTCGAGATTTTGTCCCTTTGTTTTTAGTTATTCGGACCTTTTTTACGTTCTCATATAACGTATTGGTAAAAAAATTTCGACCTAATTTTATCTCTTTGGCCTCTTTGAGGTTCATGGAATAAGTCCATGGTATCTTTAGCGTTATTTCAAATATTACGGCCGCAACAAGTTCTCTTACATAATCACTCTAAATATAACATTGGGAGTTTCACGGTCTCGACATCGATGATTTTCGATCAAATCTAGTCAGCAAGGTGGACGTCTGTTGTACCTGGGATCGCAAATCCCAGTGTTAAATTTCACAATTTGTTGAACTTTCGCTTTTGAAATTTACTCGAATTGACTGAATCGCGAAAAATGCTTTGATCTCTCCATAATGCACGATTAACGATCTGCGTTCGCCATTAATCTTTGAATGAAAGCGTTTGCTTCTTTCTTAGGATGCTTGTTCTTAGAACACTTTGTTCCTTGTGGTTGGTATCCTGGTGGTCTTCTGTTTTATACTTAGCCGCGAGTATATTTCTTTTAAAACGTGTGCCGTTTTCTGGTTGCATGACCATTGCATTCGCAAGTGCCACAATACGCATTCCCGTCTTGAATTGAGAATTCTATGCCTTTTTCTCATATGTTTAAACATATATTTGTTTCGACAAACATATATCTAGCCCAAGGACATGCCGACCAAATTTCCAATCAATTCGATTTCCCGAGCTGTTGGGAACTTTCAACAGATAATATTGTCATTTGTTTTGATCTTTGATTCTCTTGAACTCCTACCACAGTTCTGAGAGTCTCATCTTTTCAAGCAATTCTTTCTCTCCCCGATAAAGGAAATTCCTTTGACATAATTACTTTGTTCCTAGCCTAACGGCCTTTTTTCTACATCTAAGATAATAAATGTTGACAGCTTGGCCCAACCACACGTCCAACACTGTTTTGAAACCACGAAGGCTTCACATCCAAATGGACTTATCAGTTCGGGATTTTTTCACGAGGACATACTTTTAGTAATATAGATCCCTTTGTTTTTAAGGAACCAAATGAATTCACTGATATTGAATCTTTCTATTACGAGGACTTAAGTTGTGTTTGAAACAACATATGTTCATAAAATCATTCTATTGGCGGCCAAAGGATAGAATAGCTCATCGGCCGGATTTAAGAATCCCAGCCATATGGGTTGTTCGTTTGTGTAGTTGGATGATGCATCTGAATGGAATATCTGGATGATGCATTTGAATAGAGCATCTGACTGTTGTTCGTTTCTGCATTTGGACATTTCATCTGAATGCTCCATCTAAATGTAATTTTGTTTGTTTGGTTAGTTCATGACAAAGTCCATTTGCATATAGATGTATTTGATATCCAAATGACTAAAATGGATATGTATTTATTTTAAAGAGATTCTTTTATTTAAATTACAATTATAACTAAATAATTTTTAAAGTATTATTTTTTACATATATGAATTTTAATTTTATTATTACATTTAAAAAACACAATTCCCAAATTTTATGGTTTTGGCTAAAAAACACAATTCCCATCTTTGCAGTTTTGGCGGAAAAATGCAATTCCACCATTTTCCGCAAAAATCTTGATTTACAGTTTTGGCTAGAAAACACAAATTTAACGATTTTGGTGGAAATATATAATAACGCAGTTTTGCGATTTTGAAGGGAAAATCTATTTTTTTGGCGAGAAAAATACAATTCCGCTATTTTCTCCCCAAAATCGTGATTTAAAGTTTTGGCGGGAAAATCTAATTTAACAATTTTGCGGTTTGATGAAAAATATGTTTTTGGTGGAAAAATATACTTTCGTCTGTTTTCCCGCCAAAACCGTGATTTATTGTTTTGCCGGAAAAATAGAATTTTACGGTTTTGACGGAAATTTTTTTTTGGCGGGAAAATACAATTTCGTCCGTTTTCCCTCCAAAACCGTTATTTATTGTTTTGGTGAAAAAAAAATTTTTAGGGTTTTGACGAAAATTTTTTTTGCGGGAAAATATAATTTCGTCCGCTTTCCCACCAAAATTCGTGATTTACTGTTTTGGAAGAATTGTTTTTTACGGTTTTGACGGATTTTTTTTTGCTGGAAAGTATAATTTCGTCTGATTTCCCGCCAAAACCGTGATTTACTGTTTGGGGGGAAAAACAAATTTTTACGGTTTTACGGTTTTGACAGAAATTTTTTTCTTGAGGAAAATGGAATTCCGCCAATTTCTGTCAAAATCGGGATTTAGTTTTGACGGAAAACACAATTTTACGATTTTTCTGGGAAATTGTAACTGTGATTTTCGGTTTTGACGGAAAAATATATTTTTTTGTAGGGAAAATATATATTCTGCAATTTTTCTGTAAAATTGTGATTTTACAGTTTTACGGTTTTGGCGGAGAAATGATAATTCATAATTCTATGATTTTTAGAAGAAAAGTTTTGGTGTAAATCTATGATTTTTACATATAAAACGAAAATCTATAAAAATTAAATATTATTTGGGTTATAATTGTAAGTGAGGATATTTTAGACATTTACAATTTTTAGATGCGCCATCTACATCTAGATGCACCATTTAAAGTCATCTAGATGCACCATCTACATCTATAATTTTTGTGAAAGAATTTTCAACTACATCTAGATGCTCCATCTGGATGATATGTTTTATAACACTTAAACGAACATCATCTGACATCTACATCCAGATGGTCGATCTAAATATACAAACGAACAACACCATAGAAAACATCAGTGGAAGAGGCAGAGCCGCTAATGAGATTGCTTGCTGACTCGGTTTCCATGTACTTAGCTCATGCTTTTGTATTTCTAATCACATGTAAGTCTTGGTCTAGTTGCACTCATCAGTAATATCAACCAAACCGGCGGACTGAACCACAAACATCCATAATTGACTTTTTTCGATGCTTTAAATCCATAATTGTATTTACAATGGATAAAAATAATAAATGCAAGATTATGAAATATTTTCTTGGTATTAATAATATAGAGAGGCGAAACAAAAATAAATGTAAGAAGACACAAATGTGTATCGGAAGATAACGAAAGAAATGTTAGTAAAAATATTTTAAGAGAATTTGACTAAATTTTGGGAAAGATATATGCACAAGACTGACGTAAATATTTTAGATCGCATTCACTTTTTAAAATAAACTATTATTTCTAAAATAAAAGATATTAGTTATTGGACCAGGTTATAGTTGAGCTAATTTGTTTCACCATTTAAACGCGCTATATGAAATGGGATAAGAATATTCATGATTCGATTGAAAATTATTGTATGGCACATTGCTCGCTTTGACGGATAAGGCGTTATCACCAAACCTATTATAACATCCTGAGTATTTTATTTGGACCTTTGAAGTAACTGATAGTTCATATTTGGCACATTTACATTTAATATGGGGTTACGTTATGTCTGCATATGCTTTTAATATTTATTTACAATTGAGTACATGGTTAACATTGAATCTTTTTGTATGAGACTTTAATATGAAAATAATTTTGTCCGAGATGAAGGATCATGGATGGTCACTTTGGTCGTCTCCTCTTCCTATGAGGTTAATAATTTACTTTGGTTATTACGTGGCACTTAACGATTTGTTGCTTTTCAAATAAAAGATTCATACTCGATAATAGTTATGTTATATATCGTTTGATAATATATATACACATATATATGCAAATCTTTATATAATTTTATCTTTTAAAACAAAAGTGATAATATCTTTATTTAATGATTCATATTGTTAGCGGATTAAAACTAAAAACTCGCGCAATGCGTGATGCATAAATGTAGATATCTTAATTTTTTGTAATTCGCAGATTATGTTTATTTCTTTTGCTTCCTGTGTATCGAAGATCTGAGAGATGAGAGGTGGTGAACCCAAAGCCAAATCGAAGAGCACTGATGAAAGGTAATCTTAATCCACACATTCGCGAGTATGAGATTCACATTTGTTTTCTCTAGTTTGATGTTCTTAACAATTTGATTTCCATTCTTACATTGAAAACCGAAAAATGGTGGTCCATTCTCTCGACCGTAGCCCTGGTCTTGGACATTGCGGTCACATGGTGGTGTGTGGGCATGATGGGGATGGAGATACATGGTGCGCTTCTAGGGCTTAATGTAAGATCGTGGGCAGTGGTAATAGCCGAGTTTATTTACGTTTTAGGAGGGTGGTTGGACCGGCTTTCGCACTGCTGCTTTTGTTGATCTTATTCCCCTGCTCAAATTATCGATTTCCTCCGGTTTCATGCTCTGGTAATTTTCTTTGCCCGTGGATTAACAAAATGAATCGCAAGCGGGCTGATAAGGCGTTTAACATTTTCTTACGACTCCTTTTGTGTTTGCTTGGAAACAGCTTAGAGTACTGGTCATGAGCATCATCGTCTTAATGACCGGATATACAAAGGATGCGAATATCGCAATTGCTGCCTTCTCCATATGGTATATCTAATTGTAATCTACCATGGAAAAAATAAATGATCTATGAAAGGAAAATTGTAATGTTTTTATACTATTGAAAACTAAATCCTCAATTGAATTTTGCAACCAATATATATTCACCTGGGAAATGAACGTAAGCGTTTGCTTGATGGGTGCAGCATGATATGTAACTATCTATATATACACTCATTTAAAATATTTTTAATTAGACTTATATACATATATGTATTCTTTGTTTAATTCTTTTTGTTGCTCTATCTCTCAATCGGAAATATTTTTTTTTTTTGTACGAGCTCCTTCTCTTTACTTGTTTTTCATGACGAGCTCTCTCTCTTTTTGTTTTGTTCTGGAAACAAGTGCTCGTTCTCTTCTAAGCTCCAGAGCCGGTTCCTTTAATTTTTAGAGCACGTGTTCTTCTTTTATTTTTGTTTGGTAGGGATTTGATATTTTTTAGTTGAGTTCCGATTTTAAGTAGGGTTACCAATTCGGTCATCCAAACCCAACCCAATCTAAGAAACTTAGATTTATTTGGATTTGGAAAAATTCATTTAGATCGAATAATAAATAGTAATTTGGGTTTGGGTTATTTGGATTGGTCTTCAATAACTGAAAAATTCAAATAAAACCCAAATTTTGGATTGGTCGAATATTAATATTAGTAGTTTTTAAACTTAATTCATTATTTTAGTCTTGTAGTAATTTATATGTATTTGTGTGCTTTATTTTTTAGATTTTTTTGGGATTTCAAAGATTTTTATCAATAATTTTCGTTGAACTATTTATATTTTGTATGAATTTTCAAGTCGTTTATTTTTATTTTAATGTTAAGATATAAGAATAATGTTTTTTATTTTATTTTGGAATATATGAATTATTTTATTAAATAAATTTACGTTAAGAATTTTTTTTAGATGTTATTGCTATTTTTCTTTAAAAGTTCAACTAACCGAATCCTATCTAAAACCTAAATAATCCAAATAAAATTAGATTTAAGTTTACTTTGGTCAAATTATTTGTAATCCAAACAATTTAACCTCAATCCAAAACCTAAAAACTTGATCCAAATTTTAATGGGATTGAATTTGATATAATGAATCTTAATCCAAATAACCCAAATCCAATCCAAAACCTAAGAAACCCAACCCAAAACCCAGTTTAACCACCCCTAATCTTAAGTCAAAAGTTGTTCAAATTCATCTCAACACTCTTTGTGAAATAATTCACAAAAGCTTGAGTTTATTCATTCACAAGAAATATTATTTATACAAAGTATGTTTCCTTATCGAATATAATCAAATCTAAAGTATATGTTATTGACATATATTTTCTAGGCCCAATAACCCCCCTTCAAGTTGGTAGTCTGAAGTGTCGAACTCCCAACTTGGACAGTAGATTGACGAACGTCAGTCCTGGTAGAACTTTAGCGAGTAGATCTGCGACTTGGTCTTTCGTGGAGATGTGAGGAGTGGTAATTAAGCCAGCTTGAACAACATCACGCACTTGATGACAATCTGATTCAATGTGTTTAGTGCGCTCATGAAAGACAAGATTGGTAGCGATGTGGATGGTGGCTTGACTATCACAATGTAGAGGAATAGGAGCTGGATGATCAAAATCGAGATCGCAAAGAAGTGCTTTAACTCATTTCAGTTCATGAACTGTGTAAGCCAAAGCGCGATACTCTGGTTCTGCAGAAAAGCAAGAAACATTGTCTTGTTTTTTTGTCTTCCAAGAGATTGGAGAATTCCCTAAATACACGACATAGGCTGATAGAGAACGATGAGTGATCGGGCAAGCAGCCCATTCAGAATCGTAATAAGCAGAGATAGTAAGATAATTTTCAGACCGTAGAAGAATACCTTGTGCTGGATAACCTTTGATGATATAAGATTGGAATCACTCCAATTTATGATCACTCTAGGATCAAGAGATTCCAAGCTTATCACGCGAAAGGTGGAACGAAGGTAGCGATGGAGTGTGGAAGCGATTGACTCTCTCAATCAGTGGCGAATCAAGGTTGTTTGAATCACACAAACAATCTCAAATCGGTGAATCTATAGATAAGAAGTGTCTCGCATACTTAGAACCTAAAGACCAAAACAACTCAGAGAGACTCGGTCTTTGAAAGAAAACGAAATGCTTCTTATTAAACTATGATCAAGGGTCCCTTTACAATGAACAATGAACTAAGCTTATATATGCTCAAAAGCAAAGCTAACATAACGTTCTAAAACTTCAAATAAAGAAACAAATAAACTAAAGAGATGGTGCTTTGATGATATAGCCGTTGGAGGCTTTAATGTTTGGCCAAACAAGGAAAATCGTGGGGCTCTTGTATCTTGACAGCTTCTGGATGATTCCATGGCTTGTTAATCTGCTATTAAATCTCGTTATATGCACCAAATCAGAATAGAGTCATTGGTCCTTGTCTTTTAATGCTCTCGGCGCCAAATAAAGAAAGTCTTGGGGTATGGATGAGCAAGATTGTTACCACCAGATCCCATGCGTTTTGATAGAGCTAATGACGTCTTGTAGAGCTTCTAGTTGATATAGAAGGTCTCCTGGTCTCCAAAGATACGTTTGCAATCTCCCAAACTCGGAAGGTTCCAAATAAGGCAAGTCGAGAATACTTTGGATTAGAAATTGAATAAATCTTAAACCAAATCCGTATTGTCAAGAATCCAATTCGTCGAGCTTCTATGTGGAATCAAGATTCCATAACAAGTCGGTTTGTAGCTTAACTCGTCGTGGTTCGACGGGAATCCTCCAATAAGTGATTGCATGTCTAAATTGAGAAAGTACGAGATCACCCAATTTGCACACTGAATAACTCCTTCATATAAACTCTGATTGAGATGTTTCCACCTCAAGGTATGATCTAGATGAGTTGAGAATATTTTCCAAGTGGTCTCATGCGTTGAATCTTCTTGGTTGAGCTGGAACTCATCGAACAATGGACATAGGTCTGTATCAGCTTCATTAAACATGTAGTCTGGAATCGCCCTGTTTGTAAATTCGATTCTGGTTTGATTTGAGCTCCTATTGACCCGGTTCCACTTCTTGGTGAGTCTCTAATGAGTCAACTCTCTGGAAAAAGTTGATTTGTTGCTTAACTCCTTCGGGTTGCTTTGATATACTCCTTGAAAGGCACATGTGTCCTGGTCGGATCCTAGGTGGCTTAAGTGGCATGTTTGATGGAGCTCCGGTTCAGCTACTGGTCTGATGACCTCATCATTTGAGAGCTGCTTCCCAATGTGGTACGAGAGGATTCTGCATGAACTGAGACAAAATATGAAAAATGAAGCTCAAATCTGGACGTGTATGCGTGAGATTGATGAAATGACCCACAAGACGACGATAGAAGTGGACCCGTGACAGAGGCGTGTTTATGGTTGACTACAATAGGAACAACGGAAGGCTTAGAACCAAAAAGACCATCTTCAACGACAATATCAAGAGCATACTTCCGTTGAGAAAACCCATTAGGACCACGAGATACTTCAATTCCGAGAAAATACTTGATCTTGTCGAGATCTTTCATGTGAAAACATTTGTGAAGGTACACTTTGAAGTTTTGAATGGTAGATAAGTCGTTGACGGCAATAATAAAATCGTCGATGTATATAAGCACAAGTAGTATCTTTCCATCTATGATGAGTGAGAACAATAAGTAATCCTGATACTGAGTATAGCCGAACTCTGTCAAGGCGGTAGACAACTTGGCAAACCAACAACGTGGAGCTTGATGAAGACCATAGAAGACTTACGGAGACGACAAACTTTATTCTGATAAGAAGAGTGGAAACCAGGGGGAAGTTTCATGTAGACTTCCTCCTCAAGATTGCCATGAAGAAAAGCATTGTGGGCATCCTGATGAGGTCATCATACCAGTAGCTGAACCGGAGCTCCATAAAACGTGCCACACAAGCCGCATAGGACTCGACAAGGACACAAGTGCCTTTCTTGGAGCATACCGAATTAACCACGAAGATTCAGAGCATCAAACCAGTTGGGAAACGTTCTCAGCTCAACTACAGCACGCCATGAATCAAATCAACCCAATCAGAGTTCCGACGAAGGAGATATTCAGTTTACAAGTCGAGTGTTTCTAGACTTACCTGATTTGGACCTACGCGCACTAATTGGAGGATTGCGACTAAACGAAAGGGAATTAAGCTACAAATCGACTTGTTCTATAATCTTGATCCATCAAAGAACCACAGAGAATTAGTTTGAGGCCAATACCGGTTCAGAACCGAAAGTTATTGATTTTCTAAACCGGACATTCCTCGGCTTGCCTTATTTGGAACCTCACGGGTTTGAGAGACTCCAAATGTATACTTGGCGCCCTGGAGACTCTCTGCTGATTCTAGAAGCTCCCTAAGACATCCTAAGGTGCACCAAATTGCATTGGATCACTCAGCCCTAAAACTTGCCTTATATGGACTTGAGTGCTTTTATAGTGTTCACATTGCAACGACTCCTTCCAAATCTGATTGTGCACGCATTGAAGACCATCCAACTGACTTATAATGTTCCAAGGAAGCTCACCTATCCATCCAAACCGTCCAGATGCAAAGGGCACATCACCTTCTTTTATTTTGCCAAGATTCTCGCAATAAAGCCTAACGGCTATATTCTCTTAAAGCAGAAATCTCTTAAATTTATTATGTGCATTTCCTTCTTATTTTAGCTTTTAGGACATTGCCTATGGAGCATGTATAATCTGAGGTTTTGTTTCACTGTAACACACCTTTCTTCGAAATTAATCAAGTAATATTCAGTTTACAAAAGTATTTTCTTTTGTGTTGTTCATTAGAGTTCTAGGTGGATTCCTTTACTCTTGTGTTCGTGTCGATAGAATCTGAGTGTGGATTCACTTATGTTCTATTGGCTTGCGATTCTAGATTGTTTGTGAGACTCAAACAAATCTAGTTCGTGTGTTGCTCATGGATTCGATCAACAAAACCTCCACTTCCATCTCTATCATCACTCATCTTCCGCAACAAGCTTATAAACTTTGAAATTGTGTGATAAATAAGATTTGATGGATTCCAATCTTATATCATTTCATAAGTTGGAGTGATTCCAATCTTATATCATTTGGTATCAGAGTTTAAAAGCACTTATCCAAGGTTGTATCAATCCAACCTATATCTCTTTTTAATTCTGTTTTTGTTTTCGTTGTTTAATTTTCATAAAATCGAAAACGAAAATAAAAATCGTTGTTTTTCTGTTTTGTTTCAAGTTTCTAGTCATTTGTTCTTGATTTTTCATTCTTAAACCATAAAAATCAAAAGAAAAATTTATTTGCTTCAGTTCGCTATTTATTTCGAAATTTCATATAGAAAAACCCCATAAAAATTGTTTTCGGATTTGTTTCAATTATTTGTTAACTTTCGAATTTGATATGGATAAACTTCTAAAAGAAAAATAAAATATTTACTTCTTTCTTTTCAATTTATCAATTTCGAATTTTGATTAAAAAAAAAGGTTTCATAAAACGTTATTTCCTTTTTTGGTGTTGATCACAATTGAGTTGTTTCCTTTTGTTACATATTGTTTCCTCTTGTTACATATTGATACATCTTCTTCAATATCTTTTTGTTAGGTACAAATAAAGGAAATACGAGAGGCGTTAATGGAATATTCAAAGGAAGAACTTCCTTACCAAGCTGATGAAGACCAATGGAGTCAAGGAGAAGAGAGTCTTGCCTTTTCCGATGAGGAGGCTGACTATGAATCTCCACACTACAAGAAAACAAATATTTTGTGACACCCAAAAGAGTCACAAAATGGTCACAAATGACCCATTTGCGACCACTTTGTGACGAAAAAACGGCGTCGCTAAACTTGCGTTGCTAATTTTAGGCGTCGCAAAATAGTCGCAAATTTGCGACTACATTGTGACTTCTTTTTTTAGTCGCTAATTAGTGACTTCCTCGTGGAGTGGCAAATAAGCGACAGATTTGTGACCAACTGTATTCATTGTCAATTGTGACTAATTTGCCTCGCATTTGTTGTCGTTATTTTGTGACTACTTGGTGTCTTCTTTTGTAGTCGTAAATAAGCGACTATTTAGTGACAACTTGAATCTTCTGTAGTAACATAGTAGTCACTAAATTGCCACTAATTTGCAACGCTTTGGTTTTATTTGTCATTGTTTTTAGTCTCTTTTCAGTCACACTATTGTTTGTTTGTTTTGTTTTGATTTGGCCAAATCGAATGAATAAATAAAAACCTGAAATTAAAAGCTAAATACAACATAATAATCTAGGTACCAAAATCACAGTACACTATAATCAAAGTACCAAAAGTACAAAAACTACAAACGATTGTACCAAAAGTTGTCAAAGTTTAAAAATATAAGTTCAAAAGGTAGATGTGTAATCTTTTTTAGGCCTTGTCAAGAGCTTGCCATCTCCTATCATAAAAGCACTGCAATTGAAGAACATCCAGTTAACTCATAGAACAACAACCTTTTAGGAACATCTGCAAATGTATAAGAGATTCAAAGTAGAAGAACGAATGCACGTAAAGAAATCTGCAAGTAATTATCACAGATGTAAGACTAACCTCTATGTCAAACTTCAGATTCATTTTTAGGTTTGGCATTGAATAGATCTCAGCAAGTAACCCGAGTATAGCCATCGTCCAAGGATTGGGAGGTTGATACGCAATACTGTTTTGGCATGGCTCCAGAACCTGCAGTTCCACAAATTAGAACTCAAGACATCAACCCCACAACAGTTGAGAACACTGATCAACCACCACCAACCTTTGAAGTGAATGGAATGACAGCTATCATCAACCCTTTTTCATATGCCTGCAAAAGGAGAAGAAAAAAAGGTTCACTATCTACAGATTGACACAGTTATTACGGAAGAGAGAGATAAAATTTTTAAGGAACTTGCAGAAAATACCTTTACAATCAAGGATTTTTGGTCTATTTCTCACGCCCTTAAAACGTAATTCTTTCCAATGGTCAGCTTTCCAAGCCAGCTGCCCAAATGTTTAAGCAGGGATCGCTCTTCCGAACTTGACTTTATGAGCTCTGAACCCAAAAGAACCTGCAATAGCAAAGGAATTAAGGAAATAAAATTTTGCTAAATAAAGTACACTCATCACAGATCATTTGTGTGAAGAAATCTTTACCTTGCAATTTTCGTATGTATTTTGGAGTATCTCTTTAAACAATAGTTTGGAATCAACTTTGTCCAAGAACTTCAAGTACAAATCATGAAAATTTGGCTCGATGCTCGCTCTGACAGGTATTTAAAACATGAAGAAAAACAATAAGAAGAGAAGAAAACCTAACATAAATTGCAAACAAAAAAACACAACTATCAGTACCTTTTCATAACCATATACTGTGCGAACCAAGGATAATACTGTTGAGGCAAAATTTCAGCAAACTCTTTCCCTTTAGATTCAGTGTTCGTTGTAGAGATATTATTAATTATGAAAGAAACTTTGTCCAGAACATCTGAACGTGGAGCCTGGAAAAAAAAAAAAAAGACTTATCCTTGTCATTCTTATTAAACAGTGGACAGTTGGCATATTGACAATTCATAATGCAATATAACCAAAAGCAAATAATTCTGAATGTAAATGCACAACGTAGCAAAGTACCTCTATTGCGTTTTCCCTTCTCTCTGCTGCTGCAACCAAGGTTTCTATGTTCAAAGCAGAGCCAAACCTTGTGATAATCGGAGATTAGTAACACTTCCTCTCTTGGTAGGAAAAGAACTATATTACAAATCATAATTTTTGAAAAACAAGGTCACAAAATCAAGTTGATTGAAGATTACTCGTCGAGGTGGCTCCACGAGTTGAACGACCAAACCCAGCTGAGGTTGATGAAGTAGTCAAAATGCTAGGATTCTGCAAGAGTAACTAGCAAGATGAAATGAGAACTCCTCCCACACACCCACATCCATAAATATCACAATTTTTCAATACAATCAAAATCGGAATAGCAAAATTCACTTACAGAGAAAGAATCAGAGACAGAAAAAGATCACAAACCGCAATGGACTCAGCCCCAAACCATCGCCACAACCAGAATCTAAGACAGTTCAGACCCAATCCTAAGCTCCAATCCCAAACCGAGCCACAAACCCAGAAAACCCAGAACTGGAAAACTTCAATTTCTGAGCAGCCACTAGATATATCGAACAACTGGAGATTGGAAAACGAATCCAATGGAAATGAAAACGAATTCTCCATGAAAATGAATAACAAGAGATTCGACAACCAAAGAAGAAGAAACCCTAAAACTAGAATCGAATAGATCGAGACTCACTTGTCGGATATCTTCTAGAGAAACGCATCTTCGTTTTGCTAGAAACCCTAATCATTACAAATTTGTCTCCATCATCTTCATAGCCTCTCAGTTGCACGAGTGAATGGATTTAGTCTGTTGCGGCGGAGTGTCTAGTGAGATTGAGGAAGCGCGCTGGTGGAGACCGAAGATTGAATTGAAGATTAAGAATCAAGGCGAGGGTGCGGTATGAATCCAAAAAGATATGGATTGAATCGAATATTGAGAACCAAGATGAGGTATGAATCCGAGAGAGAGAGAGAGAGAGAGAGAGAGAGAGAGAGAGAGAAAAGATTGTGGCGGAGATGTCTAAAGTGATAACTTAGGTTTCGTTCTTTATGCGAAAAATATTTTTTTTTATTTGGTATGTTTGTGGCGCTAAGTCTAATAATTTTGGCTAAGTGTTCGCGGGCATAAGAAATTTTAGATTCGTAAGCTAAATTTAGTTTCCCGCTTAGTGATTTTGGAGCCAAAAAAGTGTTGTTATATAGTTGCAAAAACTATCATTTTTTTTTGTGGTCTAAATCATAACTATCATAAGATATTCCCAAAATTGTTGATTTTAGTTAAAATTATGGCATATTCTCAAAACTGTTGATGTTGTTAAATTGGGATTTATTATTAATACATGGTTTTGTTGATATGTGTTGGTTTTGAGCACATGCTCTGTTTTTTGAAAACTACGTATAGTAGTTTAATTCATGTGGATTAAAAAAAAATTTGTGGTTTACGAGTCAATAGAATTATTCATAGCTAACTAAATAAAATATAACACTTAACCACAAAGTACATTAAACTTCTACGTGTTTTAGTTTTAGAAATGTGATCTCATTATTTGTAATATGAATTTGAATTTGAACTTCCATAAATTAACCTATTTATGACTAATTAGTATATAACAATGTAATTTCATACCAATAAATCAGATATACTTCAAATATGATGTAAATTTTTCAAAATTCTTAGGCAGCATCGGAAAAGAGTCACTGATGCGTCACAAATGTTCTAAGGTGTCGCTATATAGTCGCATACGCGTCACTGATTTGTGTCTCTTTTATGACTGATTTGCGACATCGTAGAACTCTTTGAAGGCGTTGGAAAAGAGTCACTGATGCGTCACAAATGTTCTATGGTGTCGCTATGTAGTCGCAAAAGTGTCACTTATTTGTGTCTCTTTTGTGACGTTTTTGCGACGCTGAAAACAATACCCTAAACCCTATATATTTTGGACCAATAGATTGTGGTTTTATCCTTCCTACTAACTTCTAATGTATCATTAACCATTTCATTGCTTATGTGCATTGAAATCTCACATAGAAAGTTTAATTTAACAAAATCAAACACTTAACCACAAAGTACATTAAACTTCTAAGTGTTTTAGTTTTAGAAATGTGATCTCATTATTTGTAATATGAATTTGAATTTGAACTTCCATAAATTAATCTATTTATGACTAATTAGTATATAACAATGTAATTTCATACCAATAAATCAGATATACTTCAAATATGATGTAAAATTTTCAAAATTCTTAGGCAGCGTCGGAAAAAAGTCACTGATGTGTCACAAATGTTCTAAGGTGTCGCTATATAGTCGCATAAGCGTCACTGATTTGTGTCTCTTTTATGACTGATTTGCGACGCCGTAGAACTCTTTTAAGGCATTGGAAAAGAGTCACTGATGCGTCACAAATGTTCTATGGTGTCGCTATGTAGTCGCAAAAGTGTCACTTATTTGTGTCTCTTTTGTGACGTTTTTGCGACGCTGAAAACAATACCCTAAGCCCTATATATTTTGGACCAATAGATTGTGGTTTTATCCTTCCTATTCAACTTCTAATGTATTATTAACCATTTCATTGGTTATGTGCATTGAAATCTCACATAGAAAGTTTAATTTAACAAA
The DNA here is from genome assembly GCA_964056655.1 of Arabis hirsuta. Classification (NCBI taxonomy): domain Eukaryota; kingdom Viridiplantae; phylum Streptophyta; class Magnoliopsida; order Brassicales; family Brassicaceae; genus Arabis; species Arabis hirsuta. The sequence continues at coordinate 18,687,231 of OZ053302.1, read as the reverse complement.
ATCAAACACTTAACCACAAAGTACATTAAACTTCTAAGTGTTTTAGTTTTAGAAATGTGATCTCATTATTTGTAATATAAATTTGAATTTGTACTTCCATAAATTAAACTATTTATGACTAATTAGTATATAACAATGTAATTTCATACCAATAAATCATATATACTTCAAATATGATGTAAACGTTTCAAATGTTCTAAGGTGTCGCTAAGAAGTCGCACAAGCGTCACTGATTTGTGTCTCTTTTATGACTAATCTGCGACGCTGCAAAATTCTTTGAAGGAGTTGGAAAAGAGTCACTGATGCGTCACAAATATTGCAAATTTTGCGACACTTACGAATACTGAAAAAGTTTGTCACAAAGTAGTCGCAAATTATGACCAATTTACGAATACTCAAATAAGAGTCACTATTCAGTCACTAATTTGTGACGAATGTGCAACATCATCTTGTAGTCGTAAATTAGTGACAGATTTGCGACGCTTATTTTTGCAGTCGCAATATGGTGGCAAAAGAGTCACAAATGGAGTCGCAAATTTTGTGACGCAGAATTCAGTCAAAAAAAGCAGTCACTAATTAACTGTTTTCTTGTAGTGCCACTGTGGCCAGGAGATTCTTATCGGAGCTCTGATTTTGAGGACGAGACAAACGTTGAAGGATTCGATTCTGAATTTGAAGATGAACCAGAGCCACTAGATCTTTCAAGAGACATCGCAAGCTACCAAAAATGGTACATAGAAGAAACTGACCAAGAGAGTGAAGATGGAGACTCACGAATTGGAGAAGATAATTCTCAAAGAGATTATGAGGATGAGCAACACGAAAACAACTCAAGGATAAGAGAAGCAGAATCTCAATTCAGTCATTAAGAAGAAGGTTATGGATGTGAATAACACTATGAAGATTTCACTCATAAAGGAGAGTTCACTCATGAGGATGAGTCCGAATCAAGCTTTGGAGCTGAATCAGATTGTGAAAGACAAGATCCTGAACCAGCACGTGATGATATGGGATTAAAAGCACCATACAGGAATTAATATGGTTACCCTAGAAAAGAGGCAGCTTATCCCAATGGAGTCGTACCAGGCTGAGTGGACACAAATTCATCCATTACCAAGCCCTGGAACCATGGTAAGAAATGTGAACGTTTTGATTCACAACTCCTAAATTTCTCAGGTCATAAACAAGGACCAGAAGCTAACCTATTGTGGGAGAAGAACATAGAGCATTGGCTACGATCCCACAACATCCCAAAGGAGAAGAAACTTTCCTACGCTTTAAGACACTTATTGGAGAAGCTCATACATGGTGGATACAAGAAGAAGCTCAAGCCTACTATCATAATCCGATTATCACTTGGGGTGATCTCAACCAGTGTATGTACAAAGGATTCACAACAAAAGCTACATTCCCAAGAGACTTATGTTCCAAACCACTTCAAAGAGTGGGATGTCTACACCAAACTCGCAGCCTGTTCGTAATCAGAAGCTACCGTATGGTTCTGAGCCCAAGAAGGTGATCCCAAGCACATTGAAAAATCAAATTGAAGCTAAGCAAGCAGTTCGGGTAAAGGAGGCTCAACGAAAGTCAACCTCTACATCCTTTCTTGAACCGCAAAGCACATCACCTCATTGTAAGTTCTCTAATTCTAGTTTCATAAATTTTAATGAACCGACATGTTATTGATTCATAAAAGAGGACATTTTGCTGCCACTTGCCCTAGTAGACCGGTAGTAAAATCAACATCACAAGAACAGAAAACGACTTTAAATAATTTAGGTGATTGTCAAGTTCAAGCAAGTTTTGAAATTTCCAATTCTAGTATGATGTGCTCGTCTTTGCCAAGGGTTAATGATACAGGTCTAGATCAAGGCATGGAGCACACGGTGAGAAAAGTAGACGTTGAGAAAGATGAAGTTGCCCCAGCTTCGTTCTAATACATAAAGAGCCACCGGATCCCACGTTAATTCCATATGATGTGGCAACGAAGGAAACAAAACCCATTGAAAACTTGATCAGGTAAGTAACCCGTTTCTCTCATTTATATCTGATGATTCTAAGACTGTGATCATGAACTTACTAAACCCAGAAATGTGTGAGAAAATTACGGGAACCATTCCTTCTCTTGAACCACAAAATTATAAACAACATGTTGCATTGCATAAAGCTAATAAAATGGTCCAACCTGAATCATATTTCCTTGTTTCTAATTGTGTCATGAATTCCATAACGCACTTATCTCTTGTCAAAAGTGTAGAGAATATTGCAGGTACAAAGGATAACAAACAAGAGCCCAAACCGGAAAAGAACAATGGAGCCACCAAGTATGAACAATGGAATATCACAAAGACGATAACCTTGTTGCCCAAGGAAGTTAGCAACAAACCTCGAAAAGGAGGCATTGCCTCTTTGCCGATCAAAGAAGAGCCACCAGATGCTCAAATCCAATCCCACCTAAATCTCAATGGAGATATTGCCCAAGGTAAATTTCTGGACTCGCATCTATATCAAGATACTAACTTGCTCTATCTTGGTGTAGCTAGAGAAGTTTCGAGGACGAAAATTTGCCAAGGGAGAAGGTATGATGAGGTCATCAGACCAGTAGCTAAACCGGAACTCCATAAAACGTGCCACACAAGCCGCATAGGACTCGACAAGGACACAAGTGCCTTTCTTGGAGTATACCGAATTAACCACGAAGATTCAGAGCATCAAACCAGTTGGGAAACGTTCTCAGCTCAACTACAGCACGCCATGAATCAAATCAACCTAATCAGAGTTCCGACGAAGGAGATATTCAGTTTACAAGTCGAGTGTTTCTAGACTTACCTGATTTGGACCTACGCGCACTAATTGGAGGATTGCGACTAAACGAGAGGGAATTAAGCTACAAATCGACTTGTTCTATAATCTTGATCCATCAAAGAACCACAAAGAATTAGTTTGAGGCCAATACCGGTTCAGAACCGAAAGTTATTGATTTTCTAAACCGGACATTCCTCGGCTTGCCTTATTTGGAACCTCATGGGTTTGAGAGACTCCAAACGTATACTTGGCGCCCTGGAGACTCTCTGCTGATTCTAGAAGCTCCCTAAGACATCCTAAGGTGCACCAAAACGCACTGGATCACTCAGCCCCAAAACTTGCCTTATATGAACTCTAGTGCTTTTATAGTGTTCACATTGCAACGACTCCTTCCAAATCTGATTGTGCACGCATTGAAGACCATCCAAGTGACTTATAATGTTCCAAGGAAGCTCACCTATCCATCCAAACCGTCCAGATACAAAGGGCACATCACCTTCTTTTATTTTGCCAAGATTCTCGCAATAAAGCCTAACGGCTATATTCTCTTAAAGCAGAAATCTCTTAAATTTATTATGTGCATTTCCTTCTTATTTTAGCTTTTAGGACATTGTCTATGGAGCCTATATAAGCTCAGGTTTTGTTTCATTGTAACACACCTTTCAATCCAGAATTAATCAAAGTATTTTGTTCTTTTCTTTTAAGTGTGTTTTCTTGAAGAATTGTTCTTTCTTTAGACTTAAGTGTACGATTCACTTAGCTCTTTAGAGGCTGCAACTTAGCTTGTTTGTGTAATTCAAACAATCTATTTCGTTCACAGATTGAGAGAGTCAATCACACCATCGATTGAGAGAGTCAATCAAACCACCACCTTCCATGTCGACATCATTCCACCTTCCGCAAGGATTAAGTTTGGAATCTCTTGATCATTGAGTGATCATAAGTTGGAGTGATTCCAATCTTATATCACGTCCATTTGGTGAACCTCCCAGTCTTTGGCTGCTGCAACACCAAGAAGATATTGGCACTGTTGTCATCTTAGCTACTGGTGTGAAAGTGTCTTTAAAATCAATACCCTCTTTTTGACGACTTCCCAAGGCAACAAGAAGAGCTTTGTACCGTTCCAAGGTACCATCAGAGTTGAATTTCAACGTATAAACCAATTGAATACTAATGGCTTTCTTCCCTAGTGGCAGATCAACTACATCCGATGTATGATTTGCTTCAAGAGCACTGATTTCGCTTTTCATTGCTTCACACCACTCTTTAATAAAAACTGCATCTTTAAAAAATTTGGGCTTCGTGTTATCAAGAACTGCAGCCATGAAAGCAATATGGTTTGCTGAAAAACCAATGTCAGATAAACACTCGGCAATAGGATAGAGAACCTTACCAAAAAACGTATACGAGTCTAAATTGGAGAAACAAGGTGAAGATACATGAGAGAGAAAGGAGTGTACCTGCTTGGTAACAAAATCCTTGAGTAAGACTAATGGTTTGTAGAACTGGTACTGCATCTGGCATAGAAATTGATACGTAAAAAATATGGTAGGGAAACTAGTACAGAAACTGGTGCAAGAATTGAGACAGGCAACACCGCATGAGCTGGCACAGAAATTGTGGGATTCGTGATAGTAGGTAAATACCAGTCATCACCAAAAATTTCAGTAGAATTCGTAGGTAGTACATAATCAAGTTTAGCCGAGTCCGAAAAAGGAAACACATCCTCTTGGAAATGAACATCTCGACTAGTAAAAAATTGTTCTCTCTAGATTAAATAGGCGCCATCCTTTATTCCCATATGGGTAACCGACAAACACACAACGATGACTATGAGCTCCAAACTTATCTTCATCTCGAGCTCGATGGTGTGCATAATACAGACAACCAAAAGTACGCAACATAGCATAGGAAGATCGCGTGCAAAAGAGTATTTCATATGGAGATTTACCCTTTAAGACAGAAGAAGGTGTGCGATTAATCAAGTGAGTTGCTATAAGGATGCTCTCACCCCAAAACTTGATGGGAAGACCACTCTGAAAAAGGCAAGCGTGAGCAACATTTAGAATATGTCGGTGTTTACGTTCCACCCGTCTATTTTGTTGTGGTGTATCAACGCAAGAAGTCTGATGGAGAATGCCATGTTCGTGAAAATATGAGGTACGGCAGGTAAACTCTGTGCCATTATAACTATTAAAAGCTTTGACAGGCTTTCCAAATTGTCGTTCGGCCATGGCATATAAATTATTACAAACCAAACGAGAAACTTTAGATTTTTCAGAGATAAGGCATGTCCAAACGGAGCGAAAATAGTCATCAACTAAGGTGAGGAAGTAAATAGCTCCACAAAAAGAAGGGGTTCGATAAGGACCCCAAACGTTACAATGTACCAGCAAGAGCAATCAGAAGCTTTACTAATACTATTATGAAAGATGGCGCGTGTTTGTTTAGCGCAAAAACAAATATCGCAACTTGTGATATCTTCAAAAGCACTAGAGGATTGATCACACTCAGGTAAAGAACGTTGTAACGTCCCTGTTCCGGGATCATCATATCGGGGCCGTTTGTTTTGGGAAAGGCTACATCCTAGTCAAGAGGTGACTAGAGGATAGGTGAATCCTAAGGGAAAAGAAAATGATTGGGAAGCTTGGTTAAGGTCATTAAACGGATCAAATGACTTACCCAAGGCAAACGAGACCAAAAGGTTGAGATAACCGGCTAGGTGCCCTGAATGAGTTGGATAAGCTAGCTAGCTGAGCTAAGTTAGCTGACCAGCTGCACTACTAGCTGACCTATCTGACCAGCTGGCGAGCTGGGTAAGAGCTCAACTCAGTGAGATGAGCTGGTCATGTACTGACCCAGCTGGGTGGACTCTCAACTGGAACCCAAGCTGGGTGGACTAGGCTGGTTACCTGAGCTGGGTGGTTGGACCAACCAAAGGGTGCCAACACTGAAAGGGTGCATGACCCAAAAAACACATCCTTTCATGAATGGGTGAGGGTACGAATAGGGACAAGTTCCAATGGATGCATCCTTTGGCAAGAGGAACCCTTTCAACCCCTATATAAAGGAGTTGGTTGAGAGGGAAACATTCATTCACCATTTTGGGGAGAAAACTCTCTAAATAAAGAGAGAGATCTTGACCCAAGTGAGAAATCTCACTAAAAATCAGATCGGTTTGATCGGGGTTGGATCACGGCCGATAAGAGACGGTTCCGGGCAGAACAGACGGACGGTTCTGGGCAAAACGGATGGACGGTTCTGGGCAGAACGGACGAACAGTTTTGGGCAGAACGGACAAACGATTCTGGGTGATCAGACGGATGAGTCTGAGCAAAACGGACAGACGATTATGGGCAGAACAGACAAAAGATTCTGGGCGATCAGACGGACGAGTCTGGGCAGAACGGATAGACGGGTCTGGGTAGAATGGACAGACAGTTCTAAGCATTCAGACGGACGAGTCTGGGTAGAACAGACGAACGGTTCTGGGTGGGTTAGACGAACGGAAACGATCATCCACGGTCATGAACCGTGATTGGGTTACGAACGGGTGCAATGGCGAAAGATGATCGTAAACGGGTGCGATCTGTAGAAATCAGTTTGGGTGAGCGGGAATCAAGGATTTACTGTTTTCCCATGGTTAAACGGGCAAGGCTTGGTTCCTTCGTATACTTAGTCAAGTGGGGATGGTTGGTTGAATGACTAGGTAACGAAGGGATCTGTCCAAGCCAATACATGGCTAATGTATCGAGGGCAAACAGCATCTGCGAATTGGCCAAGGTAAGGCCTAAACATTCTCGTAGATCGGTCGGATACTTGCTAGAACTAGGCTGGTTAGTTTAGAGAACAACCGGATGCTTCGACTTGCGTAACTTGACCGAGTATGATAAATCTTAAGCCAAACAGAGGCCAATAGATAGGATGAGCACTTTAGCTGAATGATTTCAGCTAAGGCTATTCTATGCTAAAGGGGCTGTCCGATGGTACAGATGGATTTAACCGGTACAAGGATTAGTTCAGGTGAATGAACTTAGAACGGTTAGATGATTTGAGTGATAAGATATTTCCGCTGTGTATGTTAAGTATGAATGGATCTAATAGAAATGACTAGGAAGAGTTGTAGTAAATATCCTAAGGATATAAGCCTTTAAAAGGCAGTTGGTCCTAAAATGGGTTAAGAGCCAAAGGTTCGACCAGGAAGTGGTCCAAATACAGAATGCCTTGACCGCGGCCTAGAGAGTCCGGGTCGGGGTGTTTCAAACGCAGAGCACCAGCAGACGGATGGCCTAATAGACGATGCCACAAGGATCCTGAAGTAGATACTGGCGCATATATGGCGCATATACTGAAGCAGTCGTTTCTTTAGAAGCTTTGTTATCATGAGCAGCCAGAACTCCAGTAAAATAGTACATTCCTTCATGTTCTTCTCATACTCCAATTAAAGTCCTCGAAAACGATCATGTAAGGAAAAACAACGTATATGTAAAGATTGCGATACAGCGTGTTTGTCATAGTAATTTAGACACATAAATCAATGTGCAATCAAAGTCTGGACAAATAACACATCGTTAAGTAAATAAACTGAACTGAGAGCCAATGCTCCACGTTTAGTAGCGCGAGATGCAGTCCCATCAAGGAAAGTAAAGAGAAAGGAATAATGTCTACTACATCCACCAAAATAGAACAATCCCCAGTCATATAATGTGATGCACCTGTATCAATAATCACATCATTAAGATGAGTTTGACTTGACAACCGTTCTGACGATATATTCGGGCGTTGAAATTGTAGAAGATTAATCAGATGCGCAATCTGATCATTGATTGTAGTAGTAACTAAAGCAGTGGTTGAAGCAGTGATTGATGCATAATGATTGTTATTACATCGACCTCGTCCATCATGCGTAAGTTTTTTATCGCGTTGAACTAATCGAGAATCCATATTAGCAAAAAAAATCAAGCAGGACAATGGTGTTGTCGTTGTTGTTGTTGTAGGATCAACAGTGGTGGTGATGCCATCATCGTTAGACATGATGTTTTCATGATGATGGAGCCTACGGTAGAAGAAGAAGGTTGCGACGGTAAATGGCGGTGGCAAAATTAAAGCTTGGTTTATTCATTCATAAAAAGACTATTTATACCAGTAAAGCGGCGATTACAATGGCAACGGCGGCGAATGAAATTTTAGTAGAAAATTAGGTCTAAAGATCTTATTGCTCTGATACCATGAAATAATTCACAAAAACTTGGTTTATTCATTCAGAAAAATACTATTTATACAAGTATGTTTCCTTATCGAATAGAATCAAATCTAAAGTATATATTATTGACATATATTTTCTAGGCCCAATACTTTGTTTAACCGGTGCGGTCTAACCCTGGCCAGGGTGGCCGCAGGGTCATGGGTCATCCACCAAGGTTTAGGGCCCGTCTCCTTAGATACGAGCCTATAGAACAAATTTTTAATATTTTGTATACATCATTGTATCAAATAAATTTCCTTCTCGTGGCTCTTCATAGAACTTGAGGCATGACTTAATGCTAAAGAAGCAAATTAAAGCATTTCCATGACCTACATCATATAAACCAAATAGACCTGATTCGGTCAAATTTCTTTGGCTTGGACAAGATATTTGCGAGAGTAATGTATGCTCTACAAGAAATATAGCTTTGCAAGCATTTCTTTGATGGCGTCCGAGCCATCACCTTCCACGAGGTTTTTTCCATGAGAATTGTCAAACATACGGTGATATAGTTGTTCAAATTCTCGGTTAGAGTTTAGATCGCCAGGAAACCTTTTTAGCTTCCTCAGTCTCTACGACGCTCTTTCCGAATATTGATCTGAGATCTATGGAAGGGATGAAAGTAGGGATATTATTCAAATTCGTATATTATTCAAATTCGTAAATGCCTTGCTCCACTATTCTTCTAGAATTTCTTTTGGAATAATTTCTTCTTCGTGTTTATGAGAATATTAACGAGAATATTAATGGTGGACCTAACTCTTCTCCAATCTCGGTTTGGGATTTTCCATATGGAAAAGAAGGATTCTCATATTAAGGAAACTTCTCAGAGGAGCTTCTTTGTTTGTAACGTATTTTCCCTACATAAACTTAGGGCCCATCTTTCTCATACGAAGTTTCTTTTCATTTCGTTTCTCATCATTTTTGTCGTAGATTTGAAGTTTGAGATGCCCTTAAGCACCTAATGAAACCTAAATTCTGAAAACAAAGCTGAAGAAGCAGCAACCAAATGTCATAGCATTTTCTTTTTTGGTATGATCATTTCCTCATTACGCTCTACCGTTGTATTATTTGGCAAAAACATTGAAGAATGTAGCCGTTGCTCTCATAAGCCAAGGGATTATATGAAGATTTGGCTAAGTCTTGGAAAGCCTCTAAATCATCTGGAGGGTTTCAAAGAAGCTGTTTTATCAGCTGATCCACTAGACATGTGTTCCTCTCTCGTTGGTTGCGCGTGTAGTGCCACACGTGTGACAGTTTAGGCTGGTTAAAGAAGGAGAAGCTTTGGGTTCTTTTATCTTATCTTCTATGTTATCGAGCTTGTAACAGTAAGAAAGAGTGAGAGAAAGTTTGTTAGAGAGTTAGAGAGGAGAGATCTCTATAACTTCACTGGCGAGTTTCCGTCGTGTTTAGTGGATTCCGATGACTCTGTAACCGGCGAGTTAAGGGGCCGGCACTAAGCTCCGAGGCTCGAGTCTCGTGTGTTTTTACTTTTCTTGCTCAAGCGATTCTGATTAGTCGTGGGATCGAGTCCGATTTGGGTCGCGAACAAGTCGAGTTTGATTCTAAGTTCAACAAAGTGGTATCAGAGCTTCCAGGTTTGAGAAGCGAGTTGAATCGGAAGATCGAAGATGTTTAGGATCAAGATTGATGTTGACAAGTTCGATGGATCAGGAGACTACTGTCTCTGGAAGAAACGCATGCTTGCGAATCTGAGTGTGCAAGGATTGAAGGATGTTCTGGTCAAGGTGGAGCCAAGCTGCAATTGATGAAGCAGAGGAGCTAAAGACTCCAGATCTGAAGAAGAAGAGACTCGTAGAAGAATCGAAAAGAGCAGATCGATGTGAGAGGGCTATGAACATGATCTTTCTAATTGTAGGAGATCATGTTCTGAGGAAGCTGGATAAGGGTTGTACAGCTGCGAACACATTGGAGACTCTTGATCGTCTCTACATGGCGAAGTCTTTGCCAAATCGAGTACATGCACAGCACAAGGTGTATTCATTCAAGATGCAGGAGTCGAAGAACATTGATGATTTCTTGAGGTTGATTGCAGATCTTAGCAATCTAAGCATCGAGATTCCTGAAGAAGTACATGCAATTCTTTTGCTCAATGTCTTACCATCAAGGTATGATCAGTTAAAAGAAACGCTTAAGTATAGTAGAGATACGATTAAGCTAGAGGAAATAGCTAGTGCTGCTAAGTCAAAAGAAACTAAGTTTAAGGAATCTGGTGGATTAAAGAATGATGGTGAAGGACACTTTGTTAGAGGAAGAATAGAAACGAGAGGGTTTCAGTTTGGTAAAGGTAAAGAAAGGTCAAGATCTAAGTCTAAAGATGGCAAGAGATTTGCTAGATTTGTGGTAAAGAAGGGCATTTCAAGAAACAATGCTACAAGTGGCTTGAGAGGAATAAAGGCAGAGGACAGTCTCAAGAAAGAGGTGAAGCTGCTCTAGTTAAAGAAGTCAGAGATGATGCAAAGGATCTGGTAGGGCTGATTGCCTCAGAGGTTAACATGTCCATGGCTGATATTGATCCAAATGAGTGGGTCTTAGATACAGCCTGCTCATTTCACATGACGCCTAAGAAAGAATACTTTATCAACATAAAGGAGATGAATGGGAGGGTGAGAATGGCTAACAACACAATCTCACCAGTCTTAGGTATTGGTTCCATCAGGTTTGAGAATAAGGATGGAACTACTTTTGTGCTTCATGATATGAGATATATGCCGGATATATCAAGGAATCTCATATCTGTTGGCACATTAGATACTAAAGGGTGTGAATTTGGAGGGGGACATGGTGTCATGAAAGTCATCAAGGATTCTACAGTCTTCATGAAGGGTCTGAAAAGGGAGCCACTGTACATTCTACAAAGAAAGGCTATAGTTGCACAAAGTCAGATGGGTGAAGCAGCAGTATCAGAGGAGTCAAAGTCGACTGAGGATCAGACACAGTTATGGCACAGCAGGATGGGTCATGTTGGTCAAAAAGGTCTACAGGTATTGGCTAAGAAAGGTTGCTTCAAAGACAGTAAGGTAACTGAGCTGAAGTTTTGTGAAGATTGTGTCATTGGTAAGACACACAGGGTGAGTTTTGAGACAACTCAGCATGTTATAAAGGAGAAGTTGAATTATATCCATTCGGATCTATGGGGTTCACCTAATGTCCCCATGAGTCTGAGCAAGTGTGAATACTTCATCTATTTCATAGATGATTTTACCAGAAAGGTATGGATCTATTTCTTAAGGTTAAAGATGAAGCATTTAGACACTTTATAGATTGGAAAAGAATGGTGGAAACTCAGACCGAGAGGAAGTTTAAGAAGCTCTGAACGGATAATGGTTTAGAGTTTTGTAGTCAACAATTTGATAGATTCTGTAAGGATAAGGGTATAGTGAGACATAGGACATGTACCTATACGCCTCAACAGAATGGTGTTGCTGAGAGGTTGAATAGAACAATCATGGAAAAAGTCAGAAGCATGTTGAGTGAGAGTGGTTTGGAGAAGAAGTTTTGGCCAGAGGCTGCATCAACTGCAGTTTATCTCATCAACAGGTCACCTGCATCTGCTGTTAACTTCAGTATTCCAGAAAAGCTATGGACTTCAGTGATGCCTTCTCTAGAGGAATTGAGGAAATTCGGCTGTGTGGCTTATATACGTTCAAGTGATGGTAAGTTGAATCCAAGAGCAAAGAGAGGGGTCTTTATAGGGTATCCAGAAGGAGTCAAGGGTTTAAGAGTCTGGCTTTTAGAAGAGGAAAAGTGTGTTATCAGCAGAAACGTCGTATTCAGAGAGGACAAGATGTACAAGGACATCAAAGTGGAGCTACAAGCAGGTAATCCTAGTAACTCTATTTCTTGTACAGATGATTCTTTGAGTTTTGATATTGTAGGTACACAGGTAGACTTTGAGGATTCATGTGAAGGTGGAGCAAGTACAGATGTAAGTCATTCTTCGCAGACACAGAGCACACATTCTGGAGCTAGCACTGCTTCAGAGAGTCATAATACAGCTCAGGCAGAATCACATCATCAAGCAGTTATGGAAAGACCTGTTAGAAAGAAGTAACAGCCAGCAAGGCTTCAAGACTATGAGGTTTATGGTGATGATGATGAGGAGGATTTTGCAGGGTTTATGTGCTACATAACTGAAGATGCAGGAAGATGCCATGATGCCATGATGGATCCAGATAGTGACAAGTGGACAGAAGCAAGTATTGAAGAGATGGAATCTCTTTGGAAGAATGGTACGTGGGTTCTGATAGATAGGCCTTCTGGTCAGAAGGCAATTGGATGCAAATGGGTCTTCAAAAGAAAGGCTGGTATAGCTGGAGTAGAGGATACAAGGTTCAAAGCAAGGCTTGTTGCCAAGGGTTACTTTCAGAAAGAGGGAGTTGACTACCAAGATATATATGGACATGTGGTCAAGCACGTATCAATAAGGTACATTCTTTCTGCTGTTGTTCATTTCAACATGGAACTATAACAGTTAGATGTAAAGACTGCCTTCCTACATGGTTATTTAGATGAGTATATCTTGATGGAACAACCGGAAGGTTTTGTGGATAAGGATTATCCGAATAGGGTGTGCTTGCTTAAGAAATCTCTTTATGGTCTAAAGCAAGCACCCAGGCAGTGGAACAAAAGATTTGATGACTTTATGGTGCAGCAAGGTTATAACATAAGTGAAAGAGATAGCCGTGTTTACTTCAAGGAGCTGAAAGATAAGATCTACATATATCTCTTGTTATATGTAGATGATATTCTGTTTGCAAGGAAGAGATCAGAAGCTTGAAGATTCTACTGAGTTCTGAATTTGAAATGAAGGATCTTGGAGATGCTAAGAAGATCCTTGGAATGGAGATATGCAGAGATAGAATAAAAGGAGACTTGAGCATATCTCAGGAGAGCTATTTGACTAAGGTTCTTAGTAATTTCGGTATGGATCGTCAGTTTCAACACCAATGGGAGTTCAATTTTAGTTGAGGTCTGCAACAAAGCAAGAGCTAGAGGATCACGCAAGGTTTATGGAGACGGTTCCATATCATAGTGCAGTCGGAAGCATCATGTATGCCATAGTTGGTACAAGACCAGACTTGGCATACCCAGTGAAGGAGCATTGGCAAGAAGTGAAATAGGTTCTCAGATACATCAAGGGTTCAGTACAGCCATGTCTGAGGTTCAAGAGGAAAGGGGACTTCGTTGTTAAAGGCTATGTAGACTCAGATTTTGCAGCTGATTTGGATGGAAAAAGATCAATTAATGGTATAGTTTTCATAGCCGGTGGTAATACCATTAGTTGGAGATCGCAACTTCAGAAGGTAGTGGCATTATCTACAACAGAGGCAGAGTATGTGTCTTTGTTAGAAGGAATAAGGGAAGCTTTGTGGCTTAAAGGTTTTGCAGAGGAGCTTGGTTTTCCACAGGATTTAGTGGAAGTGTATTGTGACTCTCAAAGTGCAATTGCATTATCAAAGAATGCAATTCATCATGAGTGGACCAAACACATGGATACAAAGTTTCATTTTGGCAGAGATCACATCAACAAAGGAAGGATTCAGGTTTTGAAGATTCCAACAGCTTATAATCCTGCAGATATCTTTACAAAGGTTTTGCCAGTTGCAAAATTGCAAAAAGCATTGAAGATGCTTCAGATTGGAAAGAACTAGGATTGAAGCTTAAGTTATGAGGTGTATTCAGGTCAATGAATACATGTGTTCAGGTTTGAACAAAAGGACTCCATCAAGATTCGACTACGGCTATGGTGGAGAATGTAACCGTTGGTCTCATAAGCCGAGGGATTATATGAAGATTTGGCTAAGTCTTGGAAAGCCTCTAAATCATCTCGAGGGTTTCAAGGAAGTTGTTTTATCAGCTGATCCACTAGACAGGTGTTCCTCTCTCGTTGGTTGCGCGTGTAGTGCCACACATGTGACGGTTTAGGCTGGTTAAAGAACGAGAAGCTTTGGGTCTTCTGTTTTATCGGGCTTGTAACAGTAAGAAAGAGTGAGAGAAAGTTTGTTAGAGAGATAGAGAGGAGAGATCTCTGTAACTTCACCGGCGAGTTTCCGTCGTGTTTAGTGGATTCTGGTGACTGTCACCGGCGAGTTAAGGGGCCAGCACTAAGCTCTGAGGCTCGCGTCTCGTGTGTTTTTACTTTTCTTGCTCAAGCGATTCCGATTAGTTGTAGGATCGAGTCCGATTTGCGTCGCGAACAAGTGGAGTTTGATTCTAAGTTCAACAAACATCATACTCGACACTTGTGATGACTTCTTCTTTTTTTTGTCGTCGGATTTTAATCCTTCTTTCTTTATGGCGGAGAGATTGTAATCCCTTTTAGGTGAGGTGTGCGTTGAAGGCGCTGAACAACGAGGATGCTTCAGAGCTGAACTATCGAAAATGATGGAACTAGGAATTAGGTTGTGGAGACGATTCACCAAACCTAGTTAACGAAAAATTGGGAAACCAAACTTTTCGAATCTCTGTTTTGCTTAGACTTTGTGACTTTGAAATTTACAAAACGCCACAGTTTTGGTCTTGGGCTGAAACTTGTTTCGTTCAGATTGGTTTTCTCATTTTTTTCTCGATGAGAGGAACTAAATATTTCATCTGGACATCCCAGGGGATATTCTAGCCAATCCTTCAAAGCCAAAATCATCGACAACACTTTTTTCCTCTATTTCTTGTTTTTTTCTCTCGGAGAGGATTTTTGGCGGGTACTAGCTCTTACTCATTCTCCTTCTAGGATTTGACAGATCCGCACAACTCAAATCAACATTTGCAATGAGACTGCAGAATTAATTCTCTTAGCCACAATTCACGTCTTAAAAATAATCAACAATCACTGTATTTTTCGGAACTTTTTCAGAGAAGATCTTTGGGCGTGATCGAACTCGCGGATAAAATAGATCCACTGAGGTTGTCTACTCAAAATTGGCTATAACGTCAATTGCTTTCCTCATTGAGTTCTTGAGTTTTTAAAGTTTATGTCATCTTATTGAAATACTCATCTCCTTACTCATGTGAAGACATGAATCGTCGCCCTTACGCTTGTATCTCTAAGGAAATAGCTCAAAGAGGTTTAAGATACTAGCATCTCTCTGCTTCAATCCCACTGGTCATGCTCCATTATCAAAGACAAACGTTAAAGATCATTGATGGTGGACCAGCGGAGCAACATATGAATCCTTTTTTTTGTTTGCCAACACAAAATCGTCAAAATCTTTTTATTCCGATATGAAATCGTTGAAAAGATTGGAGCTTTAGAACATTGCAAAGGTGATTTCTCACTTCTCTGTCGATCATTTACACTTTTTTGTAAAATCTTCTTCTATTGTTTTGTACTTGAATCCGAAATTTCCATGGACAATATATTCTTTTCTTTTCTCTTCCACGCATAAATTTGGGGAATAGTTTTATGGGTTGACTGCACTATTCCCCCCAAACTTTTCCCATTCCTACCCGATCCCCCGATACTTTAGGCCTCTTTGTTTTACCACCTTTAAAAGTACAACTCTTCATAATTTCCCCTGAACTAATTAATCTCTTCAATTTTCCAAAATCGTGTTTGTGTGTCATTAACCGGTTATTAATCGATAATTGCGTTCTGTAATTGCGTTTAGAGTAACCCGCTTGATAACCCGGGTTAATTAAAACCCGAAATCAAACCCTCTAAACGAAAGCGATGGTTCTCATTCTCTTTTCTTCTTAAGAAAAACAAAACAAACACGACGTCGATCAAATCGATTTGGGATTAAAATTGGGGATTAGGGTTCATCTTTCTCCTCCTTGCTCAGTCGAATTGCAGATCAAATTTTTGTGTGATTTCGATTCTGAGAGTAGGCAAAAACTTAGGAGATGAGTTCTTCTTCGGGCTCAAGTCGATTGACATCAAGAACATCATCGAATGGGGTTCTGACGAGATGTTGGTGTGGTGAGAGGAGTGTTACAACTTACACCTCCAAGATAGGTGACAATCCGTATAGAAGATTCTAACAGTGCTTGGTTGCGATTGAGGTACGTTTAACTCTATCGGTTTTAAAGTTATAGTTATAATGATCGATGTTATTGATTTGCTTATGTAATTTGTGTTGGAAACACGAGAATCCTTTATTCAAGTGGGTAGACGATGCTTTACTTGACCGATAAATGATTCTCGTGTTTCCTCTAGCACAAATTACACAACCAAATCAATAACATCGATCATTCTAACTATAAGTTATAGTTAGAATGATCGACGTCGTGTTTGTTTTTTCTTTCTTAAAAACAAAAGATAATGGAACCCTCTGTTTCGTTTAGAGGGTTTGATTTCGGGTTTTAATTAAGTCGTGTTATCAAACAGGTTATTCTAACGCAATTACAGTAAACGCAATTATCGGTTAATAACCGGTTAATGACACACAAACACGATTTTGGAAAAAATGAAGAGATTAATTAGTTCAGGGGAAATTATGAGGAGTTGTACTTTTTAAGGTGGTAAACAAAGAGACCTAAAGTATGGGGAGATCGGGTAGAAATGAAAAAAGTTTGGGGGAATAGTGCATTCAACCCTAGTTTATTGACATTGAGAGAAAATTCTATTAAGAATATGTTTTTCTTTCCCTTTATCACATGTTCTCTGGCAAATCGGCTTTCATCGACATCGAGAAACAACAGTTCATGAATAATTTTTGTTTCTTTCTCTTTGTCTCATATTCTTCAACGAATCCGTTGTCGTTAACATCAAGAAACAAATGTTCATGAATAATTTGTGTTTCTTTCTCTTTATCACATATTTTTCAACGAATCTGTTTTCATTGACATCGAGAAACAAGTATTCATGAAGAATTTTTTTTTTCTTTCTCTCTATCACATAATCTTTTTGGAATGTTCTTTTCTTAGATCCACTGATATGGTTGTGGTTTCTAGGCATATTGACTCTCGAACTTTAAGAATCAAATCGCTTTTTGGTCCCCTAAGACGGTGCCAAATTGTGAGTGCAAAAATCGGTTACGATCTCGATTCACAATAGAATAAAACTAGGATTAAAGCTTTCGTGGATGAAACACTAAATCAAATGAAAGAATAAAACAAACAAAAATGAAGAAGAAAGGTGAATCATATTATTAATGATAGTACACAAAGTCAATCGTGAAGGAGGAAGAACAATGATTCTTTCTAGTATATCAAGTCTCTTTATCGTGAAAAGATCTCCTTTTCTTCTCTTGTCCTCCTCTCTTTTATAATCTTACTAGGTGACTTGCCCACACCATGTGTATAAACAAGATTTTATAACATTTAAAATTTTGACAATGAAAATATTATAAATTATGAACTATGAAAAGATAAAATATCATAGCATTTAAAGAATACATGAAAAATGTTTTATTTGGCTAACTCAATGATATGTTGAATAATGAAATATGACAAATGATATGTTGGATATTGAAATATGACAAATAACATAACTCTTGTTGAAAATTTTTAAATAAAACAAAAGTCAGATCTTTAAAACTAATAAAGGTTTTGAAACAGTTCTTTGTAGACGATATTCACTGTTTTCTTTTGCACTTTTTCTTCTTTTTCGGTGATTAAGATTTTCAACCCAGTCCTAGATTTTACTCTCGATAGGGCAATGTATAGCTGTCCATGACAGAATATCGGTCTAGCTAGAAACAAACCAACATTTTTCAGTGTCTGTCGTTAACTTTTATTCATGGTGATTGCAATAAAGTCATTGAAAACTGCCGACGCCGCATCCTGGAAAGAAACTTTGTTTTTGGTGAGTGATAAACATCCTAGGGATTAAAACTTAATTTCTCACCCAGTTTATCATCACAAGTCAAGATTCTACTCTCAATAACATGACGTGCCAATTGAGTAACAATAAGTATAATCCCATTACATAACTCTCCTTTAGGAGCAACGTTACGAAAACACATGATAGAAAACCTTTCATTTCAAACAATGCTTCGACATTCCGGACACTTTAATGCTATTCAAAAACTCTGTTGGGTACACCAAACCATCATCTGGGTCAATATTTAAAGGAGCAATGCTAACAAGCTTAGATATACTGTCTCTTCACCTTACTTAAGTAATTGAGTACAAATCATTATGAAATTAATTGTAATGAATCTTTTTGAAAGAGCTTGAAGACAACATAATCATAAAATTGTTTACCTGATAATCTTGAAATCATATAATCATTGATCTTATCAACATCGTCATTTATAGAACTCAGTATCGCCTTGTGTTTTTTGAGAAATATATATTACTTACAATGCATCTCGTAGCAAGATTTCGATCTTTGTGCATATGGTGTTCTTTTCCTTTGATTTTATAATGTTGATAGGTCCAACATTTAGTATTTGAGCAACAACATCAGCATTGTGATTATAAATATCAGACATTTTCATTCATGCGACAAGATATGTTTATTTTCAGTCCTCTTATTCATTTCTTTATCGTTTTGTCTTGTTGTATTGGGTATGAACATTGTTCTACTATACACACAATTCCAAAACGAAACTGTTTCGATTTCGTAAGGTTATAAATCATCAATCTCGAGTTGTCTAAGTTAGTAATAATTTTTGTATTTTCGCTGGGTCTAATGACTCTAATCTCTTTTTCGTTTGAAAAAACAAAAATTAAGAAAAATGGTTAAACTTTCAATCTTTCAGCGCTAAGACCAAATTTTTTTGAAATTATTTGGACAACAAAGCTATTATAAATTATGAAGTATGAAAAGATAATATATCATAACATGTAAAAAATACATGAAAAATGTTTTATGTGGCTAACTCAATGATACGTTAAATAATGAAAGATGACAAAGAACATATGTTTTGTATGGCTAACATAATGATATGTTGAATAATGAAAGATAACAAATAACATAACTCTAGTTGAAAAGTTTTAAAATAAAACAAAAGTCAAATTTTAAAAACTAATAAAGATTTTGAAACATTTTTTTGTAGATGACATTCATTATTCTTTTTTGCACTTTTTTTTTTGTCCGTGATTAGTATTTTCAACTCAATCCTAGATTTTACTCTCAGTAGGGCAACATATAGCTGTCCATGAGAGAATATCGATCTAGTTATAAACAACCAACATTTTTCAGTGTCTGTTGTTGACATATTTATGGTGATTTCAATAAAGACATTGGAAACTGTATGCGCCACATCCTGAAAGGGAACTTTGTTTCTGATGGAGTGATAAACATCTAGGGATTAAAACTTAATTTATCGCCTGGTTTATCATCACAAGACAAGATTCTACTCTCAATCACATGACGTGCCAATTGAGGAACAATAAGCCTAGTCCCATTACATAACCTTCCTGTAGGATCAATATTACGAAAACACATGATTAGAATATCAACCTTTCATTTGAAACAATGCTTTGACATTCTTGACACTTTAATGTTATTAAAAATTTGGATCATCATCTGAAGGAGCAATGCTATCAAAGATTAGATAGACTGTCTATTCACCTGAGTTAATTGCATAAGAGGAATTGAGTACAAATCATTATGAAATTATAACGAATCTTTTTGAAAGATCTTGAAAATAACATAATCATAAAATTGTTTACCTGATAATCTTGAAAGCATATAATCACTGATCTCATCAACATCATCATTTGTAGAACTCATTATCGCCCTGTCTTTTTAAAGAAACATATATTACTTAGAGTGCATCTCATAGCAAGATTTCAACCTCTGTTCTTGTGGTATTCTTTTCCTTTGATTTTATCATCTTGATAGGTCCAACATTTAGTATTTGAGCAACAACATTTGTATTGTGATTATAAATGTCAAACATTTGCATTCGTGCGACAAGATATGTTTTTTCACTCCTCTTATCCATTTTTTTATCATTTTTTCTTGTAGTATTGGTTATAAACATTGTTCTACAATACTCACAATACCAAAATGAAACTGTTTTAATTTCGTATGACTATAAATCATCAATCTCGAGTTATCTTGGATTAGTAATAATTTTTGTATTGTTAGGTATAATGACTCTAATCTCTTTTTCCGAAAAATTTCTATTTTTCAGTACCAAAACCAAATTTTTTTAAAATTATTAAAAACATCTATCAACTTATATATATATATATATATATATATATATATATATATATATACTAGGTGATTTCCCGTACTTTGTGCGGTCTATAATGTATATTCCAAAATTACAAATTAAGTTACATATATAATGTAAATTTATAATAGTTATGTAAATGTATGTGTTGTTTCATGATTATGTTGTTGAGGTATACGAATTTTTTTTTTTTTCACGAACGCATTTCAACAACTACTGATTATACGATTACAGAATCAGATAACCAATAGGATAACAAAGTGCTGATTATAGAGAAAATTGTCTTCTTTACCCGAGCTTTCCTAACTAGTAGGTCCGCTTTCTTGTTCATTCTCCAAGGGTAATACGTTAGAGTAAAGTCTGGGAATGTTACACTTAAGGCCTTCAACTCATCCAGTTCGGTTTGGAAGCGAGGTATACGATTTTCTATTCACTTTTAGTTGTGCTTTATTATCTATGTTTGCGTTTGTGTAGATCATATTTAATTATGAATATGATTCAATAGGTAACTTATTGTAATATGAAATGTAATTTTTTAGTGTTAGCTTTTTTTAAATTATGTCATGATTAAGTTTCATGTTTTTATTGGTAATAACAAATATGAACACATATTTTTACCAATTAATAAAACTAAGATATTTGAAAAGTAACATAAAACAATTATGACAATAAACAAATAAGAAAAGTCCAAAAAAAAAGCAAAGGTTATTTGACTCTAAACTATTGGTAAACTATGATTATATTGGCTAGTGATCGCCTTATTTATTAAACCGTGGCCGTGGTAGTGACTGCCTTGTTTATTAAACCGTCACCCTCAGTCCTTTCCTTTGCAAATTCCTAATTGCCTAGCTGAGCAAATTGAATTTTTACATTTACCCGAGCCTCCTAATTCCGGTTTGCAAGTACCTGTAATTTAGAGATTTTTCTTCAATTAGTGTGTTTCTGTTTTTGTCTGATAACTTGAGTCTATCATTTGTCTCTTTACCATAGCTTGGTTTGTGATGATCTACCAAATAGAACAAGTTTATTTCTTGTTCCCTTTGCTCCTACAACATCAAGAAAAGCAAGATCCCAAGCCCATTCCAACATTGCTCTTTAGTCTTCCGATATTAGGCTTTTCTCTCACTCTTTGTTACTTCAAAGTCTACAACTGTTTGATCTCAAAAGTCTGCCTACTTTGTCTCTTGAGATACAGATGATCGTTCTGACAATATTCCAGAATATATCATGCACCTAAGTTCGAAGCGACAAGCAAATTAAGCTGGTCTATCCACGTTTAGATCCCAAAGCAAGAAGTATCTTCTTCCTAGGTCCCTGTAAGAGAACACATTACATACCTTGTAAAGATTTCAAACAGGAACTCGAATCTAAACATGGAGATGCATTATCTTATTAACAGTCTAACATATTATGAATGGAGCAAAACGGAGGCAATGACTTGTATCCAGAGTTCGTAACGTAAGCTGAAATTAAGCATGGCATATCTGTGGCAGCTTGTTATGGACTTACCATTGGTATGAGCATAGCTTTGAGGTCATCATCTGCCACATGCATACGAGCATCCGTATCAACCTGGAAAAGATTGAAAACAATAAGTATCATTGTACATGTACACGACATTAAGAAGAGCACGCATCAGCAAATACATTTACATACTTCTTCCACTTGAAATGCGGTTGAATATTTCTCGAGGCCCAATGATTCTAGGAAGCTATCACCTGATGCATCAGTCTGAACCAAAAGATAACAAACTAAGAACTAATATTGGTGAAACATCCAATCAATCAAAGACGCATTGCACGCTATATGGGATAAAATACGGATGGAGAACTATAGTTGGAGAAAATGAATTAAATTGCCTGCTGTGATTTCTTCTTGGTTGCTTTGTTGAAAGCTGTTCTAGTCTCAGATTTGGTTTCACCTGCAACATTCTTTATGGCTGGTCTAGTAGCCTCCCTTTTAGATTTTTGTGGGTTACCGCTCCTTGGTTGTGAATCCATCGTCCCAGATAGCTTTTCCCGTAGACCCCGCATGCCCAGACTAGCTCCCCGTCCACTTTGCAAGCCATGATGTTTCTTTTGGAGCTTCAAGCGGAGATCTCTAGGGCCAACTCTGCGATCTTGGTAAGTCAATAAACACAGAGTCAACAACCAAAACATTTACACTTTTGCAGCATTAAATGATTGGAAAACATAAAAGTTAATCACGCAAGAAAAATTAAAAGCCGAAATGTACTTGAAATTCGAGGCTTGTCATCATCGAAAAGATCATGCTCCCACTTGTCGTCATCCTGCCTCTCTCTGAAAGCATTAGGTAATACGTTCATCAGACTTTGTTTCCAACCTTATGCTAGACTAGAGACGGCGAAAAAGAAGAAGCAGTAGTACATGACACCATCTCAAATGACCAAAAATGAAGTGAATGGAGACATGACAAATGCAAAAGTAGAGAGCTAAATAAAATCTCTTCAATTAACTATCCATCCAAGATGACAAGACCAAACTCTGTTTCAAAATGTTAAAAGTAGCAAAGCAAATGAAATAATGAGCAAATCAGAGAATGGGCTCTACGAACCACAGGGGAGAAGGAAAAGAAGAACTGATAGAATCAAGTAAAACACCCCTAAACAGCAAACGAAAGGGCCCTGCATCAACTCAAGGGATCCTAGGGCAAAGCAAAACGAAATATGATGGGGGAAGAAGAGTGAGAGAAAATAGAACCTCTTCCTCGTCCCGCGAGTAGACAAGCCGCCACTGAGACGGTTCTTTACAGTTTTCTTGCTTCCAGTCTCAGTCTCAGCCTCCACTCCATCAGAATACATCTATGGGAAACCCTAAATCAGTAAAAAACCACAGTGAATAAGAGCGAAATAGAACAAGTGGGCTCGGTCTTCATACCAAGGCCACTAAAAACCCTAACCGGAATCACAGAAACAAGAGGTCGAAACTGGAACAAGGACGATCCTTCCACTTCCGATTTCGACTTGACAGGTTCGGCGGATTCACTATGTAATTTGCCACTACCGTCACTACTAAATATGTAATTCGGAGTATGTAGTATCAAACACAACCGGGTCGAATCGGATCACAAAATGTAATACATCTCCTATTAATAAGAGACTTTGGTAAAATGATTATGTCGATCCTGTTGGAAACAGGCTTGGCCTTCAGGATATCAAGACACATTCGACAGCAACAGACTTGGCCTTAGGATGTCAAGGCACATTCGACAGCAAGAGTTAGAGAGACAGGCTTGGGCTATCGATCTAGCAATGGCTCAAGAGGAAGTTGTTGCATCTCCAAAGCAAAAAGGAAAAGGAAACAAGAAGAAAAAAGAAACAACGGATCTACAGCACTTGGTATGTGGAAGGCACTGGAAAAAGAGTATCAGACTAAGTCTCTACCAAATCGCATTTATCTGAAGTAGAGATTTGCAAGCTTTAAGATGGAAGAGGAAAAGTCTATAGAAGACAATGTGGATACCTTCCTGAAACTGATTGCGGATTTGGCAAATCTGAAGGTTGAAATCTCTGAGGAAGACCAAACTATTCAGCTTATGTCTAGTCTTCCTCCTCCTTTTGAGCCTCTGGTCCACACCCTGAAGTACGAAACATGGAAAGAAACGATCACGGTGAGTGAAGTTACGAGTGCTGCATATGACAAGGAGATGGAGCTAAAGCAGAAAGGAAAGCTCCACAGGGGAAACTCTAACGCAGACAGTCTATATGTCGGATCTAGGGACAGATCAGACAAGAGAGGTAATAACAACTACAGAGGGAGGTCTAACAGCAAAGGTAGGTCTAAGTCAAGGCCTAAGTTCAACAAGGCAAATAAGGGTGCCTGTTTTATTTGTAGGAAAGAGGGACATTGAAGATTCGGCTAATGCTGTAGTTGAGGTACCACAGCCAATGGTGTTGACAGTGACTACTGGTGAGTCCTTTGGTGAATGGATTCTAGACTCTGGATGTACCTTTCATATGATTCCAGATAAGAATTTATTATTTGACCTGCAAGAGTTCGAAGGAAGAAATGTTAGGATGGCTAACAAGACTATAAGTCAGGTTAAAGCTCTTGGGAAGATCAGGATTATAAATCCATATGGCTCATTGGTTATTCTGAGTGAGGTCAACTATATGCCAGACTTTGATAAAAGTCTGATATCAGTTGGAATGCTTGACAAGAATGGATTTAAGTATGAAGGAGGAGATGGCGTGTAACACTACTTCAAGGATGGCAAGAAAGTATTATCAGCCAAATGGGAGAATGGACTTTACTATCTACAGGCTCAGGTAGTAAATGCAGAAGCAAATTCAGTTAAGTTATATGAGAATGATACAGACCTATGGCATTCAAGACTAGGGCATATGAGTGCTAAATAGATGGGGATTCTTATCAAGGATGGTTATCTGAATCAGGTGAAAGTTGAGAGGCTCAGCTTTTGTGACACTTGTGTACTTGGCAAATCCCACATGCAAAGCTTTCCTAGTGCCAAACACACAACTAAGGGGATTCTGGAGTATGTTCACTCGGATCTATGGGGTTCACCGGCTAATACAGAGAGCCTTGGTAGCTGCAGATATTTCATCAGTTTTATTGATGACTTCTCTAAGAAGACTTGGGTGTATTTCCTGAAAACAAAAGATGAGGCTTTTGTTAAATTCAGAGAGTGGAAGACAGCAGTTAAAAATCAAATAGGCAAAAGGATTAAGTGTCTCAGGACAGGCAATGGATTGGAGTTTTGCAATCAGGTGTTTGATAATCTATTTAAGGACTCAGGGATTAAAAGACATAAAACTTGTACTTATACTCCACAGCAGGATGGAGTGGCTGAAAGGATGAACATAACTATTATGGATAAGGTCAAAAGCATGCTTGCAGAAACTGGTTTGGGTAAAGAGTTTTGGGCTGAAGCTACTTCGACAGCTGTTTACTTGATAAACAAATTGCCTAACTCAACGATTGAGTTTAAGCTACCAGAGGAACTATGGACTGGATCAAAGCCGGATTTGTCTAACCTAAGAAGGTTTGGTTGTTCTGCGTTTGTGCACACGGTTCAGGACAAGACAAGTCCAAGGGCATTGAAAGGTATCTTCATGGGATATCCGTTTGGAACAAAGGGTTACAGAGTCTGGTTGAGTGAAGAGGGAAAGTGTACTACAAGTAGAAACGTGGTGTTTAATGAGAAGGAGCTTCATATGCACACCGTTTCTAGTCCGGACGTTGCTGACTCCGAGTTTGAAACTCTAAAGAGGTTTCTAAGGACAAGAAGAATAAGAAATTCACTTTCAGCAGTAGACTAATCAGAGGTCCAGGTTCGTCAACATCTGATACAGAGGAGTATTCAGATCAAGGTGGAGCTACGAGTGCTTCTGAAAAAGTTCAGGGTTCAGAAGGATGAGAGAGTTCTGAGGTGTCAGAGAATTCAGGGAATTCGGAAAGTTCAGATAGATCAGGGGATGATTCAGATGGGACTGAGTATACACCGAGTGGGGATGACACAGAAGATGAGTTAGATCAAAGCTCAGAAAGCTACATTCTTACTAGAGACAGAGTAAGAAGAAAGAAGGCTAAGAAACCTGCCAAATATGAAGATGGGGATTTCATAGCTTATGCTTTGTCAACTACTGAAGACATTGAGGATGAAGAACCCAAGAGTTATAGAGAAGCGATGAGCAGCAGAATGAAGAAGTATTGGGATAATGTTTCAAAGGATGAAATGGATTCACTGCTAAGGAATGGAACATGGTTTCTAATTGAGAGACCTAAGGGTCAGAAGATTATTAGATGCAAATGAGTATTCAAGCTAAAGCCATGAATACCAGGGGTTGAGAATCTAAGGCATAAAGCCAGATTGGTGGCTAAGGGGTTCTCCCAGAAGGAAGGTATAGACTACAACGAGATATTCTCACCAGTAGTAAAGCACACATTCATTCAGATTATGCTTTCTATTGTGGTTAATCTAGACTATGAGCTGGAACAGATGGATGTTAAGACAGCTTTTCTGCATGGAGATCTAGAGGAAAGGATTTTAATAGATCAACCGGAGGGATTCATTAAGAAGGGTTTGTCTGTTGAAGAAGAGTATATACGGGTTGAAATAGTCTCCAAGACAGTGGAATCTACGGTTTGACAGCTTCATGATGAAGCAGAAGTTCATCAGGAACAGTAAGGACTCATGTGTCTACATGAGAGATGCAAATACTAATAAAGCGATCGATCTACTTCTGTATGTAGATGATATGCTTATTGCAAGGGAATAAGTATGTGATCAAGGGTTCAAAGGATGTCAGCATGGAGGGTTTCAATGATTCGGACTATGTTACAGATTTGGACAAGAGGAGATCGGTTCACACAAGTCAGAATCCATCAGATTTTCTAATTAAGGCATTATATGGGCCTAAGTTTCATCTCTGCTGTGATCTCCTGAACATCGCCTGAGAGGCGTTCAGCTCCAGGTAACTCACTGTCACAAGGGTACCTCGCAAAAGGAACAAGCAGTGAGGAAGACTCATATAAGGCTTAAGCGAGTGTGACATATGCAAACGAAGAGTTATGGAGTTACCTGTGAGGCTTGGGGGACTGGAATAGAGGCTGTTCGGTTCTAGGTGGAGTACATGTGGAAATGGAAGACGAAGCTTAGCTAGTTTTGCAGAGATCTGTAAAGGTTTTCCAGATCAGAAGGTTATAGAAGGAATCGAAGTTACTTGACTCAAGAGGAAGAATCAGAGGCTGATTTAAAGGTAGAGGCTTCAAGGTTTGGTTGTAGAGACGTCTGATGAGTCATCTTAGAGGGTTTTGGCTTAGATGGGAGTTGAAGGGTCAGCTCAGGTTATCAGAACAGAGACGACGGAGACATCAGAAGGGTTGCAAGTACCAGAGACAGAAAGAAGCTGAAGAGTCAGTGATCAGAACTTCGAAGGTTACTCAGATCTCAGATGATCCTTTCACTAAATCGTCAAAGGCAAGAGACGAGGAGGGTGAGAGATGTTCCTGAGGAATCTGAGAGGATAACTGCGGTTCAAGGACTGAGGCAAACCGTCGGAGCTACGGCTGGACCGGAGAAGTTCCACCGTGCTTCGCCACTAAAGAGAGAACAAGCAAGAGCAGCAGAGGCTTCACATTTCGGGTCGAATGGTTGTCTGATTCCAAAGGTGGAGTTTGTGGATCCTGTTGGAAACAGACTTGGGTTTCAGGATGCCAAGGCCCATTTGACAGCAAGAGTTAGAGAGACAAGTAATGGCTCAAGAGGAGGTTGTTGCATCTCCAAGGCAAAGAGGAAAATGAAACAAGAAGAAAAAGGAAACAAGGGATCTATATAAGGAGGAAGACTTGTTTGAGATCATTATCACATTAATTACAAATTTCTTTTTACACTTACGGTTTGCTTCTTTAACCTAAGTTTTTTCCTCTTTAAGTACCAGCGTGATATGTCCTAGATTTTATCACTGTTACTATATATTTTACTATGTTTTTATTGCATTTATATATGGTTTTATACCTTTTAAAAAGGTAGTTTTCTTATATTTGTAGTTTTAGAGTCTTAACAAGAAAAAAGGAGCAAAAAGAGCCAAAAGAGGTGTAAACCAAGCTACATCAACTTTCACAAGCCAAAGACACTACCAAGACCAAAGAATTCACAAGATACAACATTCTACCAACTTGGACAGAATGTATACGTCAGAAGTTTAACGAAAGAGCAACTCAACTTGGAATTCGATGAAACTTGGTAGAAATATAGAGCTTTGAGTTAACTTCACAATATAGTTTGAATCATCTCAATTGGAGCTGTGACCAGAAATATACACCGGAATTACTGAAGACACGTCAAGCTGCCTCAGAAACGAAGCATGTGCAGAATCGACTCAAACACCGGGACGCCTCGTGGACCGTTGTTCCAGACCGATGCCAGCACAAATCAAGGCAATTTGGGCCCAATACCAGTCATGTTTTTTGACCGATATTGCCAACCGACTTTGGAGCAACTTTTGACGAAAAATACCGTTTTGCCCTCAAGTGAACCCTAGAAGACCCTAGACCTATATATACTTGTTTTTAGCCTTTTGTTAGGGATATGCCGAAACAATAGAGTAGTTTTTCTCATAAGGAGCAGCCACCACGAGTTCTCTTGGTGTTCTTCATTAGGTTTGGATTTTAGAGCACTTGGTGGATGATCTTGCTTTGTATCTCGATATAGAGAAGAATCATTTACCTTTACTCTTTAATTCAAGTTTATTTATCATGAATTCATCATCTATCTCTTATCTTTCGTGCATCATGTCCGAGTAATTCACTAGTTAGGGTTTAGGGTTTTCAATGAGTTTCATAATTCGATAATTGATTGATGATGATTGTTTAGGGAACATAAAAGTCTTCATCTTTACTTATATTCTATGCATGATTGCTTTACCGC
Organism: Arabis hirsuta; assembly: GCA_964056655.1. Taxonomy (NCBI): domain Eukaryota; kingdom Viridiplantae; phylum Streptophyta; class Magnoliopsida; order Brassicales; family Brassicaceae; genus Arabis; species Arabis hirsuta. Next base: position 18,658,677 of record OZ053302.1, on the reverse strand, counting down.
GTATCTAGTGATCTGATCTTAGGTTTATATACTCTCCAAAAGCTTGTTATATTGCCTGAACTAGTATTTGATGAGTTAAGCGTTTTCACAATTCAAAAGGTTAGTTAAGGAGTTTAGTTAACTTTATCCAAACTTGAACTTTACGCATATTTTCACCTTGTAATAACCATACGACAGTTGAGTCTATTAGGGTGCTAAAATATAAAGATTCGAGCCACGACAGTGGGAAGATCTTACCTTCGTGTTTTGTGTTATAGACATATCATAATTCTTAATTCCCTAAAATCAATCGATCTTTATTGTTGCATGATTCTCTACGAAATACCCTAGTCCTAACGCTTTTCTCTCATTGATTTTACATCTTATTTACATTCGTTGCTTGCTTATTTTTCAAATAAAAAAAAACGACAAACATATTTCATTCTAGCTTGGTTTTATTCATTACAATTTGAAGTGTGGTTAAGAAATCCTTGTGGATACGATCCCTTACCTATACTAACCGTGATTGTTGTGCACTTGTAGGTAGTTTAGTGAAGAGGTAAAACTCGACACAACATCAAATTTTTTGCGCCGTTGCCGGGGATTTTGAAGAACATCACCTTCAAATTTTTGACTAAAACCTAGTCTAGAATCTTTAATTTTCATTTTTCTTTTCGATTTTATTTCTTTTCCTTTCAATTCTAATTTTCGTTTTCTTTTATCCTTTTCCGTGTGTTTCATGTGTTTATGCCTAGGACTAGAACTTCTAACAAGAAGATCCTAGTCGAACCTGAGTAAGAAATAGACAAACTTGAACGAGCTCTTAGAAAACAAAAACAACTAAGGATAGCCGATCAATTCGATGAACAAGCCATGACCGAAGAGCAATGAGCTCTTGCTCTTGCCGCTGCTGCCGCTCTTGAGAGAGCCAATGTCGACGAGAACCAACCCATTGGTGCTCCCCGAAACCCACATATTCGCGATGATGTTCGTGGTCTTCAAGAAGACGTTGTCAGAAATCTGAATGATGGAGACGATCAACATCTTATTCCACCTGGGAATGTGAGAATTAATGAACAAGCTCTACGTCCTCAAGCTCAAGGAAATCTAAATTTCCAACAACCCTTGCATCCAAGACAAACACGACTACCTCAACACCAAACGATTGGAGATGTCGATTCTTCCGATGCTTTCTTCTTTGATAGAAACCCCATCCGCCCACCTCTACCTCAAAAGAATGATTTTGAAATCAAACCGCAAATCATAGCATTGGTGAAACAAAACCAATTCCATGGGTTTTCCACGGAGCACCCTCTTGACCACATTGATACTTTCGAAGAAATTTGTAGTACAACTCGTGCTAATTGAGTTCCCGCCGACTACTTTAAGTGCAAGCTCTTCTCGTTTTCTCTAAACGACAAGGCACTTAGATGGATGAAGTATCTACTGCCGCAATCCATCACTACTTGGGACGAATACAAAGGTGCCTTCTTGAACCAATTCTACACCAAGCAAATATCGAATTCTATAAGGAACAAGATCTCAAGTTTCAAGCAAGGGCCAACCGAATCTTTCTTTGAAGCCTTGGAACGTTTCAAAGAATACACTAGGGACTGCCCTAATCATGGTTTCTCCGAAGGAAACTTATGGAATATCTTCTACAATAGAGTCGATTACAAGCACCAAACATCTTTGAATGCTGCGAGTAATGGAAATTTCATGACCAAGCTTGTACTGGAGGCGAAGCTTTTAATTGAGAACCTTGCTGCTAGTGATGCTAATTGTTCCCAAGACTACAATAGAAGCATCAACACTAGTAGATCATCAACCGATTCAACTCAAATCGCGGAGCTCAAGAACATGGTTTCACAACTACTTAAGGTTCAAAGAGGAGTTCATGCCGTTGAAGATGTTAATGATACAAATTTGATCCTAATATGGAACGTTTTGGAGAAGGAGTAGAAGACCATCAAGAGGAAGTGAACGACATAGGAGAAAACTATGGGAATCAGAAATTCAACAACAATTTTCTATCTCACCCAAATTTGTCCTATCGAAACAACAATGTCGAGAACCCTCAAGATCAAGTCTACCCTCGACAAAACAACAACCAAGGGAGCCAATTTCAACCTAAGCAACCATTCTACTCTAAGAGTATGTATCAAGTGAAGCCACCTTTCAATTCATCTCAACCAACCGCACCGACTTCTGTTGATGCTAAACTCGAGGATATGAAGAACCAATTGGTAGAAGCCTTCGGCCAACACAAGAAGGAAGTTAACCAAGTCGTGGATGACAGGTATTCAGAGCTAGATACCAAGATCGAATCAATCACTACTCATACCTCCAAGATGGATATGCAACTCGCCCAAACCTCGGAAGCCGTTCAAAAGCAAGCCGAAGAGAAAGCAAAGAAATTTTGTAATATTGCTTCCACCAAGGAAGAAGAAGAAGTTGTGGTTATCTCTAAACCACTTGAAGAATAGGCTATTAAGGACCAAAGACCAGTGGAAAAACGTTCTCCCGATGAATCTAAGAGAGTTTACAAGAGAAGGCTCAAGAGGATACCTTTGGAGAAAATCGATAATCCGGGTAAATTCGTTGTTCCATGTCCTATCAATGGAAAGGAAGTCTACAACTGCTTGTGTGATACCGGAGCAAACGTCAATGTCATGTCACTAGCCATGGAAAAAGAGCTTGGGTTGTCTAACTTTCAACCGTCTAAAGTCTACATAGAGTATGCCGATTTATCATCTTCTACGCCTTATGGAATGCTTGAAAACGTTATGATCAAAGTAGGAGAGGGAATTGTCCCTATGGATTTTCAAGTATTGGAGATGAAGACCGAAAAGTCAAATCCATTGATACTTGGATTGCAATTCTTAGCCATCGCCGGAGCCATTGTTGATTTTCCAAACCGAAGAATCTCTTTCTCTAACATCAACAAGAACTTTTTCTATGATGAAGTTAATGTTAGGAGTGTGTCAAGCTTGATTGGAATCAAGGATACAAAACCAAGTATAGATCCCGGAGATCCAAAGAAAAGAGTCCAAGGTGTCGAAGACGAAATCCTAAAGCTAAAACAAAGATAATTACAAAATTGTCTAAAGTGAAGCATAAAGATGTTGACAAAGATGTCAAGACGATTTTGACAACCAAGGAAGATGCCAAGAATGGAAACGAGGCTAAGAAGAGGTTTGTCTTTGAGACTATGGTGATAAAGATCCTTGTTCCAAGAGAAGACAAACTAAGTGACAAGGAAACTATCAAGCACAAGGTTGAAAATACTTTGAAGCTTTTTCCGAAAGCATTAGTTGTCAAATATGAAAAAGGAGATCCACTTGGAATCATCAAAGAAGTTGGAGGATCAAAGCTCAATGAAGCTAAAGGAACCACAATTCCTTTAGTGGATTTCCCGAAAGTCTAAAACCTTCAAGGGACTCGAGCTAATTAGTTTTTAAAATTTCAATTTTGATTTTTCTGAATTTATTTCATACTAATCTATTTTATTCATATTTTTCAGGTTTTATAAAAATACAAAAAGGCAATAAAGAGATTTACAAAAAAAAAAAAAAAATTTTGACCATCAGCCACGATATCGGACGCATCACCGGACCATGGACCGACCGGTATAGCTTCCGCGACCAAGGCACGTCCAAGCCAAGCATCGGACAGAAATATCGTCATGCGTCTCCGACCAATATCGAGTCCCCGCGTGTCGCGTCTCGAATGCTCAATCATCAAACACGAATATCGGGCAAGAATCGTGACCGATGTTCGGGTGACTTTACCCCGCGTCTCGATCACACGCCCAAGTCGCGCCCCTAGCGTCCAACACCGGACACGTACAACAATCACCACACCCGACCGATGTTCGGACAAGCCTGCCGCAATCCTACCGCACTCGTACCGCATTCCTACTGCAAGCCTACAGCACGTCTCGCCATAGCTCTACCGTAAATCCTACCACATACCGCGTCTCGTCGTGCCTCGTTTTGATATGTGCCTCGTCCCGTGTCACAACACCGGACGCTAACATCGGGTCACGTACGTGACCGTTGTTCGAGCACCTCGCATCCCGTACCGCATCACGCCCACGTCCCCCATAGTCCATCCCGCATCCCACCCGTGTCGCGACTCGATCAGCATCACGTCCCGCGTCCTACCCAGCCACGTACCGCTTCTCGACCACGGTAAGTTTTGGTCACGGTATCGGTCCACTGACCTGACCGGTGGTTCGATCGTTCCGACCCGGGTAAGTTTTCGGTTCAATTTTAATTATCTAAACTGGTCCTAAACCGTTTTCAACCGAATTTTAACCAAACACATCACAAAAATTTGATTATAAAGGCTTTTATCAATTTCTTTTTGTCTCTTAAAGACACCATATCATCTCTTTCTCTCTCAAAAGTGTTCTTGAGCTCAAGAACCCTAAAAACTAATTTTGGGGGTTTTGCTCAATTCACTAAGATTTGTTTAGATTTTCATTAAAGATTTTCATTCTTAATCTCCTATTTCATTAAACCCAATGTAATTTCTCTCTAAACCCTCTTTTGTCTAATTCCAAGTTTATGCATATTTTTATATTTCTCATCAAATTAGTTTAAAATTGCCTAAGTTGTTGGAGAATTGACATAAAAATACTTGATTAAACACTATTTGAGCAATATTGATGGGTTAGTTACATGTTTAACACCTTTAATTCTTTGTCACAATTTTCAATTTGTGAGGTCATAATTATACACGAATTTGGGTGATTCATGATTCGTTAATGCATTCATTTGTCTAGGTTTATCATATATGATTTTTGGCATATAAAGCTTTAATTAAAAGAATTTTGTGTTTTTTACATGTCATTAACATTAAATCCGAAAATTATGATTTAGTTAGGGAAAAATTGTTTCACCTTTGGTATTAATTCTTACATATTTCTAATGTCTTGGAATAATTTATTTTGATTCAATTTCACATTAGAAGCAATTCTTTTGGAAATTGTGATTTTCAAGACCGTAACATGCTTTTTCGAGATTTTTTTTTGTAGGAACTTCAATGGAGGATGAAATTGTTCTAAAGAAGTCTAAGAGAGGAGACAAACCTAAGAAGCACCACGCGTCTACTCACGGTCACGAAGCTCATGTCTCTCGCCCTACAAGTTCTAAGAAGACATCGAAAAAGTCATCAAAGAAACATGGAAAGGATGTTTTGGTGGATAATGAAGAGGAACTTGGTTACCAATTAAGAGATGAAGAAGATGATGCTAATCAAGAACCAACGAGATTTGTGGAGGTTACGCAAACCATCCCTCACAAATCGCCACCAAAGAAGAAAAAGAGGAAATCACAAGCCAAATCGACGCTAGTTGTATCCGAAGCACCCGTTGTTGTCATGAAGCACATTGGCCCCAAAATGCAAGCCAACGTTGACTACATGGCCGGTCTAGAACAGTTTGCTATGCTTCCAACACTATGCATTGATTTTGAGACCCTTGATTTACTCGGTATTCGAAAGGATGTTGAATGGTATCTTGAAGCATTGGGCCTATCTAAGTTTGTGACTATCTCTCAACCTACTTATGGGAAGATTGCAAGAGAATTTCTAGCCACGGTAACATTGTCTTACCCCAAGACAAAAACGGTCATAGCAAAGGAAGGAATTCTCGCTTTTACGGTTAAAGGAAAGTCTTACACTTTGAGTATTGAAGAACTTTGTGATATTTTGGGACTTGAATGTCATGATAGGATCAAGTTCAGTGGTAGTGAAGCTCATTATGATGAATGGTTGAAGATTGGGAACGATCGAATCAAGCCCGGAGTTTCTAAGGCATCGAAGATTACACATCCGGCAATTCGTTATGTCTACTACCTATTTTCTCAACTTATTTTCAGTAGAAACGAATATGGAGTGGTGAAACAAGAAGAGTTTTACGTGTTAATAACCCCTTTTGTGGAGAACCCCGAGAAGGTGAACTTTGCTTCGCTTTTCGCTCGCCGTATGGTACAAATCAAGCTTGATGCGGCTAAGGAGAAGCAACCAAAAGGTGCATCGAGTGATTTTGGTGGAACTATCACGGCCATACTACAAGCTTGTGGTGTTGATTTTAATCTTGAGATTCCTTTGATGGTTGAAAGCAAGCTTGATCTTCATGCCCTTCAAAGAAAGCATTTTCTATGCGGATGGTACGAGCAATCTACAAACTTTGGGTACCTTTTTACTCCACCTTATGATGAAGAGGCGAAGTGTATACACTACTACCACATAAGGAACTCCCAGCCTTGAGTGATGATAACACTTACTTTGACCCTCCTCATTCTACATGGTTTTATCGATGTCCCGGATGTCCTCTTGTCGGAGTTTCGCTCTACTATCAATCAAGGGCAAGGATGGCACGAAAGGAGAGGTCTCGGGAAACACAAGGAGAACAGGTTTTCCAGCCCTCCACCTCCCACACGCCACCACATGAGACCCATTTCCAACCGCCGCACATGCAACGTTTGATGAATGGCTTCGCACTACCTTTAAGGAAGAGAAAGAGAAGAACTTAGCTCTTGAAGCTAAGGTTGCTAAGCAAGGAAAGATGATTTCTAAGCTTGTCAAAGTGGTAAAGAACTCGGTTCCACATCTCTTTAGACGATCGTCAACAAGGACAACCGCGACAACTAGCGATGACTTGGGTAGTTTTTCATTTATCTCTACATTCGAGCACGATGAGGATAACGTTGATGATGTTTCTAGCCATCACACAACACGTGATCATGAGGAAGATGCCAACGCCCAGCACGGACAACAATTACTAGTCCAGGCGGCAGCATTAGACGAGACAGAAATCGTCAACTACGAGTCTGATGGAGTACACTTTCCAGATATTGTATCGGATTCACCAGAGTCTTTGTCACCCGTCTTTTGAGCCAGGTGTATTGACTTCTATCTATCCCTCTATTATTTTTCATTTTTATTTTATTGAGTCAGTCTCACCCTTATGTTGACTATTCACTCCGGGACGGTGTGAAGTAAGTTTGGGGGGATTTATCGTACTAACGTCATTTTTTCTATTTTCTTATGTTTTGAGTCATCTTAATGATTTTATTTGAGTCTTTTATTGAGTCAAAAGCCATATGTTTTGAACTATGAGATTTTCAAGAATTTATGCCTAGATTTTACGATCTTATGACCATTGTTGTAGGGTTTGTCCAGGATAGACGATTCAGAAACCTTCATAACTAGAACTCGTCCCATAAATTCATCTTGCATTAGTTTTGATGAATCCGATTTTGACTCTATTTATTTGACTACTAATCTGATTTTAATTGTTTCTCATTAAGGAGTTAGATCGGGAAAACGAATCACACATTCATGACATCTTATCCTCTTTTACCACTATTTGTTGTCATGAATGGACACCTCATTTTTATTTGGTACCCTACCTAAAACCCTTTACCTCTTTTCAGACCTCATCCACTCTCTTTTAGTTTCACACTTGCAAATATGTGTAAAAACGTCGGAGAGAAAAGGTCGACCCAATTTTTCAATCACTAGAGATGCGACGATTTGGTAAAGAATTGAGGAGTACAAAGAACATGTTACAAAGATTTTGGCCGTTTCCTTGGAGGATTAATACGTGGTAATATTCGTGCCTATACTTGACTCGTATTAAAGAGATACCATTTTTCCATTTTCGAAAAAAAAAAAAATTTCGTAAAAGTAAAAGAAAAGAGGGAAAGAAAAACGGTTGTCTAAGAGTTTTATGGCCAACGAACACCCAAAGAGCGTCATGATACAAAAGAAGCGATGAGTTAAGGAGATTTCAGTGATTCCCGATAAAGATCTAAGTCTAGGGGAAAAGACAAAGAAAGTGGTTGGGAAATTGTGAATATCAATAGGTCCATTCTCTCTTGCGATTTTGCAAAATATCCCGCACCCGGAGTCTATGGTAACCCTAAATCCTTTTAACCTCACCACATATATTAGCCTTTTCAAACTCCTAGCGTCATCTACCCCGAATGATTCTCTTGATGAGAAATTCCACCAAACACTTAATGAATGTATAGAGTCAAATGAAGTGCAGTTGAGATTTTTGCAGGATTGTAATTGAAACATGGACAAAGCTGCGAAGGTTATTGATGACGTATGATGAAGATACCCTTGGAACGATCGTGTTGCATACGGTTATGATCTCAACGCTATTTTCAAAAGGTTTTTCAAAGTTCAAAGTATTTTTAAACCACTTTTCTATTCTTGAATTTTGCTTGAGGATAAACAAGGTTTAAATCTAGGGGAGTTGATATGTCCTAGATTTTATCACTTTTACTATATATTTTACTATGTTTGTATTGCATTTATATATGGTTTTATACCTTTAAATGTAGTTTTCTTGTATTTGTAGTTTTAGAGTCCAAACAAGAAAAAAGGAGCAAAAAGAGCCAAAAGAGGTGTAAACCAAACTACATCAACTTTCACAAGCCAAAGACACTACCAAGACCAAAGAATTCACAAGATACAACATTCTACCAACTTGGACAGAATGTATATGTCAGAAGTTTAGCAATAAACGAAAGAGAAAATCAACTTGGAATTGGATGAAACTTGGTAGAAATATAGATCTTTGAGTTAAATTCACAATAGAGTTTGAATCATCTCAACTGGAGCTGTTACTAGAAAGATACACCAGAATTACTGAAGACACGTCAAGCTGCCTTAGAAACGAAGCATGTGCAGAATCGACTCAAACACCGGGACGCCTCGTGGACCATTGTTCCAGACCGATGCCAGCACAAATCAAGGCAATTTGGGCCCGATACCGGTCGTGTTCTTTGGCCGACATTGCCAACCGACTTTGGAGCAACTTTTGACGAAAAATACCGTTTTGCCCTCAAGTGAACCCTAGAAGACCCTAGACCTATATATACTTGTTTTTAGCCTTTTGTTAGGGATATGCCGAAACAATAGAGTAGTTTTTATCATAAGGAGCAGCCACCATGAGTTCTCTTGGTGTTCTTCATTAGGTTTGGATTTTAGAGCACTTGGTGGATGATCTCGCTTTGTATCTCGATATAGAGAAGAATCATTTACCTTTGCTCTTTAATTCAAGTTTATTTATCATGAATTCATCATCTATCTCTTGTCTTTCGTGCATCATGTCCGAGTAATTCACTAGTTAGGGTTTAGGATTTTCAATGAATTTCATAATTCGATAATTGATTGATGATTGTTTAGGGAATATATAAAAGTCTTCATCTTTACTTATACTCTATGCATGATTGCTTTACCGCGCATCTAGTGATCTGATCTTAGGTTTATATACTCTCCAAAAGCTTGTTATATTGCCTGAACTAGTATTTGATGAGCTAAGCGTTTTAACAATTCGAAATGTTAGTTAAGGAGTTTAGTGAACTTTATCCGAACTTGAACTTTACGTATATTTTCACCTTGTAATAACCATACGACAGTTGAGTCTATTAGGGTGCTAAAATATAGAGATCCGAGCCACGACAGTGGGAAGATCTTATCTTCGTGTTTTGTGTTCTAGACATATCATAATTCTTAATTCCCTAAAATCAATCGATCTTTATTGTTGGATGATTCTCTGCGAAATACCCTAGTCCTAACGCTTTTCTCTCATTGATTTTACATCTTATTTACATTCGTTGCTTGCTTATTTTTCCAATCATAAAAATGACAAACATATTTCATTCTAACTTAGTTTTATTCATTACAATTTAAAGTGTGGTTAAGAAGTCCTTGTGGATACGTCCCTTACTTATACCAACCGTGATTGCTGTGCACTTGCAGGTAGTTTAGTGAAGAGGTAAAACTCGACACAACATCACAGCGCGTTGCTGGAAACTCGTTAATTGCTTATGTTCTTACTTTCTACAAATCAACACAAACAATTGAATCACTCAGAAGACAATTGAGCTAGCTTCCGCGAGTTGAATAACTCAACAGATTATTATTAGTATTTTATTTTATTTTTGGAGAAAAAGGGTTATAATTGTAAAATGAAGTTAATAATAACAAAGCTAAAAAATGTTTCTTGTATTGAATAAATACTATCTCAAAACTAAACCACACTAATTTAAATTATTTATCAATAAATGATGCAAAATATATTATTTCACACCAGTTTAATAGAAATAATACAAATTTACATTAGTTTTCATCACTTAAAAATTGATACAAAAATACAAATTTACATCAGTTATTAATATCATTTAGAAAATACTATAAAAGTTTACATCAATAAAAATGATGTTTATTATAGGGGTGAGACGATTCCAGATATCCTGGAATTTCAAGGTATACGGATCCGGATCCGGAATCGTCAGATCCGTGGAAAAACTATCCAGATCCGGTTCGTGACCTCCGGATATCCGGGCTCTAGATATCCGCCCAAAAATCCGGATATCCGGATCCGAAAATAATATTAAAAATAATTAAAATAATTAATAAGTAAATAAAAAATTTTAAAATTATTAGTTAATATTTTAAATGGTGTTTTTTATTATAAATATAATTTATTATAAAAAGAACTAAAATCAATTTTTATATATATTTATTTATATAAAACTAGTTTAATATATATATAATATATATGTTTTTAATATATTTAATGCGTCCGGATCCGGATCCGGATATCCGGACCTTAAAATTTTGCTATCCGGATTCTTTTTTTACGGATCTTAGATTTTATTATCTTTATCCGGATCCGGCCTCTCCGGATATCTTAATTTTTTTGGAGCGATTCCGAACAGATAACGGATCAGATCTCGGATTCCGGATAATAATATCACCCCTAGTTTATTATGAGATTTAGTTTCGATTGTAAGAAAATGAAATAAAGACGTATTTTTCATCGAATGAAAGTATTTAATAATGTAATATTCGTCGAATTAAACTTATAACTAGATTCTCACCCGCATTATGTGCGGGAATATTCGTTTTATATGATGTAAACTAAACTTGGCTTTCTTATTATATTGAAATATTAATATCAACAGAACAATTTTGAATTAGGGGTTTAGCCAAAGAGTATCAAAACGGGTAACTCGACCTGATCCAAACCCACATGGTTTGAGATTTAATGGGGGTTTCACCCGGACTCATATGTTATATGAGTTGAATTTACATATCCAAATCTAAAAATATAAAACTCATTGACTTAATGGGTTATATGGATTACTCACATATAAATTAAAATACAAGAATAAATTAATAGATAAATAAAAACAATTCATATTATTATAAATCGGACCAACGTTTTCAACTTTTCAAGTAACAAATTAAATTAAAATGTATATGTATCTTAAAATAAAATAAAATAAAAATCATAAAGCTAATAAAATCAATAAAGCAATAAACAATTGATTAGTTTTAAAAGATACTTCGATCTTAGTTGGATGATGATAAGAAGAAAAATAAATCTGTTAATTTTTTTAAAAACACTTGATAACCTTTTAGAGTAATTTATATATATATTATTATTTTATTTTTGATAAATTTTGTGATAAATCAATCGGTAATTCATGATCCTAATTAATTTATCTGCTAAATTCATAAACCCATTAGGGGTAACCCACTGAAGACTCATTTATTTATACGGATAAAAAAATATAACCTTAACCAACTTAAATTATGGATGAGTTTGGATAAGCCATGAGTATTGACCTATTTTGACACACCTACATGTAGGTTCATATGAGTTTTTTTTTTTTTTTTAGACAAAGATTGAGCAGTTCCAATAAAAATTTATAAACTATATGTTTCAATGTTTTCTATTATTTCGAATATAGTTTATAAAATAGTTTTGTTGATATAAATAATACTCATATTTTTCACAATAAATATATTAAAAATTGACAAATTTATGAATTTAGAAACTATTAGATATTTGTATAATTTGCAATTATTTATTTCATGTGATCTAATTTTTTGGTTAAATGAAAATAATTTTTTCCTATGAATTTTAGTCCATTAAATAATTTTTTTTTCGATTCAATGAGAAGCACGGCCACTTTCCCCATTTGAAAAGTATTACATGTATTTAACTTTCTCTATCCTTTTGGTAATATTCTGGGAGATGCACAACCGCTTTTCCCATTTTTCTATATTTTTGGCCATTTTATAGTTTTATTTTAAAGATGAACTGTTTGGCATGTTCTGGCCGTTCTAGAACTGTAGATTTTTTTTTTTTTGCAAACAACTTCCTACCTAATTGGATTAATATGTAGTTGACAAAAAAGAACTTCATTTTTTAACTTTTGTTGTTCCTGTCAATTTTACACTCGCTGGTAACTTCTCAGAACCAAAAACCAAGTTTATAAGCAATACAAAGAATACAACTTATTTATATTTATTTTTTTTTAATATCATTGAGACATGTATGCGCTAACCCGTCTAATACTTGTTTTAAAGTGTATGTACATCTCTAAAACAATTTTTCAATAACTTGTGCTTTCTGTGATACTTTTATAAAATCTCACACATGTTTCTAGTGATAGGATCCATGTATGTTGTCTACAATCCATTTACTAAAACACCATCTTAATGTCATTTTACATATATTTATGAACAAAACAATTTACATACCGTTTCATTTTAAGAAATCAGCTTGGGATCACTATTGAGTGTTACTGCAACATTCAGTATCAGAACATTCCTTAAAACTATGAGAAACTTGCTGCACAATCTTAATAAACCAATCTCAACAAAATCTTCAAAGCATATGAAGATTCCTTAAAATTCTCATTAAATACCATTTAATCGATTTTAATTAGTTAACTAGGTTTTCACCCGCACTATATGTGCGGGAACATTCGTTGTATATGTTGTAAGCTAAATTTAGCTTTCGTATTGTATTAGAATATTAATATCAGCTTAACAATTTTGAATTAGGGGTTTAGCCAAGGAGTGTTAAAATGGGTAACTCGACCTGACGCAAACCCACATGGATTTGAGATTTAATGGAGTTTGACCCGAACCCATATGTTATATGAGTTGAATTTAGATATCCAAATCTAATAATATAAAACTCATTGATTTAATGGGTTATATGAGTTACTCACATATAAATTAAAATATATGAATAAATTAATAGATAAATCAAAACAATCCATATTATTATAAATCGGACCAACATTTTCAACTTTTCAACTAACAAATTAAATTAAAATGTGTATGTATCTTAAAATAAAATATGTGAGTTCCTCTAAGGCCTCCCGTTTAGGTATACGAGAGAACTAGAACAATAACAATATCTAAATTTTTAAAATTTAGCCTTTGTTAGTTATATGCAATGTTCAAGAAAGCGTGAGGGGCTAAGCGGGCGGTGATCCAATGCCTAGTGCCTAGAACGCCTAATCGGAGCCTAGACGATTTAATAGGCGGTTTAAACGTTTTACAAAAATACATAATATATTAGATATATATGATAAAGAAAAAACCATAATTTATAACTAACAAAATTTATATTATATTTATATTCATTATTTTATAACTAAATATATAACATTTTTACGATTTATATATGAAAACAAAATTATATTATTTTATTATTATACTACCATAATATTTTAGGCGACAAAAGCGGTAATCACTACGGTCTATAGGGGCCTAGCACCGTCTAGTCGAATGCCTAGAACGCTTTTTAGAACACTGGTTATATGCTAATGTGTTAATGTTCTGTCTTGATTGGTTTTTTTTTTATGAGGTGTTGTCTTCTAAGAGAACAAAAAAACTTATGTGTCAACTCCTTGAAAACCTTTAGTGTTTCTACTAACATGGTATAAAGTGGAATATATGTATTAAGAACATAGGAGTCTGATGGGGTTTTTTTTTTTGCAATATTTCAGTGAAAGCATCAATTTTGGCATATTACTACTAGTTAATATGACACTGCTTAATTACAAAAGATCCAAACTATATAATAGTATGTGTTGTTCAAACATTTTAGAAGCGACAAGAGATTCAGTTATTCATGTGCTAGTGGGAAATAACATTTCAGGAAGACAAAGTTCATTGTTCAATGTTCAGCTTCCTTGGAGAGAAGACCGAAGAAAGGGTTGGTAATCGCAGATTGCAACTGAAATGCAGCGTCTCGAAGCCGCAAGATGTCTGCGTCTTGGGTCGATAGAACCAAAAACTCAGATCCTTCCTCTCTCTTGAATCCGCAAAGTTCCATGAACTCCATGCCTTCTTTGAGCCTCCCAACTCTCTCCTTGAACAAGCCATTCGTGAGACGGATTCTTCTGTATTTTTCTTCATACAAGAATGGATTTAAGTATGAAGGAGGAGATGGCGTGTAACACTACTTCAAGGATGGCAAGAAAGTATTATCAGCCAAATGGGAGAATGGACTTTACTATCTACAGGCTCAGGTAGTAAATGCAGAAGCAAATTCAGTTAAGTTATATGAGAATGATGCAGACCTATGGCATTCAAGACTAGGGCATATGAGTGCTAAATAGATGGGGATTCTTATCAAGGATGGTTATCTGAATCAGGTGAAAGTTGAGAGGCTCAGCTTTTGTGACACTTGTGTACTTGGCAAATCCCACATGCAAAGCTTTCCTAGTGCCAAACACACAACTAAGGAGATTCTGGAGTATGTTCACTCGGATCTATGGGGTTCACCGGCTAATACAGAGAGCCTTGGTAGCTGCAGATATTTCATCAGTTTTATTGATGACTTCTCTAAGAAGACTTGGGTGTATTTCCTGAAAACAAAAGATGAGGCTTTTGTTAAATTCAGAGAGTGGAAGACAGCAGTTAAAAATCAAATAGGCAAAAGGATTAAGTGTCTCAGGACAGGCAATGGATTGGAGTTTTGCAATCAGGTGTTTGATAATCTATTTAAGGACTCAGGGATTAAAAGACATAAAACTTGTACTTATACTCCACAGCAGGATGGAGTGGCTGAAAGGATGAACATAACTATTATGGATAAGGTCAAAAGCATGCTTGCAGAAACTGGTTTGGGTAAAGAGTTTTGGCTGAAGCTACTTCGACAGCTGTTTACTTGATAAACAAATTGCCTAACTCAACGATTGAGTGTAAGCTACCAGAGGAACTATGGACTGGATCAAAGCCGGATTTGTCTAACCTAAGAAGGTTTGGTTGTTCTGCGTTTGTGCACACGGTTCAGGACAAGACAAGTCCAAGGGCATTGAAGGGTATCTTCATGGGATATCCGTTTGGAACAAAGGGTTACAGAGTCTGGTTGAGTGAAGAGGGAAAGTGTACTACAAGTAGAAACGTGGTGTTTAATGAGAAGGAGCTTCATATGCACACCGTTTCTAGTCCGGACGTTGCTGACTCCGAGTTTGAAACTCTAAAAAGGTTTCTAAGGACAAGAAGAATAAGAAATTCACTTTCAGCAGTAGACTAATCAGAGGTCCAGGTTCGTCAACATCTGATACAGAGGAGTATTCAGATCAAGGTGGAGCTACGAGTGCTTCTGAAAAAGTTCAGGGTTCAGAAGGATGAGAGAGTTCTGAGGTGTCAGAGAATTCAGGGAATTCGGAAAGTTCAGATAGATCAGGGGATGATTCAGATGGGACTGAGTATACACCGAGTGGGGATGACACAGAAGATGAGTTAGATCAAAGCTCAGAAAGCTACATTCTTACTAGAGACAGAGTAAGAAGAAAGAAGGCTAAGAAACCTGCCAAATATGAAGATGGGGATTTCATAGCTTATGCTTTGTCAACTACTGAAGACATTGAGGATGAAGAACCCAAGAGTTATAGAGAAGCGATGAGCTGCAGAATGAAGAAGTATTGGGATAATGTTTCAAAGGATGAAATGGATTCACTGCTAAGGAATGGAACAT
Organism: Arabis hirsuta; assembly: GCA_964056655.1. NCBI lineage: Eukaryota > Viridiplantae > Streptophyta > Magnoliopsida > Brassicales > Brassicaceae > Arabis > Arabis hirsuta. The sequence goes on along the minus strand of OZ053302.1, from coordinate 18,642,875 downwards.
GGTTTCTAATTGAGAGACCTAAGGGTCAGAAGATTATTAGATGCAAATGGGTATTCAAGCTAAAGCCATGAATACCAGGGGTTGAGGATCTAAGGCATAAAGCCATTTTACGTATATTTATGAACAAAACAATTTACATACCGTTTCATTTTAAGAAATCAGCTTGGGATCACTATTGAGTGTTACTGCAACATTCAGTATCAGAACATTCCTTAAAACTATGAGAAACTTGCTGCACAATCTTAATAAACTAATCTCAACAAAATCTTCAAAGCATATGAAGATTCCTTAAAATTCTCATTAAATACCATTTAATCGATTTTAATTAGTTAACTAGGTTTTCACCCGCACTATATGTGCGGGAACATTCGTTGTATATGTTGTAAGCTAAATTTGGCTTTCGTATTGTATTAGGATATTAATATCAGCTTAACAATTTTGAATTAGGAGTTTAGCCAAGGAGTGTTAAAATGGGTAACTCGACCTGACGCAAACCCACATGGATTTGAGATTTAATGGAGTTTGACCCGAACCCATATGTTATATGAGTTGAATTTAGATATCCAAATCTAATAATATAAAACTCATTGATTTAATGGGTTATATGAGTTACTCACATATAAATTAAAATATATGAATAAATTAATAGATAAATTAAAACAATCCATATTATTATAAATCGGACCAACATTTTCAACTTTTCAACTAACAAATTAAATTAAAATGTGTATGTATCTTAAAATAAAATATGTGAGTTCCTCTAAGGCCTCCCGTTTAGGTATACGAGAGAACTAGAACAATAACAATATCTAAATTTTTAAAATTTAGCCTTTGTTAGTTATATGCAATGTTCAAGAAAGCGTGAGGGGCTAAGCGGGCGGTGATCCAATGCCTAGTGCCTAGAACGCCTAATCGGAGCCTAGACGATTTAATAGGCGGTTTAAACGTTTTACAAAAATACATAATATATTAGATATATATGATAAAGAAAAAACCATAATTTATAACTAACAAAATTTATATTATATTTATATTCATTATTTTATAACTAAATATATAACATTTTTACGATTTATATATGAAAACAAAATTATATTATTTTATTATTATACTACCATAATATTTTAGGCGGCAAAAACGGTAATCACTACGGTCTATAGGGGCCTAGCACCGTCTAGTCGAATGCCTAGAACGCTTTTTAGAACACTGGTTATATGCTAATGTGTTAATGTTTTGTCTTGATTGGTTTTTTTTTTTATGAGGTGTTGTCTTCTAAGAGAACAAAAAAACTTATGTGTCAACTCCTTGAAAACCTTTAGTGTTTCTACTAACATGGTATAAAGTGGAATATATGTATTAAGAACATACGAGTCTGATGGGGTTTTTTTTTGCAATATTTCAGTGAAAGCATCAATTTTGGCATATTACTACTAGTTAATATGACACTGCTTAATTACAAAAGATCCAAACTATATAATAGTATGTGTTGTTCAAACATTTTAGAAGCGACAAGAGATTCAGTTATTCATGTGCTAGTGGGAAATAACATTTCAGGAAGACAAAGTTCATTGTTCAGTGTTCAGCTTCCTTGGAGAGAAGACCGAAGAAAGGGTTGGTAATCGCAGATTGCAACTGAAATGCAGCGTCTCGAAGCCGCAAGATGTCTGCGTCTTGGGTCGATAGAACCAAAAACTCAGATCCTTCCTCTCTCTTGAATCCGCAAAGTTCCATGAACTCCATGCCTTCTTTGAGCCTCCCAACTCTCTCCTGGAACAAGCCATTCGTGAGACGGATTCTTCTGTATTTTTCTTCATATGGGTTCTTCGCTGCGTTCCTCACAATCATCAGAAGCGTCTCAAATGCCCTGCTCGTGATTCTTGGATCTTCATCCTATAACAAGAAGAAGAAGAAGAAGAAACAGTATTTTATTTGCTCCCTTGTTTCTTGTTTTTGGATCATCCTTTTAATCAAAACATCATCTTACTTTGTGGTTTCGCCTTAATGATCGTAAACATTCTCTCATCTCCTCGGCTTTGGAGGCAGGGCTTGATGACAACAATAAGATCCTCTGTGATTGTAATGTTAGGGAAACTATTATCACATTCTTCAAAGTTTAACTAAAGGCAATAAACAATGGAAGTAGAAATTGTACTTCAGGGTCAAATGGAGCAACTGGAGTTGATGTCGAAGCAAATTCTGTTTCCATTGGCAATCTAAGTCTACGCTTTCTCTCCAGCTACACACATACATTTAATCAAAAACATGTTAATAGAGATCATCGGTTTTCAATATGAGTGTACAAAAAGAAAACAAGATTCACCTTGTCTGCATTTACTTTCTGCATAATTCTCTCCCTTGCTTTTTTCTCCTCGTCTTTCTCGGCTTTCCTCAAAGCTATATTTCTGTTTAATAGTATCCACCAGTTTCATAGAATTCAAAGGGAGAACGTGAGAAAGAAACTCTCTCTCTCTCTCTCTCTCTCTCTCTCTCTTACCGTTTTCTTTCATTTTCTTCTGCAATTCGCTTTGTCTCCATCATCTGTTTCCCTGCTTTTATCCTCTCCTACAAGAGATCTAGAGCTGTGAGTATTCTTCGTTTTCGCGCTAGATAGATGAATTTCTTTGTACCTTTTCTCTCTCTCTTTCGCGTTTAGTTTCTTCTTCTTCTCTCAGCTTTCGAGCTTGTTCCCTGAGAATACATAAATTAGTCATTTCTCCTTAAAGAAGCTTAAGCAAAAGGCATATATTTTCAAATGGTAGACTACTAACCTTACTTCTTTTGCTCTTGCCTGACTAGTCTCTGCAGTATCATCTGCTGAACTTGGAGCCTCTGCAATCTCAATGTTAAATTCCACCTGCAAGACCACGATTGATCAAGCCTCTACTTGCAAGGCTTTTTGCATATGAGAACCTTTCTATCGGAAAAATAAATGAAAGATGAACACATACCAAAGGCATGTTGTCGAACTGCGAATCATTCTCATGATCTATGATCCAATTCACAGCTGTTTCTAGACTAGAGTTACCTGGAGATGCAAAACATGGGTGATGATTCCATGACATGTATATCAGGGGTTTGTTGTCAAGTGATTCATACGTACCAGAGTGATGCAGAGCCCATGTCGCTCGGGCAGTTGAGAATCCCATATCTTCAAGCTCCTTAAGCAAGCCACGATTAACCTCCACTGCAGCCATTTCTGTGTACCAAAAAAAACCCCTCAAGAATTACTTAGACAAGAGATAAGATCTCCAAAATAAACAGAATTATCATCTCTTTTATTTGTTACCAGTTTCTTCTGCCATATTTCAAAAATCTCAGAGATTTCTTGATCTCTGTATTGGTGAGAGAAGCAGATGCAAGAATGGTATAGTGGTGTTTCTATAGGAATAGGATGTTGCATTATTGAACATAGATTAGATTCTTTGATTAATTTGTAATACAGACAACGTCTTCCTTTTGTTAACTTACGTTTCTTCAAAGTTTTGCAACTTTTGATTCTAATCAGTTCTTCAACACACAAGCAACGAATCTTCTTGCTCTTCGTCACACAAAACTTGTTATGTTCTGTGGCAGTAATCATGAATGTTTTCCGCAAAATGACATAAAAAGGTCCGTTTTATTTTATTGATTTTAAAAATCTAAATCTGTGTGATGTAACATTACTAACTTTAAATGGTGTAGAGCAATTTCAATTTGATCTCCATCCTTGAGCTCCGGCTAATAAGCACAGCGAAACGAGATCATTTTATATCAGAAGGATCTCTAACCAAACTCGAATGGATCCTGGAGCCATCCTCTGACAAGAAGACATAGGTGCCCACTCCACACCTCTCACATCGTTTTAACATTCCATTAATTACGCTTATTACCATTCCTTCTCATCCTAAGCACTCTAAGCCATTCCTTGTCCTATATATAAGGTTAAGATTGAAACCGTAAACTTTCTATGTACTAAGCTAAGATCTCATCTCGACCATCCCTCGATACACTGGTATTTTTTAAGATCATATCAGACCGGGGCTTTGGCCCTAATCGACATGCCTACCTATGGAGGAGACGAATCAAATCCTTGTTGATGAATAGAAAAATTAGGTTTGTGAACCAGATTACGTATTAAGGCATGCTAAAATCAGGCGTTGTCAAAGGCACGAGCAATACTTCTCTGTAAGACTGCACTAACGACTTTTCCTGCAACAAGACAAGACAAACTGATTTGTTGTATTTGAACAGGCAACAACAATGGCAGAAACATGAATCGTTTCGTGTCTCTACCTTGAGTTTTGATAACAAAGGCGAGTTGCTGGATTCTTCTTGGAAATCTAATCTTGTATGATGATGATTAGGAAAGCTGATCACAGCCGATGGGATGTCAAATCCTTGATTAGCATCCGGAGGATATTCATCAATATGTAGGAACCCCTGTTGACCAATTTTCACAACTCAAATCAATCGAATTGAGATAAGTACGATCCAATTATGATAGAGCTTAGAAAGAAAGTAAACAATGAGGCTTGAAGAAGAACAAGAGATTATTTACCTTATCAAATTCTAATAATATTGCAGCGGATATCACTCCGCAAGGTAGTTCCAGCATCATCTCCATCACACCAGGTGACATCTTATCTTTGGATGGCGAGACTTTGATCTTCTTCACGACATGACTTGCTGTCTTTTGTTTCTGGTCCACAAATATTTGTAGAGTGTGATAATAAACCTTAACATACCATGGGAAAATCTGGAAAACGTTGGCCTGTATTGTGCAGGGACCACCAGAGAGATCTGTACCCAACAATTTCTCAAACGATTGAGTCGATTTCAATGAGATAGCTATTGCACCCCTTTCATTCCCACGTCCCATCAAGAAGCGATTTGCAAGTAATGGAGCTTGTTGGCATGACCATTTTGAAGGAAGCTTCCAAGTAAAGGTGAGAGCAAATGGCTTGCTGCACCATATTTGTCGATATCGAACACAAAAAGAAAGCTGTTGGTTTCCTGAAGAATACTGTCCGGCTTGATAGACAATTCATATCCTGCATTCTTCCAAGGGCTGTGTGTCTCATTTTCATGATTTGTAAGACCCTCTAATTGAACATAAACTTTACTTGACTTAGCAAGAACACATCTTCCAACAGCTTTTCTCTCGAAAAGAGAACCAAGGGACCAGCTTGGCTGTATACTCGTTTCACCGGAACAAGTATCAGGCTGTAGTACAACAGTAAGCGTCTGCTCGAGCACAATAGCAGAATCCAATCTCTCTTGTCCAGATTTAATGGTAGTTAAAAGCAATCTATGGGAATGATAAAACGCTCGGTAAATAGATGATCTGTGCATTAATGTAGATAGTCCATCATTGTCTCTACACGGAAGCAGTTTGAGCCAAGGCGTCAAGTTCTCAGTACAAACAGCTTCACGTGGCAGCGAACCATATCTGAGCTTGTTTGAGTTTGGACCAAACCCCCATGACGGGGAAGCATATGAAGCTGAAGATTCGAGAATGTTGATGGAAGCACAAAAAAGCCCTGACAGTGCATTGGTTAAGTTCTTCCAACAAGCATCAACCTGAGACAGAGGAACATCAAAAACAGCCCAAAGCTCGACCCCAACAGGTTTTGCATTCATACTTGAAAACGGGTCAAATCCACCCCATTGTTTGTGGTTCCAACGACCCTGAGTAAAAGATAGTTCCATCTCTTTGACCCTAAACTTGTGAACCTGTTACAGAATTCAAGATTTCAGAAAGGATAAGAAGGAAAGAAAAACCGAAATGGTCAAGACACATAAACACTAAAAACAGGAAACATGTTACATCCATTGAAAAAAAAACAAATACAATGTTTTACCAGCTGAGAGATAGCTTTGGGGAAGAGATGGAGATGGTGGCCATGGGAGTTTGACGGAGAAGGAGCTCGAGTCTGGAAATGGAAGTGAGCTAGCACTTTTCGATCAGGTAAAGGCTTCAACAACAATTCTTCGTTGAATTCTTCAGCATCTTTAGACTCGAAAGAAAACGCAACCAAAAATGCTTGAAAAAGTAACAAAATCAGCAGGGGGGTCGATAGTCGTCTGGCCATAGACGGATCAAAACAGGGACTGATGCTTTTGAGGCCTAAAAGCTGAATGGTATAGCGATGTTAGAAACTAGTTACAGAAACAAAGACGACTTGAAAGCAAAATCTTAAAGATTGTACAACGGAACAGTCAATTGATGTCTAAGCATGAATTCCAAGACCTAACAAGTTTGTGTTCTTTAACAAACAAAAAGGAAAAGAAAAGGAGTTTATGTTGGGTATTTTGTCGAACGACTTATGTGGGTATGTAAAAGGAGAGACCTTTACCATAAATCTCATGAATTTTTACCTAAGACACCAATCTTTCCCCCTTTTTGTGAAAATGTGTAGCTCGAAATCTACTAACTCACTCATCAGTGACCACCATAACAGTATTTGCCCATCTCAATTCTCAAGCATTTTCTTTATGAGAAAAAATATTTGTGCTGAATACAGACATAAGTTCATTAATTCTCCTTACAGTGGCTTAGACACATGCGAGCGAGCGACTCCGTGATGACGACATGTGTGTGTTTGAGAGAGAGAGATTTGAATTTTGAGAGTGAGACGGTTCTTTGATTTTCAGATGATTCTACTTTATACTAGGCAAGATCCGCGCCCTGCGCGGCTGAACTTCTCGAGAAAGTATATTGTTATAATTAACATGAGAGAAGACTGTGAGTCCTCGTGCTTCCCAAATATGTTATGTTTCGAAAGCATATTTTAGAGAATGATATTCGTGAAATCATATTTCAGAGGATGATCCATTGGATAATACAATAAATTCAGAATACCATCGGAAAAAAAAATAAGTCTATTATGTTTTCATAGAAACCGGAGGTAAGACACCATAAAGTTAAAGATTCTGAAAGATTTCTTTGAAAACAACATTTGTTGTATGTGTAATCGCCTTTCCGTCTTTGTTGGTGATAAGAATCTTTAAACCTTTTCTTGACCCCATGTTTGAAGATCATGGTTTGTTTGATATTTATAAAATGGATGAGAAGCAAAGAGGGGTAGAGTCCCTAGAAAAAATAGTAGGGTTGGAACTCTTTTCCTAGTTATTAGATTAACAGAAGATACTTTTGAGGGAGTATCTCATTGTTGTCTTCTTCTATGAAATGTTTCCTTCTTATTCTTGTGTTAGTTGCCTTTTTCTTCCTTCTCTGCCCTGAAGTAGACGATAACCATAACCTCTTGTATTTCTCAATCGCCTTGAGAATTTTAAGCCATTGTTTTACATTTTTTTTTATTACGTATGATGGATCAATTATAATGACACTCTTGTTTACAAATATAGTTTTCGCGCCTCCTTCTTCAAGAATGTCAAATATTGTTTTTGCGCCTCCTTCTTCAAGAGTATCAAATAATGATTTTGCGTTTCCTTCTCCTCGTACTTCTTATCCTCCTACTCGTCCTTCTTCTTCTCATTCTCCTCTTTCTCCTCCTCCTTCTCCTTCTCCTTCTCCTTCTCCTTCTCCTTCTCCTTCCTAGGGATTAGGATTCCTAAAGATACTTTTGAGGAATTATCTTCTTCTACGAAGTGTTGCCTCATCATTCTTGTGTTCGTCTTTCCTTTCTTCCTATCTCTCTTGGTTTTTTGAGTATTTATTAGAAAATGACACATATCTTCATCTTTAGCTCGGTTAATACCTTTTACATGTCACGTTGCCCGTATTTGTTTTAAGTATCCCTTCACCATCAATTTTTTTATTAGGGTTACTAAAATTATACTTCCGGAAATAGATTATTAAAATCATTAAAATCTCCATTCAAAAACTAATATACATACAATGAGACTATTTTTTTTGTGTTTTTCTTTCATCAACTTTTTCTTAAGACATTATCAAGTTAGAAGAGTATTCGTGGTGCTAGAGATTTGGATATGATAACTCCTTAAAGTCTGGGTTTAAGTCTTTTCCTAAGTACTGTTTGCGTGAAGATATTTGTGAGGGAGTACCCTGCTATTGTTTTCTTCTATTAAATGTTATCTCCTTATTTTTATGTCGTTTTCTCTTCCATCTACCTCCCCCCCAAGATCCTCTTCTTCTTTTCCACACCCTTTATTATATATTTATAGAAGAAAGACATTTACCTTAGAGTCTTTAGCTTGTCTTTTATTGTATGTATAAAAATAAAAATGATGCGAAAAAAGGATATACACACAATGAGACCATTTTTTCTAGAAAAATATCAAACCATAAATTCGATTTTTTTTTCAAAAATCTTAGCTTTGTAATAATTTATCAATGTCAAGACTACAAAGCATAAGTTCAGATCCACATACTCACAAAATTTGATACTTAAAGACAATAAACATTAAAAAAAAATACCATTAAAAGTTTAATGTTCTTAAAATATCATTAAAAGATTTCAAGTAAACAAAAGATATTAATAATTAGAGTCTAAAGTGAGAACTAAATAGTAGAAGCCCCCTTAACCTGTGGATTGACAAATGGTCCATTAATGTTTCTACACCAGCATGTATGAGATTCGCGTCCCAGAAAATACAAATTAGTAAAGGCACAAATTATAGAAGATTTTCAGCGTGGTGCAAGGAGAGTCGTTCGGAATGGTCATGCATGTCAAAGCTAAAATTATCTGTTGTATAATAGTCAGTATAATTGTTTTCATAATTTGTGATAATTCAAAAATCTAGACGATTATAAAATAAAAGCAAGAACCAAATATATTTGAAATAATTTGTTTATATTAGGAATATATTTGTTACATTAGGAATATATTTGTATATAATTTCCATTCTCTAAAAATAATTAAACTTCCTATTTATCTTTTAAAAAAATTATTTATGCATTGTAGCATTATTCCATGATGAGCTTAGTGGCTGCCGAGTTTCTTTCATTCTCTTCTCCATAAATATCATGAATGAAAGTAACTTTGACCAGTAAATGATTATAGAAAAGGAGTTGATTATTAACTCAAACTCTAAACCAACATCATTTTTATGATCTGAGTGGTTACCGATTTTTCTCTATGAAGAAGCAAACAATAGAAGAGACAACACGAATACCATAACAAAATAAATATATAAACATATGCATAGATCTTGTTCTTACGAAAACAAATATTATATGCATGGTGATTTATTCTTGATTACAACTTGAGTAAGAATTAACTCATAAATTAACGTATGTAAAAAACTATAACAATGCAATATAACGTAATATGTTAATATATGCCACAACTTCACATGAATGAGATATTGGCTTGAACAGGTTAAAGGAAACCTCAGTTGTGGTCTCTTCTTCATCATTAATCTTCGTTCGTACATTTTCCTTCTTCTTTAATGATACATTTTCTTAGCCTCTTCTCCCTTAATTCTATGGACAAATATCTTCTTTGAAATAAAATCTCGTTATACAGTTGTCATTTAGTCGTTTTTATCGCCTTCAGAATTGAGATGTTAAAACACTCGTGAAGTTCCATGTTCATAAACTATAGACCAACAAAAAAGGAAACAAACTATATACCAAGAATCCTTTACCAAAAGGAGAGAAGTATAAAGAAAATGTATACTTAATGGTGTCTCAGACATATTATGGTTATTGAGAAGGAGATTATCCTGATCTTTCTCATGCCAATCTAATCTCAAGAAAAAATGAAAGCTCTTCCATTTTCTCAAACAAATCGTTAAATTTTATACTCTTAAATGTGGTAATGATAATTAGAAGAAATTGCCTTAAAGTAAAACATATCTATTTAGCTTTTGGTTAAGCATATACCTCAATAAAAATAACTAAGGACTCCACGATCTGCTTCAATGGCTTCTCCTCTTATTCCGACTTCAACTCTTGATCATCATCTTCTTCACGGCGCAAGCGATCCATCGTTGCTAAGCTATCTTCGCCCCATCGTGTCTCATGTTCTAACTTCAATCCGTTAGCTTTAGCCGACACTCGGTCTTGGACCAAGCTCGTTGATCGGTCAGCGTATATCTCTCCTAAAATAAAAACAGCATATATCTCTCCTAAGATAAAAACACAATCGACGGAGACCGCGTCGTCAAGTAAGGAGGAACTTTTCATACGTCTGTGCCAACTACATTACCTTAGTACCAATCTTGCTCGCTACGTCTCTCATTTCCTTTACGTATTTCGTCCCGCGAATTAGTCGTTGCTTTGCTCCAACTATTTTTTTGGAGGAAGATTTTGTTTTTAACACTTCATGGATAGTTTTAAACAAAACTAAACGAAAACACAATATGCTCTTTATCATAACAAAGCAAAGACAAAAGCTCCATACACCAAACCAAGTTTTAAAAACACGCTCCATATACCAAACCAAGTTTTAAAAACACAAGCTCCATGATTTGAACCAATAAGCATGACATTTTTATTTGTTTTTGATGCTTCCCACCTAACCTTCCATTTGTAAGTCTTTCCTTAGATGTGAAGAATGAGAACGAAAGACAGGCCATGCCGAAGATCGGCAACAGTGTTGGAGTCACCAAAATTGAAAAGAGAGAACACAGAGGAGAGATTTGAGATAGAAAGAATTAAAACCTAATTTTACTTTGAACAGAGACCTATTATGAGAAATCTAGGACGAATGACAAATCTTGGTTCAGAAGCCTCTCCAATCCCCCTGCCATTGAAGTCTCATTGAACTCTCCCGAGTTATCAAAGAAATATCACTTGCAAGAAGCACTTGCTGGGAATAAATCACAATGGAAAGCACATATACGACACATAACGTATTATAGAAAAGATCCATGCAATCGTTTGCCAATTAGGTAACACAGGATCATTAATACATAAAGCAATTTTTTTTGCTTGTTTGATAATAAAATCGGATTACATCAGTAAGCTTGATGAAAAACGTATGGAGCTATGCAATTATTTGCCAATTAGGATTAAAAAATAATGTAACTAAAAAACAGATGAGTAAAAAAGTTTACACAATAAAAAAAATGTCAATTACAATGTTCATTGTGTTGTTCTCTTCATGACTATCATCTTCTTTTCTTTTTGTGGCGGTGGGTCTTCTTATCCTGATCTTTTAATAACTAAATTTTATATAGACAATAAAAAATAAACTACTCAAATAAACATGGCATATCAAACCATATATGATAGAAAACAAAAATCAAATTCAATGATCTAGACAACACGAGTGACGGTGGATAAGGGATTCAATAGTTATGAGTCGTAGAATGACTACATCTTGTCACAGATAAAGGCAAGCCCTTAATTATGCAACTAAGAATATGCTTCCTCTTTAAAACCTCAGTAAAGAAAAGTAAAAGATAAAACAAAAAGACCAATAAAGAAGAAACTTACTAAATTCTGCTAAAAAATTATACAAAAATTCGATGTATCAATCAATGTAAAGACATATCAACACTAACCATTCTTATGTTCTATCCTCTGCTCCTGTCTCAACTTTAGTTAAGATCATGGGATGTTTGACCAAGCCATCTGCAAACACAAAGAAAAACAAAGTTATCAAACTTTGTTTTTAGTTTAGGGTTCCTAATTGACGAAAAAAATGTAAAGATTATCATCAACCAAACCATGAGTAAAACAATCTTCCAAGTGGGCTAACGTTTGTATTGGAACTAAACTCTTTGAGAGCTTGTTTTCTGTATTATTGGTCATAGTCTCACCGAACAAACGGATCGCTATGTCTTGTAGTTCTTTCACCTACACATCCTTTGAACTGTATGACAATTTTTAAACGTTTCATTAGATCAACAGTATTGACCATACGATAACTGATAATGTATGCAAGTGTGTGTGTGATTGATCTTTAAGATTTTTCCTCTACCTTCCCAACTGTTTAATCAGTTTGGCGAAAGCTCAAGATGCATTTGCCAAACTTGTAGCCTTTAGATGCAGCCACAAAAGCAATTCCAAGACCAATATTTCCCGTAGTTGGCTCTACTAATACTATACTTTCTGCTTTCTATTGCATGAATCAACAAACAGCCTCACCTTTAAAAAAACAAAACAAAACAAACAGCCTCAAAATAATTCAAAATATTTGTGTAGACATATTTACAATAAATAAATTATTCAAAATATTAAATTTAACTAATAACTATGTTTCTTCATTCTCCACGTGTCTCCAAGAGAAGCCATCGCCAAACATTCACCAGCACCGTCGAGAAGCTCCGATCACCACCATCCTTCTGCCAAATATTTCGGATAAGATTTCCACGTGTTCAAACGATAACCCTTGCTTTAATTTTTTACTATTTGTTAGTGGGTTTAGTTTTAAGAAAGAGGCCCAACCAAATATTTAGGCACGTTAATTTTATTTTCTTATATTCACTGTACTTCTGTATCTATATTTCATCATCAATGAATGAATGAAGTTGGCCGCCAAAAAAAAAAAAACTAATACCTATGTTAACATTGACGTAAGACACGACAGCCTTTTTTATTGAATCATGCAGATTTTACATCAACGTAATACCAGATCCACAGCCTCCACTGCTGCCACAAGCTTTTTCTCTTCCTCCGGGTACATGCACCTAAATCATAAGCAAATTTGTGCAAACACAGTGATTTAAACAAAGTTGTGCAGCCAATATCAATATGAAGAATATAGATCAAAATAAAATAAAAAGTCAATATGAAGAATTGTTAACACCTAAATGAATCAAATATAAAATAAACCCTAACCAGTTTAAAGAATTTTGCTCTGATACAAACCGAGAAAACATCGTATGCAATATGATTCTTAGTTGTTTTTCTAGGCGTAAGATGCAGTGATCGTAGGGAGGAAACAATATGTTTGAGTAAACGAAAAAGCTAAACATTTGATTTTGGGTTTCTCAAAAATAAAATTGGTCATAATTAACACCAACTACATATTTAGGACCAATTAAGAAACGGGAAAAGTCATTTTAATTTTGAAAATTTTGAAGTGTACCTAAGTGGTTTGCATAAGCAACATGGCGGCGGGCGGATTGAGACTCTGGTAGTAAAATTCTTTAATGATGGTGATGATGCTGGTCGCATAAGCTCCTCCGGATCTGGTATTAGCGAATATAGTGATCAACACATGTTGCTTCATGTTGAGAATGGTCCGGGATTCAACGTACCAGACTAATTCGTACCAGGTAACTGGATTTTTCTCGTCGGTAGAGTCGTGGCCATGAGCTTACCTAGAGGGAGATTGACGATTTGAGCCACGACTGAGGATACCATGGGCTGGTTGGACCGGTAACCAAAGAATTGGTTCACAAACGCGAGTACTACGCACGCATTCCTAACAACCATGTACGGAACGTCAAGATCGGCTCAGTCGGATTGTTGGTTATTGGTACGGTTAACCGGACTTCTTCTATTGGATTGTCGGTCTCCTCCTTGCCTTCTTCTTCATCTACACTGTCCAACACAAATCGGGTCTATAAAAAGACGATCAAAACTGTATGATGAAGCAAAATTAATAAGAAAGCTGAAAGATAATGAATATGTATACGAAAAGGTATAAAGGGTGCCAAAACAAAAGCATATTATACGAAATTCACATCGTTGTGCATCAAAGAGAACCAACATATGCTAAAATCCACCCACATAGCTTTGGTTTCTGGCATGTCTTAAGCTTCTAAAAAAACTGCAGTAATATTCCCATGTCGAGAAGAGTTCTAATAGAACCGAGAATTGTACCCACTTGTAAATCTCTTGATTACAATTCCCCACAAACAAATTAGGCTTGCAATGAGTAGAATCAACACGAAACTGCCTTAGAAAAAGCACCCCACTTCCCACTTTCCACTTCTCACTTCGATATCATCATCTTCCATAATCCTCATAACATAAAAATTCTCAACAAATCACCCGATAAAAGACCAAACGAAAGAGAATACTCGATGTGCAAATTACAACGGATAAATCATATCAATTGGCAAAAACTTATGACGCTTCTTTCCAAAATACTTCTCACGTTCCCATGGCTCAGAGCCTTAAGACTCATTCCTTGTTATCTTCTCGAAGAGCCTCAAAAACTAACAAACAATGAATGTGGCGGATGGAAAAAAACTAACGAAGAACATAAAAATACAATGTCTAAACCCTAGACTTAGTTATATAAAAGAAAAATAAAAAAATTATGGATGTGGCAATTAGGGCTTATCAAAACCGACTAATGAACATGGGCTACAAAAATATTTTGGTCCAAACCCAATTATTGTTTATGAAGGATATAAGGCTCACGAAATTTCGATGGCATGAGGTGTAATTACCTTAATTTTATTAAGGGTACCCCTGTAATCAACCCTTCTCAAATTCATTCTGAGGGCGCCACGTAGGATTTCGCACTTCATATATAATTATATAGATGATATAAATTCATTAAATAAAAGATTCCATAAAAAATTGCAACTAAATTCCGATAATTTTTTAATATTTTAATTTTTTAATGTCCAAATAAATATTGAGAGAATTACAAAAATGCCACTTTTTAATGACACATTTACAAGCGTGCCACACCCACATGACTCTTTATAAATTTGCCACCTTTTTGTAAGAAAGTGACAAAAATGTCCATTTCTCTTTTTTTCTTTTTTTTTTTTCCTCTTTTTTCTCTTTCTCTTTCTTTTTCTCTTTCTCTTCTCTTTCCCACGAAAGATAATTGATTTTTCTTTATTCTCTCTCTTTCCCCAAAACAAAATCAGATATGAATATCTCTCTCTCTTCTCTCTCAAGCTCTTGATAATGGAGAAATTGTGATGAAGATGTTGATGAAAAAAAAAACAAATCTAGATTAAGATTTAGATCTAGATCTAAATCTTGATCTCTCTCTCTTTCATATAGATCCAGATCTAGATCCGAATTTCATCATTGTTTTGTTAAAAATTTGGTTTTATATGATTTGTATTGAAAATCTGAGTTTTTTATTCGATTTTGGTTACAAATCTAAGGTTTTTTTGTTCAATTTGACTTATAGATCTGAGATTTTGATTATTTCTGGGTTAGTTTTGTTTTTTATATTCTAGGATTTTGACCTTTTTTGTAAAGTTTTTTTACAATTTTTTAAAGGTTTATAAAATTAATGAGGTTTATAAAATTTTAAAAAGTTTTTAAACATACTTAAAAAAACGTTAAACAATCTAGATTAATTTTCTTCTTGATATTTTTCTAAATGATGTAAGCTTTTGACGTTTTTTTATGAATTTTTTAAATAATTTGTAAACTTTTTGAACAATTTATAAAAGTTATCTATATGTATTTAAAATTGAAAAAATGAAATAATAATTTATAAGGTTTTTAAAAGGTTTATAAAGTTTTTAAAGGGTATAAAAGTTTTAGAAAAGTTTATAAGTATTTTTTAGAAAGTTTATAAACTGTTAAAAAACCTTATAAACAGTTGAAATAATAATTTTAAGGTTTTTAAAAGGTTTATAAAGTTTTTAAAAGGTTTATAAGGGTTTTTAAAAGATTTATAAGGGTTTTTACATGATTTATAAGGGTTTTTACAAGTTTTATAACTGTTAAAAAACCTTGTAAACTGTTTTTACGGGGTTTATAAGGGTTTTTTACAAGGTTTATAAACTGTTAAAAAATTTTATAAACAGTTGAAATAATAATTTTAAGGTTTTTAAAAAGTTTATAAGGGTTTTTAAAAGGTTTTTAAGGGTTCTTTTACAAGGTTTATAAGACTTTTTTACAAGGTTTATAAACTGTTAAAAAACCTTATAAACTGTTTTTACAGGGTTTAAAAATTTTTTTACGGGGTTTATAAGCGTTTTAAAAGGCTTATAAAGTTTTTAACGAAGTTTATAAGGTTTTTTTACAACGTTTATAAGGTTTTTTAGAATGTTTATAAAAGTTTTTTACAAGATTTATAAAGTTTTTAAACAGTTTATAAAGATTTTTTACAAGGTTTATAATGTTTTTAGAAAACTTCGTAAGATAGTTTAAAAACCTTAAAAACTGTTTAAAAACCTTATAATTTCTTTTCAAATTTTATAATGTCAATAAATACCTTGTAAAAAATCCTTATAAACCCTTATAAATTGTTTATAAGGATTTTTTACAAGGTTTATAAAGTTTTTAAAAAGTTTACAAAGTTTATAAGGACTTTTTACAGGGTTTATAAGGGTTTTCTAAAAGATTTATAAAATCTTTAAAAAGTTTATAAGAATTTTTTACAAGGTTTATAAGGTTTTTAAAAGATTTTGTAAGACAATTTAAAAATCTTATAAACTGTTTAAAAACCTTATAATTTTTTACCAAATTTTATAAGGTCAATAAAAATCCTAAATCCTCCCCCCAAATCTATACCCTAAATACACAATAGTTAACTCAAACTTAAAAATTTACAGTCGTTTATTTTTTATCAAAACATTTTTGATTTTTCTTCTTCTTTTGAGTTTCTTTGAAAATATTCTTCTTCTTCTTTTTCATATATATCCACTAGATCTAATCTCAGATCGAAAACAACTAGAATAAAATTCTCAGATTTTTTTACGAGAGATCCAAGAAAAGAGAAGAGAGAGAGAAAGAGAAAAGGAAGAAGAAGAAAGATCTCAGTTTTTTTTCACAAAAGAGAAAGAGAAATGGAGGAAGAAAAAGAAAAAGAGGAAAGAGAAAAAAGAAAGGGAGAAAGAAAAAAGGGAAAAATGACATATTTGACTTTTGGTTTAATGAATAGTGGCATGTTTGTAAACAATTTTAAAATGTGGCATTTTTGTAAAGTGGCATATGAGATGTGGCATTTACCTAATCGTTCAAAACCTGTTAAGGATTTGGCTGTGGGGCTGGTTGTTTGTGTAGTTAGATGATGCATCTCAATGGAACATTTGGATGATGCATCTGAATGGAGCATCTGACTGTTGTTCGTTTCTGCATTTGGACATTTCATCTGAATATTCCATCTAAATGTAGTTTTGTTTATTTGGTTAGTTCATGACAAAATGCAATTGCATCCAGATGTATTTGATATCGAAATGACTAAAATGGACTTGTATTTATTTTAAAGAGATTCTTTTATATAAATTACAATTATAACTAAATAATTTTTAAAGTATTATTTTTAACATATATGAAATTTAATTTTATTATTAAATTTAAAAAACACAATTCCCAAATTTTATGGTTTTAGAGAAAACCCACAATTCCCCAATTTTGCGGTTTTGGCGGAAAAATGCAATTCCACCATTTTCCCGCCAAAATCTTGATTTACAGTTTTGGCAAAAAAACACAAATTTAATGATTTTGGTGGAAATATATAATAACGCAGTTTTGCGATTTTGAAAGAAAAATCTATTTTTTGCGGGAAAATAAAATTCTGCTATTTTCTCGCCAAAATCGTGATTTAAAGTTTTGGAGGGAAAATCCAATTTAATAATTTTGATGAAAAATATGTTTTTGGCAGGAAAATATCATTTTGTCTGTTTTCCGCCAAAACCGTGATTTACTGTTTTGGCAGAAAAATAGAATTTTACGGTTTTGACGGAATTTTTTTTTTGGCGGGAAAATATAATTTCGTCCGTTTTCCCGCCAAAACCGTTATAAACCGTTTTGGTGAAAAAGATTCTTTTACGGTTTTGACGGAAAAATTTTGGGGTAAATCTATGATTTTTACATATAAAACAAAAATCTATAAAAATTAAATACTATTTGGGTTATAATTGTAAATGAGGGTATTTTAGACATTTACAATTTTTAGATGCACCATTTAAAGTCATCTTGATGCACCATCTACATATACATCTACAATTTTTGTGAAGAGATTCTCCATCTAGATGATGTGTTTAATAGCACTTAAACGAACATCATCTGTCATCTACATCTAGATGGTCCATCTAGATGTACAAACGAACAGCGCCTATAGTTAGCTGTAAACACTATGGATAAGACTAACATATCCACACCCAATAAACCAACTGAAAAACCAGTTAACCCAGTAAATTTGATATAACCGAAATCTTAAAATCGAACATCCAAAATCCCCAAATCTAATCAAAACTCTAAAATTCTCAAATTTGCGATGAACCCTAAATCGTGTATGTGCAAGTGCGTAAATCCAATGGAATGTTAAATCGAGTGTAATTGTAACACCCGTGAGCCAAAAATGTGATTTTTGGTTGTGTGTCGATTGACACGTGTGTTTAATTCGCGAAGGAATCTGTTTGCTGGAGCTGTGTCGCGCGACACAAGAGGTTTGTGTCAAGCGACACATGCTTAAATTGGACCGTGTGGTTTTGATTTCTGATCGGGTTTGGTTTGGGTTGGTTTAGGGAACCTAGGGTTCCGTATTTAAGCAGAGAAAAGTGTTTTCTCTTGGGATTAGCCGAAAATTTGATCAGAGAAAGAGTTTTAGAGAGTTTTGTGAGAGAAGTGTTTTTCTTGAGAGAAAAACAGTTATGCTCGGGTTTTTGGAGGAGATAATTGGCGGGGAAGATTGGATCGGATCAGAGTGAAACTTTGAGGGTAAGTCCTCCTATCTTTGCTCTTAATGCGGGTGAAAACCGCGTGCCTTTTGGATGAGTATTCGCTGAGTTATGGTCGTTGGATTGTGTGAGGTTTCTGCAGTCTCGAGTCTGCGATCAGTCCACTTCGAGGGAGGATTCCCGTCGAACCAGAGAGAATCAGGAGACGATCCTTATGCCGTTGGAAAGCTCTCTCTGTCTAGTTTTTGTATTAGGTTTCGGATCCTGATTTGGAGGTAATCTCCATTCTCTGTGTTTGTTTGATTTCAGGGTGTAGTTTATGAAATCTCTGTTTTTCCAGTTTCGATTAGCGAGATTACGAGCTGTTTTCCCATCGATCTGTTTGTAGTGAGGAGACGTTCTATACACCGTTGTGAAGCTCTTGGTGTCTAGTTTCCAGATCAGGTTTCAGACCTTGATTTGGTAAAGGGAGTTGCGAGTTATTCCCTTCTGTTCGGATCGTGTTGGGAGTACTTTGTTTCCTTGTTTCAATCCGTTGTCGAGGTGAGTGCGCAACCATAGACTCTCGGGAAGTAGGATTGTATGGTATGATTGTTTGTTTTCGTTCCTTGGTTAGATTTGGCGTTGTTTGGTTGATTTCGGTGCAGGTTTCGATGAAAAGGGACTGGGATTCGAGCCATGAGAGGATGAGGCTCGGACTCAGGTTCTGCGCGACGTGTCGCGCGACACATTTAAGCGTGTCACCCGACACTACGCAATTCTGCACGTTTTGCGTGTCGTTTGCTTGTCTTGTTCACTGCTGTTTGATAACCCTGGTATTGTATGGCTTTATTACTTAGTACATGGTCTGTAGATGGGAGGACCGCCTCACTAAGTATTTATGATAATACTTACGCATCTCTTTTTGCCATGTGATGCAGGTAAAGACAAAGTGTGATCGTGGAATCAGGGCGAGGACGGGATGATGGATCTAGTGGCTCGTCGTTGTGTGTTTTAATTGAATTGCTAGGTTGATAGTAATTCAGATTAGAACGAGTTAAGTTGTTGGAATATTGGTTGACTGTTTTGAATGATTTGTTAAATTGATAATGGAATTGTTTGGTTTAAAGGTTTAGTTTGATTTCCGCTGGTTATTTGTTGACTTGTGAAATTGATTGGATTATTGAGGATTATCATTTATGGGAATGATAATCTGATTCAATGTATATAAAAAAAAAAAAAAACGGGTCGGGTTGTTTCAGTAATATCGAGTCAAAACCATCAAAATTAAGGAATACATATAAGGTAAGTTGCGATGAACCCTTTATCTCTTCCTCACCTTCATTTTCGCAACAACAATCCAAAATTTTTGATTTTTTTTGTGCAGTAGTGATGCGAATAAGTTTAAGATGTATGCTGTCCTTTTTCTAATTGGGTTTTTGAATGTTGGGACTCTACATCAAAAGGTCTTCTCAGGGTTCCAACAATCAAAAATAGTATTGTTATAAACTATATACTATAAGGTGAGATTTGTATAACATATATAATGAAGTTCATCTTATTCCCTCTTCTCATTATACATAAGTGCCTTTATATAGGCAAACAAAACTAATATAATAAGTGAAGTGGATAAGTCAGTTGTAGTAAACTTGGTGACAACGTAATTCATAAAATATTATCAATGGATAACTGTTATCCTAATGGATAATTATCCATTTTATAACACTTCCCCTTAATTATCCATTTCTAGTGATGTTGTGCTGTGGACTGCTTCGTTAAAAACTTTTTCATAGAAAAATCCGTTTAGGATAAAAACCATGATAAAGTAAAAGAGTGCAATCTCCCTTTGGAAAACGGATATGATCTTTTTTCATAAATCGCGTAGATGACGTAGTGTCCCCCTCGAATAAGTCTTGTCTCGTCATAGGCTCCATAGATTGATTCATCTTGATCATTTTCCTTGCTTGTCACGATCTCGTTACGAACTTATCAATGTATGATAAATCGTTTGGAATATGATAGGCCTTTATCATTGGGATTATAGTATTTCTCTTAGACATCTATCATTGGCGTATTCTTTGCTGTCTCGTTAAAAACCTCGTCATGGAAAATCCTGTGGGACAAAAACCATGATCGGAAAAAAGAGTACAGCAACATTCATCATATCATATTTCTCCCTTGGAAACATCATCTTTACAAGATGCATTCCATAAATATATACCATTATTCTTAAAAGTTTTGCGTGTTCTTTGTTGCCTCGTTAAAAACCTTGTCATGAAAAATTCAGTGGGACAAAAACCATGATAAGGAGAAAAAGAGTATAACCACACCCATCATCACATAACTCTCCCAGGAAACAACATCTTTCATTCTGTATATATGTTCCACTCTTTTGGGAGTTTTTGCATGTTCTATGCTGCCTCGTTAAAAACTTTGTCATGGAAAAACCCAGTGGGACAAAAACCATAATAGGAGAAAAAGTGTACAGCCACGCATATCATTACCATTCTTGAAACAACCCGACCCCCTTTTTTTTTTTATACATTGGATTCGAATTAACATTCCCATAAATGCTAACTCTCAATAACCCAATCAACCAATTAATCAACAGCGGAAAACAAGACAAATAACCCAGTAAACCATTCAATAATTCATCCATAACAATAAGAAAAAAAAACCAATATCAAATCCATGACACAATTCAATATCTAAACCAGTTCACTCTCCACACCAGAATCACTAACATCCTAGCGGTGCTAACAACCTACTTCACTCAATCGAGACACTAGATCATCTCCTCTTCCTTGCCCGATCCCACGATCACACTTTCTCTTTACCTGCAACACATGGCAAAAAGAGTTGCGTGAGTATTATCACAAATACTCAACGAGACGGTCATCCCATCTACAGATTATATGATCAGGCATAAAAAGAATACAATACCAGGGTGAAACAAGCGGCACACACAAAACAAGCAAACAGAACAACAAACAGGCCAGCAGCCTCTGTGTCGATCGACACATCCTCTAGGCGTCGATCGACACACGACTGTCTGCTGCGTCGATCGACACAACCCACGTGTGTCGATCGACACGGCACCTGCTGATCGAAGGATCGAGCCTATCCTCTCATGGCTCCGATCCAATCGACCCCAACCGATCACCTGCAACATATCAACCCATAGCACACCACATACATACAACATAACAGCAATCAATTGCCTCCTATTCAACCTACACCTGATAAATCTATGGTCACGCACTCACCTTGACAACGGTTTGAACAAGGGAATCCGACGCGAACAAAGGAGAATATCTCACGACTCGCTTCACCAAAACGAAATCTGAGACCTGATCTGGAAACTAGACACCGAGATCTTTCCAACGGTGTATCGTGAGACTCCTAACTCCAAGCCAAACGTCGGGAAATCGTCTCCGAAAACTGCTACTCCGAACAAAAACTACAGAAAACTGCACGAACTACCCAAGTTCCAAAGGCCATAACTCAGCGACTACTCGACCAAAAGACAAGCGGTTTCTTTTCAAATCAAGAGCAAAGATCAGAGAACCTACCCCCAAAGTCTCGATCCAAACCGGCTTGATCTTCACCGCCGTTCGCCCACTCTAGAACTCGCCAGAAACACTCTCAAAAGCCCTCAAGGAAACCCTAGCTCTCTCTCAACTCTCTCTGACGGAAAGTGGCTAAAAAGCCTAAGGACAACGTGTTCCTTCTCTTATATACGAAGCCCTAAAACCCCTAAAACCAAACCGCGACCAAACCGAACCAAAACCAACTCCCAATTCTCACTTCGAAACCGTGTCGATCGACACTCAAACTGTGTCGATCGACACGGACCTCTCTGGTCGATTCCAACACGCGAACAAACACCCGTGTCGATCGACACACACCTGCTGCGTCGATCGACACCCTACCAAAAATCCTATTTTTGGATCACGGGCGTTACAATTCTCCCCTACTGACAAGGATTCGTCCTCGAATCACAGGCCAATAACCACTCAGATCCGTGCTAAGGTCACCACTTAAGCTCAGAAACCCGAACCAACCTTCCCGGAGATACACCACAATGTATCGCTGTAGTCCCGGCCCAGTCTGCCCGATCGATCGAACAACAATCAGACAAGAACATGTCCGACCCACCGTAGACCCGGCATAAAGGACTAACTGATCGTGCAACAATCAGACAAGAACATGCACGACCAAGACGCTACATTTCTCTCCGAAATTGCCTGAATCGAGGTTCCAGCACAAATACTAACCCTAGACTAGACCCTACCATCCAACCCACACACCTGACCCCACCGGTCAACCCACCTGAGATCCTTCTCGATCCCCGATGGCCATTCGGTCGCCCACTTGCAACCTGCTCAGACGCTATTGCTCATACTCATACTCATGACTCGTACACATATACACCACACCTACTCGCAGGATCGTCACCCTTTGAGCTACGGTGTGCAGAGAATCCACTATTCTCTGGAGAGACCCACTATCCATCAAAGTACATGTAGGAGACCCACCGTCCCCAGAGGCCCACTACCCCTCGAGTGCATCCAGGGAATCCACTATCCCCTGGAGAGATCCACTATCCCTCAAGTATACAGGAACCCACCGTCCCTAGAGAGGCCCACTATCCCCTCAAATGCATGCAGGGAAACCACTATCCCCTGGAGAGATCCACTATCCCTCATATCTACAGGAACCCACCGTCCCTAGAGAGCAATACTCTGCAGCGTGCCGTCATAGGCATCTATCGACCAACACGCCTCCATGGCTCACCATGACATTTCCCCACTGGAATTACTCAACAACGCTGTAACCCCCACTAGGTTACCGTAACCCCCCACTAGGTTACTACACATAAGAACTCGCATCTTACGATCCAACAATAATAAGAAAACATATCTTATTAATCCCCAAAACGTACAATCGTTACAACAAAACGAAAATATAACCACTGTAGCCACATGCTACTACAAAACCAAAACCAGCAAAAGAAAGAACTCAAGCCTCCGCTTGCTTCTCGAACCACTTCGGAAACTTGGCCTTCAACTTCACCTCCGGCTCCCAAGTCTCCTCCTCGACACCATCGCAGTCCCACACGACTCTCACCCCTCTTACGACGCAGAACCTTGACTCTCCTCTCGAGAATCCTCACAGGCCTCGCCGCTAATGTCATGTTGGGCTGAAGATCCTCCGGGATCCTAGCCAACACCTCCTCAGACTCATGTAGACACTTCCGCAGCATCGAAACATGAAAGACATCGTGAAAAACCCTCATACTCTGTGGCAACTCCAACCTGTAAGCTACCGTCCCAACCCGCTCAACCACTCTGAACGGACCCATAAACCTCGGACTCAACTTGTTCTCTGCAATGGATCTGTTAGGACCCCTCAACATGGCTGCCTTGAGATACACCATATCTCCCAGCACGAATTCCAACTCCCTCCTCCGCTTATCGGCATAACTATTCTGCCGATCCTGAGCCTCCTTCATGTTCAGCTTCAAGACACGGATCTTCTCCGTCGTCTCCTGAACGAAATCTGCACCAAACATGCTCCTCTCCCCCACCTGAGTCCAGCACAATGGTGTCCTACATGGCCTCCCATACAGAGCCTCATACGGAGCCATCCCGATACTCGCCTGATAACTGTTGTTGTACGCAAACTCTACCAAGCTCAGATGATCTGCCCAATGACCACCGTAGTCTAACACACACATCCTCAGCAAGTCCTCCAATGTCTGAATCGTCCTCTCAGACTGCCCATCCGTCTGAGGATGATATGCTGTACTCATATGCACCTTCGTGCCCATCTCGGCCTGAAATGCTCCCCAGAACTCCGAAGCAAATCTCGGATCTCGGTCTGACAAAATGCTCGCAGGCACCCCATGCAACCTCACAATCTCCCGCACATACTTCCTAGCCAACACTGCAGCCCCATCAGTCTTCTTAATGGCCAGAAAATGTGCTGTCTTGGTCAGACGATCCACAATCACCCAGATCGCATCATAAGTCCGCGAGATCGGCAAACCTGTCACAAAGTCCATAGTCACCATATCCCACTTCCACTCCGGCATAGGTAGACTCTGCAATAACCCACTCGGAACCTGATGCTCAGCCTTCACCAGCTGACACACGTTGCACCTCGAAACCCAACTCGCAACATCCTTCTTCATCCCGACCCAGTGGTAGTACCTCTTCAAGTCCCGGTACATCTTGGTCGCTCCAGGATGAATCGACAGCATGCTCGAATGAGCCTCACTCAGAATCTTATGCCTGAAACTCTCATCCTTGGGTACACAGACCTGACCGTTCACCAGTATCATCCCACTCCCGGAGACTTGATACTCTGAACCCGCCTGCTGAGAAGCATCAATCAAACCCTGATCCTTCTCCTGAGCTATCCGAACTCTGCTCAGCAAGTCCGCTCGGTTAGCTGCCTCTAACCCCAACGGCTCCTGCGAGATAACACACAGGCTCAACGCGCCAATCTCGCTCGCCAGCTCCTCTAAATCCCGCTCCTGAGCCGAAGCAACCCTCTTCCGACTCAACGCATCTGCAACCAGATTAGCCTCCCTGGATGGTACTCAATCTCCAGGTCGTAATCCGCTACCAGTTCCATCCAACGCCTCTGCCTCAGGTTCAGCTCTGGCTGAGTGAAGAAATACTTCAGGCTCTTGTGGTCCGTGAACACCTAGACCTTCCCACCATAAAGGTAAGATCGCCAGATCTTCAGGGCGAAGATCACTGCAGCCAACTCCAAGTCATGTGTAGGGTAATTGCACTCATGCTTCCTCAACTGCCTCGAAGCATAAGCAATCACCTTCCCCTGCTGCATCAGAACACACCCCAACCCCACACCAGATGCATCCGTATACACCACATACAGCTCGCCCGCATCAAGCAACGCCAATACTGGAGTACTAGTCAGCATCTCCTTCAGCTTCCCGAAGCTCTCCTCACACTCCGCAGACCACACAAACTGAACATCCTTACCCGTCAACTTCGTCAACGCCTGCGCCATACTCGCAAAACCCTTGACGAACCTCCAGTAATACCCAGCTAATCCAAGGAAACTCCTGATCTCCGTCGCATTCCTCGGTCTCGGCCAATCCCTAATAGCCTCGATCTTAGCTGGATCCACTGAAACTCCCTCGGCAGACACGACATGCCCCAGAAAATCCATCTCCCGCTGCCAGAAACTGCACTCACTGAGTTTCGCATATAACTTCTGTTCCCGCAGCTTCTCCAGAACCAACCTCAGATGAACCTCATGTTCCTCCGGAGTCCTCGAGTACACCAAGATATCGTCGATAAAGATAATAACGAACTCATCCAAGTACTCCTGAAACACCCCGTTCATCAGCCTCATGAATGCCGCTGGCGCATTCGTCAACCTAAACGGCATCACCACGAACTCGTAGTGTCTATACCTCGTCCTGAAAGCCGTCTTCCTCACATCGACCTCATCTATCGGAATCTGATGGTATCCCGAAGCCAAATCGATCTTGGAAAAACAAGTAGCCCCCCGCAACTGATCCAACAACTCATCAATCCGCGGCAGAGGATACCTGTTCTTCACTGTAACCCGATTAAGGCCCCGGTAGTCGATGCATAATCGAAAACTACCATCCTTCTTCTTCACAAACAACACCGGCGCTTCCCACGGTGAACTACTCGGTCGGATGAAACCCTTACCCAGCAAATCATCCAACTGCTTCTTCAGCTCTGCCATCTCCGCTGGAGCCATGCGGTAAGGTGCCTTAGATATCGGAGTAGTCCCAGGCTCCAACTCAATCGTGAAAGGATCAGACCTAGACGGCGGCAATCCCTGCAACGACTGAAACACATCCTGGAAATCCCGGACAACCCGAATATCAACCAAAGCGACCTCCCCAACAGACTCTGGCATCATAATCGTCAGCAAGTACGCCTCACAGCCCTTATCAATCAACTGCGCGGCCTGAATCGCCGAAATCATCAAACTCCCGGAAGTCGGCCTGATGCCCTGATAAACCAACCTCCCCGACTCACGCTCAAACACCACTCGACCTCGATGACAATCCAAATGAACCTTGTAACGATCCAGCCAATCCATCCCCAAAATGACATCGTACAATTCCACTGGACTGATAACCAAATCTGCCGGCATGACCTCTCCTGCCACCAGAACATCTACTCCACAAGCCCGCCCGAAAGTAGCCAAAGTCTTCCCTCCAGCCACTCTAACCACTCCCGGCTGCTCCCCGGAATCGCTCCGGATCCCACTGCACTCCGCACACTCCGGTGTAATGAAACTATTCGAGGCTCCAGAATCGAACAAGACATGGGAATCACGCCCGCCTACTACTAAGGTCCCTACACCATTCATGTGTCACAGAGCCTAGAGTATTATCACAGATACAAGACTCCCAAACAAGCAATTCACAACGTTAAAAATTGAGAATTCACCAAGTTAAGGTTTAAGTACCTGTGATCGGCCTGGCGCTAGGACCCCCCGTCTCCGCCGAAGTGAACACACGCGGCGCAGCAAGCTGCCTCAACGGCTGCACATCAACTGCCGCCCCCTGCACCGGCTGCACCACTGCCACTGCCATCTGTAACTTGGGACACCTCAACCTAATGTGCCCCGTCTCTCCGCAATGGAAACACGCCTGTGTAGTCCGAACCTCTCTCCTCTTCGGACAAGCTGCCACCCGGTGCTCCGTGCTCCCACAACCATAGCACCCCGTACCACTCTGACCACTCTGGGCCCTCTAACCGGAACCCGAAGAGCCCTCCCACTTCCTCTTCTGTCCCTGAGCCGGCTTACCGCCCCGGCTCGCACCTGCCTGCTGCTGCTGCAGCCTCCTCTGCTGCTGCTGCTGCACCGGTGGACTAAGCGCTGCAGCCAGCTCTGTCCCCATATCAACCTCAATGGCTGCCGAAGTCTCAACCAACTCCGCCCTCGTGGCGTACTTACGAGCCCTGCACAGCGTCCTCAGCACCGGTCGAAGTCCCTGCATGAACCTCCTGATCTGGGACTCCTCGCTCCCAAACTCTCTACCAGCATACACCAACAGCCGACCGAACTGCTCATCATAACCCCGAACCGAACTCACTCCCTGAGTCAGCGCCAAAAACTGCGCCTGCATCCGGTCCACCGCCTCCTGCGGAAAATACATGGCGTCAAACTCTGCCAAGAATTCCGCCCAGGTCATCCCCGCCTGAGGCCTCCTGCTCGTCACACCTCTCCACCACAGATGTGCATCACCCTCCAAATAGTGAACCGCAAGGTCCACTCTGTATCCCTCGGGACACCTCAGCACCTGGAAATTACGCTCCAGACGACTCCTCCACGCAGCAGCCTCCTCAGGCTTAGCACCGCCCGAGAAATACCCAGTAGTAATCCTATGCATCTGCTCCAAAATCCTCAGGTATGAAGGAGCCTCCTCTGCAGCCGCCACACCGGGCTGCCCCCGGACCACTGCTGGCTGAACACCCGCCGCTAACGGTTCCACACCAGCCACCCCTGGCTGTACACCCGGAGCAAACCCCTGAGCCGGTGCCCCACCTGGCAACCGCTCAAGAACCTGAAGCATCATCGCTTCTAAACGGTCTAACCGACCCTGAGCATCGCCCCCGCCAGGACCCCACCTGGGCCCTGCGCCACACTGGCTAACTCTGTACCACTCACTGGCTCTGGAGGTATTTGCGACTCTGCAACCTCCTCCTGCGTGGCCTCCTGAGTCCCACTCGACTCAACAGGATCAACCGCCGATCCCCGACCACGGCCGCGACCACGCCCTCTAGCCCCACGGGCACCACGACCTCTGCCTCTAGCCATCTCTCACTGACTAATCACAGAAGACTAAGCATTAGAAACGGAAATCATAAAACGAAAACACTTACCGTGGAATCATATTGAAGGCTCGGAGAAGATGATCCAGGACTCCAAACCCAAGCAACAATCAACTGACTAACTCACATAATCAATTAACACTATTCTACACAGTCAGCAATACATGCAGTTACTAAGTTCTCCCGCCCTAGAACCGTAAGGGCTCTGATACCAAATTGAAACAACCCGACCCCTTTTTTTTTTTTTTTTATACATTGGATTCGAATTAACATTCCCATAAATGCTAACTCTCAATAACCCAATCAACCAATTAATCAACAGCGGAAAACAAGACAAATAACCCAGTAAACCATTCAATAATTCATCCATAACAATAATAAAAAAAAACCAATATCAAATCCATGACACAATTCAATATCTAAACCAGTTCACTCTCCACACCAGAATCACTAACATCCTAGCGGTGCTAACAACCTACTTCACTCAATCGAGACACTAGATCATCTCCTCTTCCTTGCCCGATCCCACGATCACACTTTCTCTTTACCTGCAACACATGGCAAAAAGAGTTGCGTGAGTATTATCACAAATACTCAACGAGACGGTCATCCCATCTACAGATTATATGATCAGGCATAAAAAGAATACAATACCAGGGTGAAACAAGCGGCATACACAAAACAAGCAAACAGAACAACAAACAGGCCAGCAGCCTCTGTGTCGATCGACACATCCGATCGACACATCCTCTAGGCGTCGATCGACACACGACTGTCTGCTGCGTCGATCGACACAACCCACGTGTGTCGATCGACACGGCACCTGCTGATCGAAGGATCGAGCCTATCCTCTCATGGCTCCGATCCAATTGACCCCAACCGATCACCTGCAACATATCAACCCATAGCACACCACATACATACAACATAACAGCAATCAATCGCCTCCTATTCAACCTACACCTGATAAATCTATGGTCACGCACTCACCTTGACAACGGTTTGAACAAGGGAATCCGACGCGAACAAAGGAGAATATCTCACGACTCGCTTCACCAAAACGAAATCCGAGACCTTATCTGGAAACTAGACACCGAGATCTTTCCAACGGTTTATCGTGAGACTCTTAACTCCAAGCCAAACGTCGGGAAATCGTCTCCGAAAACTGCTACTCCGAACAAAAACTGCAGAAAACTGCACGAACTACCCAAGTTCCAAAGGCCATAACTCAGCGACTACTCGACCAAAAGACAAGCGGTTTCTTTTCAAATCAAGAGCAAAGATCAGAGAACCTACCCCCAAAGTCTCGATCCAAACCGGCTTGATCTTCACCGCCGTTCGCCCACTCTAGAACTCGCCAGAAACACTCTCAAAAGCCCTCAAGGAAACCCTAGCTCTCTCTCAACTCTCTCTGACGGAAAGTGGCTAAAAAGCCTAAGGACAACGTGTTCCTTCTCTTATATACGAAGCCCTAAAACCCCTAAAACCAAACCGCGACCAAACCGAACCAAAACCAACTCCCAATTCTCACTTTGAAACCGTGTCGATCGACACTCAAACTGTGTCGATCGACACGGACCTCTCTGGTCGATTCCAACACGCGAACAAACACCCGTGTCGATCGACACACACCTGTGCGTCGATCGACACCATACCAAAAATCCTATTTTTGGATCACGGGCGTTACAATTCTCCCCCTGGAAAAGCATCATCTACCAGAGATGCATTCCAATAATTCATACTCTGAGCTATGTCATTTAGTGTATGAACATTGAGAAGGGGATGTTCAACATCTGAATATTTGGACAATGAATCTTGCGAAAGCCGTATTTCTTGTGGTTAATAAACACACAGATGACCATCTAATAGATGCGTCGAACTAATACATAAGTATCGAAACAACTCGCAAAATGGATGAATAGATCCACATATATCACCATGTATTCTTAATAAGAATACTAGAGATTCATTTCCAACACTGGCTAGTGATGGCCGAATTATGAGTTTTCCTTAAGAACATGTCTTACATGAAAACTCTCCCAATTGAAAAATCTTCTAGTTTGTCAATGGGTGGCCATTTGAATTTTACACAAATCTTCTCATTATGACTGATCCTGAATTGTCCTAGCCTCTCTTGTCAGACTTTAAATGTACTAGTAAACTTCTGGTTTACTGTAACATATGATTCAGTCGTATTTATTTAGTGCAGTATAATCCGGAAGACATCAATGGTAATTCTTCCAATGTATTCTTTGTTTCCGATGTAATGCAAAGATATTCAATGTCATTCTTATTCATACTTTCAATATGATATCCATTTCTCAAGATATTTCTGAAACTCAACAAGTTTCTGTATGAATGGGAGAATATAAATGCATCATCATTTATCTCAAACTTTATCCCCCTTGGGATTGAAAACATGACTCTACAAGAGTTTGTGATGATCTTTGCATCATCAGATATAGTACTCACGCTTTTAGCGGTGTCCCTTAATTTGAGATTGGAGAAATACTTTTTATTCCTAAGTATTTTGTGCGTCGTCGCATGTTTGCCAA
The DNA here is from genome assembly GCA_964056655.1 of Arabis hirsuta. Classification (NCBI taxonomy): domain Eukaryota; kingdom Viridiplantae; phylum Streptophyta; class Magnoliopsida; order Brassicales; family Brassicaceae; genus Arabis; species Arabis hirsuta. The sequence goes on along the minus strand of OZ053302.1, from coordinate 18,612,070 downwards.
ACATATATCTCCGTCTTTGATCTCAAATTGTGACATCTCTTTTTGGAAGATTCACTGAACAGAGTCTTAGTGAATAAACTTGTATGATCATCATAATTTCTCGAGTCACTGAACTAGTCCATCCCGTTCACGTAGAAGATCATTTTTGATATGTTTGAGTTTCTAGCTCAAATTTCTTTTTACGTACAATCTTCTAAATGCTCAATTGTACTTACGAGTTATTCATACTTTTCTTAAAAACTATTTTGTCTTTCTTTCTTATTGTAAACATATCGTATATCTCCCAATCTGTTGTAGAGGAGGTATTATTATGAGTTACTCACACAACATTTAAAATTTTGGTACTTCTAGACCAAATAACATTTCATTTAGAAATGCTTAAAATGTGAGCTTTACAGAAATCCTTTCCAGATAACATCTCTTTCACTAGATGTTTGATTTTGGAATACCTGAGGACAATGCCGTCCTACCAAGGTCTTTGATTCCAAAACATTCTATAATACTATTTGCGATAACTCTTCAGGAGTTTCAATCGCATGGAGTTCCCGGGAACATAATAATGATATCATTAATCCCTCTAGGATCATTTATATAAATGTTGAGGCGCAATCCAAGTCACTTTGTTCATTCATTCTCTTGGACAAACCCTTTTAATGTTTGGACTTCTGGTCCAAAAACTTCTCGTTCGTCAAACGAGTATAATACAGACTTGATTGCCTTTTTTAACTTATTGGCCAATATTTTCTCTACACTCATTCTTAGAGCGGAGATTCAAGATCCTCACTAATCACATCGCGCACTTTCTTGTTTATATTGTGTCGACATTTATTTGATCTTTGGTTCTATTTTATCGTAATGACATGGTTAATCGAGATCTCTAAATCATTCTCAATGATTTCTTTCAGGTACCTGATTTCATTATTAATCATAACGATCTTTTTACTCCTCTTTAGGAGTTTGATCGTCCTTTTATTTGCTCCATTTTCTTATTGAAGATTTTCTTTATCTTTGGAACCAAGTACTCTATCACGTCTTTTACATGTTATAGACTTAATAGATTCTCCTTTAGAGACATCTATTTTATTGGAGCATTTAAACTGCAATATGAGATTTCACTTTTCTCTTAAATGAATTATCTTTTGAACTTTCAAGTTCATATTCATGAGGATCTTTGATAATTCTTTTCTTGAAATCTCATCAGCCTTTTATTTGATTTGCAACATATTTTTGAATAATGATCCTTTTAAACTTTTGAACTCCACGTTCACATTGACTTGCTCAAGGATACCAACTATTCAGTCATTTTCCCATAAAAAAATTTCTCATCAAAAAGATGATTGCAAATCTTATAATAAATCCATCTCTACTTGATGGCTTAATATACTACATGCACGACTGTATGGTATATGCCAAATCATAGAGATTAAATTTCACCATAATATATCTTTACAATTCTTTGGACTTGCTTTACAAATAAATCGTTAGGCTTATTTTGAATGTGAACATAACCTTATTTATGTTCTATCTCGACATAGAGTAAGTGATAAATTTTAGGATGCAAAATCAGCAAAAGTGATCAAGTTTTGGGATATAAGCTCACCAAAATTATTAACTTTGTCGATGTGGGATTCTTTAATTCTCTCCCTCGAGATAATAACTCTTCTAGTTCATTATCTCGTACTTTAGGATCAATAACATATTCATCTTGGATCATGTGTTCTATCTCAGATCCTTTAAACTTCCAATACGGGATTCTCAATACCCTTTTCAAGATAATGGAGCTTCTTACCCATTCATCCGAACCGAATCTCACTTTTAGATCGGTTATACAAGAGGTGTAATTGTGGAGATAAAGAACTCAACCACCATATCCAATGAGCCTTTTTAACAAAATAAAATGGTGATTCAACTATGATAGCCTTATTTTCGCTTGAGACATGTTACGTGAAAAACTTCTGGTTTTCACATGAATTTTCAATGATCTTTTATATCATTGTTAAATCAGGACAGCATAACCGCTCATAATTTTTTTTCTTAAATCACGTAGTAAAGTTCTGGTTTATTACCATACCAATTCAGTAAACTTCTGGTTTACTATACATTTTACCATCCTTATTCTTTGTATGTACGACTACATACAAGCATGTCACAGCCATATGCTCTTCCAGAGCATTCGCTCTTCTAGAGCGTTTGCACTGTCCAATATTATATTAACATGTGCATCGTAAATTCTCTTATAAGAATTTATTTTATTTTGAATTCTCAATCAAATAAACATGATAAGTAATTGAGCATAAAAACAACATAATTTAAAACAGATTCAGGAGGCAAAGCCTTCCATATAATTTACAATAATAATAATAAACAGAATTAAATAACGGTAAAAAATAATAATATATCAATAGGCATAGTCTTCAACATAATCAAAGAGGCAGACCCTACCATGAGATTACGGAGACATAATTTTTTTTTTTAAATTGATCAAGGAGGCAGCAGCGCCTACCATAACAATGATCAATTCGGAAAAGAAAGTCTATTATATGGGTTTTCCAAGAAGCAGAGCCTTCTATATAATTTACAATAATTAAATTAACTGAAATAAAATAATTAAGCAGAAATAAATAATTGTAAAAACATAATAAATTAATAGGCATAGTCTTTCACATAATCAAGGAGGCAGAGCCTGTCATGAGATTACGGAGACATAATTTTGATTTAATCAACGAGGCAACGCCTACCATATAATGATCAAATCCGAAAAACATAGCCTATTATATGTCTTCTCATAAATAACTAGTAAGCCCTAGCTTACTATAAAATCAAGGAGGAGGTGTAATCTACCGCTCCGTAAATAATACTTAGATTTAAATTTAGATCAAAAACACATAAATCAAAATCTCACATTTCTGGTATAGAACAGATATAAACCGTTTTTACCTTTTTGGTATATATGATCGGATAGACAGATTATCATGTTGATAACATGTTATAAACTATATACTATAAGGTGAGATTTGTATAACATATATGTATATATATATATGTATCTATGTATATGATATATATATATATATATATATACTATATGATCTTTTGGTATAATAAGAGACGAGAGGGAGGGAGAGAACAAACGAGATATAAGAATGAAATTCATCTTATTCCCTCTTCTCGTTATACATAAGTGTCTTTATATAGGCAATCAAAACTAATATAATAAGTGAAGTGGATAAGTCGGTTTTAGTAAACTTGGTGACAAAGTAATTCATAAAATATTACCAATGGATAACTGTTATCCTAATGGATAATTATCCATTTTTAGTTATGTTTTTTAATTAAAACCATTAACCATCACAAAACCAATCAAATATTTTGATGAAATTTTTTCAAAAATGCCATTTTTCAAGTGTCAGTTTACAAAAATACGAGTTTTTCAAAACTATTTATTCATTATATTATTTATGTTTAGGTTAATTATATTGTATTAGAGTTTAATTTTGAGGGTATAAAGGGGTTTAGGGGTCAAAATATGTTTTTATGGTTTAGAATTTTAAGATTTAGGCTCTAAAAAATTATAATTAGTGGCATTTTTGCAAATGAGCACCAAAAATGACATTTTGCAAATGTGGACACAAAATGTGGTATTTTTGTAAATGTCCCTATTTTGATTTATCAAGACTTTTTTACGTTTTTTCTAAACTCGATCTAAATGGTGGTATGATTTTTGTCGATTGGTTGTTAAATGCAATTTGTGATGACTTTTTTTTATTGGGAAAATGGCATAAAAAACTTTCAAAGTAAAGACCATTAGCACTTTAAACCTCCATAGTTTAGCACTCACGCTATAACCCTTCAAAGTAATATGTTTAACTAAATAAACCTTCAAATTTGGTTTTTTGTTTGCGCCGCCATTTCCGCAGAACAGTAAATTCTGTCATCAGAACAGTTAACTCCGTTAAGTTTTTAATTAAAAAAAATTATAATTTTTTAAATATGTTTTTTTAAAGAAAAACAATAAAACCAGATTTTGTTCATCTTTTTCGTCCCCTTCTCTCGTTGAATAAGTTCTTCGATTATCGCTCCTACCCAATTTGTGGTTGTTCTGAACATTTAAATATCTCATGCTCATCAAATTTTTGTTTTGGTCTGCATCTTTAATTTCTTTTTCAACTTGATGTCATCTTTTCACCAAACTAAATTCGTAACCCTAATTTTCTAATAGTTGAGAAACAAATTAAATCCAAAAATTCTACACTTGAATCTAGATGAAATTCGTTTGCTTAAGATGAAATCTATACTCGGGATATGTTGAATGGATCTTCTATCGTTGTTTCTGATAATTCTCAGGTGATTCATGGCTTTGTCGTTGTTGAATCTTGTTTTGGGATTCGGATTTTGGAAGCATTGGATTCGGTTAAAAGTGATTCCATCTTTGTATGTTTAAGAGATAAAGTGATTCCATCATTGTAGTTAAAGAAAATTGGGATGAAATTTTGTGGTTAAGTGAAATATGAAATTGAAAGGAATGATGAAGAAAGGTTGACAAAAAAAAAAAAAAAAAAAAAAGGGATGAAGAAGAACAAGAAAAAGAAGAAGAAGAAGCAGCGAGAAAGAGGAGGAAGAAGATATAATTTTAATATTTTAAAAAAAATCGAGACAGTGTTTTAAACCCACAAAGCGAAACAACAACCAAAATCTTATCCCATTTCAGCTAAATCATTCGATCTCTTCTTCTTTTCCACAAAAGAAATCGTACACAAAAACTCAAATCGATTTGAGTTTTTCTTCTCTCCAAATTTTCGAATATTCTTCACATTCCAAAGGGAAGAACTTTTTTTTTTTTAACTTTTTTTTGTTAATTTAAAAAAATAAAAAAAATAATTATAATTGTTTTTAATTAAAAATTTAACGGAGTTAACTATTCCGATGACAGAGTTTACTGTTCAGTTAACGGAAATGGCGGCGCCAACAAAAAAACCAAATTTAAAGATTTATTTAGTTAAACATATTATTTTGAAGGGTTATAGAGTGAGTGCTAAACTATGGAGGTTTAAAATATCAGTGGTCCTTATTTTGAAGGTTTTTTATGTCATTTTTCCTTTTTTAAAAATGTAAATTGAACGGTTTTTAACTTAAAACAATAACAATAACCTTAAATAATTAACTTGACCAACACAATCACATTGTTTAATAAACACAAAAATGGCAAACTTATAATACTAAGATCAAAGACCATTACAAATCTTACTTCAAAGCATTGACCAATTGGGCGCTGCCTGAAGGGATGAAGATTTTCTGACAAGAATGAATCATTGTGCAAACGATCTGAAGAATATGACCTGCGGCAATGAATTCACAACCCCCAAAGCCGACCAAGCTCGAGGGAAAGAAATTGTTGTCGACAATATTGGAGCCAACGCGACGAATACCCGAGTGAACCAGACTACCACAATAACAAAAACGACGCCAGAGTTCCTTACTCAAATGAAGACGATGCTTGAGACACTTCTCAAGATATCGATGGAGCAGGAGAAGCTAAATAAAGCGGTAACCGACGAGCTGCGACTTCTGTCACGGGGAGCCGAGTCCGAGGAAGGGAGTAGGCCTAAACATGAGATCTAAATGATGCCTCAATCCGACGACCTTAAACTTCTCAACACCGATCGGCTTGCGGAGAATCCGTGGCTTGCCTCCGATTCATCCTGCCCCAAGTATCGCCAAACTAAACGCCACGACAAACACTCCTACATCAGACAAATCGGCCCCAGTGATAAATCTGGAAGAAACCCCAAAAAGGGACCGAAAATCGGAAGACAATCGGGAACTCGAAGGTGGAGACCGAGCATGAATTCAGCGGAACAACTCAGAGCTTGAACGCGACCAAGAATTCTACGACGAGGAAGAAAATGTTCTCTGGGTAGAGCGATCCCATCTCGAGGAAGAACGCAAGGCGTTTGTCCAAGTTCAAAAGAATGAGATGGCAAAAGTATGAGCGGAGATGGAGCGAGCCGCTGCTAATTTAAGGGTTGCTTGATCCCAGATACATCGGGTCACTAGTAAGGCATCTAGAATCGATCGAGTGCTCGAAAAAGCGCGGACCATCCCTTTCACAACTCGAATCACAAGGGCAAATGTCTCTAACCCCAAAAGGGTTAAGATCTCCGTTTATAAAGGAAAAATCAATACAAAAGAGCATCTTCTTACATTCGCAATAGCGATGGGACAAGCCAACTTCAAAGAAAACGAAAAAGACATCGGCCAATGTTTTTTGTTCGTGGAAAACCTCAAGAGGCCAGCTCTTCAGTAGTTCTCCAGACTTGAAAAGAATTCAATCGACAACTACGACCAACTATGTACTGCATTCCTAAAACACTACGAAATATTCATGGAACGCCAAAGTTCTAATCCCAACTTATGGACCATGGTGCAAGGACAACATAAAACTCTTCACAGTTTCATCGAACGATTCAAGACTCTATTATTTAAGGTGGAAGGATTGAGCAATAAGGACGTGCTGGAAGCCTTAAAGATAGCCATATCGTTCGATTCGAATTTCTGAGAGGAGATAGCTATTAACGAGCCATCCACAATCCAAGATGCCCTACATCGAGCAATAGGTTTTGCTGAAAATGAAGAAGCGGTTCAAATACTGGCTCGGAAGTACGAAAAATCGAAACAAACCAAAAACTCAAGCAATCTCTCTCAAGTCGCAAACCCCCTAACTCACAAGAAGAATAATCAGGGTTCGGTTTCGTCAAGCATGAAAAAGGATTCAAGAGAGCACACAATTACCATGTCGACTCTCAATGCCACGTCCGAAGTCGAAGACGAGGTAGAGGAAATGGCATCTAGAATAATACGTGGACGAGGAGCCAGGGCATGTTTGATGAGGCAGCCTATTGTGAACACCATCGCGTCTACAGATACTCTACGTGTAACACCCCTGATCCGGATTATGTCCAAGTTGATCCGATTGGTCGCGCAACAATCAAACAACAACATGCGCAACCAACTGTAAACCATAACCAGACCAAAGATGCTACATATTTGCACTTAGCCGTCCGTTCCGAGATTCCAAAAACACATCTAGAAACTTTAGACCAGAAGTCCAAGTACACATTTCTTGTTGAACACAATGCAAGGCTTCGCAACCCGAGTTATGAGAGATAGTTGGTTCGTTCTGTACTAAGACTAGTATCATCTGCAACCCAAGTTTAAACAAACTTCTTTTTGTACATACTTATACATATGTTTTACAATAAGTTATCAAACCATTTATACATGTTGTAGTCACGAGTCAGGTTGTTCAAAGTATACTACTACATATTAAACACATATCTGTTTTATAAAAAAATAGACAATCTACACCTTATGCTCCTCCTACCCCGTCTAAGACCCCACTATTGGTTATCTGCAAAACAAATTGGAGTCATGAGTACTAATTACCCAGTGAGACTAGGCTCCCCTAACAAGCAATAATAATTTCACACTTAAACCAAAAATTCTAATCAACAAGCAATCATGCAACAATCACAGAAATACAGAATAATTAAGTATACATATCTGAAAGCTACAACATCATTAAAATATTAGAATGAATGCAACGCAACAAAACGTCTAACATAACCTAGGGCCCTTGCGTAATAGATCATTTCTTCCAGTTTGAGTAAACACCTATGTCACAGTCACAAAGACACATGAGCATAGTACATCACTTTTCGAGTTCCACCTCAATGTGACTATCTCGAACCACACCGTTGTGCAGCACTTGGCCATAGGTGATCAAGCCACAAACCAAGTCTTCCTACCTTACGGTAAGGAATCCTCTGGAAGCACCTAGTCATGGCCGTGGGGTTTAACCAACCACGCCTAATCCTCATGATCGTGGGGAATTACTCAACCACGCCGAATTCCCATCCTAACAATATATGCATAACTACCAAAACATACAATAACAATATCAATACTTAGAAATTATCACAGAAAATCACAAAGAACCTCCATGCTATTTTTGATCGTTATATGGATGATGTCGTCAAGACGGATCATCAAATGCATACAAAGATCACCCAACACCAATAAGTCGTTAGTACAAACAAACATCTAAAACTCATGTAGCACGCAATCAAATAACCAAATATTATGCACAAACAATCAAAGATAACACTTAACCAAAATCCTAATTCTAGCAGGACCCTCTACGGTTATAAGCAAAATAATAAACAAACACGTATGCTCTACTCCTGACAAATGACAAGCATCACCTCTTCCGAACGGTTATGGTTTGGATTCGAACTTACGCTCTAGACCAGACCTCCCTTTAATTTAAACAGACAGAGATTAGGCTAGATTTTCAACTATTTCTGCTCTTAGTCGATGGTTCACGACAACGTCGTGGCTGGATGACGTATGCAGACAAAGGTTCGGATTTTTCTAAGGCAATTTATCAAAAGTTTGTAACGAAATCTATGTGAAATATGGGAGCTACTAGGTCTTATAGATAAGCTTAAGCAAGCGAGTAGGCAGGGAGCTGAGTCAGCATATGTGTGTTGTGCTTTCTCAATGACTTGTTACACACGGTCGCGACACCTCGTGCTTACGGATTTGTCGTGCTTGCGGATTTTCATGATTAGATTTTTTTTGCTTCAAATGACTCGTCACTCAGGATGGCGACGCTTTGTGATTACAGGTTTGTCGTGCTTCTCGCCACCCCAGGGTTATTAAATTATGGCTAACTATCGTAATTTGGGCCTTAAACTCATGGCAAAACTAGCAGTAGACACACTTAAGGGCGAAATCAACCTTAAAGATTTTGAGATGGATGTAAACGTCGATCGCCTATAACGCGCAAACACCGACCCTCCGAAGAAAAGAAGACAGGAAGACGAACCGGAGCAAAGAGGTCCTCGCCAAAGAATTGACATGATAATGGGACGATCTGACATGTTGTCTGCAATTAAGGCATACCAGTGATGAGCCGAAACTAGCATCAACTAGTCTAAACCATCCAGGTTCCCAAACAAAGTGATTACGTTTGAGGAACAAGAAACCGAGGGTATCGACCGACGATATAATGATCCATTAGTAATCAAGCTAACTGTAGACGATCGCGATACAGCGCGAGTGCTGATGGATACGAGCAGTTTGGTGGACATAATTTTCTGCGATACCCTCCAACGAATGAGCATTGATCTTTCCAAGGTCGTATCGTCACCAAAGCCAATCATTGAATTTTTTGGAGAGACCACAATGACGATGGGGATGATTAAGCTTGAAACACCCCAACCCGGACTCTAAGTCCACGGTGGTTGTTCCCACTCGGATCACTAAGTAACTCTGAGTCATCCAGTCCGTTTTAGGGTCCAATCCTTAAAACAATCCGTTTTCGAGGTTCAATTCTGAGATTCTTTTACAATCGATTCGTTTATAATAATATAGAGTTAAGCTAAGTAAAAACCATATCTTTATTAGATAATATCATCAGATTCGATTCATTGATCAGTTTGCATTATGCTATTACAATGAATCGATCCTAACTATCTAAAACAACACCACCCATCGATCTCGGCCACGGTCTTCACGCGCCTAAGTATGATCCTTCTCACGATCACCATCGTTTCCTGAAACCAAAGGAACATAAGTAACCCATCGTTCACTAAGCGATCGGATCAGTGCACATGCCAAAATACCTAGATCATGCGGTCTAATGACTTAGTCGAATCCGAGACTTGGCGCCGAGGTTCACCACCTCCGGCTTGGATCGAGTCACCAAATCCGTCAAGATCCCCAAGTGACTCACCTTACCGTGGATCATCCTCAAGCCTAAGCCCAAATCCGACCAAGATCAAGTGGATCTAAGAATAACATCGAGTCTATCATAAGAGAGCCTTAGCCCGAGCAGGACTTCACCGAATCACCAGTAGTCTCGACTCTGAGCATCAAGCCAATAACCGCCCAACCGCCTGTAATTGTTCCACACGCTGGATATGTGCGGCACCCAACAGGCACCGCCCAGCTGCCTCAACTGCCGATTACTCTTCCCAGCTAGGTCGAGCTATCCGGCAACTAGTCGAGCTGACTTAGCTTGACCGTTTAGCTGGTTTCAGTTCAATTTTTCCCTTAGACTTCATTATCTTGGCCAAGTCCTTGCCACAACTGGACTTAGTCATTTTTAAGACCATGGAACGGATTCACCTTTGATTTCCTTTCGAGTTATTCCGCATTGCCGACCATGGTCCGTCCTACCGATCCTATCGCCGATCGGGGACGTTACAAAGCTACCTGTCTTTGCTTGTGATCGAACCAAGATCTTAGAATTTTCTATAGCGGATCACCCTCCGATTTAATTATGATCATGGAGACTCCCTGGATAAATTCAATGCGAGCCATGCCGTATACCTACCATATGTGTATCAAGTTTTCAACCCCAAAAGGTGTGAAAACGATTTTAGGAAACTAGAAGGAATCTCGTATTTGTTTCTTAGCCAAGCATGAACTCTGCAACCATGTGACTTATCCCGCAGCGAACTAGGAAAAATGAAGACGAACCGCGAATCGGGGAAATATCATTCCAAACTCTTATAACAACTATAGATTAATGAAGATCGAAAAAAGAAGGTGCCTTGCTAACTTGCGATCTTGTCATCTCAATCTGTATAAACGATGAACAACCGAAGCGATGTCGAGATCAGAGCCAAACTTTAAAGAAAAATGTCAACACTCTCGCATGGATGGCGAAGGACATGCATGTGAACGACTTAGTGTTGCTAATCACGAGCTCAATATCGATCTACTATTCGAACCCGTGAAGCAGAAGAGGCCTAACTCAGACCCGATCAAGCCAAAATCATCAACAACGAGGAGGAGAGGCTTATGCGAGTTAGGTCCATCAAGAAGGTGAAGTACGCCAACTGGCTAGCTAATCCAGTCGTTGTAATGGGAAAAAATGGTAAATGGCGAGTGTGCGTAGACTTCACCGATCTGAATAAAGCTTGTTCAAAAGACAGCTTTTCGTTACCACACATTGATTGCCTAGTCGAAGCTACTACAAGCAACAAACTCCTAACGTTTATGGATGCTTTCTCTGAATATAATCAAATCCTAATGAAATTCTAAGGACCGCGAGAAGACAACTTCCATCACAGACTGCAAGATTATTGCTACAAAGTAATGCCCTTCAGTCTAAAAAATATCAGCGTAACGTATCAACGTTTGGTCAACAAGATGTTTGCTCATCATCTCGGAAAAAAAAAATGGAGGTATACTGATATGCTCAAATCTACCCTGAGCTACTCTCTCAAATTAAGAGATCGTAGTAGTACTTAGGGCTCGAATCCACAGGGAATCGATTCACACAAAAGACTGATGATTTCAAATTATGCTAAGTAAAAATGTATGAATGAAATAAAAATAACAAAGTCAAGCAGGCAGATTTTGATTTAGGTTCTAGAAATCAATAAGACAAAGGAGTTAGGCTATGGGTAATTCTTGGGAATGAATCGAAATTGAGGATAAAAGACTGTCAGGATTTAATTAAGTGCAGTTCTAGAACTCGAACACTAGTGTAAAATCAATCAACTTTCGTTGCAGAGACTATCTATGACTAAATCCCTAAATTCCAAATTTCTTTACAAACTTAGTGAATAAAGACAAGCAATAAGTTCAAGTTCGATTATTCACAAAATTACTAAGCCAAATTTCTTTGCGAATAGATAATTTTGCTCATCTAAGATTAGGTCAGGTTGTTAATAATACTTTCGCATCTATTAAAGCAACCTAGGATTTCCAATTTCGGTTGATCAATCTTAAAATCAGAGTTAAAGCAATCTATATGAAGAACAAGTAGATAAATCCCAACAGAGTTTCAATCCTAACAATTTCTCATCAAACCCTTGAATTTCCAAAACCTAACAATGAATGAAATAAATTGCATAAAAAGATAGAGTAAGAGATACAGAGGGTTCGAAATCGATGGAGGTCAAGCACATATTTGTTTCCCTTAAAGTTCTCCAAATCTCTCTCTCTCCAAGTCTCAATAGAAAACAAGATATCTTATGAAAACCTAAAAGAAAACTATATATAAGGTGTCAAAAACGGATTGAGCCTTGTGTGTAAACTTCTGGGTTTTTCAGGCAAAAGAGGAAATTCTTCAAAACTCCTTCTCGTTAGATACATGGGCGTCGATCGACGCAAAAAAGCTGTGTCGATCGACGCAGCTTCAAAGCTCGACTTCTCTTCGCGAAGGACATGTGTGCATCGACCGACGCAGCTTGGGTGCGTCGATCGATGCAAGCTCTAAAACTTGACTCCGAGTTGATCACTCCGGCCTTTCTTTCCTTGATGCTCCAAAATGCTTCAAAAGCTCCCATTATGCACCAATCGTCCCTTAACCTATAAAGACTCCAAAAAACTCGAAAAATACCAAAAAGACTCTATGAAAAGGACTTATATCATGGTCAAAAACGGGTAAAAACCATGATATATCATATACATAGACAAATATTTGCTTGGTGAGGATCCGAGCTCATGGGCGCGATAGTAGGAGAGTTGACGAGTGGGGTTACGGGAATGTTGTGGTTTGTGTTTCAAGGTCTAGTGAAGTGGTTTCGAGAGCAATTTTAGCAACGGTTGCAGCCGGAGCAAATGGGAAAGAAGTCTGCACAAACTACACATGGCGAGAGATGTAGATTCTTCTAGATTCTCTGTCCAAGCACATATACGCTTTCTGTGCAAGCGAGTACCCGAGAAATGTGCACGAAGTCGAGCGCTTCTCTAACTTTTGATTGGTATATGGTCTGAGCTTGGGGAAACACAGACACCCAAAAACTTGCAACTTGAGGTAATTTGGTGATTGCTTGAATAGTTTCTCATACGGTGTTTTGTTTTTAAGCATCGGACTTGGCATGTGATTTATAAGATACACCACCGTGCAAAATTTATAGTTCATGTAGCTTGATGGCATAGATGATTGACCAAGAAGCGTAATACCTGTTTCAACTATATATACGTTCTTTCTTTCGGTGATTGCGTTATGCTCCAGTGTGTGCGGTGGATTTGTTAGATGTGAAATCCTATTTTCAGACAATAAATTACTAAGAGCTACATATTTGCCACCATTGTCTGAATATAAGGTTCCAATCTCTCACTGAAATCGATTTTCTACAAGGGCTTTGAAGGCAATGAAAGTTTTTTTAGTTTGAGATTTATTTTTGAGACGATAAAGCGAGGTATAGCGAGTATAATGGTTTATGATAATTAAGTAATATTTATAATTATCAATTAATGTTGTGAGGCATCGCTATAGAGGAGTTCAAGTGAATGGTGTGAGGCGATAGTGTTTATGGAGGTTGTTTATGGGTTTTATTAATAAGAAAATTTGAATAAGACAATAGTTTAGTGATAGAGTATGATATAGGTAAAGAAAACTGAGAAACAATGGTTTTTAAAACAAAAATGGTGTCCTGGTCGGTACTGTCATGAGATAACATCGGGTTTTGTGTGGATGAAGCGAAGTTTATGGAAGTGATGGTAACGAGCCACTCGTACAACTCATCCTTGATTTTTTCTTGGAGCAATCATACCCATGTACTGAGGTCTTTCACCTGAAACGAGGTAGGGAAAAAAATTATATTACACATACGATAAACTAAAATAAGATTTCTATATAAACCAGGAAAGCAGAGAACATCTTTCAAAGTAAGAGTGCGTAAAGGTACGGAAAGTAATGAAGAACCCGTATGAGATATAGTCAAACCCATGCCATCCGCAATTTTCACTTTTTCTCCACCGTTGTATTGGTAGTGCAGAGCAAGATTGTTGAGGTATGAGGTAAGGGGATGTGTCGCACTACTGTCCATAATGCAGCTCGAAGCATTGTAAGAAGGAGCAACGAGATGAGCTCTTGGTTGCCATGGAGCTTGTGAGTTAGGCTGGGACGAAGTGTACGCACCACTGGCTTGCTGGAATTGTGGAGTCTCAGTGGATCCATCCAAATGCCCATCAAGACCATAACCGCCGAGCAAAGCATGCACTTGGAAGCTCCATAAGGAAGTTAGAAGCATTAAGTTTAGTGACATTAGTGTTAACATTAAGAAGTGTAGAAGTCGCATAAACTGCCACAGTTTCAGTAGATGTATAAGAAATAAACATGTTAAAACTTGAAAGAGAGGAAAGACCGAAAAAAATGAAAAAAGAGGTTGTGGATCACATAAAAACTTTATAGGAATTTAGATATTTATAAATTTTTTTTTTTATACCATATAAATATTATAACTCAATAAATTATTAGAGAGTGATTTACAATCCTTATATAGAAGATTACATCATAGGTACTAGGTTAAAAAATTGAAAAAATCATACTAATATAGTTTTATGAATTTTTTATAAATATAAATTTTTCAAAAAATTACACAATAACAGTATAATAGAGGTTGGAACTTGGAAATCAATTATAGCGAATGCTGATTTATACGCCTTTACCGAAATGTCGATATCATCATCATCATTCACTGACTATTATTGACATTGAAAATCTGATTATCTAAAAAAAAGGGTGGTATTTTTCAATATTTACCATCGTTTTTGCCCCAAATAAAAAAAAAAAAATTTAAGCAATGCACCTACCTGAGTTAAAACGAAGATAGGAAGGAGTGAAATTAAATCTGGAAAGCGAATATGGATATATCCAAAAATAAGGAGAGAAAAAATGATTATAATAATTACACAATTAAGAGGAAAATCGCGAGAAAAGAGGAAGCACGACATAGAAACAAGAAACTAGAAAGCGTGCCTCGCAATGGTCTTTTCTTTTCTATACAGAGAGAGACAGAAAAATGCTTTATTTACGCTCCTCTCTCTCTCCTCATAAATAGAGAGGCAGAGATTATTATATAAATATTGACCAGTGTCCTAGAGAGAGAAACTCGCCGCTTTCACTTTTACTTTTTTTTTTTTTTTTTTTTTTATTGAAGAGGTAGAGAAAGAGCAGTAAGCACTAAAGCACATATCTCGAGCCACAAGGTCAGTGAAAAAACTGCTCTCCCTTTATATATTGTGCATGTATATATTCCACACCACTGCTCTTGATTTTTCTTTTCCATTTTCCAGAGATTACGAGCCAACGGCTAGTTATTCCTGAATCGACGAGTATCGGAAAAGTGGAAGAGGATCGATGGATTACGGAGACGATCGGTAGATTCTCTTTTGTTTTGCTGCCTTACTCTTCCCGATTTGGTTGCTTTGTCTTCCTGGGTTTTTGATTTGTGTGGGGACTTTGATTTGGTTTTGGTTATGTATGTTTGCTTTGTGATGATTGTTGATTATTTATTCTGCGGTTGATTATTTTGATGGGCATTCTTCGATTCAGCGGGTCGTTGATGTAAAATAGAGTCACACTCGCGTGCTCCTTTGTCTGGGTTTGACTGCAATCGTTATGTCAAGCTTGGATTTGGTGCTGATTTCTGGCTCAATGCTGGTTTTGGGTTTGACTGATTTTTGGGTTTTTTTGTAGGATACAATGTCGGATTTGCTTTCAGTTACGAATGTTGGATTCTTAATGAAATTTGATTTGAGTTGTGAATGTTGGATTCTTAATGAAATGACGGCTCATTTAATGTTTCTTCATCTTTTCTTTTACTCGTTCAAAATTTGGTTTACCTCGTCAGTGCTCAAGATCTCTAACATCATATCCTCTAAATCCCGAGTTTCATAAAATGTTTGGTTATTGAATCTTTGAGCTGCACACTGTGGTCAGGATCCAGGTTGGGATGTTGAGATTGAGCTTCATGTTGTGGAATGTGATGTTTGCAATGTGTTACCCTATTTGCATAGTTTTGAGTTGTTGGTTAGTAGATTTGTTTGGTCATTCGTGATTTACAAGATATGATTGGGACTTTTCAGTCCTCACAAAACTTCCAAGTAGATTAGTAACCAGTTGTCTCTCTAAACATGTAAATGTACTCTGGGTTTGATCATGTGATGTTTGAAAATTTGCAGTAGCCCCTCATGGAATTGGCAAGTGCAGAACTATAACGACCAACCACATTCTGATTTCTGTAAGCTTTTACTTCATCTATTACTCTTACAACACTGTGACAAGCATATGATTGATTTGTTCTCTAATTCCAGCGGATGTCCCGGAGTGCACGATGACTGAAGTCACATTAAACCAGGAAGATCACTCATACATGTTTGATGACATAGCCACCCCAGTGAAGGCCTGTAGCGAGTTAGCTTATCATGCCACATCAGGTTGTTTTTCTTTCAAGTTTTCTTTTCAATTTGTGATGTCTATTTAATTAGAGAGTCTTATCTAAAGAAGTCGGTCTTCAGCAGACACGAGCAAGAAACTAGAAGTGCAGAGTCAGACACGCACTGCACTAAAGAGGCGCCGGATGTTACAATTCGAAGACCAGCCTGCGGAAACATCTCTTTTCAGCAGTGAGAATTTCTCTGCAATCTTAAAATCAAGCGTGAGTACACAAAACCCATATCTCGTTTGTAGCTATGCCCACAGATGCATTTGCGTTATATTCTTGATATCCAAACTCATTGCTCATTCATTAGGATGCAGTCTTAGTTATTTATTCTATGTTACTGAGTGCTGGCATCGACTATTAGTATTTATTTTGATCTATCACCAATGTCTAAGATCTGTTAGAATTGCTAGATCACTGCGCCAATCTTATTGTCAAACAGTAAGTGGACTGTACAATGTGAATCCGTGTTCATTTCAAAAGTTTGCGAAGTTGAATCCGTTTTGTTTTATGGGCTTTTTTCTTCTTTCTACCCCTAGAACAAATTCAAGCTTCTTGGTATCTGAGTTCCTAAGTCAATTGTCAGGTACCAACTGTGGCAAGTTATGTTACTAAACCTACGCATCTAAGAAGCAACATTGATAGCTTAGGAGGTTGCATGAGGTTCTAATACTATCTTTGATGCTCTGATTGATGTTCCTCTATGTATGTTCAGGCTAGAGAGGAAACATTTGATGAGCTTTTACCCGAAGGAACTCAGCTTATAGATGGGTTTTCAGGTTGAGATCTTATAAATTCTTCCAAGTCAATCTGGTCAATGTGTTTTCCATTGAAACAAAAGATTATCTCTTTTTCAGAAGATGCATCCGCCTCTAGCTTCGAGGGCCTTGATCTCTATGCTGAAGAGTGGTATGTTGACTGCTTGAATGATGCTGAGAATCCAGTTCTACCTGATGACTTGTATGTTTCGTCCTTTCTTTTAGTAGAAACCTCAAGCTTATTTACAGTATAGTAGCTCCTTTGCTGCATAAACTGATTACTATTGCTGTCTTCTCTCAGAAGCTTCGGTTCACTTGATGTCCAAGTAGATATTTCAGGTCAGTTTCCTTTTCTTTGATCACTTCTTTAGCTTGCCCTAGCTTTTGTTGCTAAAATCTCTGTGTTGGCACAGAGTATTTAAATGTGCCACCAGAAACAGAAACCAGGGAAGTTCAGCGGCGTGTGACTCGTTCTTCTCCAAATGTTATCTTCAAAGGTAAAATAAATGGTTTGAGTCAAAAATGGGTCTCATAGTTAGTAGTTACACACTGAATTTATGACAAAACGAGAAAACAAAACATTATTAAAAAATGTTTAGTGGGAATAGCAGGTAGGAAATCTTTTACAAGGCCGGTTTCAAAGCTACCATCTTCGATCATCTATCCGTTTGCGTTCATCAAGCCATGTGGAGTTCACGGAGACATGACTCTCAAGGACATAAACCAGAAAATCCGAAATCCACCAGCAAAACCAAAGGAAGACAAAGAAGAGCCTGCAGTGATCCAAACTTCAGCATTCTCTGGGAAACCCGTTGTAGGCAAGACTAAAATCCGCACAGAAGGAGGAAAAGGAAGCATCACGATAATGAGGACCAAAGGCTAGAAGTTAAGTAAGTTGCAACAAGCTAATAGAAGTGTATTTAAGTTTATTCACTGCAGAAAACTTTTAAAATTTTTGCCTTATTCTCAGAGGCCCTTAAATCTTTTATGGGATATAGTTCCATCTTAGGGCCTTCAATCAGAGTACAGCGGCTAATAATCTTCAAAATCTCATTATGAATCATGTTCTTGTTTCTTTTTAGTAATTGTAGTAAGAAAGAGAACCTAAGGATCTGTAGCCATGTGGTAGGATTTTTTTGTTTGTATAAAGTCTATATGTTTCTTAATGGAAAGTCAAAACTCGCTGCCATGTCTTTGAGTCTGGTGGGATTGCTATATAAAGTAAATAATATGCTTTTTTTTTTTTTTGTCATCTCGAAAAATTATATTTAAACAAGTAGGATATTACACATAGAATAAAGGCCGGTAGGGATAAACCAATCCGTAGCCAAGGCGACACGGAAACGAATCCATCTAGAACTAAAGCCCAAAAGAGGAAAATAGTTCTAAACGACTACCACACCAAAGGAACCAAGATCGAAACGTACAAGACAAACCGAAACAAGGAGGTAAATAAAGGTACAACCAACCAAACTCGAACCATAAGGCAAGGATGCAAGAATCGAAGAAGCACTACCACCACCCACACCGGATGAGGTCAACTGCTAGCTCAGATCGGAAGAAGACAATGAACACAGGAAGCAAGCGATCACCGACAAGAAGAGCAAACCAACCCACCAAGGAAACTCCAACTGATATTCAGCCCTATACTCACTAGTTAAAGGAGGCAAGAAATTGATGTACATCGCCAATTGGAGATTATTCTGGAAAAAAACGGAGAAAAAAGCACACCACTCTGCTGGGCGAGGGAGATTAGTCTCGACATCAACATCTTCTATAAATAATAATCCACCAATAAACACTTCAACACAAAACAACATCACCAAAGGAACAGACGAGCAAGTAGCACAACTAAACAGAGCTCCCGGACGATTGCAAGGACCACATCAACAAGGTTCGGCAAGCACAAAGAGTATACCAGAGGTCAAAAAAGCAGCAGCGACCAACCCTCAATAACCATCAGAGCAATTCCAAGACACCAACCATCTTTTGCGAAACAAACCACTACCTTCTACAAACTACAAATTCCCATAACATAGAACGCAAACCTAAATCCAGCAATACCATGGAGACAAAACGGCAGACCCAAGAGGATACAGATACCACTAAAACAGAGTCAAGACCTCCGCACCTCTAATGCTATGAGCCACCCACAGGGATACACCACCCACAAACCTAGGCAGAACGCAGACTAGACTAAGACAGAGGGAGGAGCACCAATCAACCACCTGAAACAATAGAATGAGACCGAGCAGAACCGACCACAACAGTGACCAATGCTAAAAGGCGACGACAAGACCCTAGCTTTGAAGCTAAAAAAGCAACAAAGGACTAGAATCAAGGGACAAAAGAATCGACCCAACATCAAAGCCAAGCAGAAAAACCCCAAAACCTCAATCACTATAAGGCTGGAGGCTCCCCAAATCCGCCACTGGAACTAGCCGTCATCGGATCTGGAGAAGACGACGGCGAACCAACCGTAAAAGCCAGACTCCACGCCGACTTGTTGTCACATATCCGGAACCAGCAAGACCACGCGATACAAGAGACGAAGAGCCCCAGAGAGATCGCCTGAGCCCAGACCACGCACCACCACAACACAAAGGAAGATCCAAACTCACCGGAAATAGCCAAGAACACCAATGAAAAGCAGATTTGGGAGAAAAAAAAAGAGAAAATGAAAAAGGGAAAGGAGGAGAGGACCGTCCACGGCTCCGTTGACAAAACCGGCCACCGGAGAGGGTTAAGCAAGGAGATTTAGTTGGCGGCGGCTAGGGTTTTTATTTGGGAGAGAAAACTGCCTCTCAAAGGCTCGAGCCAAAATTAGTCACAATCCTGACAAAATTATGCTAATCTTGGCTTTTTTAACGTATGCTTGAAAATCATCTATACATTTGAGATTTTAGCTTGTTTAGTGACAGAAAGTTATGCGATTTTCTCCCGATATTTAGCTCAAGCAAATCACGTTTCTTTTTGGTATTTTTTGCAAACTAGATTTTACGTCAATGGATATCCAGATTAGTTAGGAACCCTGCATTATGGATTGATCCAAATCAATGGGTTAACTCAGTTGATGTATCTCTATGCTCTAAGACCATACATGAAAACAATAATCAACTATCGGATGGAATTTAAGAATCTAATAACTCTATTTTCCGTAATATACTTTATGGAGAAACTACACAAGAAAAAGAAAAAACTCGTTTAAAAAATAATCTTGATTTCGTTACACATGAATTTTTTTTTTTCCAGCCTTAATACTCGATAACGTTTAAAATTTCGTTAGGCGCTAATTGAATGTTCGGGGTGAACCTAGCGTCTACCGAAAAAACGGGGATTAATTTTTGTCATTATAACATATATATTCCACTATATTTATTAATGCTAACTCAATGGAAAAAAAAAATCACTTCAGAGCTTAAGGTCTATTATAAACTATTAAGGTTAGTAGTACCCATGTTTTGCAACATATTTAACAGTAAACGCTAATTTAGTTTACAATTAAGGTTATAACCACTAACTTAAGTTTTTTCTTTTCATGAATCTCACCAAAATCCACCAATTTCAAACCACTCCCATCACTAATACTAGACCTGGACACAGATATCCGTTACCCGTCCTTTATCCGTTACCCGACTCGTACTCGTCTCGGAAATTAGGATACCCGTAACGTTCGAGTCGGGTAAAAAGTACTATAATTTTGATACCCGCGGATAAGAGTCGGGTAAAGGATATCATTTTTTTTTCACTACCCGTCTTCGTTCTCGATTTGCTACCCGACCCATAAATACTTGCATTTTATATCATTAATATTTGATAAACTTAGTACTTCAAATAAATTGTATAATATATAGTATAGTATAAATACTCACAACGCCAATCTTTTGTGTTTTTGAAATGTCATCGATAATTTTGGAGATGATGGATTACAAGATTTAAGTTTTAAAGTTTGTAATATTATATTTTATGAACTATATGTTGTCTATTAAGAAAAAAAATTCCTTTTTCCTAATAACTTTTTCATTTATTTGGTATATAAATTGCTTAACTTTAATTATACATAAACTATATTATAATTGGACGGGTAAAGATAAAGGGCCGGGTACCTGGCGGGTCAACGAATTTTTGCCGAGTATCCGTTGTATAAAATACTCGATTTTTGCGGATCGGATAAAAATATTGTTTGTCAAATATCCGGTAGAGTCGGATCGGATAACGGATTGTCCAAATTTTCAGGTTACCCAATCCTAACTAATACTCCACCACAAAAAAAAAGCTTTAATTGTAATTGTTAATTTAGTTTACAATATAAGGGTTGCAACCACAAAATCATGATTTCATTTTCTTCTTGAATATCATCAAAATCCACAACTTTCAAACCACTCACATCACTAACACTACACCACTAAAGAAATGCACCACACACATGTGTATTGTGTATGAATGAATGAAAGTATGGTATATGATACGTAAGAAATACTTTTTCCAAACATAACTACATTAATAAAGAACAATTATTAGTGTTTTATATATGTTTGACAATTAGAATTAAATAAAAGATTGCTTCCAAATGTAATAGTAGAGAATTAAATAATATTGAATTAATTATATCAAAAAGATAAGAAAAAATGTGGACCTAACACATCAACAATATAGCCCTTCCGTTTCACCAAAAAAAAAAAGCAATATAGCCTTCCGTAATTTTATTTTTTTTGTGCAACAGCCTTCATAATTTATTTTTAATATTTAAAGATGATTAAAAAGCAAATAATAAAATGTTTTCTAAATTTTAAGTATAAAATATTTTGATAATTCTAAAAAATAAATAATCGAAATTGTTCACTATTGAATTATGTAAGTTCAACTAACTTACCAAATCGAATTCTTTGCAGATCCACTTTAAACATCTCCACTAGCTACACGCATCAACTTTCGTCAGTGTAAAATGAGAACGACATTGTAAAGAGACCATAATTCACAATCATGGGTGAAATGATCAAAACACTCGCAGATTCCATAAGCATAGTTGTTTCATCTAAAAATAATCGAACCAAATATATTATGTGATCGATGACTTATTACAAAAGCTTGATGTGACGTAGAAGTTTCCAACAAGACATAATGTTGAACTGAACTTAGATAGATGTGGACGACTCCAGAGATGTCGAAATAGTTCACTATTGAATCAGATTTTTTCGATTTTTAAATTTATTTTTTGAATTTTAAAAATGAAAATTTAAATAGTATTATTATTTAAGAAAATAATTACAAATTGATCTCAAAAAGTAAAATCTTTGATCAATAAACAACAACTTGTAAATTTTCCATGTTTACATATTTTTCGTATATGTCATCATGTATAACATATTAGTATTTTTCGTATATGTCATTATGTGTAACATATTAGTATGTGTAGTTTAAAAAACATTTATACTTGAGATGTTTAGCTACATATCAACCAATAGTTTGTGTAGATAAGAATGAGGTTTTCCAAACTTAAAAAGATCACATTTAAAATTTTGGCAGATGTGTATCGATAGATAATCACCAAAATTTTAAGTGACAATTCAGAGTAGTTTTGCAAAGTAAAATAAAAATAAAATCGGAATTTTGTACTACTAGGATTTGTATTTTAGTTTAGGATTTTTTCGGAAATACCATATTTTGTTTAGAAACTTTTGACTAATACCATAATTCAGAAGGTTTTTAAATTCTATACCACAAAGAAGATAAAAGACATTTTTACCCCTGTGATATAGCCAGTGTTTTCTGTCCACCACTATCCAATATTTGGTCCACCGTCGTCTCACCATTTACCATCATCTTCGTTTTTGTCCACAACCACTGTCTTCGTCCACAATCACCATCACCATTTCCGTTTTCGTCTACAACCACAGTCTCTGTTTTCGTCCACAATCACTGTTTCTGTTTTCGTCCAGAACCACCATCTCCGTTTTCGTCTTTGTCACCGTCTCTGTCCACCATCCACCATCGTCTCCGTTTTCGTCATCCATCACCGTTTGTGTCCATCATTCACCACGTTTCTGTTTTTGTCATCTATAATCGTCTCCGTCATCCGATGAGAGAGAAATAGAGAGAACATAGTGAAGAGGAGTAAATTAGTAATTTGTGTTAGCTAGTGATATGAAATTTAAAGATGATTATCCTCTATATATTAATAGAGGAGACACTAAGTGAAAATCCTAGGTGTCATCCAAAGAGGGTTTTAAAGAACTTTTAAGGAAAGCTATTAAAATTTCTTAATAACATTACATTGTGTAAATAATTAGACTAAATTTATATCACATATATAATATATAACTATTAAACAAATATGGAAGCATGGAATATATAGTAATTAATATGGAATATTTTATTTAATAAATAAAAAGTATATGTGAGAATATCTTTTTTTTTCAATGACTATTAGATTTTTTTGACATGCGTTAAATACGAGATTAGAATATTCAAAAATGATTTCATGTACGAGAAAAATTAAAAATAACAAAGATATATCTCTAGTATAGATAAGTATATTGATAAATATATTTTATCTTACAAAATTTAATTTGCATGAAACTTAGACTAAATGCAAATAATTTTTTAGAAATACCACTTTTCAAAAATATCATCATTTTGAAATGTTTTTTAAAATGCCACTAATCCTCTATATATTAATTGAATAGACATTTGATGAAAAAATCATATGTATTATTCAATGAGAGTTTAAAGGAATATGTCATTTAAGTTAACTAATAAAAATATTTTAATTAAAACTATATGCTATGTTGGAAATCTCTATATGTTTTTATTAATTTTATAACATAAACCCATTAATATATATTTTATAGAGTTAAGTTTAACTAAATATAATATTTAGACTTAATATATCATCTATTTTTTGAAAAAAAAATTGATATATTAAAAAGCTTCTTATTATTATATTTGTAACAATATTATATATTTGTAGATGATAACTACACTTACAATATTTTTACATTTTATTATTAGAAAACATATATTTTTTGTTTGTTACGTCCGACAAATTTATATAAATCTAAAATTTATTTAATTTATCGTATCCTCTACTATTTACACAGATAATAAAACTCAATGTGACACTTCAAATAAATTGAAATAAATAACATTTGCATTAGTTTTAATATTTTATGCAAAATTGATCAAAGTATATGATATTGAAATATGTTTCGTAAAAATTTAATTTTTTTACATTTATGCACAATACATATTATTTTGTATGTTTATGAATATTATAATACACTTCTAAATATTAAGATCGATTAGAACATATATTTTAATATTTAATTCCACCGTGGGTCAAAATCTAATAATTATGGTATCAGGGGAAAGGTTTGTAGATAATTATGGTATTCGTTAGTTTATACGGTGTTGGATTATAAATTATGGATCCATTAACTAATATATATCCCAATTTCTCAAAATTTATCGCAATGGTCCAAATGGTTTCGCTCTCCACCTCCACCAGCCACGCGCATTTACTCCCGTCGGCGTACAACGGCCGGCCGGCGGAAAGAATTGTTACAGTGCGATGTGTCTCCATTTCCCCGCGAGAGCCTAATCATACGATTCGTTATGATAATAGCAATAAGGGGACGAATCAGAGCAAATGGCTGATGAGTACGGAAGACGTGACGGAGGATAAGGCGAAGAAGGATAAGAACACGAAGATCGCGTCTAGGAAAGCTATATCCACAATCCTGCGAAGAGAGGCTACAAAGGCCATAATCGAGAAGAAGAAAGGACCCAACAACTCGAAGAAGCTGCTTCCGAGGACTGTGCTTGAGGCTCTTCACGAGAGGATCACAGCTCTCCGTTGGGAATCCGCTCTTCAGGTATCAGTTATGCTTGCTTCAGGTTGTACTTTTGATCTTGAGGAACTCAATTCCAATTCAGAGAGCTCATATTGAACTTATATTTTTGTGTCTTTAAATTCCTGTTAAGGATGCCAAGTAAAGAAAGTTGTCTGTCTTATATGTGTGAGTGAAGAGTTGAGTTTTTCCCTGCAATTACAAGGTACTGTTGGTGTATCTGCAGGTGTTCGAACTATTGCGTGAACAGCTATGGTACAAAGCAAACGTTGGCATGTATGTAAAGCTCATTGTCATGCTTGGAAAATGCAAACAGCCGGAAAAGGCTCATCAGCTCTTTCAGGAAATGATCAGTGAAGGCTGTGTGGTAAACCATGAAGTCTACACCGCACTTCTATCTGCTTATAGCAGGAGCGGCCGCTTTGATGCTGCGTTTACTCTTCTGGAACGAATGAAAACTAGTCATAACTGTCAGCCGGATGTGCACACCTATTCCATCCTCATTAAGTCCTTTCTTCAGGTTTTTGCCTTTGATAAGGTTAAGGCTCTGATTTCTGATATGAGGAGACAGGGTATTAGGCCCAATACAATCACCTATAATACCCTCATCGACGCATATGGGAAAGCCAAAATGTACTTAGCACACCCACTCATGTCCTTTTGTTTTTTCGTTTTGTTATATCTATTTACACTCACTCCATCCCATGTGATGTTTCATGGTTGCAAACCTTTTGACTTATGCCAAAATGGAGTATTTGAAAAAACAACGTTTTCCTTTAGTTCCATTTAACCGAGAACTTTACACATGTTGGGATGGAGTGAATACTTGAATTTGACAATTACATGTTTTCACTTATTATGTTTTAGTTCAAAGCATCCATGAACTGAGATTTATCTTTTGTTTTGGAAGGTTTGTGGAGATGGAAGCAACACTAATCCAAATGCTTGGAGAGGATGACTGCAAGCCTGATTCTTGGACCATGAACTCAACTCTTAGAGCATTTGGGGGAAATGGACAGATAGAAATGATGGAGAATTGTTATGAGAAGTTTCAGAGCTCTGGGATTGAACCCAACATCAGAACCTTCAATATCCTCCTTGATTCATATGGGAAAACAGGTAACTACAAGAAGATGAGTGCTGTGATGGAATTCATGCAGAAGTATCACTATTCATGGACCATAGTCACCTATAATGTGGTCATTGATGCATTCGGGAAGGCAGGAGACTTAAAACAAATGGAATACTTATTTAGGCTAATGCAATCAGAGAGAATAAAACCTAGCTGTGTTACACTATGTTCTCTTGTTCGTGCCTATGGAAGA
This sequence comes from Arabis hirsuta, assembly GCA_964056655.1. Taxonomy (NCBI): domain Eukaryota; kingdom Viridiplantae; phylum Streptophyta; class Magnoliopsida; order Brassicales; family Brassicaceae; genus Arabis; species Arabis hirsuta. Next base: position 18,585,887 of record OZ053302.1, on the reverse strand, counting down.
GCTGGTAAAGCGGATAAAATTGGAGGAGTCTTGCGTTTTATCGAGAACTCAGACATAAGGTTAGACATTGTGTTCTTTAACTGTCTGGTAGATGCCTATGGGAGGATGGAAAAGTTTGCAGAGATGAAAGGTGTTCTCGAACTAATAGAGAAGAAGGGATTTAAACCTGATAAGATTACATACAGGACAATGGTTAAGGCTTACAGAATTAGTGGCATGACTAGCCATGTAAAGGAAGTTCATGGTTTGGTTGAGTCGGTTGGTGAAGCCCAAGTTGTGCTGAAGAAGCCGGATTTTTAGCTATGGAATAGAGCTCACTTTTCTGGTATATATATAATATCCAATTGCCTGTTCTATTTAAAAAAAGGTAGTTAGTATGAGAGTATATACATTTTCAGTTAGCTTACAGAACTTTGTAAGAAAATTTTGTTTGATACAAATATAGTTCTTTACTCTTGTTTGTGTTGTTATCAGTCTGTATGTGCTGAAGCAGCTAGATATGAGAGTTGAAGGCTGTACGCTTCTTTCAATTGAGTTAAAACTTCTGCAATAGACGGTCTGCCAGATGCATCTCTCTCCACACATCTTATAGCAATCGAAGCAGCCTTTCTCATGCTCTCTGGATCAAAAGTATCCTTCAAGATATCATCCACAATCTCAAATGCTCCTGCTTGTAAGTTTGGCCTAGCCTGCATTGAAGTATCTGATGTTATATGACACTGTGTACTTGGAAACTGGGAGATGAGAAAGCAAAGACTGTCATGTTTCTCTCACCCATAAGACCAAGTTAAAAGAATCTGGTGATCCTAAGTGGCTTAAGGGTTCTCTTCCACAGATGAGCTCCAACAGAACCACACCAAAGCTATAGACATCACTTTTCTCTGTCAGCTGTAGGGTGGAGTAATATCTGGAATGACGAAGTGTGATTAATGATTAGCTAATCAAGTTGTTGACCCATCACTAACACTGATAGATATTACTGAAGAGTTTACTCAGGATCAAGGTAGCCTGCGGTGCCTTTAACAATGGTCGTAACATGAGATGCATCAGCTTTTGTAAATTGTTTTGACAGGCCAAAGTCAGCAACTTTCGCCTTCATATCCTTGTCCAGTAGTATGTTACTGCACTTAACGTCCCGATGTATAATTCTCGGCTCACTTCCGTTGTGCAGGTAATCCAATCCTTCAGGAATAGAACAAAAATGTTACCATTTGCTAGGATCAAATGTGTTTTAGCATAATGATACCAATGACAGATGGTGAAGATGTACCTTTTGCAGCATCAACCGCAACTTTCAGTCTTGAAATCCAGTTCAATGAAAGCCTTTTGCTACTTGGACCTGCAGGAAAAAGGTAGTACAAAAAGCTTTGCGAGGAAGTTGACTTTGAAAAAAGGATGACGAGCAAGTGCCAGATACTTGGGGATTTGCATACCGTAAAGGTGATCTGCTAATGATCCACCAGGCAGATACTCATAAACCAGTATTTGCCGTTTTGGTTCATAGCAGAAGCCCTCGAAAGAAACTAAATTTTGGTGGCGGATCTGAGACAAAAGGTGCACCTAAATACGTAGACAATACAAAGGAAGACTTTTAGTTCTCAGCACTTGGACTACTAAAGATGAATGCATCATTGACCGTGGATTTCTCGAATGCATGACATTCAAATATTGACAGTAATTTTGGGAGAAAGGTGTGGGCACTTAACCTCATTGATGAAAGAATCAGCTCCAAGTTGAGTTCTATCAAATCGCACTTTAACTGCAACTTGTTTTCCATCCGGTAGTTTTCCATGGTATACAGATCCAAAACTTCCACGGCCAATCACCTCCTTAAAATTCTTTGTGGCTGACTTGATCTCTTTGTGAGAAAAGATTCTTGAAGAGTTCCAGTTCTGCATCTTCAGTTGTGCTCCTGATCCAGATTTTGATATACTATAAGAATCATAAAGCCACAACTTTTGAGGCAAAGAGAAAGCATTTGTTCCCATACTGATTATATCTCTCTCTTTGCTTCTCTGTCTCCTCGTGCAGATCGACATGAAAAAAAAGATGAGGATAGTGGCAAACAAGGCTCCACTAGAAACTCCAAGTAAGATCGCAATACGGTTCTGCTTCTTGTGTTTCTTATTCATAGGGATAGTGACTTTTGGTGTGTCAATTGTTGAAGACACATTGTTGCACGACAGCGAAGAGAACGAAAGGCATGGATTTCCCATTGTCCTGATAACAGCAATTCAGTAACACATATGAGCAGAGCATTGTAGCAATTGCCGGGACAGAAATTGTATACCTTACTTCTAGACCCGTTCTGTTAAGAGACTGTGGCAAGGGGCCTACTAAGTTATTGTTTTCCAGATTCCTGAGAAGATGAAACAGAAAGTTCTTTCTTGGTGTGATATTGAGAGTGTATATGGTATGCACAAGTTACTTCGTGATCAGAATGTTTACTTACAGGAGACGTAGTTTCTGCAGCTTTCCTAAGGTTTCAGGAACTGATCCTTGTAAGCTGTTGTTTTGCAGGTCCCTTTGAGAGTTTGAGGAATGGAGACTTACTTTAGAATTTCCAAAAGGAACAAACACATATCCAGAGAATCTGAGTATGACTTACAGAACTTCAAGGTTAGCCAGATCTTCCAGTTCGGAGCCGAAAGATCTTAACTGATTGAAGCTCAAATTCCTGTGTATACCGTCAAAAGCTTTTTAATATACTACAGGAAACCTACATTGATATTTTGTTAATGCTCTAGGGATGAGTATTACAGTTTCTGGAGATGCTGAAGGCTGCCTACATTCTGTATTGCTCCAGTAAGTGATGTATTATGCAAGTCGCTGCAGGAGGAACACTAGAGATAACACACATGTATAATTAAGACGGTGGAAATGTTATAGAATTGCTGACTTACAGTGTCTTGAGATCGAGCAAGTCCCCAAATGTTGGACTAATGGACCTCAGGTTGATTTGTGAAAGAAACCTGGACAGCCAGAAGAAGAAAAACGCAGCTGAGATCAAGAAATGTTGAAAGCAATGAGTATATTATAAGGACTGTTTTTACAGTGATGTAACGTGGCTTCCTTCACATTCTATGTGGTTCCAAGGAAGCGGAGTGCATGGGTCGTCTTGCCATGCAAGGTCTTGCCCGGTAAATTGCTCTATGACTTTAAGTGCCAAAACTGCAAAGATAACTTTTAAAAGTCAACTTTGGCTGGTGGAATTTTCTCTATCCAGGCAAAAATCAAACAGAGAGTACCTGTGGTAGAGGAAGCTTCGGGAGGGATTTGGAGGATTTCATACACCTCAAGAGCGTTCACCTGAGGACTGAACTTGATTCTTCCGAGGGTGATGTTTAACATACTGATTCTTTTTTGGGTAAAGTACAAAGTACCGACTTCTGAACTGTTCACGGTGTAATCAGATTGTTTGACTTCGTCATTAATCGTCACACTAAAAGAAGGGGAGAGTGAGAGTATCCCAGCAAAGTACAGGATGATGTAGTAGTCCCCTCGTGTATCTAGAGAAAAAATATATGAGAGACTGTCTTTGCGAGCAAGAATTCTTGCAGTCTGAAGAACAGAGGCTGGTGGATTCTCTGTAATGTTGGAGGAACTTAATCTTGTTAGTCTATTGAAGCTTGAAGAGGCATGAAATGGTGCAAAACTTTGATCCGGATCCCATATTCGATCAAATGGATCTAAAGGGTACCTGTCATTTAACAGAATTCACCAAGAAAATTCAGCCAAAACACAATGAAGAAAAAATCAGATTTGGTGATCAAGTTCAGAGCCTGAGAATTCTCACCGGATAGTCCCATTTGTGTATCCGTTATTGATTCGGTAACTTCTCCTGAGAATATTATTGGGTGACCCCTCGAGGCTGTTTCTGTAAGCGCCTAAAGGAAGCGGCCGTATTTCTAGAGAAGAGATAACCGGAATGCCTCTCCCTTTAACCGCAAGCAAACAAAGCGAAAGAGAATCTTTGTTGACCGGCCAAACCAACTCTTCAATCCAAGGATCATTGGTTCTAAGATCAACAGTACTAGTGATTCTCCTTCCCAGAGAGACATGAAATGCTGGAGGACTATTCTGGCTATCATAATTTCTATAAACGAATGTGGTCCGAATCAGAACCGAGGACAAGTCATTCCTCACAGGTACCTTATAACATTGGCGACCTCGAGAATCCGGGAATAATCTAATGGGCACACTGGAAGTGGAAGTCCCCTCAATGTAAGTTACCGTGCTTTTGTTACCTGTGTTGATATAATCTTCGTCTGAAACCCATGAGATATTATTAGTAGCTGTGTAACCTGAGCCGCCACATGACAAGCTCAAGAAACCTGTTCCATTACATAGAGTCAATCAAATCGTTATACGGAAAAGAAGAAAAATATTGGAAATGATGTACATACCATCTGGATTGGAGAAACCAAACACCCAGTAACCACTGAACAAAACCAATTCGACCCAGAAGGACATCATCTAATTTACCAACTGAAACCTGAAGAACATATATTTGTTCTATTGTGTTTCCTGGTTGGAGTATGGATCCAATCTTTATATATATGAATGTGTGAAGATGGTAATCATGATTTCGTAGGTACTTTACTCAGTGGTCATAATGCACTATCAGTCTGTGTCACTGTCGACTTAATGATCTAATTTACAATCCATTTACTGTGATTGTTTACTTATTTAACCTTCCTTGCATATCACATAACATAGAAACAAGCAGAGATACAGTGTAAAATATGTATGTGTAAAAATTTAATGGGAAGAAAAAATAGGTTGCCCAATTGCTCATTTCTTAAGAATGATTATGAGAATGATGCTTGAGAGAGAATCTTCAAATGTAATGATATTTATGGTTTGCTTGGCTTCAACACTAATCCTCACAATGCATCCTCCTTAAGCTTTCTCATAAAGGGAAAAAAACTTTTTAGACAAATAGTAGTTTCCATACTAAATTCTCCGAAAAAATGAAAGGTTAATGCCTCAGAAAACATTAAATTCGAATCCTTCTATGACATAATCCGAGTAAAAGAATCTGACATAATCCGTTGTCTTGTTTTTTTATTCCGAAGACTAGTTGAAAATTTGTTTTTTATTTGTAGAAGATTTACTTATTAATACAGAAAAGTTCCTTTAATTAAACCAGAATTTTCGTAGATTTTGCTTTCACATTGCTAAAGCTTGTCATTCTATGCGTTTATTTGTAGTAGAATTACTTATAGAAGCACTTTGATTAGCGCTCCAAATTTTAGGAGGCATAAGCAAAAAAAAAAAAAAAAAAAAAAAGCTGAAGTTTTTGAGAAATGTTTCTAGATATAAGATGTTAAATTCTAATATTTTGGGGCCATTTTTTGCAAAAAAAATAAAACCATGATGATAGCTTCCGGGTTCCAAGATGGCTAAGCCTTTGTATATATTGTAGACGCTTAGTACAATCACAATGTAATTGTATCTTCTTACAATACTTTCTATATTTATAGTCTTTGTCTAGTCTTGCCTTCAGAGCGCATGTATCTGCAAAACCATCGACTTCTCTATCATGGTATGCAATCTAGCTCTCTTCCCCATGTTTTGCCATATCAAATGTTGTTTCCAGTCATCCTAATAACTGGCGAAAAAACCGGTGGATTGAAAAAAAAATGTGCAAGTGGGATCCAATCCTTCATAGGTTCTTATGTACCACAACCATAGCTCAAATGGATATGAAAATCCTCCAACTCACGACGTTTACTAATCCATGGAAACCTTAAGGATGAAGTCTTCATGATGCAGTCAACAAAATTTCTCAACAAGGATAATTCTCAGGCAATGTGTAACCATCATAAAGCCATTTACGTACTCAAACAAATGGGCTTGCACTTTTCTCTTTCAATCTGGTTTTACTATTTTGATGATGCATCCCTCTTCATCTACAACTAAATGAGGTCCATCTCTACATGATGTTCTACTTTGTTGACATAATCAGTACGTGAAACAGTGTTTCTCACATATCATGATTTATTGATTATCTTTCTCAAATATATGGATGATCTCTTCAATTTTTTAGACACTTAAGTCACTTGTACAACTAATGGCTTCTAACGTCGTTATATTACATATTTACTTCATAAAAACAAGATGACAAATGTGAAAACGGTATCCACACCCATGTGTCAAATGTATCACTTAACACTTTCTCTAGACAAACCTTAGCTTGGACGATACAACTAAATTTTCTGCAGTTGTGGGAAGCTTACAATATTTATCACTCACAAGACATGATTTTTCTTCTCTATCAAGAAAATGTCTAGGTTTATACATTGTTCAACAACCAAACATTTGACAGCTGTGAAAAGCATACTTCGATATCTCTCGAAGACTTTGTCACTTGGCATCTTCATTCAAACCAAAAACACATCAATCCTTCACGCTTTTAATGACGCAAATTTGACAAGAAACAAAAATGACTTTGTTATAAATTATAACTAATTATGTGAGATATATAACATATATATATATATACATGTGTTTATGTATCATATATATGTATATGTATTATATAGAGAGATGAGATAGAGAAGAAGGAAACCAAGAGAAGAAGAGAGTAGACGAGAGACAAGAAGACTTATTGTTGTTATTCATCTTTATCAACTCCTCATGCATATATACAGAGAATGAAGAAGTCGGCTAATGTCTTTCTTAAAGAATAAGAAACTAATAAATTAATCAAATGGATAACCATTATCCAAATGGATAATTATCCATTTTATAACACTCTCCCTTAATTATCTATTTCTAGAGATGTTGCTTTGTGGACTGCCTCGTTAAAAACTTTTTCATGGAAAAATCCATTCGGATAAAAAGCATGAGAAAAAAGAAGAGAGTGCAGTCTTTCCATGAAATGATGGAGATGATATTCTCTTCATAAATCTCATAGATGACGTAGTCTCCCCCTCGAATAAGTCTTTTCTCTTCATAGGTTTCGTAGATTGATTCATCTTGATCATGTTCGCTTGTCACAAACTCATCAATGTATGACAACGCATTCAAAAAAGTGATAGACATTTCTTACTAGGATTATAACATTTCTCTTTAGACGTCTATCTTTGGCGTGTTCTTTTTGCTGTCTCGTTAAAAACTTCGTCATTGAAAACCTAGTGGGACAAAAACCATGATAGGGAAAAAGAGTATACAGCCACACTCATCATCATATTTCTCCCACTGGAATCATCATCTTCACAAGATGCATTCCGTAAATATATACCATTATTCTTAAAAGTTTTGCGTGTTCTTTGTTGCCTCGTTAAAAATCTCGTCATGCAAAACCCAGTGGGACAAAACCCATGATAAGGATAAAAAGAGTACAACCACGCCCATCATCAAATAACACTCCCAGGAAACAATATCTTCATGAGATCATTTCGTATATATGTTCCACTCTTTTGGGAGTTTTTGCGTGTTCTATGCTGCCTCGTTAAAAACATTGCCATGGAAAAATCCAATAGGACAAAAACCATGATAGGAAAAAAGAGTACATTCACGCATATCATTATCATTCTCCTCCTGGAAAAGCATCATCTACCAGAGATGCATTCCAATAGTTTATACTCTCAGCTATGTCATTTAGTATATGAACATGGACAAGCGGATGTTCAACATCTGAATAGGCAATGAATCTTGCGAAACCCATATTTCATGTTGTCAACAGACACACATGTGACCATCTACTAGATGTGTCGACTAATACCATAAAGTATCAAAACGGCCCGCAAAATGGATGAATAGATCCACATATATCACCATGTATTCTTTTTAAGAATACTAGAGATTCATTTCCGACACTGGCTAGTGATGGCCGAATTGTGAGTTTTCCTTGAGAACATATCTTAAATAAAAACTCTCCCGATTGAAAATCTTCTAGTTTTCAATGGGTGGTCATTTGAATTTTGCACAAATCTTCTCATCATGACTTATCCTGAATGTCCTAGCCTCTCTTGCCATCCTCTCTTACTATAACAGAGGATTCAGTCGTATTTATTTAGTGCAGTATAATCCGAATGACATCAATGGTAATTCTTCCAATGTATTCTTTTTCTCCGAGGTAACACAAATATATTCAATGCCACTATTATTCGTACTTTCAATATGATATCTATTTCTCAGAATATTTCTGAAACTCAACAAGTTTCTGTATGAATTGGGAGGATATAAATGCATCATCATTTGTCTCAAACTTTATCCCTCTTGGGATTGAAAAATGACTCTTCTAGAATTCATGATGATCTTTGCATCATCAAATATAGTACTCATGCTTTTAGCATAATCTTTTATTTTGAGATCGGAAAAATACTTTTTTATCTCAAATTGTGACATCTCCTTTTGGAAGATCACTGAACAGAGTCTTAGTGAATAAACTCGTATGATCTTCATATAATCTCTCGGGTCATTAAACTTCTAGTCCAACTGTTCACATAGAATATCATTTTTGAGCTATTTGGATTTTCGGCCCAAACTTCTTTTTACGTACAATCTTCTAAATGCTCGATTGTACTTACGAGTTATTCATACCCTCCTTAAATAACTATTTTGGCTTTCCTTTTTACTATACGAAAGCATATCGTATGCCTCCAAATCTTTTATACATGAGGTATCACCATAACTTACTCACAGAACATTTAAAGTTTGGTACTTCTCGACCAAATAACATATCCTTTAGAAGTGTTTTGATGTGAGCTTTATTTAAATCCTCTTAGGATTTTCGTATAACATCTCTTTCACTAGGTGTTTAATTTTTTGGAATACTTGAGGATACTGTTGCCCTTCCAAGGTCTTGAATTCCAAAACATTTCTATTTACTTACGAACTCTTCAGGAGTCCAGTCACGTAGAGCATAATAATAATAATATCATTAATCCCTCTAGGATTATTTATATAAATGTTGAGGCGCAATCCAAGTCATTTTGTCCATTCATTCTCTTGGACCAAAACCTTTTAATGTTTGGACTTCTGGTCCAAACACTTCTCGTTCGTCAAATGAGTATAATACAGACTTGATTGCCTCCTTTTAACTTATTGGCCAATATTATCTCTACACTCATCTTCAGAGCGGAGATTCAAGATCGTCATTATTCACATCGCGCGCTTTCTCATTTATATTGTCGACATTCTTTTTATCTTTGGTTCCATTTTATCGTAATGACATGGTTAATCGAGATCTCTAAATCATTCTCAATGATTTCTTTCAGGGACCTGATTTCTATACTATTAACCATAACGATCTTTTTACTCCTCTTTAGGAGTTTAATCCTCTTTTTATTTGCTCCATTTTCTTATCGAAGATTTTCTTTATCTTTGGAACCAAGTAGTCTATCACGTCTTTTACGTGATATAGACTTAATAGATTCTCCTTCAGAGACATCTATTTTGTTGGAGCATTTCAGCTCCAATATGAGATTTTACTTTTCTAAATGAATTATCTTTTGAACTTTCAAGTTCATATTCATGAAGATTTTTGATAATTCTTTTCTTGAAATCTCATCAACCTTTTATTTGATTTGCAACATACTTTCGAATAGTGATCTTTTTAAACTTTTTGAACTTCACGTTCACATGAACTTGTTCAAGGATACCAACTATTCAACTATTTTTCCATGGAAAATTTTCCTCTGAATGATGATTGAAAATCCTGCAATAAATCCATCTCTACTTGACAGCTTAATATACTACATGCACGATTGCATGTTCTATGCCAAATCATAGAGATCAAATTTCACCATAATATATCTTTACAATCCCTTGGACTTGCTTTACAAGAAAATCATTAGGTTCATTTCAAATGTGACATACAGAGAAAGTGATAAATCTTAGCATGCAAAATCACAAAAAGTGATAAAGTTTTGGGATATAAGCTCACCAAAGTTATCAACTTTGTCGATGTGAGATTCTTTAATTCTCTCCCTCGAGATAATAACTCTTATGATTCATTATTTCGTACCAAATTCCACTTTGGGATCAACAACATATGCATCTTGGATCATCTGTTTTATCTACCTCGAATCCTTTAAACTTCCAATACGGGATTCTTAATACACTCTTTCAAGATAATGGAACTTCTGGCCCATTAATCTGAACTGTATCTTGCTTTTATATTGGTTACATAGGGTGTAATTCTGGAGATTAAAGAACTCAACCACCATATCCAATGAACTTTCTTAACCAAAAATGGTGATTCATCTATGAATCTCTCATGATGGCCTTATTTTCGCTTGAGACATGCTATGTGAAAAACTTCTGGTTTTCACATGAATTTTTGATGGTTTTTTATATCATTGCTAAATTCGGACAGCATAAATTAATTTTTCTTAAATCAAATAGTAAACTTTTGGTTTACTATACCAGTTCAGTGAATCTTTGCCATCCTTATTCTTTGTATGTACGACTACATACAAGCATGTCTCAGCCATATGCTCTTCCAGAGCATTCTCTCTTCTAGAGCCTTTGCACTGTCTAATATTATATTGATATGTGCATCATAAATTCTCTTCTAAGAATTTATTTTATTTTGAATTCTAAATTCAAATAAACATGATAAGTAATATAATGAAACATAATAACAACGTTATTTAAATGACTGTAATATAAACGAAATAAGTCAGGAGGTAGAGCCTTCCATATAACTTGTAATAATAATAATAAACATAATTAAATAACGGTAAGAAAATAATAAATCAATAGGCATAGTCTTCTACATAATCAAGGAGGAAAAACCTACCATGAGATTACGGAGACATAAATTTTTAAATTGATCAAGGAGGTAGCACCTACCATAATAATGATCAATTCGGAAAAGACATAGCCTATTATATGGCTTTTCCACGGATAGTTAGGAGGCAAAACCTTCCATATAATTTGCAATAATTAAATCAATTGAAATAAAAATAATTATGCATAAATAAATTACTGTAAGAACATAATAAATCAATAGGCATAGTCTTCCACATAATCAAGGAGGCAGAACCTGCTATGAGATTACGGAGACATAATTTTAATTTAATCAAGGAGGCAACATCTACCATGTAATGATCAAATCCGAAAAACATAGCATATTATATGTCTTCTCATAAATAACTAGTAAACCTAGCTTACTATAAAATCAAGGAGGAGGTAAAACTTACCACTCCGTAAATAATACACAAATTTAAATTTAGATAAAAAACACATAAATCAAAATCTCAACTTTCTGGTATGAAACGGACATAAACCGTTTTTACCTGTTTGGTATATAACTGGATAGAGAGAAGATTGTGCTGATAACGTGTTATAAATTATAACTAATTATGTGAGATATATAACATATATATATACATGTGTTTTTGTATCATATATATGTATATGTATTATATAGAGAGATGAGATTGAGAAGAAGGAAACCAAGAGAAGAAAAGAGTTGACGAGAGACAAGAAGACTTATTGTTGTTATTCAATCTTTATCAACTCCTCATGCATATATATAGAGAATGAGGAAGTCGGCTAATGTCTTTCTTAAAGAAGAAGAAACTAATAAATTAATCAAATAGATAACCATTATCCATTTTATAATTATCCATTTTATAACAGACTTCACATTAATAAGGGTTTTTGTAGCCTATTTAAGACAACATCATATTGTGTGGTTCTCAAAGAAGCAGACTGGAGTTGCAAAAACTCTTTACCAAGGCAAAATATCAATCAATCGCATCAAATACTTGTGAGGCATGTTAGATATTTCTCTGCTATCAAAACTTGGCATCAAAATTCCAACCACACCGACGATATACTAAGATAACATGCATCAAAGCCACATACTTACCCGCCAATCATATATTCCACTCATGGAAGAAACAAATCGCTTTAGATTATCACTTTGTGCGATATATTTTTCAAAACGGACATGTCCGTGTGTCCCTTTGGCATATCAATTAGCCAATGCACTTATAAACTACCCTCCCGAACATGATTTCAGTCCTTTACTATCAAGATCGGTCTCTTCTGACCGTCCACTTGAGGAGGTGTGATAGAATATGAAAAATAGATAAGGTACATCTTGTAACTGGCTAACTGCGTTATGTTATCTCATAATGTATTGTTTTTTTTGTGTAAAGATATTTCTCTAACATAACATATAACATCAATTTCTAGAAGTTTTGTCTCTCATTTTTTTCACGATTTTATCTCATAAAAAATCTTAGCAACAATGGCACGATTTTAGTTGTTTAAGTGTTTAGTTTGCACCTATTTATTTTCTCTGTGTTTTGCTTTTGTTGTAAAATATACTTTTGACAACTCGGTAAAAGCCTATAATTGGTGCGGTTTAATTACGCCTTTCAAGTTTAATAAGTAAATAAATGAACTCAAGAAAGAAAATAGCAGAGCAAGGTACCATGCAGCATCTAAGTAAAAGTAAGACAGTATTAGGTCGGCTCAAAACTTGAAAAAAGAACATGCAAAGAAAACTACCACTGATGAGCTCAGTACTTAACTGATGCAAGAATTTCGAGCTGTGATCCGAGCTTCTCTTCAGCGACCTTCTCAGCCTTGGCTCTAAGTTTGTTAAGTTGCTTCTTTCGCTCGTAAACCACTTGACCTCTCTCCTTCCGTTTGTTCTCCAGCTCCTGTTCATTGACCATTGTTACATTTAATTATAAATTAGTAGCTAAGCACTACAAAAAAATAGCCGGATTTCCGACGGTCGAGTTTTCCGTCAGAATTTTCCGACGGTTTACCGACGCAATTGCGACCAAAAATAAACCGTCGGAAATCCGTCGTCTTGTACCGACGGATTTCCGATGGATAAAAACCCTCGTAATATTACAACTTTCCGACGGAAATTCGATTTTTACGATGTCGACAAAGTTTGATTGGTCAGCGCATACCGACGGAACGTATTCCGTCGGAAATTTGATGTCGGTAAATTTGAGTGGTTACCATTTCGTTAGCGGTGGCCGATGGGATTGGCGGAGTGTTATGTCGGAGTGTTGAGACGGATTTCCGACGGAATCCGTTCTATATAAGCTTCGACATTTCTGATCTTGGTTCATAACACAATTGTAAAAAACCAAAAAAATTGCTCGCGATGGGTTCATATTTTCGGTCTTGGATGGACAAGCCAATGATGGATGAGGGCTCGAACTTATTAACGTCCGCATACGCTGCAGGTATATGCGAGTTCATGAATTTATCCAGAAATCAAGATGCAGCAAAAAAAGATCAGGATATCAAATGTCCATGTTCTAATTGCTGTAATAGAATTAGTGTTCCGGTACATAGTGTTTGGAATCACTTATATAGATATGGATTTAGGCCGGGATATAAGGTTTGATTTTTACATGGAAAAAACAATTACGAATATGGTAGTAGTAGAAATGCACCTTATTTTCCGGATAGCGTAGAAAAACGTACAACGGAAGTAGATGTTGGGGTAAGTACGGTTGTGATGGTTAACGCACTACAAGAAAACAGGCAGATTTCCGACGGTCAAATCCGTCGGAATAAGCCCTATTCCGACGGCTTTCCGACCAGTCGGTTCTATCTCGTCAGAAATAGAAAATCCGTCGAAAATACTGACGGATTTTCGACGGAAAAAAAATAACCGGAATCCGTCAGTATTTCATTGTCCGACGGTATATAAAACCGACGGATTTCCGACGGTAAATAAAACCGACGGAATTCCAACGGGTACACAAACCGACGGAATTCCAACGGGTACACAAACCGACGGTATATAAAAACGACAGAATTCCGACGGGTACACAAACCAACGGGTATATTATTTAATTAAAATAAAACAAAATTTAAAATAAAATTTCAATATTTTTAAAAGTTATTTAGAAATTTAAAATATTACATATCATAAAATCTACCGGTTACGCATAATCTCGTTCATCCTTTCTTCCATTTTCCGCATGCGTGCCATATGTTGTTCCATGTCCCGCATGCATGTCGTTTGTTCTTCCATTTCCCGCATGCGTCCCACTTGTTCTTCCATTGCCTGCATGCGTGCCATCTGTTCTTCCATGCGTGCTGCATCTTCTACGCGTTGTGCCTCCAACCCGGTCACCCGCTCGAGAAGCTCGGCGTTCTGTGTCCTCAACCTACCATCTGTGTGAAAGCGGTAAGAATTAACGGACGTGGATGAACTGTCTTCCGGGAGGCCAAACACACGACCTCTGCGCTTAGGCGTAACCTACGATAAAAAATCAATCAATAAATGTTCTAACTTGTTTATATTCAAATTTATTTAAAATTGACAGTGTTACTAACCTGGTAGGTGAACTCGTTGACCATCTCGAGTGGAACTTCCGTGGCCGGGGGAGTTCATTCGACGATCGGTTGGGATTGGAGGTACTCCTCACCGAGCCTCTCCACGATTTCACGAGCAATGGGATCTTGAATTTCACCCGTCTTTCTGTTGGTGTGCGCATCTTTGACCAAGTCAAGATGTGACGGACGCACACCGATCTTCTCAATCTGTTGGCATAGATAATGAAAGAAATATGAGACGTGTTATAAATAAAATTTTGGAAAATTTATAAAATTACCAGCTTCTCAAGACGTGAAGCTTTGCTCGTTGCACCGAGGTTATGGGTCGCCGGTCCCTCCTTCCCCTTTCGGTCGCTTTTCCGGTTAGAAGAGTTTTTTCCGGAACATGTTTTTGTGTCCTCCCGTTCCCAATGGGCAAGTACTCCAGCCCATAATGTCGGATTATCTTGCAATCTCCGCGGCACTTTTCCTTCTTTGTACCACATGTCTTTCCATTCGTTTATTTTCAACGAATACTTTCGGGAGACCTTTTTGTAGAACTCGCGTCGGATTCGGGCAGTCAACTGTGGATCCCAAGTAAATTCTTGCTGGAAAAAAACGTACCCATATTAGTATTGACAATCTTAATGGAAATAAAAATCTATATTCTTAATAGGGAAAAAAAAACATACCGCAAATTGCCGAAACCAGGTCTCCTGGTCTGCCACGGGCATCGAACTAAATGTGGCATACGGTTTAGTTATCAACGAATTAGTCATTGTGTTGATCGAACTCGTAATCCCGAATATTGAAACCTAAACAATATTTAGTTACATATTTTATTAAATTCAATAAATTAAATACATTTTTAAATAAAACTTACCAGGTAGCACCGTCCGTCAGATCAGGATCTAGGCGAGTCAACCTATCCCGACCGGGTTGCGAAACAAACTCCTCAATAGTCATGGTCGTGCGAGGTGAGGGCTGTGTACCCATAGAAGGAGACGAGTGGTGATCCGGAAAGCTAGTCTCGGGAATATGCGACGGAGTCCCACTCATACCTTCCCTAGAAGAAGTACCGGATCTACCAGAGTGATGAAATCGCTCAAAATATCAATATCCCAAATTCTCAATGGGACTATGGGCGATTTCATCACTCTGATGGATCCAGTACTTCCTCTAGGGGAGGTATGAGTGGGACTCCGTCGCATATCCCCGAGACTAGCTTTCCGGATCTCCACCACTCGTCTCCTCCTATGGGTACACAGCCCTCACCTCGCACGACCATGACCATTGAGGAGGTTGTTTCGCAACCCGGTCGGGATAGGTTGATTCGCCTAGATCCTGACCTGACGGACGGCGCTACCTGGTAAATTTTATTTAAAAATATATTTAATTTATTGAATTTAATAAAATATGTAACTAAATATTGTTTAGGTTTCAATATTCGAGAAACGGGATTACGAGTTCGATCAACACAATGACTAATTCGTTGATAACTAAACCGTATGCCACATTTAGTTCGATGCCCGTGGCAAACCAGGAGACCTGGTTTCGGCAATTTGCGGTATGTTTTTTTTTCCCTATTAAGAATATAGATTTTTATTTCCATTAAGATTGTCAATACTAATATGGGTACGTTTTTTTCCAGCAAGAATTTACTTGGGACCCACAGTTGACTGCCCGAATCCGACGCGAGTTCTACAAAAAGGCCTCCCGAAAGTATTCGTTGAAAATAAACGAATGGAAAGACATGTGATACAAAGAAGGAAAAGTGCCGCGGAAATTGCAAGATAACCCGACATTATGGGCTGGAGTACTTGCCCATTGGGAACGGGAGGACACAAAAACAAGCTCCGGAAAAAACTCGTCTAACCGGAAAAGCGACCGGAAGGGGAAGGAGGGACCGGCGACCCATAACCTCGGTGCAACGAGCAAAGCTTCATGTCTTGAGAAGCTGGTAATTTTATAAATTTTCCAAAATTTTATTTATAACACGTCTCATATTTCTTTCATTATCTATGCCAACAGATTGAGAAGACCGGTGTGCGTCCGTCACATCTTGACTTGGTCAAAGATGCGCACACCAACAGAAAGACGGGTGAAATTCAAGATCCCATTGCTCGTGAAATCGTGGAGAGGCTCGGTGAGGAGTACCTCCAATCCCAACCGATCGTCGAAGGAACTCCTCCGGCCACGGAAATTCCACTCGAGATGATCAACGAGTTCACCTACCAGGTTAGTAACACTGTCAATTTTAAATAAATTTGAATATAAACAAGTTAGAACATTTATTGATTGATTTTTTATCGTAGGTTACGCTTAAGCGCAAAGGTCATGTGTTTGGCCTCTCGGAAGACAGTTCATCCACGTCCGTTAATTCTTACCGCTTTCACGCAGATGGTAGGTTGAGGGCACAGAACGCTGAGCTTCTCGAACGGGTGAACGGGTTGGAGGCACAACGCGTAGAAGATGCAGCACGCATGGAAGAACAGATGGCACGCATGCAGGCAATGGAAGAACAAGTGGGACGCATGCGGGAAATGGAAGAACAAACGACACGCATGCGGGACATGGAACAACAGATGGCACGCATGCGGGAAATGGAAGAAAGGATGAACGAAATTATACGTAACCGGTAGATTTTATGTTATGTAATATTTTAAATTTCTAAATAACTTTTAAAAATATTGAAATTTTATTTTAAATTTTGTTTTATTTTAATTTTATTTTAATTTAATTTTTATTTAATTTAATTTACTTTAATGAAATTAAATTCGAAAGTTTTTTTTAATTAAATGAAATACTGACAGATTTCTGACGGATTCCGGTTATTTCTTTTCCGTCGGAAATCCGTCAGTGACGGATTTCCGACATAATTTCTATTTCCAACGAGATAGAACCGACCGGTCAAAACCGTCGGAAATCTGCTTGTTTTCTTGTAGTGAAGCATATTTTAGTAGCTAAATAAACATATTTCTTTCACATCAATGGAACAAAATCAGAATGGTGATAGAGACAAGAACCTTGATGGTGTCGTAATGGTTCCACCCGACTTGAGAAGAAAGACGACCCAAGAGACAGTATTTGTGGCCAGCTTGAAGCCTCAAGACCCTGAAAATTGGGTTCACAAATGATAATGATGCAAAAATGGCAAGTCAAGAAAGAGAGAGAGAGAGAGAGAGAGAGAGACAAATGTGAGAAAAGGGACAAACTTGAGAGCATCGGGGATGACCATCCTCTTGATCTTGTCGTATGGAGTAGGTACACCTTCAAATACCTTCAAGCGGGCAAGTGCAGCAGCTCCACGCTTTGTCTTGTGTGGAATCATACCGCGGACAGTGCGCCAGAAGATCTTGGAAGGAGCACGGAAGTGAATGGGACCATGGGAAGGTTTGGTGTTCATACGTTTGCGAAGGAATCTCATGTACTTCATTTTCTGTCGGACGAGTCCACCGGAGAGGCAAATCTCCTCGCATCGCACAATCACTAACTTCTGCCCATTCAGGAGCTCCTTCGCCACGATCGACGCCAAACGCCCCAGCATGTGGTGCCGCGCGTCCACGACCACGCGCTTCGAGCATATACCTGATCCTGACACCATTTTTCCCCCAACAGATCTCTCTCTCTATCCCTCAGCGGCTGCGTCAAAATATATTCCAGGGGAGAGAGAGAGGTTTTCTCCCGACCTAGGGTTTGAGGGGTATTTTCGTCACTTCCTTCTAGTGCAAATTCCTTTTGATGATGGGCCGAGTCATTTTGCTGCTACAGAAAACGCCCATCCACCCAAAAAGACGTAGCCGATATTCTTTTGGGTCAAATAATAAGAGTTTTTAACCCCCACTAAAAAGAAGATTGCAACAATGCTATGTAGAAATGCCGAGAATGACAAAACATGAAGAGTTTTTAACATCAAGTTACAAGCAAGTATATACGATGAAGTTTCTGTACAATAAATTCAAGCGGATGCAAGGATGTTTAGTGCAACTTCCTTGAGAGAAGGCATGGCTTCTTGCTGATGAAGACATATGTAACTGTTCCTTGTTCTCCTCAGGACTTGCCATGGACCTGGATAGCATCTATACGGATTCGAAACAGAGCATGATATTAAGCTAAAGACCAAGAAACAAGAAGAGATAAAATCACAGTTAAAGAAAGGGAGTTACAGTAGAAACCTGAAAAGTACACCTCCTTTCTGTCCCTTGAAATTGTGGATGTAGTAAACTGTCTCCATCTTTGGGAAAAGTGTCTCGGTCAGTGCAGCCAGTTTTGGGTAAAAGAACTTTGGATAGTCTTTTATTTTGTTTTTAAAGGAAACAAGAGTTTCTCTTGAGTCAGCTTTCTCATTTTGACTATCAAGTAAATGGAAGAGAGTCTACTTTGTGTCATTTATGAGAAGAAAAAGGATACAGCCCGATCGTATGCGGTCAATTTCTCCATTGAAGATGATTAGTTTTCGGTCAGTGTTCACAACGGCTTCCTTGTAAAGCTCTTCTACTACGAGCATCTCTGAGCGGCAAAAGAGGCACAGCAGAGGAATGAGTCAGATGCGGATATTGTTACTGTTAACAGGATGATGAGGGGGTTTCAGGGAATTACCGTTGACGTTAAAATATGGGTATGCCACAACGAACAATTCGTCATCTGGCTTCACTCGATCTGCCATTTTTACTCTCTCAAAGAAACCAAAGTCCTCAAAAAGAGAGGGTTTTGTCAGATAGTCCAACTTGAAGTAAGTTCCTCCAAAGACGGTTTTTTGAGCAAATTTGACTTCGTTTGCCTCGGGGAAGAACTGAAACCATGTTATGCAAGCTATTTTAGGAAGAATTTTAGTAAATGTTGATTGTTGAATCTATCTTTTAGGAAGAACTGCAGTAGTATGGCGTATACATACAATTCTTGTGCTTCGAGCCTTTTCAGGAGCTAGTAGGCGGTCACAAAACTCACGTATCATATTAATACTTTCCGTCATTTCTGTGGCTCCTTCACCGTCGCCTAACACAAGTACAATGGCACACAAAAAAACAATAATATCTAATAAGCAAGAGAGAAAAGTCTTCATTGAAAATTTGCATAACATGAAAGGATTACCTGGCACAGATGCAAGACCAGATGTTGGGAACTCAATTTCCTGTAAAAGGGTTCCCTTGGATCACGAATAATAACGTGTTTTGTAGATCCATTTATGAGAACAATTTATTGCAAAACTCACCATTAACTGTTTCTCGTCCTTCAAAGCCAATTCAACTGCTTGCTTGGCCTGTATTTTTCAAGCACAAACATCATCCCTTAATGCTTTAGCTCTACAAGCAATTTGCATAGGAAACCTGAAATATATAATCTTTAGCTACTTTTTCTATCATAACACTAATGTCTTCCGATAGGAAACTATTCAATGAACCATTATTGGTTGCTGCTTTAAGAACCAGAAAGAGATAAGATATCCACAAACCACAATTACAAAACCTTACTTGGTTAAGGAGCTCCAAGTAATCACCAGGAAAAGGTACATTTTCCACAGATGCGTTATAACCTCCAGAAACAGAAAAAGCTCTGTACTTGACATTTCTATTCGTCTTGGTAGCATCATCGTTGTTCTTCCAATATATACTACCAAAAACAGCCTGCAAACCAAATTGAAACGAGGAAACACAGTCAACTGATTTTATAGAACACAATGGATCGATTAAAATTGTCTCAAGGAAAGCTTCAATACAAAATTCTAAAATGAAAGTTTATTAGACCAGAAACTTTCAAGCGCATACATACATGTATGTCTGGCTTGGTCTCACAACTCAAAATTGCTTTGAATAACCAACCAATGTAAACAAGAGATACGATACTGGTCAAAGGCATATAAGAAATTGAGAATCGGAGACAGATAAGAAGATGAAGAAGCCTATTTCAATCTGAACCAACGAAGATCTGAAAACTCAAAGCCATTGCAAGAGATTACGAGGCAACAACATATCTGCTCTGCTCTACCATTGAGTTCGACACCAGAGTTCCGGCTAGAGAAGCCGGTGAGGTTGCGATGGAGAACGACGGCAACATATAGACCATAGAAACGAAACTGTATTTTTCTGCTTCACAATCCCAAATTTTTGAAGTGGGGAATATCGCCAAAATATTTTTGTTTTTACGAGTTCAGATAGTTTTACAATACAAAAATTATGTTTGAATTAACTTTCTCTCTTAAGTATATTTCATCTCCTTCTTTGGCTTTTTCAGATCAGTATGATTTAGGACCGCTGACATCTGCTGGTGGCTCTTTTTCTCTCAAGTCTTTCTTTACTTTCTGTTCAATTCCTTTTTGTTTACAATATTTTGCAATTTCAACCGACAAGTTTCTATTCTGTTTTGGAAGTCGCGATCGTTTAAAAGATTTCGTAGATACTTTATTCGTAAATGTTGAGATTTAACCACGTAACTATGTTCAATTTCAGCACCAATCTTGGTCCGATTCAATTTCAATTAACTCGATCTAAGTGAGAATTCAATCTAAGTGAAATTAACACACGAGAATTGTTAACCCAGAGTTCGTTGCCTACTCTCTGGACACAGAACAAAACTGTGATGCTTTCACTATGCGATATCAATTTGATACACAAAGACAATTGTGTTGTTGTTCACAATCTAATTGATTAGCTATCAACCTGTGTTTAGCTGCTAATCAATCTGTCCTTGATTCGCAGGTACTATGCGAACCTCCTCACTCGCCACAACCGAGCTGAGTTCGCCGATGCAGCCCCGAAGACAGACGACGGATCTTACTCTGTTCGTCAACCTTCACAGTCACAATCAAATCGGAAGAGAAGAATACCTGAAGCTTCCGATCGTCGTTCCGAGAAGAGAAATGTAGCTCACCGAAGACCCGATGCGTGAATCACCAGGACTTTCTCTCTCTCTCTCTCTCTCTAGACTCTCTGTAACAAACTTCTCTCTCTCTCCTCTGTTTTCTGTTTTCTGTTTTCGGCTAATTGTAGAAGAAGAAGTTGACTGAAATATATAAACAGCTTTGACCACTGTTTATGGGCCATGGGCCAAGGCAAACAGATTTCATTTTTCTGTCAAGCCCAAATCATTTTCTGAGCCCATTAATCTCTTTTAGCTGAACAACACCGTTCCAACAGTAAACTGTAACGGCGGTTTTGGACTTCCGACGGTGGGTTTCCTCCATTTGTTTCTTCTTGTATGACATTCCCATCTCATATGAAAGTTATTTCTTTCCTACGATGGCGACTAGCAAACAGTTTCAAAACCGGGTGGTGGTGTGGATATTTTCATCGAAATCCATCACTTTCGTCTGATATCTCCACACTGGACTCAACGCTCTGGTGTGATGAACATGTACAAACAATCTCAGGGGAAAAGTACATATACTTTGACAATGATATCATTAATGTTGCGGTAACCATGGTGAATGCTAGATTTCAAATCACATGGTGCCTCAGGCGAAGAATTAGAGATCCAAAAATATTAAGTCTACCAATATATGAATTGGTGCAAGAGAAGAAACAACGAAACAGTGCAAGAGAAATTGTTGTAAATGTTGGACAAACATCGAAAAGCAACAAATCGCTAAATGCCACGTGGTAAACAAAATATATTATGAGCCTCACGGCAAGAGAAAATAATCTTGGTGATCATCCCACGATCATTTATATTTGAGAAAGTTCTTTACAAATTAAACTCTCATAAGGTTATGTCCCAAAAAACTTTGTTATTGACAAGTGACTCAATCATAAAAATCATTAAATGCGGATGCGGACACAAGGCAACACATATTAAATGTGAATGTGTCAAATATGAACTATCATTTACATCAAAAATATTAATGAAATACTTATGATGTTGCAGTGGGTTTGGTGATGACGTTTTTTCCATGATGCAAGAGCGTGCGATAAGTTAATTTTCGTTCCAATCATGAATGTCTCTATCCTATATCACATATTACGCTTACATGCTGAAACGAATTAGCTCCATTTTAAACTTGATAACCCGGTCCAATAATCATGCCGTGTATTTTATGAAGCTAATTTATTTCAGAATGTGAATGCGATCTAAAATATTTTATGTTAGTCTTGTGCATATTTATTTCCAAAAGTTAGTGAAATTCTCTTCGAACAGTTTTTTATTAACATTATGTTGTCATCTTCCAATACACATTCTTGTCTCTTTACATCTACTTTTATTTATCTTCTCTATATTATTGTTACCAAGCAAATATTTCATAATCTTGTATTTACTATTTTTACTCATTTATTTATTTATTTTTGTTTTTAATTCACTTTTAATTTCTAATAATTATGAAAAACATTATTTTGTACAACCAAACAATTGTATCCGACTTGATACCAATAAGTGAAGTACTTGTGTAAAAATACAAAAAATATGTTTTGAGTTTTTAAAAAAGCATATATATAAAAAGTAAAAGGTTCTAAAATGTTATGTTTAAAATTTTCTTCTTATCTCTCTCTCTCAAACTTTTCTAAGGAAGAACTCTCCTCCGATCAGATCTGGTTGTAGCTCCGGCCGGTGATTGTGGCCTCCCATAGCTACGGTCATCGGTCCGATTTGTATATATTTAGGTTTCCTTTGTGTTTTATGTTCTTTTCGGTATAGATCTAGGATCTTGCTCTCTGGCTACGTCCGGTTTTGGCTCCGACTTTGTTCGGTTTCAGTTTTCCGGCTTGTCCGGTTGTGTAGTGTGTTTTGTTTTTGAAATCCGATCTTGTTTCTTTTGTTCCAATCCGTTGGATCCTCTCTGATTTCTTCATTACCTGAGGAGTAATATCTTTGTCGCTTTTCCTCTTACTTTAGACTCATGAGCAATGAACAAAGACTTCATCAGATGTTGGGTGTTATCGGCGATGAAACTTCCTAGGTGGGGATGATCTCAGAGTGCTTTTACTAGTTGATTTGGTGTTGACGGTTTGTAGTAGTGATTTCGAGATTGGTGGAGGGCAGAGGAGGTGCATTGCTGAGCTGATTAGCGGCGGCTGGTTGGTTTTGGTGGTTGTTGGCAATGATTGACGGCAGCGGTTCTAGAATTCTAGGTTTTAAATTTGGGCTCATTAATTGTTGTAACATTTTCTGGGCTTTGCCGTTTTGTTCCAATCCATTGGGTTTTTTCAATAATATATGTGGTCGACAAAAAAAAAATTAAAAAAAAATTCTTCTTATATACATAAAAAAAAAAAAAGTATTCTTATATATTCATCTATGGGTCAATCTATGAGATAATAATATTAAGGTAATTAATGAAGAATATAGCCATGGCTATTTTGAAACTAATCAAATAACCATTTGACTAACATTTACTTTTTTACCCTTATTGATTGTTTCGATGAGATGTTGCTCATGCTACATCTATTCTATGTTGATCTGTGATTCTATTCTATTTCATCATAATAATCATATCGTATATTGTTGATTTCCAAAGGAATAAAAATAGAAGATAAAAAAAACCAGTCTGAGATTTGGCTTCCTCTGTTTTCACTGACTTTAACTTTGTTTTAAATTTTTTAGAAGCGGCTAGTTCTTTTGAGATCCTATTCAATAGTTAATTTCCCAACAATTATTATTGATCGGTTACAATATAAGGAGACTAAATGGAAGCTCAATTGAAAAATAATAAAGCTTTGAATACATGCATTTGTCTTCTATAATATGATTATACGAAATTGCTTACGCAGTAAATAACAGTGAGAACAAGATTTGAGAATCACTCAAAGGAGAAGAGGACAAGTGTTAAAGCATGAAAGAGATAAAGAGACTAAATTCGTTGATAGACAAAGACGTGTTAAAGCTGTCGGCGGGAAGCATCCCGACCAGATCCTCAAGCCTTCCTCGTCGGAATCTGTTTCTGAATCTCCGGACTACAGATCTATAACTCCGAAGGAGAGAGGAGGAGGAACATTGGAGGAGATGAGGAAGATGGAAGCTGTAGATCTCTAAGATCTTGAGGAGGGAGAGAGAGTTGCGGATCTGTAAGAGGAGGAGGAGGTGAAGAGTGAAAGAGGGAAGGCTAGAGAGAGATTGGGGCAATTTTGGTAAATATATTGTATAAGATATACAAATATCATAGCCAGTTCCTATTATTGTTAGAGAGTAAATTTATTAATTTTCTTTTGGTTTATAAAGTGATTAAAAAAAAAAGAAAAAAATCTTTGCCAGCTACTACCGTTACAATTACCGTGTTAGTTTCCAGAGTGTAATTTACCCACATAGTCTAGAGATGAGATGAGATGAAATGCACTTTGACCAGACACTCCGTAAGAGAATAGAAGTGTTGGTGAGAGAGAGCCATTTCACTTTCCGAATCACAAACTTTCTTCTTCCTCTCAATTCTTTGGAAGATGGGCGGAGATGGCAAAGTTTTCACCTTGTCGGAGGTTTCTCAGCACAGTAGCCCCAAGGATTGTTGGATCGTCATCGAGGGCAAGGTCCCTACTCCGATCTCTTTTCTTTTCTCTCTCTGCTTATACTATTATTCGTTAGATCCGATCTACTTTGCCAGATTTCTGTTTTTGTTTGCTATATCGTAGATTCGTATTTCAATGTTATACTCCATGTTTGTTTGTTTGATCTGTGAAAAAGTTGGCCACCCACTTAATTTGATGTCTGTAATTAGGGACGACAATGTGATAGATCGCCCAAGTTTTCAGTTTTCGTTATTCATTTTTAATGGAATATTATAGGTCTATGATGTGACAAAGTTCTTGGACGACCATCCTGGTGGCGACGATGTCATCTTGACTGCTACAGGTAACATATTATGTCTAGCAACTCTCATTACAGATCTTTCTTGGTTTCTTAGTTCTTGTTTTGCTCTTAGCGACACAGTTTCTGTTTACAAGGAGAAACCACTCATCCATGGGCCTTATTACTCATACAATACTTGTTGGTTTTCACTTCTCAGGGAAAGACGCCACCGATGATTTTGAAGATGTGGGTCACAGTTCTACTGCAAAGGCCATGCTAGATGAGTTCTATGTAGGTGATATTGACTCAGCCACTGTCCCAACTAAAACCAAGTTTGTCCCTCCTCCAAAGCATGCCGAGGCTAACCAGGACAAGAGCTCCGATCTTGTCATCAAGATCCTTCAGTTCCTTGTTCCTCTTCTAATCCTAGGCTTAGCTCTCGGCATCCGGTTTTACACCAAGACTCCTTCTTCTTGAGGGTTGAAATGGAGCTTGAGGGTCTGCTTCTGTGCTTTGTCGTTAAAATCCGTCTTTTATCTCTGCCTATCTTGTAAGACATCAGATATATTATATTCTCTTTTGCAATCAAGTGGATTTGCGAGACCTCTGATTTCCAATCATCTTTTACTGCCTTTGGTGTCTTATATCAATCGAATTCATTTACAAGGTCAACTCGATAGTTCAAATCATCACTCACTTGCAGACTATTCTCAAAGTCTGTCTTTGCACTCACTCAAAAGGCAGCAATAGGTAAAGATAAGAGAAGAAATAAAATGTTAAAGTGGACAAAAACTTTAAATTGAGCTAATCCATGCTTGCACAAGTTCTCTCCATCACCTTGGAGTCTGTTCTGAAGGATTGCTTTGATGGAGAGCTTGATCCTCTTGAAGAACTGTGCCCAAAGAAGCTCAGTTTCCCCATTTTCTTTGAGAAGCTGCTTATGAATTTGTGCGAATGAGACCTCTGCATATCTCTCTTCATACATATATGCTCCTTCTCTAGATCGTTCAGTCTCATTCTCAATCTAGCTAACTCGAGTTTCAAATCCCGGTTTTCTCTCCTCAGAGATGCGTAGTTGTCTTTGGGCGACATTGCTGCGCTGAGAGCTCCACTATTGATTCTCCATGACTGATGTTGCTGCTGCTTTGGCTTTGGTTCTTCGTCTGAGTAGGAAGAGCACAAGGAACTTCGGAGCTTCAGTTGCTCAAAGTAGAGAACTTGAACAATGGATTGCAGAGGAAGCCGCTCGTTTTGCGCAGCATGTGCTCCAACCTCTTGTGAGAGTTTCTGGAAGTCAATAAGTTTTGACAGTTTCTTCTTGTCTGAATCTGATAACCCTTGATGTGCCTGGGAGCATAAACCTAACATAAGTTTTAACAAGACAAGAGAAGTACAATAGTTTTGAAGCAAGTTACCTTAAGATAGAGATCAATGGCACGGTATAATCCATCATGAAGGGTGCGAGCATGAGGCGGTAAGGCTTCTGCAATTAGCAAGAACTTTGGAAGGTCAAGGTTAGCATCAGGAGCTATCTCTGCAAGATAATTGTCTACAAGCTTTACAACTTTAAACATGGCGCTTTGTGAAGGCGAATGTGGACTATCGCATTCAAACACAGACTCTTCATCCTCGCTATCATCTCCTCCTTGCTGTGAGAAGTTCACCAAGATTCTGTGAACCGTGTCAATTTCGAACAAAGTGTCTTCTGCGTGACGAAAAGACGGGATCAAGAGATCGTCTAGAGTCGCCATATCGAGCTGAGAACCGATCCTCCTCTCTAGATCAAGCCTGCAAGTTACTGAGGTATCAAGCATCACCGCTCTTCTCAGTAACCCAAAGAGAAAACTTATGGGAACCACAAGCTTTTCGACAGGCAAAAGAGTAACAATTGTCTCAACAATGGTTTGTTCATGCTCATGATGTCCGGACTCTGATCTCTTGGTAAGCTCTCTCTCGGCGTAGCTAACCAAAGAAGCTCCAATACTCTCTGAACGCACGCCACGACACTTCATTGCGTTCATCACTCTCTGATACAAATCAATCCTAAGAACCGAAAGATCCTCAATCCACCAATCTCCTCCATCGCTGCTCTTCACCTGCCTGCTCATGTGCAGCCTCCCTGAGCTGCTATACTCCAAGCGTGAGAAGCTTGAAGCGATCTGCTCCGCGCACGCCTTTGAGGCAATGGCATCGATGCATCTACCTATGATATTAAGTTCGTCTGCAAGAGGGAGCAGATTCTCAGACTGTTTCAAGACTTGCACACACATCTCAAGGTTCTTGCATACGATGCTCTCGAGATACTCCTCTGTTCTTGAAGCCAGATTGTCTTTGGAATACTCTTCTGTCATCTCGAGGTAGTCAGAGACGCAAAAGAGCTGCGCAACGTTTGAGGAAGTGATCTCATAGTTAATACCGTAGCAGAATTTGGCTGCTAGTTCGAATGTCTCTGCTCCTCCTGGGAGATTGAGAAGCTCCACTTTGGAGATATCTGAATCTCTGTGTTCTGCAACGATTCTTCGGATTCTTCCACTTCGAGAGACTAAAGGGAACTGAGAAATGGAGAATCAAACACTGGTTCAATAATTGCATCCATTGATTAAGAAAGAAATGATGGATTGTGTTGGTTAGTAATAATAATACATACCTTATGCAGAGCAAAGTTTCCACCGTTTACTTCTATGGTTATATCACTTGGAACGTCTCGGAAGATCCTGAAAAGTTAGGGACAAGAAATGCTCTTATGCGTGCGAGCAAGATCGAAACAGAGCCATATAAAGAGACTGGTCCAAAAACAGACAAGTCGCCAGAGAAACTTAAGGGTTTCAGTTGGTGACAAAACTGTTAAAAGAGAAGAAATAGAACAGATCATACCATTCACTACAGCTTTGGCGGGAAGACTTAGCAAGCGAGAGCTTCTGGTGGTGATGGAGATGCTGTAGCAGAAGATGCTGATGATGCTTGTCCATGAGGCAGAATTATGTTCAAGAACAAGAGAAAGAAGAAGAAGCCAATTAGTTTGGTGATTTCCAAAACCAGAGAGAAAGAGAGAGAGATGGTAAAGGTCCAGTGTTGAATGAGCATTAATCATAACATTTGGTAATGTTTGTTCAAGTCCAAAGTTGTTGTCTCTGTCTTTAGTTGGGTCCCTTTTAGTGTCCCTCCATAGTTTTCTCCTTTATATTTCTCCCTCTTTGAAAATTCAAGATCAAACCTTTTTCAACCAACATTGTCAAACGTGATCTAGCCCCGTTTTCTTTGGGATGACAAAAGATTCTATGCAAAGTTTGGAACAGATATATGTTTGATAGGAGATGAGCAAAAAGGAAAACAATAAAAAAAATATATATATATATATATATATATATATATATATATACTGATAAAGGTGTAAGAAAAAGAAAAAAAGGCTTAAATCCAAAGGGAAAATGATTTGAGAGTGGGAAAAGTTAAAGCGGGAACAAAAAGGAGTGTTAATTTTGGAAATTTGTTACATTTTTTAAACCCGGATCCGATTGAAAGTTTAGGAGGACTTGTTTGTTTTGAGTAATGATTTAGGCTTTGTAGTAGTTTTTCCATGTGTTTGTGGTTTTCCTCCCTTTTGCTTTAAGTTTCGATTGGTTTCCCTTAAATTTTAGGGCTTGGCTTTCCGTAAAACTCTCGGACTCTGTTTTTGGATTATCCAGTTTAGTATCATACCTTTTATCTTTTCATGTTTAATATAAATTCTCCAATGACAACAAACAAAAAAACCCTCCGTTGGTTTGCTTAGTCTCTCGTCATCATTTTCACCATATTTTCTTTTCCTCTTCGGGTTAAAATTATAAATTTTCCTAGTAATTAAGTGGAATAGAATACAATAGTTCATCCTCGCAAACGTTTCTTTTTGAAGATGGTTACTAATATAAGTTCTTGGCATTTTTTTTTCAAATTCTCCTGTGTAAAACTAAAAGATATATGGGAAAGGAGCAACATTGTTAAAGATGGACAGGATACTCACATCAAGTAATAGAGGATTTTTTATAAAAAAAAACGCAAAAGTAAAAGAGGATTTAGCATAGATATTTAGTCTTCACGAGACAAAGCTAACATATAAGGAAAAACAAATCCAACATATAAAAATCATTGTATCTTTTGCTTTCAACATTTATTGATTTTTCATTATATTCCATTTTAGCAATAAAATTTTAAAATATATTCCTTTCCTAAGATACTGATGGAGAATAATCATTTGGTACAATGCACTAGAAGCTGGACAAAAAGTTTTCGAGAGTTTTAGTTTTTCTTCAGTTTATTTTTTCGAGGGAATAGTTGAATTGGTATGAACAAAATTCGTTAGTCATTAGTTATCTGATACAAAGATAAGATAATAGACAAAAAAAAAACAACACAAATATCTAAAAATAGGAAAAAAAGACAATATAAAATATATAACATTTTAACTTCTAAAAGTTTTGTGTTTAAACAAAATAAATTAATTTTTGGTATTATCAAATTTCAAATAGTCAATGAATCAAAGAAATTTTAGAAAAAAAAATATGCATAAACATATGCAAACAATTATATTGGATTAATTTTAAAACTACTAGTAAAAAATTTAGTTTAAAACCACTAGCATCAAACAATTTTATACAGACTAAAATAGCAAAAAAAGTCTATTAACAATAAATACGGGCATAACCCGGGATATCCTTTAGTTGGAATAAAACAAAATCAAAAATACCATTTATTTCAAATAAGCAAATTTTTT
Organism: Arabis hirsuta; assembly: GCA_964056655.1. Lineage (NCBI taxonomy): Eukaryota > Viridiplantae > Streptophyta > Magnoliopsida > Brassicales > Brassicaceae > Arabis > Arabis hirsuta. The sequence goes on along the minus strand of OZ053302.1, from coordinate 18,556,168 downwards.
GCGCTTGTTGGTTCCCTTTTGGTCGATGATCTGTACTTATACTTGGTTGGGTTCCTTTGTCTAATCGTGGAGTATATAGTTTGGTGTGACTTGGTGTGAAGATCATATATCCGCCGTCCTTTCTGAATAGCTGGATGGAAAATAAGTTGTGATATACTTTTAGTGTAGTCTTCTTCTCTAGCTCTTTCGGTTTCCCAAAGATAGCACTTTTTTAGTCAAGTTTTTGTTTTGTTTTATATTTCAATATACTACGAACAATTTAAAATATATATATATATTGTTAATTCATACATATATTTATATATATATATATACCATCCTAAGCGTGGATATAATAACCAGACCCGAATATCTGAACTTGTACCCGACCCAAAAACACAGATTCTGACTAGGTATGGGTATTTGTGTTTTACCCTGCTGAATATGTTAAAGTGCTATCCGTGGATACAGGTTCGGGGACAAATTCCTATCCAAGACCCAAAAAAAATCCGAATGTTTTGTTACTTAGTAATTAGATAATAAATGTTTTGTTTAGTTATAGTTATAGAACCCTTAATGTTATGGTCTTATGGGTTTCAAATGCATTTTATGGTTACTGGTTCGGATATTTGTTGTTTTTACAAGTTATATTTTGTAACTTTGGGGTAAAAGAACCTGAACCTGAACCTGAACTTATATCCAAAGTTTACAAGTACAATTAATTGTGATCAGACCCGAACTTGTATCTGTAAGACCTATACATGTATCTTATTCGAAATTTTACAGGTTCTTATATGGGTATAAAATTTCTAGACCCGATAAAACATGTATCCAATAGAACCCGATCTGAATCCAATCTGAATATCGGTTTGCCTAGGCCTAACCATCCTCGGGAAAAAAAGTTAATTGGTGGGTCTAAAGATACATAAAGGGTGGGTTATAATATCAATAACAAAAGCTAAAGATGCGGAGATGATTATGTGAGAATGATGTCTTTTCCACATCCATTATAACTTTTATATTTTGATTAGTGCCTTTATATATACAAACAAAAACAAAAATTCTTTTTGAATCAACCAAGTCAAATCTTTCTTAAGCCCACTCGGTTATCATTATTTTGGTAAACCAGCACTAGCAAAGCTTAAACCAATATTTATTTTTTGTGGGTTTTGTGTTTCAATTAATAAAACCAGAGCTAGTTTAAATCTTAAATAACACCTGAATCGGTTTTGAGGGGAAGCTAATCAAGCATTAGTTTCTGGCCTGAATCTAATATCAATTTTAGCAGCCGCTTTTTGACAAAATTTCTCAGTAGTCTATTTTTTTTTGGTGGGTGAGGGAAGACAATAGTCTCCTACATTTATTCAAACTGAAACAAATTACAAACGAACACGACGTGGGTGCGCAGACCCAATAGCATCCTCAAAAAGAATCGACTCCAAAGTAGTCGGACAAGACTCAAAAACTACGAAAACCCAATGGTAAAGAAAAAACATGATTAGCTAACCCATCTGCAAGACGGTTCGCCTCCCTATAAACATGTGAAAACCGGACTAGCCAGTCCCTAGAAGTGAAGCCATAGCACAAATGTACTAGGAAGGATAGGGGGTGCATATCACCTATAACTGTCTGAAAAAATCCACCACCATCTACGAGTCTATCTTGATCTCCAGTCTTGAAACCCGATGCTCCCAAGCCATATACAGACCGTAATAGACTCTCCAAAACTCTGCTAACGGCGCTGAACAAAATCCAATATTCAATGCAAAACCGCCTTGCCAATTTACCTCACAATCTCGTAACACTCCACCTGCAGTTGCGAGACCTGGATTCCCACGTGATGCTCCGTCTGTATTCAGTTTTATCCATCCATTTGAAGGCGGCGTCCATGCTATAAGTCTCTCCACCCTCTCTACATGGACCCATCCTCCTCCCTGACTCTCATCCGCTAATAGGACCTCTCGAGCCAACTCTTTTACAAATTTGACCCTATCCCTGCATTTTTTGTTCTCGTCAAAGATGTCACCGCAACGCCACTTCCATCCCCATAAAGTGGCCCATTCAATACTCGCCACTTCCCTCTTAATTCCCAGATTCTCATAAATCCATTCTAACACCGATGTAGAAAAGAACGCCACCCTCCTCCGATTCGGGACCAATCTCTGCCATATCCCCATCATCGCTGGACAATCTCGGAGAACGTGCATAATTGTCTCCTCCCCCCCCCCCTCTGCAAACAGAATACACTCCCGAGTCACATAAATGTCTACGTTGTCTCTCCATATTTGTCATAATAAGCTGGTTCCCTATGGACCACAAAAACGTCCTCACTCTTTCAGGTACTCTAACAGTCCATATACGTTCAAAGAAGCTCCCCCAGTTCTGCCTTGGTAGTGTATCTCGAGTCAATAGATTATAAGCTGACTTTACCGAGAATCTCCCATCGGAACTTCCCTTCCAAGAAATCATGTCCTTAGCTCCTGTAATATTATCAAGCACTATAGCCGATAGTTTTAACCTTATAATCTCCAGAACAAAAGGCAGAATCCGTGACAGGTCCCATCCTACTCCATTCGTCCAAAACTCATGAGCATACATATCCGCATATCCACTCGGTAAAACTCTCGTCAGCAAGTCCAGCAATGGTTTATCCAACAGCCATGTGTCAGCCCAAAAGCGTATATTTTTGCCATCGCCCATGACCCAACTAATGCCTGGAATCACAACATCTCTAAGCCCAACACCTATACTTCGCCAAGTAAAAGACCAGTGACTTTTCGCAGCAACCCAAGATAGATCATGCATATCCCTAGCCTTATATTTGCTTCTTAAGACCTAAGCCCAAAGGCTAACCTTATCCTGCATCAGTCTCCAACCAACTTTAGATAGTAAAGCTTTATTCATTTCAGTTGCCATTCTAATTCCAAGACCTCCCTCATGTTTCGAAGTACAGACTCTCTTCAAAGATAACAAGTGCTGTATTCTCTTCTCCGGTGAGCTTCCCCAAAGAAAATTTCGTGAAATTTGATCCAGCTTTTTGAGCGTCCCCTTTGGCAAGATAATTATGCTCATTGAATGCACTGGAATGGCCGATAGTACTACTTTAGTTATGGTTAAGCGACCTGCAAAACTCAGAAATCTTCCCCTCCAACCAGAAAGCCTAGAAGAGACTTTTTCCAGCACTTCACAAAAAGTATCTTTATTAATACGTTTCTGCAATATCGGCATACCTAAATACTTTCCAAGCTCTTTGGTAGACTTGATCCCACTTTTGTCGCTAATCCTCTTCTCCAACTCTCAGCTTACATTCCTAGAAACAAAGATCTTTGACTTCTCCAAACTAACCTTTTGTCCCGATGCAACACAAAACTTCTCTAATATTCTTCGTATCACCCGAATTTACGCCACTGAAGCTTCAGCAAAGAGGATGAGATCATCTGCGAAACAAATGTGCGAAAGATTAGGACATCCTCTTGACAGCCTAATCGGTTTCCATTCCTTCGAGGCCACTGCAATCTTTATCTGATGACACAGTCTTCCTAAGCAGAGAACAAACAGATATGGTAAAAGTGGATCCCCTTGTTTCAACCCCCTAGACGGCTTGAAAGCTTCGATTTTCTCCCCATTCCACATTAGGCTCATAGATGGACCTATAACACACTGTATTATCCATCGGATCCAACTCGCTAATAACCCCGCCACCATAAGAGTATCCTCTAGAAAGTCCCATCTTATGCAGTCATATGCTTTCTCCAGATCAAGTTTCAAGAGCATCCACCCCTTTCTTCCTTTCTTTCTCCTCATTGAATGCACCGCCTCCGGAACAACCACAATGTTATATGTACTTAAGCGTCCTGGTATGAAGGTAGACTGAGCTGGACCAATTAACTTATTTATCACCTTCTTAAGCCTCATAACCATAGTCTTTGTGATGGTCTTAAATAACACATTACAAAGACTAATAGGCCTAAACTGAGATATCTTTTCCGGTTTCAACACTTTCGCAATGAGAACCACAAGCGCATCATTTGTCTCTTCCGGTAATCTATCTGACTCAAAAAATTCTAAAACAAAACGAACAACTGAATTTCACACTACTTTCCAGCACTCTTGGTAGAAGATTGGTTGAAACCCGTCGAGCCCCGGGGCTTTGAATTTGCCCATACTTCGTACCGAACACTCCACTCCTGCTGCTGTAAATGGCTTAAGCAACTCCCTCCTCTCATCATGTGACAATCTCGTAAACCCTACCTAAGGCAGTCCTGGCACCATTAAATCCACATCAACCAAAGAATATAGCCGAGAGTTGTAGTCAACAGCCAACTTCTCCAACTCTTTAGGATCCGAAACCCACCTATCTTCATCATTTCTCAACATCTCTATTCTATTTCTTCTCCTTCTAATAATAGTAGATGTATGAAAGTATTTCGTGTTTCTATCCCCCAAAGCCACCCATTTCTCTCTGGATTTTTGAAACCAAATCAATTCCTCTTGCTCCAAGACCATATCAAATTCCTTCACCAACTCTATCTCCTTAGCTAACAGATCATCTGTTCGGCTAACGTCAATTAAAGACTGAATCGATGTAATATCACTCAACAGCTTCTCCTTTCTTTGTTGAACATCACCAAAAACTTTCTTCTTCTATTTCTTTAATTTCCTCTGTAGTTCCTTTAGAGCTTCCGGTGTCTGCAAATTTCCATTCCATGAAGCTAACAATAGTTCTTTAAAACCACTATGCTTTAACCATGCCGCTTCAAACCAGAATGGACGTCTCCTCGGGTCTCCTTTGACTTCTGGGCACAGCTGCAAAAATAAAGGCATATGATCTGAAGACATAGACGGTAAGTGAGATACCGAGGCCTCCTACCATTTGAGACGCGAATGGGCACAACATAAAATCCGATCCAGCCTCTTAGCAACAAAGGTACTCTCAATATTACCTCTCTTCCAAGTGTATTTGCTACCTTTAAACTCCAAATCAATCATTGATAGCTCATTGATCCACCCACCAAACGCTAAGGAATCTGGTGACAACAAACCATTTCCCCCAGATCGTTCATCAATCCGCACAATTGTATTAAAATCTCCCCCTATCACCAAAGGACCATCAATATTCTCAATCGTATCTTTTAGCAAGCTCCACAACCCACTCCTACGACTCACAGTTGGAGCAGCGTAAATGACCACCAAATGTAAAATCTCCAGGCCATCTGCGATACGAGCATGAATAAACTGATCTAAAGAAGCCACAATACTAACAGAGCCCACACTTGATCTCCATAGAAGCCACAATCCCCCGCTATGGCCGATAGCATCCACACAAAAAGAATTCTCAAAGCCCAAGCCTTGAAAAATTCGTTTAGCTCGATCACCTCCCGCGTGAGTCTCGAACAAGGCAAGAACATCAGTGTTAAACCTTTTCAAAATATAGCGAATCGATCGTCTAAAATTGGGTTTATTCGCCCCCCGGCAGTTCCAGAATAAGCAATTCATCATCATAAGATAATAGAGTCTATGACCTACCGGGGAAAACCGCTATACAACTAGTCTCTCTGACGATCCAGCCGGCGGAGTGTTTAGAATTACAATCTCTCCACCTGCAATCTCTCCTACGCCCGATATATCACTTTCCACCATCGAATGTCTGACCTGCGCTGCCTCCCCTCCGCTGCTATTGTTCATAAAAACACCTCTCGGCCGACCAACTCTCTCGCCTTCAACCCTTAGCCGCTTTCCCGATTCCGACAATTCCACCTCTCTTCGAGTTGGGCCAAAAATTAATCCTCTACTGGGCTGATTCACCTTGTTATGTTTCTGTTTTAGACCATTAGGCCCATTCGCTTCAATAACTTGACTCCCTTTGGCCCATTTCTTATTTGGGCCCTCTCGACCAATCCCTTTACCTCTCACCCAGCCTTTCTTTTGAAAATCTTCTCCTCCTTGTGTAACACGCTTTCCTTTCTCCAACAGATTGAACGAAATCTCATTTACCTTATTCGTCTCCACCCGAAAATTTTCCTTCCTACTTTCCAGAGATATCGTATCTTCCACCAAACTTCCAAAACTGTTTGCAGTCATAATATTCCCCGTATCTTCCTTACCCGTAATATCCCTAAGATTACGGTCAAGATCTACGCCCGACCCGCCGGCCGAGAAAGTAACCCTCCGCGGTTGTTGTTCCGACCTCCTCCTCGATCTCCTAACAACTGTGAACCCATCGTCCTCTTGCCCATTTCTTCTCACTTCTCCTAAGGCAGTCTCCGGTGTAACCACCGCCTCCCTTTCCTTGACTACATTCGGACATCCATGGATCAAATGCCCATACACTCCACACCCCGAACATATGTTTGCTAAACCCTCATACGCGATAAAGTATCGCTCCCCGTTTATCACTACTGTCCCTTTCAACGGTTTCTTCAGGTTCACCTCCACACACACTCTAACAAAACGAGCTCTCTCAAACTTCGGAGTTGTTAAATCCACTTTCACTGGCTTACCTAAACCTTTAGTTATTCCCAACAATATCGCCTTATGGTAAAAGTTTATTGGAATACTTGACAAACGGACCCATACTGGGGTTGTAACAATCTCATCTCTTAATGGATCAAATTCCGGTGACCATGCCTGAACCATCAGATAACTTCCAAAGGCCCTCCATGGTCCTCCTGTTAATGCAGCCAAATACTCTTCCTCATATTCAAAACGTATCCTGAAAAATTGTCTCGGAAAATCCATCACAACCATAGATCCTCGCGGCTTCCACAACTCCCTTAACCTTTTACTCAACACTGAGATCGGAACATTACGCCCTAAAACCTTCACAATCATGCACTGCTTCCACAAACCATTCATGGCATCCAACACCTCCTTTCCAATCGTAATCACCGGTTCTCCATCCTCCCCATCCGAGAAATCTAATCTGACCCTTTCCATGACAAAATCATCTGCTAATACCTTCTCTGGACATGGCATCCCACCGCTGCCACTTCCGACCACCTTCTCTACCCATGAGCCCAAACTGTCCGGAGGATCCCCCGGTGGTGGCCCTTTATCCACAATATATGTCATCATCGCCTCCTGAGTACAATCGCCCTTTTCCGCAAAATCTCCCATAGTTTATGATATATATTTTCTCAGTAGTCTATTGATTGTGATGTTGTTGTATAAAGTGGTCGTCACGGATTCGAATTCCCCTATATTGTTTTTCTTCAAATCATCAATTAAAAGTAGAACTCAATTCTTTTAAATAATTATTTATAATTTTCGCCTACAATCCTACAGCATCACGTGAACTAGCCACGTCGAACTCTCTATAAAAAGCAAAAAAAAATTTTTATCTTTAGCTCCCGAGAATAGCGATTACGTGGCCAACCCTAGAGATTTGATCCACAAAATAACACCCTCAGGAGGTGAATTTGAAATAATTTTTCAATCATTTTTGGTATGCAAGCAATTGTTTAGCACAAACTTACAAAATATTAAAGACTTATGTACATAACATATATTAGAAGACCCTTATGCAAAACATGCTTATCCGATCGAGCAGTGATAAAATCAAAAGACAAATGGACTACACGAGACAAATTGGTCATCTCTTTCCACAAAAAATGCACCATTATCATCACCTAGGATTTTTTACTAGATCAGCCCTACTTGACAACATCATATAACAATCCTGTAATACCTCTCCAACTAGTTAGAAGATATGTTAGGAGGTCGAAAACAAGTCAATGAAAAGGGTTGAGACGTCATAAACTTATGATAAGTTCGGTCTTCTGAGTACTCACACACATATAGCCATATCAAATGAGGTAAACATAATATTTAACTATTAGACGGGTGTACCTTTCCCCTTTTTATTAATATCTCTCTTATTCAGTGTTATTTTTTTAGAGCTTATTCATCTCCGGAAGACGCTTTTTGTTCTTATAACTCTCATTTAAAAACATATTTGATTTAAGATCATGTTGACCAAAACCTAAAATTTGAAGTACGTGTTTGTGTTGACACTTATATATGCATTAACGTGTAAACGCATGCAATGGATAGACTTTGCCTGACGTTCCACGGTCCCATCAGAAAACCTGCATCATTAGGGGAAGAATACTACCACCCCACTCCCAAAAAAAACTTTTGTGTCTTTCTAGGAGCCGGCAATGAAGCATCGAGGACAGTTAGTTTGTACTGATGGGACAACACATGTAGGCTGTGGGGCAGAACCCTCCGATTTCGAGTGTGTTAAGTGCCATAAACTAGCCTCAACTTCTGCAATCTTAAGTATCCTCGGCGGATCCCATTCAATTTCAAAAACTTTATCATTTCTGACTTTCCAGATATACCACAAGATCCATGAAAATTCATGACAGCCGATATATATCCTAGAGAAGATAGTCGATATTTGCGAAAACCAAAAAAATTCCTGGAGTTGACGAGATCTGTGATATTGCCCATGTTTGTAACGGTGGAGGACATTCAAAAAAAATATGGTTTATAGTTTCTTCCAAACCACATTTACCATATCGAATATCACAATTAATTCCTTTAAAACTTGCAATAGAAAATATTTTAATTTCGGAGGACATTTGATTTTCCATACTTGCGCCTTCAAGGATCGAATATCCGGTCCATAGAAAGACAATTCAGAAACTTAACAAGACTCGTCTCGCTCCAGATGATATTATGATTTGACGGTATCGGTGCAAAAAATTATACCAATGGATATGCTCTGTATAATCTGAACATATTCGAGAATGATAATTGCTCTTATCAGATTTCAATCCCAAATCTGTTTATTTTTTCAGATGAAATAACTAAATGATAACATGCGATATTTTTATTTTTACTTGACCAAAAAAAAACATGTGATATTTTTTAGGGTATTTGCACTGGGTATCAACAGTTTATAGGGTATTTATGTAGATGACAACTGTACTGTTTTTTTCTTCTTCTGTAAACCGAAAATGGCCCTATATTGTTATTCGTAGGGGAGGGTGAAGTAGCGTATGTATATATATGTGTCAGAACAAGCGTCGAATATAGATACAACATTGCATACACCAAAAAGTATCATTTATTGTTTTGAAAAAAAATAGTTTTTGCAGGCGTTTTTGGTGGTGGGGAGATAAGTCTCTTGTCTCTGTATCTTTAGACAATTAAATCAGAGTAAATTGCGTATGTGATTTATAGGTCTCTAAATTTGCCGCCGAAAACTAGCTCCTGATTCATTTTCCAAAATTCTGCTCCACCGTAAATCTCTTTTGTTTCCCGGATTTATCTTCGAATCTCGAGACACACGACGAAGACATCAAATTTTCCGTCCGTCTACGACCAGAAAAACTCTACAACCTACGACAATGCTTGTGCCAGAGACACCGATTCGTTCAAAACCTACTAAAAAAACATTAACGTCACCACTGATTTATTCCGGAGATACAATCGTGGATCTCACTGAGCCGACTCAGTGAATCAACTTGGTAAGTTGATTTGAGTGCACCGAGTAAGTCGTTTTTGGTCAAGACAGCTCGGACAATAGATTTGAACAGAGAAAGATGATACTCCAGTCTTGAGCCTTGCGAATCTCATCGACCTAGCCAATCACCATGATTCCATGCTCTTAAGTTAGGCAAGAATATCAAACATTAAACAGATAAACATTATATTAAACGATAACATGAATATTATCTGATATGCATTTTAAAGTATCAAGTATGCGTATCTAGCCTTACAAACCAATGGCAATGTTTTAAGTTAGTTGGTAATGTATTTTGTTATCCAGCTAATTTTAGTATTCTAAATAGTGTCCATATGATGTTAAAGATAGAGGAATTTCTTAGAATATACCACACTTTGAAGTTGTGTTTCCAAAAATACCACTATTTTTGACAAATACCATATTTTTCAAATGTTCCACAAATACCACAAACACAAAATTGTTTTTCAAGGCCTTATAATTTAAATTTTTTGGTTTGAATTAACTATTGTAGAAGTGGGGTATAGTTTTTAGGGGGTAGGTTTGGGTTTAGGGTAAATTTGAATGTTGAAAGTTAGTTTTAGTTTTGTGGTATTTTTAGAATATTGACCAAATAGTGGCATTTGTGGAACTTTTGAAAAATTGTGATATTTTTGGAAACTAAACTTCAAAGTGTGGTATTTTTGAGAACTATTATTAAAGATATCAATCTAATCAATAATGTACACATATAAATAATATATTAACCACCAAACATTATCGTAATTGACCAACATGTAGTGTAAAACATTGTCCATAGCGTAAGAAACAAGTATACCATCGATCTAACTAAATTATTTTCTGCCACGTAAAAAATTAGCCGGTTAACATTTGATGGTGAAGTCATACTAATTGACGTTTCGTAGGATATCCAGTATGTGTATCTTGCATGTAGTGTAACACGTTATACAAAGCGCAAGAAACAAGTCTATTATCAATCTAACTATTCTACTTTATGCCAAGTAAAATATTAACCGTCTAACATTTACATTGAAGACTAACATGTGGTTGTCTAATATATTAACCGTATAACTAATTTATTATACTTACCAATAGTTTCTCCAATGAATAACAAATTAGCCGTTTAAATGCTATATATTTGACCAACCAACGAGTATACTAAAATGTTATTCATAGGCTAAAAAGCTACTTATTATCGATATAAAATATTTTGTTGCATGGTATCTGAAAAAGTAGCTCGATAACAATCACTAAACATTTAACAATAGATATTACATACAAATAAAGTGTTATCCGCTAATACATATGTTGATGGGATAACAATGAGTTTAGCTAATTTCAATACTAAAGAAACTACATAAATACATATCATTTGATACAATATATTTCTTCTTATCAGTTGATTCAAGAGCTGTTTCGACTGACCGCCACGCACCACCAGATTCGTCGCTGCTTCCACCGGATCCGTCGCTGCTTCCACTGACCGCCACACACCACAAGATCTATCACTTCTTCCACTGATCTGTCGATGTTTCCACCAGATCTATCGCTGCTTCCACTTACCACAACGCACCACCGGATCCGTCGCTAGTTCCAGTGATTCGTCGCCGCTTTCACGCACCACCGTATCTGTCTTTGTGACCGCCACGCACCATCAGATCCATCGCTGCTTCCGTCACCACCTGTTTCACCAGATTCTGATTTTCAAGTTTGGCTGATCTGAGAGAGAGAGAGAGAGAAAGAGAGAGAGAGAGATTCGCTGGATATAGTGTTATATAGAGGATAACATATATGTGTAAGTACATTACATACAGTTGTTCATCTTGGGATGATGATAAAGTAGAGGAGTAATTCGATGTGCTGCATCAAAATACGTATATAAGATGGTTTCCTCATTTGAGAGGATAAACCACCGCCCATGCTTAGCCAAAGTCCTGAAGCCGGTCCAACACACCGGATCCTTCTGACTTGAGTAGGTGCTCTCCTCTACTTCACTTCTTAGCTAAGATCCGAAAGAGGAGATTCATTTCTTAATATAGGGCTATCCAGCAAAGTAAGATAAGAGCCTGCGTCAGCTCGTCAAGGTCAAAGGCGAAATGGAAAGTCTCACCAGAAAGTCATTGCACTCTCTTTGAAGAGGGTCTTCCCTTTGTAAGCAAAGGTAATAAATGCTCAACAAAAAAAGATTATGAATTTCTTCTTTCATTTCGGCTTAACATCTCTTAATAATTGTTTCCCTGTTTTTAATACAAAATTTGAGGTGAAGCCTTCTCTAATGCTACGTGTCTTCATCTTAGCAGATCTTTAAAGCTTGGAGCGTATGGGTAACGGTTAGAAGTGGGATTTGAGCCGCTGTACAGTGGTAGAGAATGACGTCCCTGTACGTTCATGGCTACAGCTCTGGTTTTTTTTGTTTTAAGTGATAAATAAGACAGAGGAGACTTTGGGCTTCGGTTTGTAGACAAAACTCGTCTTGGGCTTATATCTTGTAGTCATAGGAGAGCTGAGCCTTGTGTTGGCCCAGTTTTGGTTCATTTAGTGAAACAGTATCGTTTTGAGTTGTAACCGGAAATATCTCCTTCTTCTTTTGACTGTCGATCTCGGTGTGGGTGGCTTAACGAGATGTTAGGGCTAATGTTGGTATGTAGTGATGCGCTGTTGAAGGTAGATACACTTTATACCTTCTTCTTGAAGTAGACGAAGCGAGCTAGAACGTACAAGGAAAGAGAAGATGCCTCCTAATCTACTTATGGATGTCAGAGTTGATGGTCGAGCATAGGTCCATTAGCGGATGGAAAGAAGATTCTGCTTAGCAACACTGCAGATTCAGATCAGCCCCTACTAATGAGAAGACCTTGAAGGAAGTGAAGATTGAGGCTTTCATTTCAGGGTTTAGTTAAGACTTTGCCGGTGACTCTTTTCCTCTCGCTTCGTAAAAAGAAAACTCTTCCATACTAAGATTAATGAGATTTTCCGGTATACTTCCCAGTCGACTATGTGAACAGCACAAAGCAAAGTTTGACCCTTTAGTGTCCAATGATATCAATGGTATCTTTCTGTTTGTTACCAAACAGGAGGGAAACTTTATGGTTTCGTAGGTTTTCTTCTACTTTTTCTTCTACTTTAGGGTTTGATAGAATCGTCCGCTATTACAGACTTTGATTATCTGTGGGGCAGTGCGTTAGACGAAGGAAGTAGCATCTAATCTAAGGAAGATGAAGACCGGGTATTAAAAGGAATATTTTACAAAGCAGAAGCATTACAAGCATATATAAAAGAGGAAGCCTACGCACACCATAGACCAGCCACACACCATTAAAAAGGAAACTAAGAACATAGTATATAAACCAAAGACATAGAGCAAGCATACAAGACTTTGGGTCGACGGACTCCTTATTTTAAATTTTAGCGATACAGGAAGTTGGCGGACTCTTTTCTTTTTTTAGTTTGCTGGGGGGCCGCGGTTGAAAGCTAGAGCTACTCGACTCGTACCGCTCACAATTAACGCTTCCTTCGCCCTTAGGAGACCAGGAATCCTTTGTTCGAGACGACAAATGTGGTTTCCTTGCCTACGAGCTCCGGGTACAAAGCTGGAGGATGCTGCAAAAGTCGGCCGAGGGCATGCTCATAATCTCGCTTTTCCTCCTCCAGCTCTTGAAGTTGGTCTTCAGTGGTTTTGAGATTAGCTGCAATCATATCCAGATCCATCTTTCTTGTCGATGCCAAATACAAACTACAAGAAGCTTCTATTTATAGGCCCTAGCGAAGCAGCCCTTTATTATTATTATTATTATCTTAACTTAATTAGTATTCTTACGTAACACGATTCCCAGAAAAAAAGATGGAACAACCTTCAATTTAGTACGCTGAATAATTTTTCTCTGGATAAAGGCCCCGCCCCTAAAAATCAAAGAGTCATTAGTTTCGGGTATATTGCCACGCTGCTTAATTACGACCACTCTCTCGGGAATAAGAGGCAATAATAGAACGCACTGTATAGAGTACTCCCCCGCTTTTCTCGGGTTTCCAAAGGCCCGTCACTCCTTACTCGACAGCGCAATGCTGACCAGAGTCCTCGTTTACCCCACATGCACTATTTAGCTCTGCCTACTCAGATCACGCTTTTCTTTGTCTATTTTAGATTGGCTAATTCCCAGGTACATAACTGACTTCGGCCAATCCTTACTCGACAGCTCCGTCCTTTTTAGGTGAGCTAAGACCGAAGCTAGCTCTCTTGAATTTTCCCAGAAAGACGGAACCTTTCCAGCTCGCTCTGTCAGTCCACTAAGACCGGTATAGAGTAAGTGAGCACTAGCACTAGCAATAGCTTTTTGAGTACAACGAGTCCCCTTCTTCACGACCACTCTTATTTGTTTTCATTTGGGCTTTCCTTGGAAATTTTTGTGTCCCCCATCAACTGTTCCCAAGTAATTCCATTCCATTTTGGACTCGGACGTGGGCTTTTCAAACCATCAAGTGGGCTTTGTCAATATCTTCAAAAACCATAATTATCCGAAAAGTCCCCCAATTTCTTCTCTTCCTGCTTGTCAATGGGCTTAGATGGATCAAAGCATTCAAGAGATAGCAAGAATGCTAAGTCCAATTCCTCAATATTCAATATTCAATAAATCTTCTTCTTCTGTGGCCCAAGCAAGATCATCTTTTCCAAACCAGAGAGGATAGAGTCCAAGGTAATTTCTTACTCTTTTAAAAGAGGGAACTCGAGCATTTCTTGCGAGAGGTCCATAGGGACTCGAGTGAAACGAGAGGGCAATCGGAGGAGTTATCACAGGGAACAATGGGCATCCCTGCCAGGAAAACCAAGAGTAGAGTGACGCGAAGGACCTGACGCAACTCTACTACTGCCCTTCCTACCAAAAGAAAAAGCTAACCCAGCGGAAGGAAATGACATAAGGTCTGGTAAGGGCTTTAAAGAATCAAAATTTTTCCTCCCTTTCGTTCTACTTAGGTGGAGCAATCCGAAACTCTCGACAGAATAGAATTTCGGATTGGCGTATGTATTTATCACCAAATCTTCTCATATCTGAGCATTAAATGCTCGCCCAATATGCAGAGAAACGTGTGGTTGGGAACTCGCCGTCAGCTACCCTATACAAGGAACAGTGACCTACTAAATCTCTATTTCAGGCTACATGATCTCGTAATGGTTCCCAACATCCAAGACACGCAAGTGACAGGGCAAAAACGTCTGAATCTGCCCAAATTGAAACAGTCTCTTCACTTTCGAACTTCTTATTGCCAGTCTCCTAATTTCCTTCTTTTTCTTGATTATCTAGCTAGATAACCCTATTTTTTAACTCGCTAAAATGATTACTCCCTCCGTATCATATTAAATAATTTCTTAGAGAAATTTTTTGTCTCAAATTAGATGATGTTTTAAGTTTTCAAATTAAAATTAATTATGTTTATGTTGTTTTTGACTCTTTAAATTCTGCAAATTAGTTTTCTATTGGTTAAACTGTATTGGAATTGGTGATTTTATGTTGAAAAATAGAAAATTAAATAGTTTCTTAATTTGTGTATTGAAATCTTAAAAATCATTTAAAATGATACAGAAAAAGTATTATTATTTTGAAATTTGGAATTTATAAATATTATAGAAATCAGTTATTTCATTTCATGAAAATTTTCTAGCGTTGAAAGACATGTTTCAGCTTTTTCATATACAAGTTAAAACATAAATATTTCAACAAGTCGGAAACTATGGGAACTCTTGTTTCCTCCCCGTAGATTATGGAAATTGAAAGAGACAATGATATTATGAAAATAAGAAAAAAATTGGAAATAGAAAAAGATAACGAATGTTCTGCTCAAAAGAAAAAAAGGTCAACTTATGAAAGACAATAAATATCGGGGGTAGAAGGAGAAAAAACCAAAAAGACAATACACATGAAACGAAAGGAGACCCTTTACGAACGCATAATTTGTCTGCTTGCACGCGCTTTGATTGCTTCGTGCATTTAACGCTTTGATCGTCATCATTATTGTGTTTTGGTTTCCCATTAAAAAAAAAAAAAACTTTTTCTTTTTGTGATTAAAACATACAAACAAAACAAGCATCCAATGCAACCCACTTTGATTGCTCCATCTCAGTTGGACGGGCTTTGTATTCTCCCAGGCTCAAAAAAATGCCCAACACAATTTGACTTTTTTTTCGACCTCTATGTATGCATTCAAATTCCTTTTTTTCATCAAATATATATGTTCGAAAAATTAATCCACTTAAAAATATATTTGGCTTCTAATAAGAGATGAGGTCTTGTAAATTACTCCCTCTAGTCCATAATATAATATAAAACTTTCTAACAAAAAACGCGGAGTTTAAAATGATATAAATTTAATTTTGTTTTTGTTTTTTATAGCATTTAAAGTATTATTTAATATCTAATCAAAAATATACCAACCAATAAGAAAAATGACTGCAGAGACACATACAATAAATTTTGCATAGAAATATGTAAAATATCTTATAAAGTGGAACAAAAAAAATAATGCTTAAACATCTTATATAATGGATTGGAGAGAGTAACATAAAATGGTGTTCTAAGCTCCACGGAAATCATTGATGCAACAACGGTAACAAATCGACTTATAGCCTCTAGCAGTAGTATGAATATCTGATAATTTACAAATTCTTTTGTGCTGTACATGTATGTTAGACTTAGAGTGTGAATGTTTAAAAATGGAACACTTTTGTAGAGAAAAAGATTAAACGAACCAACTTTTCGTTCCATATATCAAAATTTATATTATGATCAAGCCATATTACATTTAGACCTCTCGGTAATTTCAAACTATATTGATGAAAACCCCAGGGCTTGTTGTATAATAATAATAAGGTCTAAAACTGATATACATATTTTACAAAAACAAAGAGAGGTCATGATCAAGCAATGGCGGCCAAGACACCAACAAGCGGAGCAACGGTGACCGGCGCAGGCTCACAATGCTGGAAATCAGTCCTCTCATCTCCATAAGCATCGTTCTGGTCGGGTCCGCCCACGACTGCTCCGACTAAAATGTTAGGGTTTGGTGCAGGATTGTTAAACCATTGGTTGAACCCTTCAGAGCACGTTACAAGAGTTATGTTCTCGTTGATTGACACTATAGAGGCTGCTCTATGGTGTGGTCTTTCGGGATAATTGGTCCCAACTCCAACCATGTAGCTCATCTTCTTGGGGTTTGAGCCAAGTATATAGTCTACCTGTATATATATATATATACACACATAACATGTAATTCTTAGGGACAAACAAAAATTATATTATCTTAGTATTAAAAAATATAAGTCGGTCGGTCTATTGCTAGTTATTTTTCAGATTAACATTCATAGTAATATTCATATGAATATTCAAGAAAATGTCTTGTGGCTGGTATTATATTAGGTTTAAGTACCTGGGCGCCAGCGAGGTTGAGAAGATCAGAATCTTGAAGAGCACCATTGGGACATTGGATGGAGGATTTGGCATCCTTAAGATACTTAGAATACACAGAGAGAACGAAGGAAGCGGTCGAGGTGTATTGAAGATTGTTCCATGGCAAGAACCAGAGCAAACCTCCAGGAGTTTTCATCACATTATTGGAACCCTTTTGAGCGCAATTGCAGATGAATTGCTCCGCCATATTCTTGTACTCTGCGATCTTCCCATCGCTTTTCACTTTTCCTTCAAGTGCAAGCTGCATTTGCACAAGTTTGTGTTATGTTTATTTCTTGTCACATAAGTTAATGGTATGTTTTTTCTAGTGAAAATAGAAATAACCTACCTTGGCTACCAAGACTTGTGCACCCAAAAACTTATCGTCCCACGAAAAAACAGTCCTAGGACCTCCACTGCCAGACGCTTGTATTAAATAATCGAGATAAGCCTCGTCATTGGTGGCACGGTGAAGCCAAGTTGCGGCCCACAACAACTCATCTTGATATCCACTGCTCGCGTAGAAACCACCCGCATTAGAAATAGAGTTTTGGTACACGCCCGGGTTAGCTTTCGCAAATTCAAATAAATCTTTTGCGTGACCAATAAGTGTTTCGGCGTAGGCTGCATTCGAAGGTGCAAAGGCCAAAGAAGCTGCAGCCATAGCTGCAGCTGTCTCCCCTGCCAGGTCAGCACCTGGATGTTGAGCATCAATGCGGTATGAAGGGCGTGGAGTGGTCATATCTTCGGGTCTCATCCAACACGCGTGGTCTGAATTTCCGTCACCTACTTGTCCATAAAGAACATTGGGCTCGGGATGGGCTTTGATGAGATAGTCAGTGGCCCATTGGAGAGCCGTGAGCACATTCTCGTGCTCCTTATGGGCCTGAAGTTGCGGTGCCATCTCTATACTGCTCCAAGCTAGCATTGTGGTCATGAACGCTAAAGGAAATCCAAATTTCATGTTGTCCCCGGCATCGTAGTAGCCCCCGGTGAGATCAACCTAACAATCAGCAAATTTTTTACCAAGATACATTACAAAAAATGATGATAACAAAAAAAAATAAAAAAAAAATTGAGTTTTTTAAATTACATGAGCATCAGAACCATCTCTAAGTGCAGAATCTCCTCTCCAATTAACTCTTTGATCCGATGGCAATTTTCCAGAACGTTGAGCTTCGAAATACAAAAGACTCTTTGTGAGAGCTTCTCCATAAACTGATGAATTTGCAGAAACATCTCCATCATTTGTAGAGACAGCTCTTTGAGCCATCGACATTGATAATATCACAATGCAAAGACTTGTCCATAAGCAATGTGAAGATCCGTTTTTCAATGGAAACATCTTATAAGATCTCAAGACCTTTTATCAAAAAAAAAAAAAAAGATCTCAAGACCAAATTGTAGAATTGATTTTTACTTTTTGTTGTGTTGATATATGCGTGTGTATGTATGCCAATATTTATAGAGAATCTATA
The DNA here is from genome assembly GCA_964056655.1 of Arabis hirsuta. Classification (NCBI taxonomy): domain Eukaryota; kingdom Viridiplantae; phylum Streptophyta; class Magnoliopsida; order Brassicales; family Brassicaceae; genus Arabis; species Arabis hirsuta. The sequence continues at coordinate 18,537,803 of OZ053302.1, read as the reverse complement.
AGGTGGAATCCATGGCTAATTAAGGATCATATAGATACGTTTTACTTTAAAAAGTATTGGCTAAAAATTCTTTGCCTAAAACTCATCATATTAATATTACATATTTTCTCACTTATCCCAAAAGAGATAGATAAGATTCATATGAAAATAGAAATTAAATATCATTAGATATGTGCATATATATATATTATCTATATCTATTTTTGGCAACATATATATGTAAATATATATTTGTAGACACACAAATATATGTGTACACTTCATAACTAATTTTAATTAGGGTATATATTTTTCTATCTTGTATATACATACTCTATACATATAATGTATTTAATAATTTACTTTAAATTTTCTACTCTTTATTGTAGTATATTGTTTATTGATATGTATTATCCATGTGGAACTTAGATTCTTTGTATATGATTTTCATGCAGCATCATCTCCGAGCATTGGCGGGAAACCTACGGTTTAATCGTTAACAGTTTTATGAATTTTGAATTTTTAGTTTTTATTTTTATTGTCAATTATATAACGTCATAGTTAGATTTCTAAAGGTGTTTCAACTTTCAAGTTTATCAAGAACTTATATATCTTTGTCGATTGTGACAGGGAATCGTGGGCAATATAAAAGCCTTCGTATGTCTTGATTCAGCTTTCAAGTTATGATTCAGCTTTCGGTTAATAAGAAAACCGAGAGTTTCTCTATTTCCTTGTCTTGAGCAATTCCATCGAATTCTCCACACAAGAAGCAGGTCCATATTGCTTGCTAAAAAACAAGTGACAATTGCAGAAATGCCATTTTTAAGATGTTTATTTTCAAAAATGCGATTATGAATTATCTATTTTTAAAAATACCACTAATTAAGAATTTTTAAACTCTAAATCTTAAATTTTTAAACTCTAGAAAAGTTTTCGACCCCTAATAAACCCTAAACTTTCAAAACTAAACCCTAATACAATATAGTTAACTCAAATATAAATGTTATATTGAATAAATGACGGGTTATAACCACCCCAAATGGATCAATATTCTGACTTCACTAAGCCCTCTCAATTCTACCCTTCAGAACCTCTCCCCCCGCCCCCTGGACATCTTTTGTTTGGTATTTATAAGAGAATAACACTTACCTCGGCCTCTAGCTCGACCAAGTTTTCTTGTCTAATCACATTATTTATGCTTTTTGTACAGTGATTACATGTTATTCTTGGATGACGGTAGATGGGCTAATGTCGAGCTATTTTTTTAAAGGTTATTCCGGAGCAAACCTACTTTGTCACACACATGCTTTCTTCTGACGAGGAATCTCTTACTGGAAGTGTAAAATCACTTCAACAGTAACATATTGTTAGGATCTTAAACTTGAATCTAGGCTTAGACAAGTTAATTTGTTCACGAATCAAACACAAACATAAACGTAAATCGACAGAAGACACTTTGTTTACCATGTTCCCTTTCGGTACCTCTGGGGAGGGGATCCCTTGCCCCTCAATTCACTATCAATCAAAGGTTTACACAACGCTCTAACCAGCGTTTACTTTGTGTTTCATGTACAAGCAATAGGAAGATACAACAAAGACGAAGAAAGATCAAGGAAACTCTATCCCGTAAAGACATGACTTGCTTTGCTTAGTTTTTCTCTTCCGATCTCTCTCTAAACTCTCGTCTCTGTGTTGTAATGCTTCGGGTTTTCTAACGATGCCTTCTGCCTTTATATAAAGAACCCTTGCCTAAGAGAGAAACTATGGCTTGTCATCAGACTTGGGCTTCAACAAATTATGGGCTATTTTATATATAACCATGATTATATTCGGATTGGGCCAAGAGTGAAACATGACTAAGCCCATTATCTCACAATCTCCACCTTGGGCCCAGTCAACTTCACGTTTCTTCCTTGATGACAAAAAGTCGTCTTCTCCCTCGACAAACTCCGATGAAATTTCGACCACCGACCACTGTCTTAACTTTTTCCGATGAGATCAACTCCATCACTGATCCTCTCTAGTGGTCGTCGATGCTCTCAGTCCTCACCACTAGAGCCGCCAAGCCCTAAGTCCTCTTTGCTCCTCTCGATCGCGATTTCAAGAGATGCAAATGCTTCCTCAAACTGAGCTTTCATTTTCTGGCGATTACTTCACCGTCGAGCCTTCTCATAGTCGAAGACATCATCGACCCAGATATCTTGATATGAACTCGAACCTTTCTCCGCAGATCTCTTCTTCGATCGGGATGGTTCGATGCAAGCTTTTCCGAACAGAAACTCTGCTCGTTTCGGACATTTTCCGGCGATTCTTCTACTTCCAAGCCTTCTGATAACCTCAGGTACATCTCTCTCTTTACCATTTCAACAAGTTTGAGGTTTCCCAATCTAATCCCTTTGATTCTTCCTTTGATAGTGAATTTTCAGATACGCATTCTCGATCAACTTTGCGCAGCCTCCGGCATCAACCTCTGACGCCAATCTTCTAAAAATCTCAAGTAATCTCAAACTCTCAATCTATCTCGATGACTGTAGTTTGCTCCTCTGAGATTTGTCTTGCGAAATCCTTGAAATTTTTATTTTATTTTCGCCTTTATAGTTTCTCCGATGAACAACCCATGTCATTCTCTTATCTCCTTAGTTACCTCTTTGTTTGTGAAATAAAAAAAATACCATGACCTAGTTATTGTTTCATTTCATCTTCAAGAGATACACGAATCAGAAGCTCTACCTCCACCTGCTCCATAAACCACATGTAACTATCTTGACCTTGTGCCAAATTCCTTCCTTGAAGTCAAAACCCATCGACTTCTTCTTGTATTCTGCAAAATCAGAAAGCTTTAATCTTGCTTCTGATTATTCCATCTACAGATGAGACCCGGAATTAAGCTCCATCAACTTCAGAAATCCAACGTAAGCTAGAGACAACTTTCTCTCACACTGAACCTATTATACTTACTGTTACTTGTCCAGTTTCAGAAAGCTTAACTTTGTTTCTGAATTTTCAGCTGCAATTAAGACTCGAAATCAACTCCACCTGCTTCTGAATACCCAGGTAACCTGCTAAACACATTTATCTTGTTTAGCTCTGATTTCTTCTCATTGCTTGTCACTGTCTCATTTACAGTCTCTTGGCCCGAGACTTCTTAGACCAGTGTAAAGGCTTCAACTTTCATCCACGAAACCACAGGTAAGCCATGTTTAAACTTAGTTTCAGCATAGGTTTAAACCTTGCGAATCTGTAAATATCAGTAACTTAGAACTCAGGCTGAAACTCTGATTCTCCTACTGTAGTTGCAAGATTCTACACCTGGTGGTAGCCTCACGTCTCTAACTCCATCAGAAACTTTTCACAGAACTTCACAGAACCCAGGTAATGTACTAAAATCCTTTGACCGTTGATCTTAGAACCTGAAAATTAACACATCAAGTAGACAACTTCTGATATACACCTTTGTCTTCCCTTTCTTTGTGCCATGACAGATATTACAACTCAACACCAAGCTTCTGTGAACGTGACTTGATGTATAAACCACTGTAAAACCGTCCAAGGTAACCTTCAACAATTTGCAGAACCCGAAACTGATACATCAAATAGAACTGTCCATTATCTTTGTACTTTTCTGATTCACTGTTGAATACTCTGTTTCTTATTCCCTTTCGCAGCTCAACAACAAGACCTTCGAGACCTTTTCTTGATGCTTAAAACCACTGCCACACTGTCACACTGCTCAGGTACCTTCCAGCTGCTAAACCCTGCAACTTTCAGATTATCAATTCCCCATTTTTGCATTTACCAGAAACAAACCGGTTTCTTATGCTTGTCTGAGGTACCCATTGATCCTGAGCTTCCTTCCACAGCTTCATATGACTCTAAGCTGCTTCTGATGAGAAATCTACCTGTATCCTAATTCTGGTTACTTCAGGTAAGCTCTTCTTACACCTAAGCCATACCTCTCTTCAAGTCTCATTAAATTTCCAGAAACTCCATGAAACTCTAACTTGGTTTCATCTAAACTTCTACAGCTACTCCACCTGGAGCAAATATCTCGTTTTCCACAACTTCAGAATCCTTAACAACCTCAATCCCATAAATAGCTTTATTTTCACTTAAGAAAATAACCAATCACACAGCCTCCTTCATGACTACGCCGCCATGAATCTGCTATAGTTATTGAAATAAACTGTTTCTCCTCTGCAACTTGATTCCCTTTGATATCATTTTGATTCTTCTCATGTGCACTGAACTTAGAACCAAATTTCCCATGAATCATATGCAATAGACCCTAGAACCATACATGCTTCAGTCTGAAACAATCCCTGATCCAGTCTTCTGTTTAAACAACCACATCCCTGAATACCTCTTGTACCGCCATCATCACCGATGGAATACGCCTCCTAACCAATTCTGTTGGGAAGACTTTTGACACAACCTTTCATTCAGCTTTCATGTTTAAACATGACCGTTTACTAGCAGATTTTCAGTGCTAATAAACTCAAAACCAATCTCTTGTCATTAATAAATAAACCATGACACTTGAGATTCTCTTTTACAACCACTTCGTATCACATATCCTCCGGAGAAACTCTCGTGCTTGTGATTAACTTTTCCCGCTGTAAAAACAGACAACCCAATACTTGTTTCTTGTACTGGGAATTCACCAAATAACATTTGGTGGTCGCATCACAAAACTCTTACCATCAGAATACCTTCTGATATCATCAATAACTTGTAAACATGTTTTTGGTATTGATGCTTCATCACGTGAGTTTCATATCCTCTTGAGAAACACTCCTCAAGTCTCCTTCTCTGATGCTAAAGGAAACCAAGTAGCCTTATTTGCTCCTTACTGTCCATGCAGCTTGTTAAGCTATGCATCCACATCCATTCTTGGATGTCTTTAGATTCTAGAACATATTTAGCTTCTCTTGTATATATCCAGCAATTGCTTTTCCAGAGAAACTTTTTCTTCACATTTTCTTTAATGCAGACTTTTACAACTGAATTGCACAAGTTGTTAACTACCAAATGCAGGTAACTCCACCTACATTTGTGTATTCTCTGTCTGCACTCATGTCCTCTTCTAGAATCCTTCTTGAAGTGTATAGACTGAGACGACACCTGCATAACCAGCAAGTCTCACATATTCTCTTTTAGAAAAATCAACATAATCACTTCAATAGCCACATCTCAGGCTCCAACACCTTAGTACTCATTTTGACTTTCAGAAACCTTGCAGCTTACCATGATTCACCCATCTTACTTTCTTTTATCTTGGAGTCTTCCTCACATTCTGATTAAGGAATAACTTAGAATGAATTACCATCAATCTTCACTTCAATACTCAAGATCACATAACATTAACCTCTCCTCCAGCAACGCCAACATGTACATGTCTTGTACCGCTGTTTAACCCAACAGAACATGCCGCCTAACACCATTATTAGGAAGACTATCGACACAAAACCCCAGCACAGTCCATTGCGAAATAGCATTGAGAATAGTTCCTCAAAGAACATGCAGTCTCCTACGCCTTAGCTTTCCAATTAAGCCATCAGATGCTTCTTTGATGATTGAAGATCTGATCAACACAAGATATCTTCTAAAACCATGGCTCCACCTCGAAGTAAACACCTTTTGAAATTGTTTCATCAGAATCCTTTATCTGCGTACATCCTTCTTGCTTCCGTACTCTCATTTCAAAGGTCTTTAATCGTTTCACACTTTGGGCTAGTGAAACTCTTTGCGTTTGAAGCAATACCACGGAACTGCTTGTGATATGACTAAAGCTGTAGCCACACATTCTACCTCACACATAACCTCTTCGTCTACTGTTCCCACGTGACACTTGACGTAGCCAGCCACTACCAAGATGATAACACATCTTTCTGATTTTCTCCAACAAACTTCTTTTGAGGCTATCTTTGTTCCTGTATACTTTGATGACTCTTAAACCTTTTATACCTCTGTTGTTCTTGTCAGAAAACCCATCTAATCTAGCACATAAATCACCCTTAGTGCCTCCAACAGTAGATACAAAGAACCAACACCGTTTCTTTGGATTTTCACTTGAGACTTCAGGTCTTTTGATGATGCAACTATTTAAGACCTTGATCATCAAACCTGTGAGCATCTTCAATTCTCCTAAACCAGATCATTAAACCTGATTATAACCTTCCATCTGTCCTTGCTCAAATCTTCCCCATAAATCTGAAATCTTCAGAGTTCCGTAACTAGTTTTGAAACCAACAGATTACAAGATCTTTTGTTTCATAACTTATCTGCAGTACCTTTCTCATAATCCTTTAAAACCTTAACCAATATTCTGAACCAGCAATTAACACACATAGAGGTTTAAGTACTAAGTCATCCCCTAGTCCTTTATCACTCAATTTCAATAGCTGCTCTTCTGTGACACATTGAACACCAACTGTATTAGTCCGTTTTACAGCCATACTTCACTAAGAAAAACAGCCTGAAACCAACACTGAATCTTGACCAAATCTTCTGTAGAACTTCCATACAAACCTTGTGTTCTTACAAGATTTTAACCTCTGAGAATTGCAGATTATCAATCAACAAGATCATCACAAAAAATACCTTTGTGATCGCAGCGAAAAAACTTTGTCAAGACCTTCAGATTTGAGCCAATAAGATGCTAATTGATTATGAAAACTTTGACCATTAGCCAAAGAAGATTTGGCTCTTGTCTTCAAAATTAGAATTCAATATAAAACCTTGTGATATCCTCCATCACAAACGAGTCTCAAAATATGTTACAAGAAGAACATATCTAGAAGAACTTTCTTCAATCTGATGCTTCTAAACTTCAGCATCTAATCCATCGTTTCTTATTCTTGCAGGTTCTTTCAACTTTTGGAGATACATACCTTGAAGCCTTTTGATCTCACAAACCAGAAAACCAGCTTCATCCAGTTCAAGCCTTCTCTTGAATCTGTCTTTCTCCAACTCGTGTGTCTTCAGCAAAGACCAACTGAATCCTCCTTCTTCCACTTGCTTGTGGTACCTCCTTGATCCCGCGAATCTCTGAGCCAAAGCTCTGATACCACTTGTTAGGATCTTAAACTTGAATCTAGGCTTAGACAAGTTAATTTGTTCACGGATCAAACACAAACATAAACATAAACGTAAATCGACAGAAGACACTTTGTTTACCCTGTTCCCTTTCGGTACCTCTGGGGAGGGGATCTCTTGCCCCTCAATTCACTCTCGATCAAAGGTTTACACAACACTCTAACCAGCGTTTACTTTGTGTTTCAGGTACAAGCAATAGGAAGATACAACAAAGACGAAGAAAGATCAAGGAAACTCTATCCCGCAAAGACATGACTTGCTTTGCTTAGTTTTTCTCTTTCGATCTCTCTCTAAACTCTCGTCTCTGTGTTGTAATGCTTCGGGTTTTCTAACGATGCCTTCTGCCTTTATATAAAGAACCCTTGCGTAAGAGAGAAACTATGGTTTGTCATCATTGGGCTTCAACACATCATGGGCTATTTTATATATAATCATGATTATATTCGGATTGGGCCAAGAGTGAAAGATGACTAAGCCCATTATCTCACACATATAGCAATATATATAAGATATGAATATTCTTAACCCAATTTAAAATTGTTCAAAAAAGTGGAGAAACTATAATTATGATCATATAAGGCTAACATTTACTTGTTTAAGAAAATGTTTACACCTTAAACATACAGTTCAAGGTCTTTCATTATAGGAAGCAATCTAGGAAGCAATGGATTTGTAACGGTTCTACTACAATTTTTCACAAATCCTTATGCAAATGTTAAAAAACTGTATATATCCTAAAACTTAAAATCCCTTAATTTTACTTTCTACTACGACGGATTTACAACAATTCGAGAATTTTTTCTTATAAAAAAAAATCTGTGATTGATTAGAGAGTAGTCGTAACAGTTTCATCGCAAATTAGCAAAGAAATTTAAACGATTTTATGGCCAATTGGTTAATACGGCGAATATTTTTTTTTAAATGGAGTTTGTTGTATATTTGTGGCAAGTTTATTACTAAACTAAAAATGTAAAAATATCAGAGTGTAAGTTTAGTTAGATGAGTTGAAATGTATATAGTAATCAACCCGTCTAAACATATGTCAACCGCAAAGAGAATGCCGCATGTCGCCAGAAGCACGCCGCTGAAAGCACGTCGACTAGAGCAGCCCAACACATTTGTTTAATTTTTTATTTTTTTATTATTTCTTATTAAAGTCTAATGCGAATTCGCTGTAAATCCTTTTGCTATATTAAACAAAACAAAAAAATCGTTGCAAATCTATCGTTAACTAGTGACGTATTTGTAACAGATAATAACTGACGCCAGTTCACAGCAGCGAATAATATTAATTAAAAGCCTTGAATGTTTAGCAGCGTTTTCTTGTTCACATTAACAGGGATATGGTTGGGGGTGTTTTTCAAACTGAACGAGCAAGCCAGAAAACGAAAGGACAAAAGGCTTTCCCAGTCAGTGCTCCTTGTTTTTGGTCTTTTTCTCTTTTGGTAGAAAAAGGTCAAACAAAACATCGAACAAGCTGAAAAAAAAAAGACACCCCCAAGTGGCAAGTGTGTGCATTGTTAGAAAAGAGATGACGTAAGCGAATCTAACTGTCCCAAACACATGATTTTTTGTAGCCCGTGATCAAACAAGACCGCCCCGTGTGTATGTGTATACATCACCCATCCACCGTATATATATATGTATGTATGTATACGTTTTTGCAATTTCAATTTCATTCACTTTTTCACTTCCAAGAGATTAAACCAACCAAAGAAAAATGATTGGTTTCGAGATAAGATTACACAGTTTCGTCACATGGGTTGGCCAATTTCCGAGAGACGCTAAAAGTGAAATACAACAGAGCTTTTCTCAATGAACACTATAATATATATATATATATAAACATTTGTCCGTTTCTGATTAGAACCTCTTTGTAAATCATTCAAACATTATTCTCTCTTTTCTAAATGCTACACAACTCACTCTTTTGTTTCCCCTAATTCATACTTGTTTTAGCAACATCGAAGTATATAACAATATCAAAGAAACCAAATGCTCAATGTATGTATACCTCATATTATTCACACCTTCACGTGCTGTTGATCGGGCGTCAGAAATATGGTAAGAAAAAAGAAAAATCTGTGTAGTTGAACGAAGAGGTTATGACTCAGATTTAAGAGCAAGAGTCACCTACCAAAAATCACACGTGAACCCCTTCCCAATGGCCAATAGGTTTCTTCTCCCACCAAAAGTCTACATCTGAATCATTTTCTCACTATAAGCCAAGCTTCAAAGTGCTCACACTCATCATCATCATCACCATACACATTCAGCTTTGAATAAACATGATTGAAAAAGACTTGACAGAAACAGAAAAACCAATTCATTAGGCATCTAAACCCTGAAGATATTAGTACAAATGGTGTGAGGTTCACGTCCCTAAGCTACTTTCAAACTTGTTCTCTAACAACATTATTACTTAAGATTACACTCCTGCTAAGGATTTTGATGTTTCGGTTAGTCTGTTAATTCATCACATTCTTACTTCACACCATATCTTTGGAGCTGCTTCCTCTGAAGTTCATGGACTGACTTGTACCCACTCATAGCGTCCAGTGAGGGGCATGTCATTCACAATGTCAAAGTTGTACCTGAAGATTTGCCAGAAACACATTAGTATTCATAGTCTTGTATTGTACAAAGGAATGCAACAAAACAAGACAGAAACATGCTTACTTCTCCATGAATAGCCTCTGTTTCTGCTGTTCTGCATAGGCAAAGAACTCCTCCAGTTCACTAGCGGTTGGGACCATGCAATCTCGGTCCCTTGTGTAATCTTTGGTTGCTGTGCCCGTCGACCTCGTGCTAGACCCTGGGGTACCAATGATGTCCACATCCTCAACAAAGTTACAAGGCGTGCTCTCCCTGGTGCTGAACAAGAAAAATCAGATAAGTAACTTCAAGTAGATTATCTCCACAAAGACACAACATCAAGAAGAAAAGTAAATAACAAAAGCTAGACTATCTTGAGTACAATGGTCCCATGGGTGATATGCAATAAATAACAAAGAGAAGGAAAACCCATTGTCACCTTGTCCAAAAAGAACAGGGTATACTACACAAAGTGCTGCCCAAGTAAGCAAAAACCACTAGGACCCATGAACATTACACCACAGTACTTGCATTACACTTATGAGGAAAGCCCCAATTTCAATAAGATCTTGCATATTAAAAGCTCCTGACTTTTTATATACCAACTACTATTGTAAAAACGAAAACCATGTGCTGAAAATTACAGTGAATGCCCCAAGGACCATTAACGAGGAGGCTCAAAAACTAATATAGTATGTATGTGATATTGGAATGCACAAAACGGATCATAGTTTCACCAACTTGGGATAGCCCTAGGAAGCTGAACCAGATTAGTTACAAATACGATATACAAAGAAAATGGATTTGTGACATTATGAGGAGGTACACATGGGACATACATTGAAATATCTAATCTAGCACCAAAAGAGACAGATGGTGAGCAATAATAATAAAATCAGTACATCATAAGTAAACAAAATCAAACCAATAAGGGAAGCCTGAGGAAAGAAATAGCATTTACTTTTCTGTTGTACTAATCTAATTCATCCCCAAAAACTGCTGATTTGGGCAAACAAGAAAAGTTTCAGACAGAGAAGCCTAACGCCATTCATATCAGTTTTTTCTAAAAGCCAGAGAATTTGTCCCAGACTCTCAATCAAACATTCTTGGGTAAGAAGAGAGAACCTGTATCTTGATTCAAAATCGAGGGGGTTCTCTCCAAAAGAACCCGAGGCGGCTGTGCCCGAGTCAACGCGAGCCCTGGAGCGAGACTCTTTAGTTCCCGATTTGGGGAATCTAGGCAGAGAGGGTGTTTTCTCGAGACGGCGGCTGCGGAGCTGAAGATAGCAAGAGGAGCCGCCTGGTAGAGGGGAATCGGAGGAGTTAAGCCTCTTCAAGGCTAGGGTTTTAGCGGCTCTCGTACGAACACCCAAAGCCGTTGGCTCAGAGACCTCCATAATGGCGATGTCGCCTGTAATCTTAGATTTCTTCATGTATTTGCCCATTCTCGGACTCCAATTCCTCAGTATTTCACGAGAGAGAAAATAGGAGGGAAAATGTTGGAGGAAAGGAGAAAGAGGAGGGAAGCAATAAAAGCCTTTACAGTTTTGTGGGTAGTATGGAAAAGGATAAAAAAGTAATTGTTTTTCTTTTCTTTTTTTTTGGATTTTCGCCAAGAGAAAAACTTTCCAATTCAATTATGGTTTCGTTTTGTTTCCTCTTTTCTTTTGAGGATGGATGAAAATTACCGCAATAAGTGGAGCGGTTCTCCGATGTTCTCTATCCCATTGTTACTTCCGTTTGTGCCCATCGGTTATCATCACAACAACTTTCTCTCGATCATCAACGGTTATTGTTGTTGGGAATGGGTTTCGCATCTCAAAATAGATCCAGTCCGAATCCACTTCCGCTGTGCATCACTGATATAAAAGACACATTGATTACAAAAGAGAACAAGGGATTTAATTATTGCTTTGAGCTTTCAAGTATTAAGCCTCTAACTGGAAGTTATATAGTTTTACAATCGACTTGATCCATCCCACAGTCAGCTCGGTAGTCGCTCAATCGAACTGACTGGTCACTCAGTCAATTCGGTAATCGCTCAATTGACATGATCCATCCCACAGTCACTTAACCGACTTGATTCATCGCTCATTCTTCTTGACAACTAATATGTGTTATATCTTAGCTTATTGTAATAGCATATCGTCTCCTCTTTTCAGTTTATTCTATTTCCCGACGTAAGGGTTTATATAACAACATCTTTGGATTCCTCTTTTCTCTCTTGTTCCGAACTAAGTTGAGTACAAAGTTCAACAATTGTGGGATAGTTTCTGGTGGTTTTAGTTTTGTTTTCTCTGATGATTTTATACACGTTCAGGTAATCTTAATTTTAGTGTCTTTATGGTTTTTATATCAAATTACAATGATACTATTATGAAAAAACCAGCATGAAAACCATTATGGGGAAATAACGACATTTCAAAGTCGAAGATGCACCCTCATCTTCGTAGAATTGTTGAAAATTGGCAATTTAGATTTTTATTTCTTTCGAAAGACTCAGTTTAGTGGATTCTTAATTGAAGACCACTTATACCACAGAGAAAATTAAAGTTTTGGAATTTCACCATATTAATGATAGCCAAAAATGAAGATTGCATAAGTTCGAAGACGAATATGATAATGTAGGAAAATAACAGAGTTGATATTTTGTTAGCGAGTAAGGCTTTTCGTAGAAAAACATCATCAAAATCTATTTTTTCTGTCTCTCAAAACTTTGATTATTTATTTGGTTATTTTTTATTTTATGTATTTTTTATTTAATTTTGGTTTCTACATAAAAAAAAAAATAGATGTTAAACAGTTATCAAAACTACACTATTTTGTGAAAAAAAAAAAAAACTACACTGTTTGATCATTTTTGAAAAATCAAACGTATACAAAAAAAATATTTGAATTCAATCTTAAGACAAGAAGGAAAGTGTGCATGCACGCACTTTTCGAATAAATATACTCTACCATGGTAGTCTGAGTCGGACGTCGTAAAGTCTTCTAGAGGAAAGCCATTGCTCGCCCTTCCGAAGACTTTATTGACGATGCTATTTGTGCATGTCCAGATACGCCTTGGAGGATCAATGTAGTCGTCTCCCCGAAGACAACAACTGCGAAATATGCGTCTCTCATACCCGATGATGAGAAGGCTATTCCTATATATAAGATATCCCAAGGTTTGTTGCATGAAAGCTATGATTCTCGTACAAAGGATCCAAAATCCAAGCCGAACAATTAGAAATCATGAAAGCAAGAAGAAGCGGCGACTTTGTTATGGAAATTAAGTGATATTCGTCTAGGACTTCTAAAATTTCATTATTGATTTCGTAAACCATACTTGAAAATCTTCTCCTAATATTTATCTAGAACGTTTCGTTGTAGAAACACAGAAGAAGAACTGCAAACAAAAAAAATTATGAAAGTTTTTTCGGAATAGCCTTCAGACATAGAAAACGAAACCAACCCTGTCGGAGTAAACATTGTAGGATATTAAAGCTTAAAAAGGTACTAAATCAAGCTAATATTTACGTCGAAGCAAAAGTGAGAAACGAACCCGGAATAGAAGCCAATAGACCTACGACAACACGTTTGGGAGGGCTTGATACAGTTTTGGATGATGCCTAAGAGGCTAAGACAAAGTCCTTATCAGAGACAAACACAAAGAACCGATTGAGCCAGGGAGATGGAAAGGGATACGCGACTCAAAACGATGGGCCGGAAACGATCGAAGCCCGAGAGCGAGCTATGGTAAGATTTAAATTTTTTGTATATGTGTTTTTTTTTAAATTATAATTCAAATACTACTAACATATGTTTTTGTCTTTTGCAGACAATCGCTAATAATAGTGTGCCACCGCAATATGAGGTCGTGTTGAGGGACACGCACACGAACAAAAAGACCAAGCTTGTTCAAGATAAGGTGGTGGATGAGATCCTCGCTGTGATTGAGGAAGCACGCCAGATACAGCTAACTCATCTATCTCAAGCTGGGTCAAACGCGGAAAACTTACCCCGCGACGAAATGAACCGTATCGTGTTGAACGTAAGTATTCAATTCATTTATTGTTTCCTTACATTTTTAGTGTATGTTTAACGAAACTAATAACTCTTTCTCTTTTATAGCTTGTTCCAACAAAAAAAAGTCGTAAGTTTGGGATTGGTCGACTTTCGGATCGAGATGAAGCAACCTCTTTTTCTACGTCTTACGGCTTTGCTCATCTTGTGGATGAAATTGAGAAGTTGAACCAACGATTCAACAAGGAGCGAACGAAAAAGAAAAAGAAGTAATTTTGGCGTGAATGAAGGCATTTCTCGAGAGGGAACACCCGGGAAAATTTTAAATGCGTTTTATGTTTTCTTATTATCAAAACAGTTTTTCATTAATGTTTTAGACAAATTTTAATATTATAATTAATATAACATTTCATTATTATAATTTATTAATTTTTATAATAATTTTAAAATTAAAAGTAAATAGCCATAATAGTTTTATTATAATAATATTGCACCTTGGATTTCTGTCGGATATAGTACCGTTGCATGTCCGTCGGTAGCTTTCCGACAAACTCTACTGTCGGTTTGCCGATGATTTTTCCGACAATGGCCAAGCATCAGTAATCTGTCGCTATGTTCAACAGGAATGATTTTGTCAGCAATCCGCTGGAATTTTTCTTGTAGTGCTAAACTATAATAAGTTACTGAATGTAGTTAGTTATAACTTCAACGGATGATCTTGTGGCAATGATCTTGCATCTCTGATTAGAGTTTTCATGAAAGAGAACATCCTACTCTGATTTGCAGAAGACATGAAAATACTCTCTTTTGCAGAAAAAGAAAAACAGAAGCATCAAGGGCAGTGACAATGTCGTCAAAACTAGATGCTAAATCATATTTGACCAACTTATCACTTACCAAACAAGAATCATCAAAAGGACACCAAAAAATGAGGTCGATGGAAAAATATACCATCACAGTTGTAAGATTTCACTTCCACCGGAGAGATTGTCTAATCCCGGTGAAGATGGGCTTCACCCCGACTGATCTACCGATCAAGGTGACAAGAAAGAAGGATATGATGCTACTCACTTTATCCAACACCACTCTGATAATTGGCATTCCAATGTCTGATAACTCTAGAAACAAACTGAAGTAGTACCTCCTGTACACATACAACACTTTTTAATGTGAATTCTCATGGATTTCTTGGTTTTGCGATTGAGGTCAAAGAAGAAAGGTTTACCATCCCGATAGAGCCTTAAGCTCCTTGGTTCGTTTAACGGGCAATGAGAAATCCCTGATTATGGAATATCGCAAGGGAGATGATGAGGCAGCTTTAGATTTTCCCGGTGTGAGCTTTCTCCACCAACTAAGGCTTTCTGTATCATCACCACCATCAAGGTTGTTAATAACCTGAGTTTGAAGAATGTAGAGGTCAAAGCGATCCTCATACATCGACACAACTGCTTCCATGTTCTGATGCAACCACTGGTATAGAGCTACCTATAACCAAGTAAAAATGATATCTTTGTCCATGAGAGATGAAATGTAAAGTGGAACTCAACACAACTGAAGTGGGTTCTTTACCTCGTTACGTAGTTTTTGGAGTGCTCGACTAGAAAGGTTACAGATATCTAATCCACCACTATTCATTTCGTTCGAAAATTTGCTATCTACAGAAATGAGCTCTAGATAGATGCTAGCAACACCATCTGCTAAAGTTATCATGAAGTCTTCCAAAATGGCAACTCCATGAGTGTGAAACAAGCTAAGGTTGTAGCAGGAAGCTTTCCCGGTATATCCATATCTATGGAAATATAAGAATTCTGCAAACAGATCTTCCTTGCCTGATTTTCTTATTTTATCAAAAACAGCGTCCTTTTCATTTAGCATTCTGAGAAGCAAAGGAGTAATCGCCTGCACATCACGGGATAGATTCTGGAGCTCATTTCTAAGTCTGGTATTCAAATAATGAAAGAAACAAAATAGAAGCAGTTTGCAGTCACTAAATGCTATATAATATCGATGTACCTTGTCAGAATCAGTGTTTTCTGCACACAATTCCCTTTTTAGCCAAGCCGTGCATGCTCCTTGATATGCTTCGCGGACAATATCAGTAAAACTAACCATCCATTCATCCAAATTGATTGTGCTAGAAATCTTATTTGTCTGCAAAGCAAATACAATAGTTGCTCAGCAAGTATGGAGAAACACAGCAAACTTATGTCTTGAATGTTACTAAGGGTAGAGAAGAAGAGATCTAACTACTAGAGAACAAAGGGACAAAAAAATGAGCCAGTAAGTGCTTGCCACATGTAATTTTACTCAAATCCTCTCACCTCAAACTCAAAGATTTCTTAACGTTGCAACATTGTGACATAAACTGGTATCTAGAACGGTGATTGATGCAATTACTTGACTCAAAGTGCACATGCTGCTTTTTTGATGATACTCTATTTTTGGTAATGATGATATGCCCCTGAACTAGAAGTCATCGGAACCTCTTGAAAACAAATATACTCAAAATGAAATACGGGAGAAAGCAGGTACAAGCTGACCTCTTCTTCAAGCTTTTGAAAGCATGACCAGAGTAAGTACAACTGGGGCCCCTCAGATATCGCATACAAACTCAGTGGGGGCTTCCCTTGGGACTGTTTGGCTTTGAGGACTCTGCTTCCAAGTGTACTATCACGCTTGATGGCGTCTAAAGAATCTAAAAGCTTTGCTTTCACCACATCCCATACAGACTTCAAATCACCCTCAAAATCTGTCTCCCTACAGTCCATGAATAAAAGAAAGAGGCTGTGTGAATACAAAAAAGTTTGCTTTAATGGTTACCTTACAGCTACACTGCACGGTGACGTGAAATGGAATAGAGACTTCATGACTACTCTTACCTACCAGAAGATTCTGAAGTCAAAACATCTGGAGCCTCCTCAACAGTGTTCTTTCTGGTGGAGTAAGTGGGATTTTGAACAGGAATCACTCCAGCCATATATGTAAGGAATAAACTGGCCATCAGGAGAACTTGGTCACTGATAGGGACCCAGCCGGAACCAGCAACACCATCAAAATCTGCCAGCGATGCGAAGCAAGTACACTTACAAGAAGAGTCTTCCCGAGAAAGATGGTGTGCTCCAAGATTCAAGGGAGTAGAAACATAAAGGTTTTGAGCTTTGCCTGAAGGTCTCCATGTGATGCTGCAACTCCCAAAAGGCTTCCTACAAAAGCCATTTACTTTTAAACCCTTTCGTATACAAGAAAGAGGTTTATGGTGTGGTTAGCTAAAGAAAAGAGATTGAGATGGAACCTTTGGGCAATCTTGACATGAGGAATCCTGGAGTGAACGTGGTGCGTACGCAGCTGAATGCACAATGATGGAGACACAACATGTCCAACCATTGGTAAGAGCTTAGAACTAAAGGACTAAAACATGCCTAATCTCGTGAGGAGATCCCCAAGCCCAATCTCTACAACAACAGAAGCAGAAACAAAACAAAATTAAATTCCAGAAGCTAATTGCAACAGGGCTTGTGTGGGGTTTGTATCTAGGACATTGAAATTGAGGTCAACCTAGTAGAATCTAGCTTCAGATTAACACATTGACAATCGAAAGAAACATCATTGGCGTGGAAAAAGTAGGAAACAAACCTCAAATAATGAGGAAGCGCGAGAGAGGAGAAAGCTCTGGGTTTCTCTGATACGCAAGAGGAAGACGAATTGAGAGAAGAAGAAGCGGATTGGGGTTGTGCGTACCTCAAAGAGTTTCTTTCGTCGTAACCCAACGACAGAGACAAAACGAGAACGATAACTGTCAAGATCTTTAGTATATTAGTGACATTTCATTGTATGACAACAACGATGGGGTGGTGGCGCAGTTGGCTAGCGCGTAGGTCTCATAGCTATCTGAGTTATCCTGAGGTCGAGAGTTCGAGCCTCTCTCACCCCAATTTTCTTTTATTTCTTTATCATAAGTCAGGTCCATTCACGCTGGTGTCTGATATATCTTCCTTTAGGTAAGAAGAGCATAGAACAAATATCAAAGTCAATGCAAAACCAACAGATCGATTTAGAGCCTAGCAAGTATGAGTGCGATGTTTTAAGGGTTTTTACTTAGTTTTTGTAGGTTATGAACAACTAGCTGAATTTTTCATAAGCAACATGTCAAGTATATAAAGTTTGTTCATGTAAGGTTAGTAACAAAAGGTGAGGAATCATGTAAGGTCTATAAAGACCATCGGCATGTTGGATATTGCGGACTGGGATTCATTTTTGATAATGTTTTGATTTTGCTTTTTGGTGCGCCTAACTCATTTTAAAAGTTTAATTAAACTCGATATATATTTTAAGTAGTATTTATTGAGTTTAAAATAGGAATTTGGGAAAGATTTTTCTTTTTTGAATCACAATTTGGGGAAAGGTTTAAAAAGAGTTTTGATGTTTTAGATTCTGCACTGGTAATTGACAAATTGATTGTGAATTGTTTGTATTATGTCAGAGAATCGTCACTTTTATCATGTAAAGACTACTATTTTGAGTGATTTGTTGATTTATCAAATCTTATGTTATTGCACCATGGATTTATAAAACTCTATTAAAATCTAGTGTTATTGAACTAGCAATTTGGAAAAATACATTCAAATCCATTGTTATTGGATACATACAAAAAATTTGTTTTTTAATGATTTAAAAGGATTTAAGAGGAATTTGAGAGGATTTATTTGTTAAAAATATAAAGAACCAAATACCATGGTTTTAAGTGGGATTGTAGATAATTTTATATTAAATTTTTTTAAATCACACAAAATCAATAAAATTATCTAAAATTTCATTAAAACTCAAACCCCTTAAATTGTCAGATTGAATGCATTCCCTAGTGATTCACTAGTGTCTAAAATTTTGTAAAGAGAATGGTGTGTAAGTGGAGAAAGCAGTTTTGACCAAGTCAAGGTAGGAATATGAGGATAAATTGCATCGTTCATGTAAAGATCAACAACAGAGTGTACTAAGTCGAACAACCATAAAAAAAAAAAAAAAATTGAACAACCATCCAATGAATCATGTTGATGACGAGGATGGAATTTGCAAGTTGTGTGGTAAGTGTGGACGTATGTATGTTGGATGACTATAGGAACATGTTTCGGGTGTGGTTGTCAAAGTTAGGGTTGGGTAAAGATACCCGTTATCCATCTTTTACTCATTACCCGGTTCGTAGCCGTCTGAAAAATAAGGTATCCGTGATTTCCGAATTGGGTAAAGGATATTATAATCTAAAATTACCTGCGGGTAAAGGTCAGGTATCGAGTATCTTTTTTTTTTACTACTCGTCTCAGTACCCATCCTACTACTCGATTTATTACCTGATCCGTAAATACTTGTATTTTATATCACTGATATATTTAATAAATTCAATTTGGTATATAATTTGACTTGAAATTTTTTTTATTTATAATGTATTTTCAATTAAGAAAATATGAACATAAAAAAAAAAATTAATTATCTAATTGTAGAACCCATAATACATTAGTACTTGCCTCCTTGGTATTGTTCAGAACCCAAACTAACAAATCGTAGAGCCCATAAAGCATTATTACGAGCCCAATTATAATAGGACTTATCTGATCTTCGATGAAACCTCAAAGTGCAAATTTTTACTAGAGAGAAATTTAGCCCATCAAATTTAAAGCTTATCCTTTCTTATTAGTATAAAAGATAGCACTAACCTCTCCCATAACTTTTGACCTAAATCTTTATGCTGGTTTTTGTTTCGGCTATCTAGGGTTCTTTGAAAAACGGCACATTATCTCTCTTGTGTTCACTGGTCACTGGTCAGACACAGGTTAATTTCTATCTCTCTCCACCTTTATATCTCTCTATTCCTGTGAATATCTATATCTACTTCTATATTTCTATTCAGATTACAAGTACTTGGGTTTTCAACTGTTTCGGTCTATAAATTTCGTTGTATCTAGCTCTCTGATTTTTATTATATTTTCTATGTATTGTTGTAGATGGAACCTAAGCAAAATGAGTTTCCACCCGGAGGACAGAATGTACTTTCAGATAATGAAGGAGATCCAACCAAGGAATCTGAGGTATCTTCAAAATCTGGATCACCTGCTTGGGGTAACTTTACGAAAATAGAGAGTGGTGATAAGGCTAAATGTCATCATTGCAACAATGTGGTTAGTATAAAGAGTAAATCTGGTACTTCTACTAGTACTATGTTGAAGCATATGAGGAGATGCAAGAAACTACATCCAGAGCTTGATGTTGAAGTAGTTGCTGGAAAAAAATTGAAACAGACAACCATGTTCCATCGATCTAGCAAAGAGAACATTGTAGGTTGTTCCATCATATTTAGTTTTTGATCAGGCAGATTCACGCAGAGCTTTATTGGTGATGATTATAAAGGATGAGCTACCTTTCAGGTTTGTCGAGAAAGAAGGTTTTACTCAATACATGAGCATTATTCAACCTCGCTTTGCTATTCCTTCTCGTAGAACAATAACTAGGGACTGTATGAGTTTATTTCTTGAAGAAAAGAGCAAGCTGAAAAAGTTCTTTAAGAGTCACACAAAAACTGTTTCTCTCACAACGGATACTTGGACTTCGATGCAAAACTTCAACTACATGTGTTTACTGCACATTTCATTGATGATGATTGGAATCTACACAAGAAAATCATCAACTTTTGGGGAAGATGATTGGGAAGATGCTTGAGAAATGTTTAGTTTCTTGGGGAATCAACAAGGTTTTCACATTTACACTAAAATCACGAACCCCACTCTATATCCTACTCTAAATTCTATTTTACAGTAAAATCTTCTCCAACCTTACTCTATTTTTCAATTCCAAAATGGAGTGAATCCATTTTTTCCTCTAAATATGGAGTAATCTCATTTTCCACTCTATTTTGGAGTTGAACATTTTTATTGATAAAATAGTCATTCAAATTTTAAATAATTTCATTTTAAGAGGTAAATAATTATTTTGTTCATGATTTTCTATTTGTTTGATATCATTTTTAATTAAAGTTTTACGAATTTGTCAATCACAAGAATTTGCAGTAAAATAATTATATTATATTATAATATGTGAAATTGTGATTATGTGTAAGTTTTTTATTAAAAATGTGTATGTACGTCATTTAATTTTTTTTAAAATATATATTTTAAAGTTATTATGTATGTATGTGTGAATTAATATTTATAAAACATAATGTTAAGACTTTAATTTATATAAAAAAAATGGGGGTTAATTTGTAAATTTTATAAACAAAATGTATTATTAGTAATTAATAATAAATAGAAAAAAGAAATATAATTAAAATATTGTTTTTGGAGGGAAGAATGGAATAATACATTGGAATAAAACCCAATTTTATTTTAGAGTTATTCCATTTTGGAGTGAAAAATATAGTGATACATTGGAGATGCTCTTAGGATAATTGATGCGATCAAGCGTATTTCAGATGTGGTGTCATTGAACACTTCCCATCCTACCTTTTACGATTATTAATAGGATCCACTGATATATTACTTTTAGATCTAATTTTTAATGTGGATTTATGTTTTGTTTTTAACGCTGTAATTTTATTATTATTTTATTACAAATTATGAGAATTGTTAATCAACGATTCTACAATGGATAAATTTTTCGTCTTGATCCACACATGACGATTCTACCTTGCCTCACGCTGAAGATCTCTTGTAAGCTAACCTATATTAATCTGCAAAAATATCAATAAATCGCATATCTTGGAATTCGATCTCCATATCTCCTAATGTAGAAGTTTTAAACCCTTGACCACTAGATCAAAAGGGGTTTCACATGCGGATTTATATTTTGAATAGTAGTTTTTTTTTTTGTGAGCGAGATAATAAACTAATTTACCACGATTCGATTATCCAAGGTGGTGGTGATGAGTTTACATAGAAAATATCATATCTAGCTATTCGACCACCATTCGCAAACTTATCAGCTTTAGAGTTGAGGGTGCGTAGAATATGAGATAGTAAGAAGAAAGAGAATTTCTTCTTGAATTTCAATAATTTAATGTGTTTCTAATAATTTGGAATATTAGATTAGTTTTAGGTTAACTAGACCCAAAAATGAAAAATAACAAATCGAAATATTGGACAGCTCCAAATGTCTAACGACAGCCAAAAAGCCGGATTGGAACTTGTATCAAACCCGAATCGGTTTAAACCGAATCCTAATCGACCGGAGCCTATCAACGGCTGACTTCAGCAGCCGTAAAGCAATAACAAAAAAAAAAAAGTCACCGACAGAACATTATTATTGATGTATATACAAAAGTTACTAAAGAGAACATGAGAGCACATATTTACCAACACATCAAACTATGAACCAGGAAAGCTATGATACACAAGAAGCGCAAAATCAAATAATTAACAAACTAATTGATTTCTAAAAGAAGAGATCTGCTCGAAGATTGGCAGTCTCTTAGATTTAAAACTAGTGACCGTAATCTGTTCAAGCCCAAGAACAAAGTCATCGTCTAATATATTTCCCAAGACATCCTCCATCTCAGCATCTCGCCTACGCGGCAGTGAAGCCTCTAACTCACTCAGAAGCTCATCGGCTCGTTGCCTTGTTCTACAATCATCTGCACCCAAGATCCTAGACTCAAGAACATCGTCAAGAACCGCTCTTCCCTCCTCAAACCTGCCTTGTTTGATAAGGCACATTGCGAGGTTGCACGACTTGTTGGCATCCGGCTCCACCATTTGGGCTTTTCTGTACACTGCTTCTGCGGACAAGTACTTGGCTTGTTGCATATATGCCCACCCCAAGTTCCCCTGTAAATTAATTCCCATTAACAACGATAAAATATACACGCAAATCGAGTTGGAGCACTAATTACCAGTAATCTCGAGATTTCTTGTTGAACGGTCACTTGAAACTTTTT
This sequence comes from Arabis hirsuta, assembly GCA_964056655.1. NCBI lineage: Eukaryota > Viridiplantae > Streptophyta > Magnoliopsida > Brassicales > Brassicaceae > Arabis > Arabis hirsuta. Next base: position 18,515,212 of record OZ053302.1, on the reverse strand, counting down.
GCCGTGGGAGCGAGCGGTCTTGGTAGGTTTACCGTTGAAAGCCTCTCCTTGATAGATCTGTCTTAGTTTCCTCTTCAACAACTCAACTTGCTCCTCCATTCTCCCACATTTCTATTCATTGCCAGAAATTACGCCGTGTGAGTGTTATAATAACATCATAATATTATTATTCTATAATACGATGATTTCAGACCAAAATCCAGATTAATCTTTTGAGACTGCAGTATCTATGTGAATTCCACAAGGGTCAATGAAATGATCTATGGCCTAGCTAGATCCACATAGCGACGACCAATAGACTATCATTTTAGGACGATAGCCACTAAAACTACAGATTATATTAGAGGGCAATGAAATAAATATATGTATGGTTATAGTAATACCTTGTATAAGTCGATAAGGACATTATCGAGGGAATCTTGGGAGTTCTTGGAACATCGAGGACGGAAGGATTTGATAGCTTCAATAGCTTCTTCGGAACGGTCAAGCTGTTTCATTACAACAGCCATGTCCTTGAGAGCACTGTCTACTCTGTCTCCGGTGTTAATGGCTTTCCAAAACCATACTATTGCCATTTCCGGGTTCTTCTCTATCAACTGCAACCAACAGTAATTCAAACTGTCAATGATTAATAACCTTACTTGACCATTTTCATCTGGAAATATATTCATGTATTTGAGAGCAAGTGTGAGATGATAGGCCAATATAAAATGTAAAGAAGAATATAATTTTATTTTCAGGAAAAGTGTTTTTTGGGGACAACAGTAACTTTTTGGACGTAAAGACTTTTTGCATTATTCTCAGGAAAAGTAAACGCGAATATTGATGCCAAAATCCGGACCATTCGGTGCAACTAGCGACTCTCAGACGCACACCGCAACATCTAAAGTCTAACTGATTCATATTTTGTTTCTTTTTTACTTTACTGTTTACTCGGCAAAAAAAAAAACTTAAGATATGAAATAAGTCTGAACAGTAGTTGAGATTATATTTCTGAATTTTTTTTTTCAATCGCTAAAATTCATTTACGCAACATTATTACTTTTCTCACAAAAATAAAGGGTAACATGATAAATAAGCTTATTATACTTCATAGTATTTGCCAAAATGACTTGGCGACGTATTTTATTTAGCGTGTTTTTAGTAATTAACATGAATTTCACCTGCTTTTTTATATAGAAAATATTATTTTATTTTATTAATGACGCACTACTAGATATAATATCGTATCTTTAAAAAAATACCCACCACCATTTACTTATGAAAAATGCCCTGCATTATTTTTGCATATTGGCCGAAATACAAAATTTTCAGGTTGGATTTTTTTCACCCAGATCACTTAAATGTTTGTCTTTTGTATAGCTCTGTTTTTATCAACCAAGTCAGTAACCATTTTTTTCAGGGAAAACAATGCAATAACATTCAATCCATTTCTTTGAAATTCACGCTAAATAGCTATTTATATACTTAGCATATTTTATACCATGAATAATTTGGATTTTCTCCTGGGATAATATAATTTTGCGTAATATTTACAAACAGCATTTACATAAATAAATGGTGTATTTTAGATCACGTATTAAATAAAGGTGCTATTAGGTAAAATAGCGTGAGATAAAATAACATGGTAACTGAAAACAAACAAAAAACAGTAAAATTCCATATTTATTTTTTGAAAAACTACACACAACTTATCAATTTCATTAGTATCAAATTCAAGAAAAATTAAGTGATACTGAGGAGAGCAACTAACATATGAAAGAATATGCAATCTTGTAAAATTTGATTCAGAAATCAAAGGAAAAAGAAAAACTCAAAGAAGAATCTGGACCTGGGCATGTTTGGCTTTGACATAGGGAGTATCTCCACAAGGAACTTTGTGAATCACATGAAACAATTCATCATCTTTCATCAGATTGCTTCTTGTTGTTGAGTTTGTATTATTATTATAACTGTTCTGGGTCTTCTGCAAGCTTCTCTCCATCTCTTTTTCTCTCTCTCTCTTGAATAATTTAAGAGTAAATGTCTATTGAGGGGCTGGGAGAGACAAACTCTGCACTAAATCTTATATATGCCTACGTTTCTTAATCTAACAAATGAATTGGGACGACATTTCGTCTTTGTTCGTTGGAGCAGCCACATCACCTGCAGACTTCTTACCACGTATAGTTGAACGAGCAAAACGTGTCTTTTCACCATTCTTTTGTCTCTTTTCTACATTTTTGGTGTGTTAATTTAACCGTCAAATGACTTTTACAGTTTCGTTGCATATTTATTAATTGTTGCGGTGTACAACAGTAAGGGCCGGAGATTTTGGAGGCCTAAACAAAAAACAAATAAAAAATTGAATTTATAAAAAATTATTTAAATATGAGAATAAATATTAAGATTTTTAAAATATGGGGACCTATTCATGTAAACTGAAACAAATCATAAGCTTTTTTCTAATATTAAAAAATCAAAAAAATTTGGAGCCCAAAACCCTTGTCTTGTTGGCCTATGCTCAAACCCGGCCTGACAATAGTACTTAATCAATTGTGACTGTTCAGTCAAATACCTTAGCTTCACTCGGTAACAGCTAGAAAGCTTACCGATTTACCTTATAATAACACTGTTTTTACATTTTTTATTAGACCACCAACAATGGCGGTGTTGAAAAAAAAATTCAACTTCTAAATATCCACAATGGGTGTGTTGAATAAATCTCAAAACCTACGTGTATTAATTTGTGTTGAATTCTTTCAATATGTTGAAAAAAACATTGGGGTTCACAACAATAACGTGGCACAAACTGATTGCACCATCCAGGAGATGTATTGTACACGCGATTGAGAGAAAGAAAAAATTGATGCAGAACAAAAAAAAAATTGATTGGAACATGTGTCAAAGTATGATTGCTTGTTAAAATTCTGAAATTTTTTATTTCATCCAAATTTTTTAAAATCAATTATTTGATAGTAAATCAAATTATATTTTGATTTATTTAATACCAAAATTTACCACTTTTTGTACTCTATAAATATAATCTTGTTTCATTTGATTTGGACAAAAAAAAATCCTTTTACTACAATTTTATCTAATTATCTTTCAAAAACCTCTTGTTTATAGCTTGAAACATTTTTTTAGGGAAATAGATATCAACAATAACACTCAAAAATCTTTAATGTACACTTTTAACACCAAAAATTATTATATAAAATATTATTTAATTTTTAGTTATTTAATTTAATTTCAATTATTAATATGTAATTACAAAATATAAAAAAAATCAGAATATGAAATAGAAAATGATGAGATAAGGTGTTGAATTTTATTAAACAAAACTATTGTAGATGATAAAAATTGGATGAATGTTGAATTATTAGGTAGAAAAAAAAGAAAATAACGTGGAGAGTTAAAAAGTGAAAATGAGGGTGAATTTTTACACTATTGTACATGGTTTACCAAGATCCAGACTGAGACAGTATTCTTGTCGGCCTCTAATAATTTATAGGAGTCTTTAATTTGTTTTACGGTAGTCACTTTTTATGATGTGACGTGAAAATGTGTTTTGTAACCAGTGGCGGTCATGGGTACAAGTCATAGAAGCATGTGATTTCGGTCCTGTTTAAAATATGTAATTGTTCGGCTACATATATTTTTTTTAATCAAAATCCCTAGTAGTTCAGTTGGTGAAAGTTTAATGATAGGTTCAAAGAGGTGCCAAATTCGAATCTTCTTGTCTTAATACCTTTTTTTTTCCAAAAAACCATGAACTTATAAATTCCTAAACATTTTTTTTCTTTCGGCCCAAAATATTTTAGGGTGTTTCAGGGGACGGACCTGATTGTAGCCATGATAATACATGTCAATTTTATACGTTACTAGATCACCATACATGTTTAATTAATACAAGACGATATTCTCTATCACATGTATGAACAAAAAACCGGACTCTAAAATTTGTACTTTAATCAAATATTAAATCAGACACAAAAACTGAGAGAGCTTCTTCTTCTAGATCTAGATTTAGAGCTTCGGCAGCCTCCTCTTCCTACGTCAACCTCAACCCCCTTTTGATACATTATTCGTCAGCCTGAGGCTGGAACCTGAGATTTTTAATTGATGAAAAACGTTTATTCCTGTAGTTGTAGGGAACAAACCTGAGAATTTTAGGGAACAAACCTGAGAATTTTTTATCCCACGAGGTTGTTGTTTGTTGCTTTCTCTTACCACAATCAGTGTGATCCGATCTTACCTCGAATTAAAGTTTTTGGTTTTGTGCGATCCCTTACTGCAGTTTGCATATTCCATTCTTTGGCTTTTGGTGCTATGAAATTCTTCTTGCTTCTTTGTAACAGTTTAAAATAAATGTTTATGATATTGCTCTCAACAAGTCATTGTACCTCTGTGTTTATAGCCAAAATTTTAATTTTGTCTTATGTCGCATTTTCAATCTCATGCATTCGACCACTGAATGTGTTCTTTAATTTCAAAGCGTCATCTCAACTCTTAGCAATAATGGCGTCGAGCTCCTCTATGATTTTAGTTATTTAAGCATTTGGCTTGCATCTATCTCTCTTCTCTATATGTTTTGCTTTTGCAACAATGTTATTGTTGGCCTTGATGGCCATGTTTTCATGTTCTGTAAACATTTTTTCTTTAATGGAGAGTAGGTAATCTATAAATATTTTGTTTGACCAACAAAAAAAGAAACAGAAAATCAGATGCAATCATCTAGAAAATAAAAAACAAAAGATGTTTTCATAAATACTAACGTTTGGCAACCTTCCACTTGTACGACGAATATGTTTGATGACATTCACGTCTACTGAAATTTTCAAGAACAGGTGGAACTCATTGTTCTATTTATTTTCTTAGTTGTGGCTTCCATTGTTCGCCTATGAAGTTCTTGGTCGATAATACCTTTTCTAAACTGAGTTTTGTCTTTTCCAAATTTGCTCTAACTTTTGTCAAATACTCGACTTAATTAAATCGACATTTAACTCTACATTGTCTTTTTAAGTGAGGGATCTCTTCCTCTAGATTGTGTTAAAAAATTATTTTCGTCCTAGTTCGATATCCTTTGCCGCTCAAACCAATCGGCTAATAATTACGGGGTTGCTCAATTTGAATAGAAAATGAACCATTCAAATTTTTTTTTTGCATTTTTTTAATTTTTCATTATGACGGCAACTTTTGGTGGATTCTTTATTTTTTTTTCTTCGAGATAGACAAGGTTTATATAGGTTTAATTTTAACTCCGCTTCCTTTTTCTTGGACGAAGTTTACAATTAGTATTCTTCTTCTTTGCGGGATTGAAACTTGGCTATCTAGTAGTGGTTAACAAGTCACTTTCTGAATCCGTCCAATTTCTAAATGTTATGAATAGATCTACATATCAAACTACAATTGATTAATACATGATAACTGCAATTTATCCTCAACAACTACAAAATTGTTTACACTTTTTTCTAATGATAATTAGATTTATGTTTTAACTTTTTTTACTAATCTTTAGATTTATGTTTTCATCTTTTCAATATTCTCTTAGCTTCTTACTATATTCTACTTTAGTTTAAATAATAATTTATGTCCTGAAATAAAAAATATCAGACAATTCATGTACAATTGTATTGCTATGATTAGTTGAAATATCACTTAAAAGAAGTCAGAGAGTTCATCGGCGGCGACTGTAATGACCATGTCAAGAGATCAATAGTTACAGGAGATGAACGAGTCAAGACCTAGTTGATGGAAGAAAAATTGTTAAGCATGACGTGATTATAAGCACGAGGTGGCCTGAAACACGACCTGGTGAGAAGCACGAGGTGGCGAGGTGCTTTCAAACTTGATATTTTTTACAAAAATATAAAAGTTTGCGGAAGCACGACACAGCTGCTCGGGATTGACGTGCTTGGAATCCGCAAGTACAACGAATCCGTAAGCACGACAAGTCAGAAGCACGACAAATCCGCACGTACGACAAATCTGCAAACACGAAAAGTCAGAAGCACGACAAATCCCATAAGCACGAGGTGTCATGATCTTGTGTGACGAGTCATCGGAAGCACGACAAATCCACAAGCACGAGGTGTCGCGACCGTGTGTAACGAGTCATCAGGAAGCACGACACATACACGCTGACTGTCCTCTTGTGCCTACCTGCTTCCCTAACCTTATATATAGGACCTAAGTAGATCCCATTTTCTTCATAGTTTTCGTTCCAAACCTCTGACAAAATCAGAATAGAAAATCTGATCTTTGTCCGCGCTCGTGATCTAGTCCAGGCGTGTTCGTGAACCACTGGCAAGATCTTTGGTTGAAAGTCTAGCCTAAGTTATGTCCGTTTTCGTGAAGAAAGTGGTCTGTGGGATAGCCAAAGAACCAAATCCGGTCTAGAGCCTAAGTCTGAATCTAAGCCCTAACTGTTCAGAATAAGGTGAGTCTTGGTGATGTTTGTCATGTGCTAGATTAGTAGAGCACACGTTGCTTGTTTATTCTTATGCTTTATAGTCGTAGAGGTTCGTGTTAGAATTTTAGGGATTTGGTTAAGTGTTTTCTTAGATTGTGTGTGCATGATATTTGATTGTGTGATTGCATGCTGCATGAGTCATGGGATGTTTGTATTTGCCGCTAACCTTTGTGGATGCAAGACTTCAAGAGGAAGCTGATTCGCATGGGATCTGAATAGATATATGCGAGTCAAAGGTAAATTTTTATGTTGTGTGTGAGGTTAGGCGTTACAAGTGATCAAGAAGATCATGTAACGTTCTAACAATTATAGAGAGCGGTTGAGACTTCCAGGTATCAGGAGTCACGGAGAAACGAGATTGCAGCCAAGACCGTGACTACCGATTGTAATCCACAGAGGAACGAGATTGCAGCCTAGGGTCGTGGTATTACAGAGTTGGATCACTGGTCTTTTAGCCTTTATGGTTAGGTCCATGTGAGGTAAAAGGGACAATGGAAAGAAGTTGTCAAACTGCGGTTTTAGGGTTTGGTTACAGGTGAAAGGACTTCAGTGTGGAAGGTCCTTGGTTATGTTATGTTTGATTTATCTTTTACCGCATGTGCATTCTCTGATTATTATGTGATTGCTTGTTGATTGTTATTTTGGGTTTGGGTGGGATATGATTATTGCTTGTTAGGGGAGCCCGGACTCACTGAGCAATTAGTGCTCACGACTCTATTTGTTTTGCAGGTAACCAATAGTGGGATTTTAGTCGGGGTTGGAGGAGCCTAGGAAGGTTGGTGTAGATTGTCTGCTTTTTGTAAAATAAGTATATGTTTAATATGTAGTAGTATACTTTGACCTCCTAGGCTCGTGGCCACAACATGTATAAATGGTTTGGTAACTTATTGTAAATCATATGTATAAGTATGTATAAAAAGAATTTTGTTTAAACTTGGGTTGCATATGATACTGGTCCTAGTCCAGGACTAACCAACTATCGCTCATAACTCGTGTTGAAAAACTTTGGGTTATGTTCGATAGAAAAATGTGTGCTTGGACGTTTAGTCTAGGGTTCTTGAATGTGTTTCTAGAACCTCGGAACAAACGGTTAAATGCACATATGTAATATCTTTGGTCTGCTTCTGGATCTACGGTTGGTTGCGCATGTTCTTATTTGATTGTTGCGCGGCAATCGGGTCAACGTGTCAACGTTGACCTAATCCGGATCAACGTTGACCTAATCCGGGTCAGGGGTGTTACAGCGACATTTCAAGATTTGCCGGAAGGTCTTTTACTGCACATTAGGGTTTTGTTTAGATCATGTTTAGTAGTACGCCAGACCCAAATTTTACATTTGTTAGAGAAACCTAATTAGATCCATGCACGAGATTGTTGGTTAGGTCTAATTACAAAATTAAATTAAAAAAATTGTTAATCTAATGAAAAAGTTTCAAAAAAAGAAGAGGGAGAGTTTATAAAAAAACAAAAGAGGTGGTAGAGGCACTAAGGGAGCATAGTAGTACCCCAAATTTAAGCATATTCAATCGCAAGTAGAACAAGGCATTTCAATCTTTTTTTTTTTTTTTTGAACAAATCAAGGCATTTCAATCTTCATTACAGAATATAAAAAAAAGTACCCCAAATATTTCATTATCTAATTGCAGTGATTCATCGTCATTCGAATCATTTTAAAGGATAAGTGATTAAAATATCAAAGTGGTTACCACATGAATAATAAGTTAAAATAAAATAAAAGGTAAAAGAATCATCATCACTCTCACTCGTGATGGCGAATACAATAAATGAGGCATACGTGTAGAAGCACAATGAATCTGGACAAAATATGAGGCAATATTCACTAGTTAACAAGAGTTGCCGCTTTACAAATCGCTGATCATACTGATAAATCTAAGATATAATTTACAAAAAATACAATAAAAAAATTATAACTTAAAAAATAATCAAAAACTTCAAATCCAATGGTTATATTTTTACCACATATTCCATTTTTATTTACTTTTTAATTTTTTTTGTTATACTCCAAAATCACTCTAATATAATATGGGACCACAAATAAACATTAAGACAACACTGTTTTTGGGATATGTTTATAAAACAATAATAATAATTCTACGGACTTGAGACTTAGCTATAAGTCAATATCAAATATTATATATATAAGTCCGAGAGTAAAGGAGATCACACGACTCTGGACGGTTTCTTGGCAAGATTCAAAATTGATTTGGTTTGCTTTGTTCTATTCTTCTTTTTGGCGGTTTGCTTTTTGGAGTATTTTATAAGATAACATTGATGCCATCTTTAACCTTGATCTCTTTAAAGTATCTTAAATCATTTTTTAATTTTAATTTCATCAAGACTTATTTCATTAAAATGTCTAAAATATCAATACATAGGAATGAGTCTAAAAATTTATTATATTTTAATTAAAATTGTGTTAAACACCCACTAAAATTTCTCCATTAAAGATACTTTTAGGGCGTGGATGTTTGCATTTTAGTATGGGTTTAGTATTGACAAATTGTACGATTTCTTGGACTAATTTAGTTATTTATTTGGATAATCTTCTAGGCACACAAATTAATTAGTTTTGCTTATCTACTCTCTTTTCTCATTCATCGTCCTTCATTTACTTTTGGGTATTGGATGTAGACATGACACAAATACTCGTTACTCGGCTTGTATTCGCTACTCGGTTCGTACTCAGCTTGAAAAAGCAAATACTTGTCCCGGTCAAGTCGAGTAACAAGTCAATATATTCTATTACTTGCAAGTCCGAGCCAAGTATCAAGCCAACAAATTTTTTTTACTACTTGACTCGTTACTCGGCTTGATACTTGTTTACATTACTTGTCTTGATATTTGTTATTAACTACTTGTTAATACATGAAGTTATGGACAAATTATCTTTTGGAACTTTAATGTTTTGTGATTTTAGGATGTTTGAACTTGATGTTTTATAAGAATTTTAAATATTTTGTAATTTATATGGAGATTCTATTTATTTTCAACTACTTTCAAGTAGCAAGTATATGATTTTGGTAAGTAACAAGCCGAGTCAAGTTACTTGCAAATCGCATGATTTTGGACGAGTACTTGATTGAGCAAGTACTTGCTTCAAACGAGTCAAGTATCAAGCTAGAATTTTTGTTACTTGAACAAGCTAAACCGAATAACAAGTATTTGAAAATTAGCAAGTACCCGATTTGTACCCAGACCTAGTTGGATGGATTGGTACAAACTCTAGAAAAAAAAATTTCCTTCCCAATTCAACTGGGCTCACCATAATTTTTATTTTTATCAAACAACAACTTTTTTTGTTCGGAGGAAAACTTCCACCCTTGAAAAGAAGAGGAAAATTTTACACCGCTTTTCTTTTATTTGTTGTGGGCCCAAAAATAAATCTTTTCTTCCACCATCAATCAGAGACAGATCATATCAATTCCGATACTAATAAAGGAAAGCATTTTAAGTGTCGCCACAAGAAAAAAAAAATAGGCACCAAATAGTTTTAAGTGCCTATCGGTGGTGAAGAACTTGATGAGTGGAACAAGGGAGTTAATTTTTTTTTGTTTCATTCGTTTTTTTAATTGTTTTTATGAATTATTATAAATTATGAGAACAATTACACAAATGATTATATAGTAGACAATTTCAGCTTTGACATGCGGAACCATTTCGAACGATTTTCCCTGTACTACGCTGAAAATCTCATGTAAATTTTATCTTCATTAATTTGTACTCTACGGGATTTGAATTCCATACATGTTGGTGTTGAAACATTAATGAGTCAAAACACTGGACTAAGAGGACTTCTACATTGTTCCATTAGTTACTCTTATATTTTGTAGATGAATGTTTTCCACCAAAATTTATTCATTTTTCAATTTTTGTGTATGGAATAAGTTGAGTTGTTGTTTTCACTTTCAACTCAAATGGTGAAAATTTATAGGAATGTTTAATTCCACGAGTTTGCAATACCCTCAAATGGTAATCATCTAGAATAATAGTTACACCAATTTTTATTACTCTAACTCTACAACCATTTGCATAGCCACACAAGAAAACATTTGCATAGAGTAATAGATACATTTACGTACACGCCGATTTTTTTTGAAAAAACTATTAATTAGTAACAAATTTTGTAATTATGAAATCAGCAATGGAATAGCGAAAGAAAAAACTTTGTTGCAAATTCATAAAACCTATTATACCATACATATATAATATAAAATATATTGTATTATATTTTAGTTTAACATTATATAAATAGTTTGAGTAATTTATGTCCATTTTTTAAATTTTAAATTGTAATTTTGTTTTTTTTTCTACATATAGATTATGAGATGATTTAATTATAATAACAAACATTCGATCATATAAATATCAAATGAAAAAAAGAAGCTATCATGTTATATATGCTTTCGCAGGGCGTCTAGTGCACTTTATGATGTTTCAGAAGAGCATTTTCGTCAAAAATTCATTTCTTCTCGCTATGAGTTTTAGTTTTTTTTTTCTTTTCAGAATGGTCTAGCCCCTATAGTTTTTTTATTATGAAAATAGTTCTCGTTAATTCACCCTAATTTAATTAGTATATATTATTTAAAAAATATTGTATTTAATCTCGAATTTACAAATAATTATATCCAATAAAATATAACTTATTATTTTTTACTGTATTATATAATATATACACGACAAGCATTTTTCATATTGTAAAAAGAAAATAAAAATATTTCAAGGTTTATAATTGTTTAATTGTATCAAAAAAATTTTGAGAGAGAGAGACCAATGGGTGTGGTGTGGAGAGAAATGAAAGAAATCAGATAACAAAAGAAGAAGAATGAAATGACATCGAACCAAATGGAGAAGGATCTATGGTGTATCCGAATTTTTATGGTAGAAATTTGGTTGTGAGACACGAGAAAACATAGTATTTGGTGAGAAAGAGGCCAAATTTAGTTAGAATTGGGTAGCCGGAGTTGACCAGAGGTATGACTGTGAGAGGTTAAAGACTATGTTTAATACATATGTAATATACACTTCAGTAGAATAATGCAAATATTTAGGGAATTTTTGGTACTTGGGTGCAACCACTAGGGAAAAGTCTCTTGCGTAATCAACATGCACCCTGAAAAAAACACACAAGTGAACAAATACTTTCTCCCAAAAGGTTGACGAACCACTAGAGCATTTTGCCTAAGGCTGGAGAACGAATCTCTTTCACATGGGTGCTTCTCTAAGTTGGTAAGGCATGTAAGTCGCCATCATCCTTTGCTTATAGTGAGACATATGTTCATCGTGGTCTTGTATCCTGTCATAGAACCGCATAGCTAGGATATTGAAATTCGTTGGAACTTCCACATCATTTATTTCCTCGCTATAAGAGGAGTCGTTGAATGAATCTCGAGCTACTTTTTTTTGCTGTAACGACACTTCAATTTTTTTTAAGACCTCTGCTATATCCTATATTTTACCACTTTTACTATCTATTTTACTATTTTTTTATATATTTTAATAAAGCCTTTCGACCAAAAGAGGTAGTTTTCTCGTATATATGGATTTTAAGATCTTAATAGGTTTAATCATCAAAATGATGCAAAAAGAAGCAAAAGGAGTGTTAGCTATGATACAGCTACTTATCTATGATACAACTACTTATTCAAGTCAAAGAAGCCAAGCCAAGTCATTATATATTGAAGATAAAGCATATTCTCAAGTTGGATAGAACATATATGTCAGAAGTTCACTGATGAACGGAGGAACAAATCAATTTTAAATCTAATAAAACTTGGTGGGAAGATAGCTCTTTGAGTTAGCTTGCCAATGAAGTTAGAACGACACCATTTGGAGCTGTACTTTAAAAGATACACTGGAAACACTGAAGACATGTCAAACTGCCAAGCACCGAGCTGCTCCATGGGCCAATGATCCAAGCCATTGCCGACATTCTAGAAGCCTCAAGGAAGACCTCAACACCGGTCACGTAACCCGACCGTTGCTTGGACCGGTGGTTGAGCAGTTTCGACGTAAAAGACTCTTTTGTCCGAAGATAACCCTAGCCGACTTATGACCTCTTAAACCCTCTTTTAGCCTCTCTAGGAAAGAGCAGCCGGCCAAACAGCCTAAATCAATACCTAAACATGTATTTCATTTATCTCTTGTTCTTAATGTATCTTTGATTCTAAAAGCCTTTAAGGATAGTGCGACTTTGCCCTATTGTAAAGAGATGAGATCTAATCTTTTATGCTTTGTAGATCAATGATTTTATACTATGTTTATTTGCTTTACTCTTGCTGCTCCTTGTTGCAAAACATGTAGAGTATTAGCCCTGATTTGATTTCTATGCACTTTCTTATTTCTATCTTATCACATAATTGAACGTTTAAGGTTTTATTCTAGAATTGATTCTTCATCTCTCTTTACGCTCAAAGAATGATCTGGTTTAGCTACCCAGTGACTGATATTAGGTTGATATACTCTCTAAAAGCTTGTTATATCTCTGGACCTAGTATTTGATTAGCTAAGCGTCTTAACAATTCGATAGGTTAGTTAAGGAGTTTAGTGAACAATCGAATCTTACACTTTACGTGTGTATTCACCTTGTAATAACCATACGATAGTTGAGTCTATTAGGGAAGAAGACATAGAATTTTGATCCACGACAGTGGTATGATTTTACCTTAGTGATTTGAGTTCTAGAACAACTAGTATTAAAAACCCTAAATCGTTTGCTTGTGCTTGCATATGTCTTGAGAATTGCTTGATCTTTTATCTTGATTGAACTATCTATATTTACTTTATTGCTTTGTTATTTGCTTCCATAAACCCTAAAAACCAAATAATATATTCATCTAGCTTAATTCGCATCATATAGATTTGTAGCACATCATCACTTAGTCCTCAGTGGATCGACTCCTAAGTACTACAATTGTCAACTGTGCACTTGCAATCTCCTAGGGTTATAAATTTAAAACTTGCATATGCATCTAAACCCTGCACCACATACCCCTCTTCAAGGTTTACTATACTCTCCTCAAGGATTTGTTCCCACTATTTGGACGAGTTAGATCTGTTTTGTCGGACTCCTCCTGTCCAGCCCTTACACTATCTCCGATGAGTGGAGTTAGCTTCATCGAGGTCATCATTTCCCATGTTTGTTGTATGGTAAGTGCGTCATATATCTGGGTATGGCTTCTTTTGTTTTCAAACTGGGTTGGTGCAATCGAAAAAATGGTGCGTGCATTTGCAACGGGGTTGCAAATGTCTGGTGGAAGCCTCCTTGGTTTATATTGGTGTTGGCGTGTTGTGTCAGTTCCACCACATTGGAGCTTTGAGGGCATTTTCTGATTTGACTTTAACCTGTCAATTTCCAGAGAGAAGAAGTACAACCTATCTTTGAGATGAACATTTTTTCCATGCTCTTCATGAGTTCCATATGAGATGTGGTAGTGGTGGTAGTATGGGGGCTTGAGTAACATTCTTTGCTTTGAGGTGTTTCTTACATATTTCCTGAAAGTAGACACTAAATGATTAAGGGAAATTGTTAATGTTTCTGTTTCTAGCAACTCGTCCTTCTTTCTTTATCTTGTAGAAACCAAACCTTTCCACTGGGTCTTGTTGCCAGCGTCCGACATTCCTCTAACGATTGTGTTGTACTTTCTTTTTGTTAATAGTTTTTCTTTTGTTTTCTTTGTTTCAATCCATTCGAATTTCGGTTCTGACCGAAAATATCTTTTTCAATATCATCAGATCTTCGGTTCTGATCTAATTCAGATTTGTTTTGTTTTTGTTATTCATGTCCCTTCGATATTCTTAGTTATAACCATTGTTTCTATTAAATCCATTTTTCTTCCTATGATATGCTTGTTCTTCTTCTTTGAAGTGTAAATCTTACTCCTCCGTGATGAAGCCGTTATCGGCTATTGAGTCAAGTTTCTTTTGAAACAAAAGATGTCGTTGATATAACTTTGGTTGATTTGGAGTGGTTTTAGTAGAGCTATGCTTTAGGATATATCTGTTATCAATCGAGTTTTATCATGTTCTTCCTTTATGGAAGATATGAGTTTTAATTTTAAGATTGAGTAATTTAGAAGGTGAAGGGTGCATGTAAACTATTTTTGGAGCGTATCCAAGTTGGAAGATTGTCAAAATCAAAGGTGCAGACCCTAGCTAGAGCTAAATGGCGGTGTGTGATGTATGGCAATTTTACGTGTTTTATCATTTGTTATTGAGTCAGCTGTCAAGTCACTGTGTGTTTTTGGAGTAATTTATCTTTCATCGATTCTATAAAGGTTCTAAGTTGTTTTGGAGGAAACAAGATATTTTAGGTGCAATTGGATATATGACTATGTGGGATCATGCTGAAGCTTTAGAAATTTGTTATTATTTAAATGTGGGATCATGCTGAAACTTTGGAAACTTGTTATTATTTGAACAGTTTTTCCTTGATTTTATTGCGATGAAATTTGGAGAAAAGATAGCCACTTGATTTATCCATCATTTGGAGGTGGTTTGAAGTCGTACTGATCAAGAGTTAGAAAGTTATGCCATTTTTCGTTAAGACATGTCAATCTCACGAGTATAAAGAACGTGCAAGAGACAAGACCATAACGCGATCCATCCCAAATTTGGATCATTCCATCCCAACACATATAGCACACATGAATATTCCAGATCGAGTCAGATTGATCCATTGCAAATCTGTATCGATCGATCCGGACACTTCTTGCGCGTAAGAATTTTTCAGACCAAACCAAATCGATCCATCTCTTTTCCAAACAAAAAAACAACACTGAACTTCTTTTTTTGTCCCAAAATCATCTTAACTCCACAAAATCCGATACTAGACCTATATATACCTATTTTCAACCACTTTTTGAGACTAAGCTATATTTTTTAGTTAGACTTTTGGGTTTAGCACTTTGTAAGTTTTGGGGAGAAAATCCCTGACTCTACATCTCTAAGAAGATTTTGAACCCTTTGGATTTCTATTTTATTGATCATGAGTTTTTCTTCATCTCCTTGTTGTTTATATGGTTCCATGTCTGAGTAGTTTCATAGTTAAATTTAGGGTTTAAAAGAAATTTATGGATCATTTGAGAACATATCAAACATGTTGGATAATGGTTCTTTAGAATTCTAAATTTAAATGACAGTTTAGAATTTTAAATTGCTAGATAAAGTAATTGATACGACATTAGATTAGTTCTGTGCTTATATGTTTTCTGAATAATTGTCTGCTTCATGATCTCTAAATTTCTGCGAATCACCCTTGACCTGTTGTTTCTTTTAATTGATCATTACATCGTTTTATTAGTTATTTTAGTTTCATATTATAAAGAACTACATATTATTTGTCTTAACTTAGTTTTACTCTATTAAAGATTCATAATACGATACGTGGTTCTTTTGAATTCGATCCCTACGTTACTACAATATTTGCTATGCACTTATAGTAATTTATATAGGGTTAAAACTCTGTATATACACAAGCGGAGGAGCTCAGACCATCTGCTCTAAATCTTCTAGATGGGACACATATTCATTTCTTAAGGATTATTTATCATATCTCCAAACTCGTCTCCATTACTCTAATACTAGGTTTTTTGACCCGCATCAAACGCGGGATTATAATATTTGAAAACAAAAATTTATGATTTTTAATAATATACGGAAGAAATTAGAATTAACAAAGATCAAATGAAATATCTCCCATATAGATAAATATATTTTATCTGACAAAGTTTAATTTGTATGATATTTAGATTAAATGTAAACGTTTTTGATGTAAATCGAATACGTTTGAGATTATTGGTTCTTTCAAACTTCTTTGAGTTCACCAAAACCAAAAATAATATCACGTTAGTATGTACATTTTTTTAAATATTTAATTTGTAAACTTGTGCGTTTATTAAAAAAATGCCAACTTTAATTTGAGTAATATAAATACAATTAAGCAATATAAAAAAAATTGTATGATCAATCACATATAGTATCCAAATGGATATCAATACAATTTTTATAAATAATTGATATCGGTAAATGATTCATCGTTAAAACATTATGTTATATAATAATTTAAAATATTAAAATGTTACATTGTAGTTGGATTTAAATGTGTAACACATGTATTTGTGAGTTAATGCTGGAAAAATAATATAAATATGTGGATATTTCCAACATGACATATAAACTGAATTAAAATGTTTTGATTAGTTATTTTAATTGATGTGTCACTTAAATTTTATTTGCTTGACACATAGGATTTTTTGTCAATGTCTCCTCAATTAATATATACAGGATGTAAATATTTGTAAGTGTAATTAAATATATATATTAAAGTACATATGATAATACAAATATTTGTATAGTATACTAATCCAAGTACATATATACAATATAGATCATTGTTAAAAATGTAATAATAAAAAGTTTTGTTAACATATCAGAAAATAGATGTTATGGTAAGTTTAAGATATTACATTTAGTTGGGTTTACAATTTTAAAATATGTATTAATGGGTTTATGTTAAAAATAAGGGGTAATTGTAGAAATGTCACTTTTGAGGTGCCAATTTTCAAAAATGACACTATAGGTTGTCCATTTGCAAAGATACCACTAATTAAGAATTTTGAAGCACTAAATCTTAAAATTCTAAATCTTAAAAAATGTAACCCCAAACAAACTCTAAACTCTAAAAACTAAACCCTAATACAACATAGTTAGCCCATACATAAATGTTATATTGAGTAAATAATTTTGAAAAAATGGCATTTTTTGCAAAGATTTTGAAAAAAAATGGAATTTTTGAGAAGTGACACTTCAAAAGTGGTATTTCTAAAAAATTCTAAAAATTCATGAGAATTTGTAGAAAATTTCCACCATGGCTTATACTTTTAATTGAAATGTTTTGATTGGTTAAATTAAATGATGTATTAATAGGTTTATGTTAAAAAATTAACGAGGATATGTAGAGAATTTCTATCATGGCATATACTTTTAATTGAAATGTTTTGATTGATTAAATTAAATGATATGCTCTTTACAATTTTGAGAAATTTTGAGAAATATCACTTTTAAAGTGCCATATTTTAAAAATGCCAATTTTTAATATTATTTTTTTGTTATATCATTTATGTTTAGATTAATTATGTTGTATTATGATTTAGTTTTGAGGATTTATGAGTTTTTAGTGGTCAAAATATTTTTTAGAATTTAGAATTTTAAGATTTAAGTTTTAAAAATTTATAATTAGTAGTATTTTTGAAAATAGACAGTGATATAGTTTTGTAAGTGAAAAATCCAAAAGTGACATATTTTTTGTAATTGTCCCTGCAAGTTTTAGCGTGTAACACATAAGATTTTTTTACATTAATAATATAGAGGATTTGAGTTTGATGGGCTTCGAAACATTGTAATATTCGGGCTTGATGGATTTTTAATAGAAAAATGGCTGGCAAAAAAAAAAAAAAAAACAGACAGTGTGTCCGAATCTAAAATACCCTAAAATCGAAAAGCTTGGAGCAACAATTAGCAGTGAAAACAAAAACCGCTTCCTCTTGCCGCACTTCTCTTCGTAATGTCGAACAATCCGTCGCAGCTTCTTCCTTCAGGTATGCACTTCTTCCCTTTTCTACACAAAACAATAATCGAACTCGAAGGATCTGCGATTTGATCCCAATTTCTTACGCGATTGGTGTATTGTTGCAGAGCTAATCGATAGGTGCATAGGATCGAGGATATGGGTGATTATG
Source organism: Arabis hirsuta (assembly GCA_964056655.1). Taxonomy (NCBI): domain Eukaryota; kingdom Viridiplantae; phylum Streptophyta; class Magnoliopsida; order Brassicales; family Brassicaceae; genus Arabis; species Arabis hirsuta. Next base: position 18,497,002 of record OZ053302.1, on the reverse strand, counting down.
AAAGGAGACAAGGAGCTCGTGGGTATTCTCAAAGGGTTCGACGTTTATGTCAACATGGTCCTTGAGGATGTCACCGAGTAGTAAGTCTTTGATTTAGGGTTTAGGGTTTTTTCCCCCAACCCCAATTTTGGTTTTGCTTGATGGGTTTGTTTAGTCGGAACATCTATTGCCTGATCTATATTGCTATGGTTTAAGAGATGAAACACAGACATTGAACTACAGTTGCCTTTGGATTTTCTTTCTCAGTAACTAAGTTTTTCTAATGATGCTGAACTGATTCCTGTGTGTTCTAACTTGTAAATTTTCATCAAAGCTCATCATCGCTCTGTTGAAGAATAACATTTAGGTAAATTGAGTGTCAGATCCTTTTGTTGCATACATGTATGTATGTATAAAGTCTATTTAGGCTGGATCATATGCTGTTGAACCTTACTGCTTTGGAGATATAATCTTAATAAAACTAGTGTGCGTCTCTAATATAAGCATATCATCGTGCAGTGAGATTACTGCAGAAGGAAGACGGGTCACAAAGCTTGATCAGATTCTGCTCAATGGCAACAACATAGCCATTGTAAGTCAAAACACTTTTTATCTATATTTCCCGAGGATGCAACCTATATATACTTGACAGCTCTTACTGTAGCCAGTCCTTGTTATTTCTTTCTAGTTATCTCGGAAATAAACAGTATTGAAATGTTGTGATGCAGTTGGTGCCAGGTGGTTCTCCAGAAGACGCAGAATGAGATTTGCGAATGTTGATTGGTACAATAATATTCGTGTGAGAAAGGATGTAACTTTTGGTTTTAGATAAAACCTTTGTTCACAGAAACTAGTAGTTGAATTTAAACTCAGAATTGACAAGCTTTTCATTGTTCAACAATGTGAAAGAGCTAAAGCTTCACGTTTATTTGACTCATTTCTCATTGCTTCTTCTTATTCAATCTCTCGACATTGTTCTAATGACCACCCCCGTTAGTCACACGAGCATTGGTCAAGTTATCAACAGAGTCTCCTCGCTCAAAAACAGCTGCGGCTCCCATACCAGTGCCTGTTACATTTGCATTTTACATGAACAATCAATACAAGATCTACGTTTTCTTGAAGCCAATTCAATCTGGAAAAAATCACACTACATTTCATACCTATGCACATTGAGATAACTCCAAAGCGGCAATCTTTCCCTCTCCGCTTCATCTCGTTCAACAATGTCGCAACACATCGAGCTCCTGAACAAAAGAAGTACTCTCTATTAGCTTGCACACATGTTGCATATTATCTGATAAGACAAGATTGTGCAAGTAGCAACCTGTAGCACCCAGAGGATGGCCAATAGCAATGGCTCCCCCATTAACATTAACCTTTTCCATATCCAGCTCTAGCTTCTTGCAGCAGTACACATACTGAGATGCAAATGCCTGTTAACAATTTGTCAATAGAGAGAGATTGATAAGTATGGATTATTCTGAAACAGAGCTTTTTAAGACCAATGTGAAACGCTGTACTACCTCGTTGATCTCGAAAAGATCAATATCACTGACGTTGAGCCCTGCAAGTTTCGTTGCAGCAGGAATGGCGACAGCTGGACCGATACCCATTACAGCCGGATCCACACCAGTAACAGCAAAACTCCTGCATTTATTGTTTTGGGGTCAGATTTCTCGGTTTCTTCAACCGTCTTAACATGTTTCATTCACCTGAATACTCCAAGAATGGGAAGTCCCTTCTTCATAGCCAGACTTCTCTTCATTAGCAATACGGCTCCAGCTCCATCACTGATCTGACTAGCATTGCCTACACAATACACGCATATAAAATGCTTCAATTCATGATCTGACTTATGTGAGTGACAAGTGGGGAGTTATTTCTCACCCGCTGTGGTGGAACCGTCGGGTTTAAAGACGGTCTTCAGCTTTGCCAGATCCGCCATGTTTGTGTTTGGACGTACACCATCATCAACAGAAACGACGATTGCCTTTTCTGCTTTAGTCTCAGGGTCCACGATCTGTCAAGAACAATCGGTTATAGCAAAAACACTAGCAAAAGGGTTTAAAGGAAGTTGGAGCTTCTTGTTTTTCACCTTAGTAGCAACAGGAATGATTTCATCCTTGAGTTTACCAGACGCGTTCGCAGCTGCAGCGCGTTTGTGAGACTCCACCTGTTTTTTACTGAATCAGTATGAATATAAGTGAGAAGAGTTGGTAAAAAGCGAAAAACTAACCGCAGCCATATCTTGTTCTTCTCTTGTGACACCGTATCTTTCTGCAACGTTTTCAGAAGTAATGCCCATTGGAAGCAAACACTCGCGGGTTTTGGGGAAATCTTGTGCCTGTTCCCATTTACAGAATCACCACAAAGCTCGTAATGTAGAGTAGTATTTATAAATTCAAGGGGATACATACTCTCGGATTAGAGGCCTGAAAGCCGCCTCCAGGAACAGGATTAGTTGACATCGATTCCACTCCAGCACCAATACCTGTAACAGAGAGAATCAATCTGGCGGTCTAAACAAAGCAAGTTAGAGTCTTTCTTACCAATGTCGTAATATCCAGCTCTAATAGAAGCAGCAACATCAGCAACTGCTTGTAGCCCTGATGAGCATTGTCTGTTGACAGTTCTAATAGGCACGGAGTCTAGCTCGTAAAACAACATGTCAGCAAAAAACTTGTGTTTTATCTTTGATTGTAAGAAAGAAGGGTTTTGATGTAGTACCAGGGAAACCAGCAAAATATGCTGCTACTCTGCACTCCATGGCTCTCTGAGAACCGGGTGCTATAACGGTACCAACAACGATATCCCCAACTTCACTTGGATCGAGAGATGTCCTTTCCACGACAGCCTTGAGAACAGAAGCAAGAAGATCATCTGGAAGAGTGTCTTTGAAACCTCCGCGCCTGGCTTTGCATATGGCGGTGCGATATGCCCTGAAGAAGTCACGGGGAGTAGAGTAAGAAAAAGAAGCGAGTGCATCTTGGTGAGGAGGGTTGACTTACGCTACGATCACAACGTCGTCTCCAAAAGCAGCCATTGGGGAATACTCGGCAGCACAATTCACAGCCTAACAAACGAGTTCAAGCATCAATTTTCAAGATCTGGGATTGATATCTAACTTTACTCATAGCATGAAAATGTCAACGCGATCACGAACATGACTTAAAAAAATAGCAACAACATCAAAAGAAATAGAGCGAAACCCGAAGATCCACTGAAACAAATCGATCAAGGAACTAAACTCACAGAGAGGAGAGCAGATTCATGATTAATACAAGGGGGAGAAGGAGAAGAAGAAGAAGAAGAAGAAGAGATTGGATTTAGATGACGAAGCAAAATCTTCTGTCTTTCCACAGCTTTCTCCATCTTGCTCAATTCTCAAACACTAGCAACTAAAAACTTGTGTTGCAGCTGAAATCAAATGGCAGCTAAATAACTTTGGTCTAATAAGCAAAGCAGCTTAAAGTTCTTCATGTTCCTCGTGGGTGATTGTCGTCACTCTGGTATGATTGGTTAATTCGTTTGCCAACTCCTGTCTTTTTGTCGTTTGGTAAGCACAAGTTAACGGCGTTACGAATATAATCTTACGCCGTTAAGAGTGAGACCGGGAATCAGACTACCGTATCAAAAATAAAACTGCATCCCGTTTAGAGTAGACAGAAGGCAACAACATCACGTTTTCACTGATGGAGAGAATGTTCAATTGAATTTTTGTTCGGTTTCGGTTTAGGCAACGAAACAAGCCACGTTGGAAAATAAAACTTCCCGCCGTTTGCAGTAGACAGAAGGCAAATAGGAAATAATGCAGTATTTGTGATTCGATTTGATTTTCACGGATATCTAATTACGGATATCCGGATTTTTTCCGAATATTTGCGAATATTCGGATATTCACGGATATTCGTTTTAAACAAAACATAATAATCAAAACATCATTTTTTTTATACAAAACAATATATTTTAATATTATATTTAAATTAACTAACGAATAAATATATAAAATTATTTAATTTTATTTGATATAAGTAAAAAAAAAAAGTGGAAGATTAAAATGGTAAAATATGAAACATATATTGTTTATTTAAGAAAAAGTTAATAAGTAAACTATATTTTCATTAAAAGGCTAGTATCTACCTATCTGTACTACAAATATTTTCGCCAAATGTATAAACTATACGTATATATTAGTTTTATACGGATCGGATCGGATATTCGGATTTTTGAAATTAGTATTTGTGATTTGCTTTGCTTTAGACGGATACTAAAATATACTATTTTCTTTGCTTTGATTAATAACGGATATCCAGATTTTTCGGATCAAATCTAAACGGATACCGGATCGGAACAAATCTAACGGATAATTTGCCCAGCCCTAGGCAACATATCATGTTTTAACTGATGGAGTATTTTCTTCCAAGGGTGTTCAACCTCGATTTCGGTTCTGTTTCAGGTCATTTCTAACTTTTTGAATTATGTTATAGATAGTTTGGTAGGGTTTCTGTTTGTGTTTTGGCATTAATATATGTATATATATATTTTTAAAAATTAGGTTTTAAATAACCTTTTATTATTTTGGTCCGGATTTAGATTGCATTTTTTCGGATATAAAAAATGAATCTATATTAAGATATCGATGGTTTATAAATCGATTATTTTGATTTGGATTGGATCATATCGGTTATTTGGATTGAATACCTTATCCGTGTCCTCAATTAACATGACTTTAGTAGATTGACGACGGGAATGCTTTCTTTAGGAAGAGATAATAAGAAGACTAGATGCCATTTTAAGCCCTCTTTAAGTCCTAAACAATTCATATGAAAAAAGACCATGATAGATGACTCCAAGAAATAGCTTTGCCAATAGAATATAGCATCTCAATGTATCAACTTTGAGATACCAAAAAGTATTTTTTTTATAGTTGAGTTAGTCGTATAACTTCCCATGATATAAGCAAAGATTGGAAGACCAAGACTAGTAAAACATAACAGAGAGATAGAGAGAGAAGTTACCCGGCGATGGCTAGTAGCGAGTCTCTTCTCTACTAATCAAGAATTTCCAATGAGTGAGCGAGTACGAGTCTCAATATAAATGTAGACAATGTTGAACAATATGCAAAGGTTGAGGGAAGAGAATGAAGTAGCTACTACCAACTGTTCAAAATTTTATTAAACAAAAGAAAAACAAAGAGTCTTGGGGGGGGTCAGATAGAGAGAAAAAGAAGTGACGTGGCGTTGGTGTTTAACTCTCCTCACACAATCATACACACTCTTTGCTCCACCACTCTTCTTACCAACCTCCTCTCCTCTTTTAAATTTCTCTTCATCGTTTTATGCTACCTAACCTTCCTTTCTTGATTGCCTCTAACGATATTGGTAGATTTTCTTCCAAACTAATTAATTCCTTTTTCCTTTTTTCTTATTGATTATTATGTTTTTGGTTGGTGTTAGAGCATTTCCATGGGGAAGTTCTCCATGAAAGGTTCTACAACAAAAATATTAATATAAAATAGAATGGGTATCTTAAATAGTTGAGAACCTTTATCAAAAGTATCTCAAACGAGAATTAATTAGTTATTTTTGATAGGGGTTCTCAACTATTTAAGATACCCACCCTATTTATATTAATATTTTTGTTGTAGAACCCTTTATAAAAAATTCTCCATGGAGATGGTCTTAGAATCTCGGTCCAATAAGCAATCAAGAAGGATAGAATGAGTTCTAGATGAAGAAACAAAGAAAAATTTCAAAAATATAATTTTTATTGCCTGAACTTGAGCAAAAGAAAATAAGTTTGGAAAGGAAAAAAAAAACTAGTGTATTTTTTTTTAATAAACTGTGGAAATTTCAAAACTTTGATCATATCTTTTTGATACTTGAAGTGAGCCTTTAGATATTCCGATTTAAGAAATAAAAACTAATGATTTGATAACTGAACAATTTTCACACCATTAATTTGGCATTGTTTGTCGGGAGAGGCAAGTCTAACACCAATCGTAGGTGACATAGACATATGTTCAAGAATCGGTCCAAAAGATCTCGATGGACAAGAAACTATGGCTAGAAATTTAAATAAAAAACTGGATGAAGGTATATTTGCGGTCATCGAGAAGATCAATCAAGTAACTACAGATCATAATAATTTGGCTCTTCTGTAACTGAAGTATATTCCTTAGTGAGAAAAATGAGTCATAATATACAAATCCCGTAAACATTCCTTCTGGAGCCATTTGGGAGAAATAAGTAAGGCGACAATGTCAACAAAGGATTGATTGTTCCAAGTAAACCCGCTTGCAATCTAAACTCAATTCCGATGAGAAATATTGATAAAAATACCTAATTAACCCCTCAGAGAGGCAACAACCATCATAAATGCAACACCATTTTTCCACCACCGTTTGCTATGTCTAAGTATCCACATCTTCAAAATAATATCACGTGGTGTGAATGAAAAATTTCGTTCAACGATTAATTAAACCAAAGCCTAAGCTGAAATTGTCGAGCGAGCAAAAAAAAAAATTACTATGGAAGACTGAATCATGAATCGCTTTAGAGACCTATTAAAAAGAATAATGTTGATAGTAGTGCTTTGAACTCAAAGTTTCATCAATGAGTAAGCATTGTACCCGTAATAAACAGTGTGAATGAAATCTTTCCACATAGAGAATTGAGAACACCCAAGAAAAGGATGTAGGAATGCTTTGACTTCTCATCTACAAGGGAAAAATATAATCGTTATGTCATGCTCATGTGACCACATTTAGTATTGCAATTAGTAGAGCTCACTACCATGAAAAAGAGAGAAGCATGACTTTGCAAATGATTTGCCGAACACTTCACCATATCTGCTTTTTTTTTTGTTCAACAAGGAAGATTCATTTAAACGATCAAAATACAAAAGGAAGAGAATTAAACATCCTCCATAATTGTTACAACATAATTGAAAATCAATAAAGTATAAAACAGATAGATGATCGCCAAGGATGGACAGCGAATACAAAGCATGCTTCAGATGCGTCAAGAGGGTCTTCGTGGCAAAGCCGGAGAGTCTCAGGTTAGTCACTTTACCATGTGACTTTAAAGTTCCCGGCCTAAAGCACGGGGGTTTGACCACTCTCAATGAGAGGGAAGAAGATACGACCATGCTCAAAAAGATGGAAGATGGTGGAATTGAACTCATCCACCGGGAGTAAATTGCAGGATTTGAGAATCCATAAAACTTTGATCTTCTCTCTACAGAGAAGATATCGAGCTCGCGAGTTACTAGATTTGAATCTCCAGAAAACTTTGGCCCTCTCATAGGTGGAGATATGAATCTTGATGCTTGATGAATTGAAGCACGGTGAAGGCGGATTGGTTTCTCCAGGCTCGATTTGGAGGACGAAGATTTTAACGAGCTCTGTAACAACTTGTCTAATTTGACAAGAAAGGCAGTACCACTTTGTAGGGATAAATCGTGAACTTTTCCAGGGAAGCAATTGATTTTTCCAGCCATCAGAAACTACACACTCGGCCAGATAAAGATGTGTCTGAGCAATAATCATGGGCTGTGGTTTACATCAATGGGCTTTACATCAATAGAATTTTTTGGATTATAAAGGAAATCTGGGCCCGGCCCAACAAGGAGCAAATGAAGACCCGAGATGTGAGAATGAGGATTCGCCGGCTCCGATTTAGGTATGCAAAACAGCTCTCGATCTCGACGGCGACGGAACGGAAGGGTAGCCTCGGCACACCCATGGATGGCAGATCCATGAACTCGCCATTCTTTATGGAGAACGACGGAGAAGAGAGTACCGTACCAAGGCCGTGAAGACCCGGATGTTTCTCGCCGGGGTCACCGACGGAATTTGGGGTTGTTTCTTCGGTTCCGTTACGGCTGGATCCGAGACTAGAGGGATCAAAGATCACACGCCTGTAAGGTTTCATCTCTATCATATCTCCGAGTTGGTTCCTCGGCGTTCGTATCAAGACAACAACTAGATAGAGAGGAGCGGGTTGATCCAGTTTGAGGGCATGGTCAGGGGGGAAGGTGGAGCCACGGCTGACAGAAGAGTGAGCGGCGGCGATGGAGGCTCGGGACGAGGAGAGTGGAGCCACCTCTCGACCAGAGGAAGAGGCATTCCCGGCGGAGGAGGAGGTTTTGGGGGTAAAGGCTTCAGGGGGAGGCATTTTCTTGGCCATCAATGCGGAACCGGCGCCGGAGACCAGGGCCAACGCCGGTGGTGGAGAGAGAGAGGGATTAGCTCGGGGCTCGATCTCCAGATCTGCTTGAAATTAGATTCTTAAGATGATAAAGTGATCGATTGATAGTTTTAGACAATTGTCAATGACTTTCATAAATAAATATTCTATGTTCATGGAAAAGATCACTCTGGATGTCGGTCTTTGGGCATTGTGATGTGAGTTACGTTAGCACTGGGCACGGAGCGGATATCCGGAAAAAATCCGGTATCCGTGATCCGCTCCGTCCAAATCGGATATTAAATTTTTCGAACCGATCCGCTCCGGTAATTTTCGGATATCCGGAAATTCGGATATCCGAATTTTTTATAAATATCCGCGAATATCCGATCCGTTAAAAGTCGGATAACCGAATTTTTTTTAGGTATCCGCAATTATCCGATCCGAACCGTTAAAAAATACTTCCAATCCTTAAAACTCAAAATAATTAGATACATACCATAAGTTTACATTATCTTCAAGATAAGTTACCGATCAATGTTACTAGTTTCATAATCATGCCTTTCATAATATATTTATATATATATATATGTATGTATATTTTTATACGGATCGGATCGGATAATAGTGTTTTTTAAATCACTATTTGATATTTGCTTTGATTTTTACGGATACCGTATTTTAGTATTTGCTTTGCTTCGAAATTTTACGGTTATTCGAATTTTTCGGTTCGGATCGAAACAAATAGCGAATCGGATCGAATTTAACGGTTTTTTTGCCCAGCCCTAAGTTACGTTTTACTCTAAGACTAACAATACAAAGTTGTAAGTGCATAAAAACAAAACAAAATATATAAGTGCACAACAAGTCAATTGTAATACTTGAGGAATCAATCCTACAAAGACTTCGAGTGTACAATAATTATAATAAAATAAAAATATAGCTAAGTAAAATACACATTTTGTTTGTTTTTGAATAAAAGTAAATAAAAGTTGTAATTTAAAATCGATGTAATGATCTATAAGATTAAGGATTTATAGTTCAAATTATTTAACACTAACTCCTATAGACCAATGAGATCATTTTTCCTGTTCTAGAACTCAAATCATTGTGATAAAGTTAACCCATTATCAGGGTGATAATCATCTATGTCCAAACTATCATATTAGTCAATTATCGTAATCAATAAGATAGATAGACATGAGAAAATAATCAAGTACAATTCTTCATCTAACTCAGTAACTCAACTCTTCCAGGTTAAAATGCTAGACCCATCGAAATAAGATCACAATAATAACTCAAGTAGTGTGCATGCCGAAATCGTTCAAAGAAAATTTCCTAGATGACCACACTACAAGAAAACTGCCCATTTGCGATGCCCAAAATAGTCACACATCCGTCACGAAAAGGTCTTTTGCGACGGTTTTGGGACGAAAAAATCGTCGTTAATTTTTCATCGCAAAATAGATCCATCGCAAACCCGTCGCTTATTTGTGACTAATCCGTGACGATTTTATTCCGTCATATATGTGTGACGAAACGGAGACGAATATTTGTCATCGTAATATAGCTTTTAGTGTTTTAATTTATTCAAAACACAAAACAATGGTGTACATTGTGACCAAAACTGTGACCAAATCTGTGACCAAATCTGTTCTATAGTTCTTCCGTCACAAATTTGTGATACAAGAGTCGTAAATATCACAAATTTGTGACAGAATTGCGTCTTTTTACTCAACGATATCAAAATATAATCGGATTAAAGTTGCAAATTCGTCCTTGTCTTGTGCGGAGGCTGGTGCGTCGGTGGGACTGTTCTCCTGCTCATCTTGTTTATCCATGTATTTTGCGATGAGGGGATCAGAGTTCTTTAAGTACCTTAGAAGTTTTGACATTTCAGAGATCTTTTCCTGAGCTTTGCGGTGTTCCTCATCATGTCGAGCATTTTCCTCCTCTTGAGCATCAGTCTTACGCTGAGCTTCAAGTAGTTGGTCTTGGATCTGTGAAAGTTCCGGCACATTGGAGCTTGCAAAGAAAGCTTCCGCTGTCAACCATCAGAGGCCCAAGTCCAAAGATGATTCTTTTCGGATCAATCTGTGTACATTGAAAATTAAACCAAAACAAAACATCTATAAGCAAGCAGTTAACCAATCAAACGCTAAAACCAGAAGCAGTTAACCAAGTCAAACTCTAAAACTAGAAGCAGCAGTTAAGCAATTAAACAATGTTTGTACAATTATTCAAATCCAAAGAGAGAAGGAATCACACTTTAAAACCAATAAACTAATCAACCATTCTACAATGATTCAAAACCAAAGACAGGAGGAATCAAATTCAAACTCTAAAACCAGTGAACAAAGACAGGAGGAATCAAACTCTCAAACTCAAACCAAAGACAAGAGGAATGAAACTCAAACTGCAAAACCAGTATAGCAGAGAGCACAAGAGAAAGAAGAATACGTTCCAGAATATCTCATTCTTTTCCTCGGTGGTTAGTGTCCGCTGAGTAGAGCGTTGAGAAGAATTCCCTGAAATCCCAAGCCCTTGAAGATCTTCCTCCGACATAGCTTCATTCAGTTGCTACTCATAAGCCTCATGAACTTGTTGAGCTTTGAATTCAACAAATGTTCCATCTGGCTTTGTGTGAGTCCTTTGAAACACTTCTCCCCACGATACAGGACGACCAAACTCCTCCTGTAGTAGTAAGAGACAGTGTTAGTGTAAATATGAAGGAATGTTATACGACTACATTATATTTACACTATTTATAAGAGACAGTGTCAGTGTAAAAGCAGAGAGGAAGTATAGAGGTATTACCATTTCTTGTTGCACTCTCAAGTACGATTTCTAACCAGATACGTGCTTCGCGATACCTAGCCCTCCACGATCTGAGTTGCGGCACTGTGAAGCAGTAGCAGTCTTGTCATGGACCTCAGGAGTCTTCCAAAACCGGTTCATCCTTTTCCAAAACTTTGGTCCAATCCAATATGGCTTTTTAGGGCCGTGCCTAGCCTGACTAACAATGCCTCTCAATCTCTTCTTTGCAATGGCCAAGAAATGCTTCCTAACAGCTGGAGTGAGTCCAACATCCCAGTGGTACATCCGCTACAGAAAACCTGAGAATGTGTTAGTGGTGACATGTCAAAGAAAGTAACAAGTTAAATAGAAGATAACAATAACTCAAAACTTTACCGCAAAGGTTCTGAAAATCTGTTCTTGGACGTGTCTAGGAGTAATCTTCCAGCTATAGTAAGGTCCATCAAACTTATCACGCAGAATTCCAGGGATCACACGACCCAATACCCCATTATCCCGATCGAACCTTAGACAAACATATATTGATCAAATTTGTATAGCAAATAAGTCAAGTCAAGGCATGAATGCAACACATCAAATAAGTCAAGTCAAGGCATGAATAAAGGCATTCCCGCCATCATCATCAATTTGTTGACCATTACCAAAATCAGCATTTCCGTACTGGCTACTAGATCCTGCCCCAACTACATCATTATCTTCCCCATGTGCATACCATATATGATATCCAAGCATGAATCCTTCTACTATGCAAATGGTTCGACACGGTTCTAACAGGCTATAAACCCTTAGAGTTTTTACATTTAACACAAAGGCATTATATCTTACCTCCACTGCTTAGCGCTAAGTCCTGGTGGCTTGCAAAATTGATTAATTGCCCGACCCCTTCCAAAGACTCGATTGATATATTGTTCGTGCACGGATCCATTCGATTATACATCTATTCTCGGGATGAATTCCATATTTTTTTTTTCTTTCTTCTCTCTTTTTGCTTTGAATTTTTTTCTCCCTTTTTCTCGTTTTTTTTTGCTTTCACAGATCTGAGAATGAATTGTGAGAAATGAGGGAGGGGGTTCATTGTATATATAGACAAAATAGTTTTCACGACTTTGCGACGGAAACACATTCCGTCACACATTTGTGACACTTTTGCAACCAATCTGTGACCTAAAAAAAGAGTTAGGTGAGAGTTACGTGACGCTTATTTATCACGTGTCCAACTATTTTTCTGGCTGCCGACATAAACTGTGAGACAGAACAGTGACGCTTTACATTCGTCACAAAGTTGCGACGGATTTACGATGATTGTAATTGAGTAAAGAGCCAGTCATAATGTACTCGTAAAAGAGTCGCAAATTTGTGACCACCTAAACCAACCGATTATTGGTCTTACTTCCGTCGCTAATGACAGATGTTTTTACGACTATATCAGTCCGTCACATTTTTATGACTACTTTGTAACGATATTTTGTGCAGTCACAAATCTGTCAAGAAAACGTCACAAACGAGTCGCACAATTTTGTGACCAAAATAACAGTCACAAAAATGGTCACAGATTGACTGTTTTCTTGTAGTGTCACTAAAGGAACATGCAATAAGATCATATCTAGGCGAAAAACTACTCTAAACTTATCAAGAGCACCACATTAATTGTTAAGTCCTATCTACCGAACCATAAAATTCCCTATTCCTAACAATGAGAATACTCAGACATGGTCATTCAAACCAAAGCGAAAGCAATAGAAAGCAATAGAAGACATATTCACTCAGAGTAAAGCATTCATAAATGTTCTTCACAGTGGTACAAGATGTGAGATCTTTCCTTTTTGTCGAACAAATAAAAGAAACTAAAACTTTGGTGATGAAGAGAATTGTATCAAGCTTCAAACGAATGTTGCAGACTTGGTATTTTCGTGGCTGTTATATGTTGTTATATAGGGTAGGTGTCAAATCTATGGTTAGTCCCTGGAGAATTGGGAGATAACATCGGAAAAAGAAGATTTTATTTTTTCTCTAATATCAATTGATCGATCGGTTGATGCAAATTGTCTACAACTAAAAGAACAAGTAGTCCTCGCTTAACAATACAAAACCACTAAACATATCAGCAACAACACATCGCAGTCCACCAAACTAGAAAAAGGAGTCAAAGGATCCAAAAAGTTACTCTACATGTCTACATATCTTTATAAATAGTTTAATTTTTGTATAATAAAAACGTGCTATAGTTTTAATTTTCTTCATCAAATTAAAATACTTATAGTTTCAGAAATTTTGTGTAAGTGGATCCAACCACTAGGGGGCAAATCTCTTACGTAAATAACAAACACATTTCAATGTGAAAACATGATGGTGGAGTGTATCCAACGGCTCTCCAATGCTCAAGTCAGTAAAACCAGAAAGAGAAAAAAAGACTACAGGGTTGAAGAGTGAAAAGACTGGAAAGAAATAAAAAACAAAGGAAGACGAACGTGGTAACCCCAAGTTGCATGGGACAACACATGCAGTGTATCAAGACGTGTTAGAAAGGATCTAAGTGAGAATGGAAATGGAAAATATAGTATTTTTTGAAAGAGTGGTTGAGTATGACCGCAAGAGTGACCATAAATGGTCGAAAGGTGACGGATGATGGGCCGAATGTGAGAATGAATCTCAAGATAGAAGAGAAAAAGCTGAGTGTTTAGGAGTATAGGTATATACTGAGCAAGAAATAGAAAAGATCTCTAATTCTATCTATTGTTAGAGAAAAGAGTATTTATAGTCTTACATGCATGGGCTTGAATACCATGTCAAGCGTCGTAGGGTAGGTCGAATCTAGATTCATCGATTTAGACATGTATGAAGCATTCAAATGCTTTTCACCTACCATTTTTGTCTTTACTTGTCAGTTTCGGGACAAGTTAGTCTTTATGTGCATAATGATTTTAATTTGTCTACGTTAATTGTTTCGGGGAACAAAAGGTTAGTTGTTGTTTTTTTATCATATGCACAAGGTAAATATATGAGGCATTTGACTGAATACCATTTTGAATATTGTTACATATTTGGATTCGTACTATTGAAAATGGAAGATCATACCTAGTTCCGTTCTTGATATGGAAACCCATGATGCATGTTTGATTACCCATTTGCTTACTACATGTATGCCTGACCACTCAGTTTCTTGCCAGATTTGTGGTCACACCGTTCCAGATGAGAGGTGAAGACAAGTGACTTAACCCGTCAAGTTATTTGCATCAAATCCCTCCGAGAACTCCCAAAAACATAGATACTCAAATCCATGAAGATACTTCACCTAAACCTTTCAAAGGCCCAATCATGAGGGACGAAGATTGATTCTTCTAGGATTAGAGAATCACGTATTCGATGGGAAGGTTCCATCACGAAAAGCAGTCGGAATCTATAAAAATCAACATAGAGGGAGGATAAAACAAACAAACTTTAAACAAACGAAATCCGAACTACAACAAAATTCGATCAAAGTCGGAAGAGAAAATCAAAATCTGTCTAAACGGAAATATATTACAACAAAAGTTTTCACCGAAAAGTGAGATCTGATTAACCGGAAATCGTATCTCTCTCTCTCAAAGATATGTAAGAGAGAAGAGAGAGAACGTAATATTAATTGATTGATTAGGAGATTGAAAGGTCGAGATGACCAATCATAACATTATGAAAATAATAAATATCTGATTACAGAATAATCAAACAATCTTCTAGAACTTTCTTGATTTATTCTGTAATCAGATTATCATTATTTCAACAATCTTCTAGAATCTTATTGATTATTCTGTAATCTGATTTTCATAATCTTTATTGGTGATCTCGACCTCCCAATAGAAACCAAGTAAAAAACCTTAAAAACACATTAACCAATCAAGAGTGCATTAGGAAAAGGAAATTATTTTCATTAATCACAGACCAGTTAAATAACCGCCTTCAACTTCCTAACCCGGGCCCAATACTTAGCCCATTAAGCAACGTGGCAATCAAACGTTATAGCAGTTTTCCTTCTTCTTTTTTTTTTAGTTTTGGACAATTTTCCTTTTTCCTTAAGAATTGGAAAAAAGTATCATCTCATTAAAACCGTTGGATCAATCTTAAGCTAATCGAACGGTCAAAAATACCTTTAACAGAACATTCTCGAAATATGAAGCGTAAAAGCTATATAAACCTGAACATGGACGCTCTTTTTTCTCCACAACAAACTAAAACCTAGCTTCTCTGCTCTAAACTCTTTCGTCTTTCTTAAGCTTCTTTTTGTTCTCTTCTAGTTTTGATAATGGCGAGTAAAGGAGAAGGTCCAGCGATCGGAATTGATCTCGGAACTACTTACTCTTGCGTCGGAGTTTGGCAACACGACCGTGTTGAGATCATCGCTAATGATCAAGGTAACAGAACGACACCGTCTTACGTCGCTTTCACCGACTCCGAGAGGTTGATCGGTGATGCTGCGAAGAATCAAGCTGCTATGAATCCGGCTAACTCCATCCACGATGCAAAGAGGTTGATTGGTCATAAAGCTAGTGATACATGTGTCCAAAGCGACATGAAGCTATGGCCATTCAAGGTCATCTCCGGACCTGCAGACAAACCGATGATTGTAGTCAACTACAAAGGAGAAGAGAAGCAGTTCTCAGCTGAAGAAATCTCTTCGATGGTTCTCGTCAAGATGCGTGAGATCGCTGAAACTTACCTTGGTACTTCGATCAAGAACGCAGTGGTTACTGTTCCTGCTTACTTCAACGACTCTCAGCGTCAAGCCACAAAGGACGCTGGTGTGATTGCTGGCTTGAACGTAATGCGTATCATCAACGAGCCGACCGCTGCAGCTATTGCTTACGGTCTTGACAAGAAGGCAACTAGTGTTGGAGAGAAGAATGTTTTGATCTTTGATCTTGGTGGTGGTACTTTTGATGTCTCTCTTCTTACCATTGAAGAAGGTATCTTTGAGGTCAAGGCAACTGCTGGAGACACTCATCTCGGTGGTGAGGATTTCGACAACAGGATGGTTAACCACTTTGTGCAAGAGTTTAAGAGGAAGAACAAGAAGGATATTAGCGGTAACGCGAGAGCGTTAAGGAGGTTGAGAACAGCTTGCGAGAGAGCAAAGAGGACTCTTTCTTCAACCGCGCAAACCACCATCGAGATTGACTCTTTGTTCGAAGGAATTGACTTCTACTCTCCGATTACTCGTGCTAGATTCGAGGAGCTTAACATGGATCTATTCAGGAAGTGTATGGAGCCTGTTGAGAAGTGTCTCCGTGATGCTAAGATGGACAAGAGCTCAGTTCATGATGTTGTCCTTGTCGGTGGTTCTACTCGTATCCCGAAAGTTCAGCAATTGCTTCAAGACTTCTTCAATGGTAAAGAGCTCTGCAAGTCTATCAACCCCGACGAGGCCGTTGCATATGGTGCAGCTGTGCAGGCCGCGATTCTAACCGGTGAAGGAAACGAGAAGGTCCAAGACCTTCTCTTGCTCGATGTCACTCCTCTCTCCCTCGGTATTGAAACAGTTGGTGGAGTCATGACCACTTTGATCCAGAGAAACACGACAATCCCAACCAAGAAGGAGCAAGCCTTCTCCACTAACGCAGACAACCAACCCGGTGTGTTGATCCAAGTCTACGAAGGAGAGAGAGTTAGAACCAAAGACAACAACCTCCTCGGTAAATTCGAGCTCTCTGGCATCCCTCCAGCTCCTCGTGGTGTCCCTCAGATCACTGTCTGCTTCGACATTGACGCAAACGGTATCCTCAACGTCTCTGCTGAGGACAAGACCACCGGACAGAAGAACAAGATCACAATCACTAACGACAAGGGTCGTCTCTCCAAGGACGAGATTGAGAAGATGGTTCAAGAAGCTGAGAAGTACAAGTCCGAGGACGAGGAGCACAAGAAGAAGGTTGAAGCCAAGAACGCTCTTGAGAACTATGCTTACAACATGAGGAACACAATCCGAGACGAGAAGGTCGGAGGGAAGCTTTCAGCTGCGGATAAGAAAAAGATTGAGGATTCGATCAATGAGGCAATCCAATGGCTTGAAGGTAACCAATTGGGTGAAGTAGACGAGTTTGAAGACAAGATGAAGGAGTTGGAGAGTATTTGTAATCCGATCATCACTAAGATGTATCAAGGAGCTGGTGGTTCAGCCGCCGGAATGGACGATGATGAAGCTCCTCCTTCAGGTGGTGCTGGTCCCAAGATTGACGAAGTCGACTAAGCTCTACTTCTCTTAGTTTTTTTTTGGGTGTTTTTCTGGTTATTTAAAATTTAAAATTTAAAATTTAAAATTTGGGTGTTGTATGTTACCTTTTTTTGTAGTGAACTTCTTTTTTCTACATTTTTTTCTATAGATATGGTTCCATATGCCTACTCAGTTACAAATAAATAACTAGACTAATCTGGTTCTATGCAAAAACTCATGTATATCTTGTGGATGAGGTCAAATTTTAGTTTTCAGGATTAAAATCTTACGTGTTGGGAGCTGAAGTTTATATAAAATCTAAACTATTGCATACAATCATATAGTATAAGTCGAACTTTGTATAAATCTTAAGATATTGTTATATATAGCAAATTGTTAGACATATAAAATATTAATAAATATATTTATCATTAATAAAAATTACATCGTATGGTTTAATAAAAGAGAAATTTTAAAAAATACTATTTTTCAAGTGTCACTTTACAAAAATGCCACATTTTTACAATTTTTACAAAAATGCTATTTTTAAAAAATTGTTTATTTATTATATCATTTATGTTTGGGTTAACTATGTTGTATTAGGGTTTAATTTTGAGGGTTTAAGTGATACGCCTCAAGATTCAGACATGGACCAGCTGGATGTTTTAGCTCAGGATGGAATGGAACATGGAGTGCAACTTGAACCAGAGCTTGAAGCCGAGGAGAACTTGGTCGTACCAGTTGGACCTATGACTCGTGCGAGAGCTAAAAGGCTTAAGGATGGAGTTGGAGGATTACTTAACTACATGTTTACTCAATCCGATCACGTAGGCTAGAATGGAGAAGATGTATCTCAAACCATTCTGGTTTTGATACAAGCTCAAGAAGATCACTAAAATGGGTATGTGATCATATGTACTCTTTTTCCTTATCTTTGATTTTGTCCCAATGGGTTTTCCAAAGAAAGGTTTTAATGAGGCAAATGATTCACATCCAAATCACCCATTTGACGATCAAAACCGGGCCAGAATCTTCAGAAAACCTTCAAAGGTGTTAGCCATCAAGTTCAATCTGTTTCATGTCTATTTGAAGCCCAAAAAAGCCCAAACCAAGTGCCTAATCTGCAGCCCAAAGAGAGTGACGAAAAAGGGAAGGGAAGTGACTTGAAGAGTCATTTTTGAAGTTCAAACTTAGTCTTTATTATGGTCTTCATAGTTAATGCATTTAATTCCAAATTTGCCTTGTTTTTAGTTTATTTTCATCTCTTTAAAACTCTTGTAAGATCTGAAAATAAGATGATTTTTTTGTTTATCAATTTTTCTTGAGAAAATTCTCTTTGTTCTTTGCTAAGAACATTTTCTGTCACTTGGTGCGTAATATCCAAGTAACAACCTCTTCTTTGCTGTTCTAGTGCGTCAAATCTAGAGGCTTTGAGGAGTGGATATATCAGCAGACTTACACATCTGTTGTGCGACCCTTCAATCCATCAAATTCACCTTTGTTTGAAATCTGCTGCTTGGCGTGAATCCTATCTTCAATACCCGGTTGAGTGATCCTTAATTCAGGGCGTATCAAGTGGTATCAGAGCCACTCAATCCGGAATTTTCATTTCTAAAATCATCTTCTCATCTTTTCACCATTCATTTTTTCTTCTTTCTTACTGAATCCGGGCTGTTCTTTACCCCATAGTGATCACTTCACTACTTTAAAAAAAAAAAAAAAAGAGAAACCAGAAGTTTGAATCACAATTGAGGAGA
This sequence comes from Arabis hirsuta, assembly GCA_964056655.1. Lineage (NCBI taxonomy): Eukaryota > Viridiplantae > Streptophyta > Magnoliopsida > Brassicales > Brassicaceae > Arabis > Arabis hirsuta. Next base: position 18,478,073 of record OZ053302.1, on the reverse strand, counting down.
AATCCAGGTGGGGTGGTGGAAGAGAAAACCTGCTGGCCGAGGAGAAAACCTACCTTAGACAGTTAAAACGGATCCCTCAAAACCCTTCATCTTCTACAATTCCTTTTCCCTTGTTACTTGGAAATTCCATTGAGTTTGATTGGGATTTATCTTTCTTAGAACCTTGGGAAGGAAGTCTCTTGAGTGACCACAAAACTTTGAGAGAAACACTTGAGAGGGTGAGATTAAACACTTGAGAGAGTGAGATCTTTTCTACTAATCCGTTTGTTTAAGTGTTTTCAGGGAAACCATGGAGTCTAGTGATGATGAAAGACAAGGGGCTGGATTATCTAAACTCCAGATGAGAGCTTTAAAAGACCAAAAGACTAATCTTATGAATACAGGTTTGGAACAGATGCACCAAAGGATTGATGAGATCCAAGCTAGCCAGCAAAACCAGCCTAGAGAAGCTCCAAGGAGAAACCGGCCAAGGAGAAATAATCGGTCAGATGATGAGATTGATGAGGAGTACTTGTATGAGGATGACAGATCTATCAACAGACCAAGGAGACAAAACCGAGAACGAGGTGATGTTAATCCTTTTGCTGCTAGGAGAAATGAAAGAAATGATGATCTAGGAAATCTTAAGCTTAAAATTCCCACTTTCTATGGTAAAAATGATCCAGATGCTTATCTTGAATGGGAAAGAAAAATTGAGCTTATCTTTGATTGTCAGAATTTTTCAGAGCTTAAGAAAGTAAGGTTGGCTGCCACTGAGTTCTCTGGTTACGCTATTAACTGGTTTGATCAAGTTGTGACTCTTAGAAGGAGATCAGGTGGAAGGCCAATAGTAACTTGGGATGAGCTCACAACACTTATTAGAAAGAGATTTGTACCGGTCCATTACCATAGAGAGCTTCACCAAAAGCTCAGGCGTTTGTTCCAAGGCACTAAGTCCGTAGAAGACTATTTCCAGGAAATGGAAACTCTCATGATTAAGGCGGATGTAGATGAGACCTTGGAAGCTACAATGGCTCGATTCTTAGCTGGTCTCAAACGAGACATTCAGGACCGCATGGAACTTCAGGAATATGAGAGTTTGGAGGAAATGCTCCACAAGGCAATTCTGATTGAGCAGCAGTCCAAGAGGAGGGGATTCTCAAAGCCCACATTTACTCCTAAGCCAACCTTTGCTCCAAAACCAAACTACCAAGAGAAAGGTAAGTCCCCAACTCAGTCAAATACTGATTTTAAGACTAATGCTCCTGCTCGTTTTGACAAAGGAAAGGTAGTGGAGACCAAAAACCCGAGCTAGAGACATCAGATGTTTTAAGTGTCAAGGACTTGGACATTACGCTAATAATTTTCTGAATCAGAAGGTGATGATTGTAACGCCCGTGAACCAAAATGTGTATTTTTGGTGGTGCGTCGAGCGACGCAGGGGAGATGCGTCGAACGACGCAGATCGTTAATCAGACCGGAAAGTCGGGTTTGATCGCACGGTTTGCGTGATGGTTTAGCGGAACCCTAGGTTTCGATATAAAAGGCTGAAACAGTGTTCTGGCCATTTTTGTTGATCAGAAATCAGAGAGAAAAGGGTTGAGAGAGGATTTAGGTGATTGTGTGAGAGGGACAGTTTCAAATCGGAACTTTGAGAGGGAAAACGGCTGGCCTATTCGAGGCAGATTGAAGTGATTTTTGGAGGGTAAGTTCTCCAATCTCTGTTCGTATCATAGGAGAAAACGGTTCGTCTTTTGGTTGATTATTCACCGAGTTATGGCTGTTTGAACTCGATAGGTCTGTGCAGATTGTTATCTGTGATCAGTCGGGTTCAGAGGGGAATTCCGATCGAACCAGAAGGATTCTGGAGACGATCCACATACTGACGCGTAAATGTGTGTGTCTAGTTTCCAGAACAATTGCCTGTTTTGAAATTGGACTAGTGGTTCGTCGTGTACGAGGGTTTTAGTGAACGTCGCTTCATTCTTTTCATTTCGATTCTTCGAGGTGAGTGCGTGATCGTGGGTTGTGTGGGCATAGGGATAGATGGAATGCATTTGATTGTTGTTTTTGTGTGTTCTGTGACTGGGATCGTGCAGGTGACTCGATAAATCGCGATGGATTCGAGCCACGAGAGGATAGGCTCGTTTCTGTGGATGTCGCGTCGATCGGCGCCAGGTGGCGCGTCGCTCGACGCAGACGCTGTGCGTCGACCGACGCCTAGAGGTTGCGTCGCTCGACGCAGAGTTCCTGTACGGGTTCGTGATTAGTTGTTCTTATGGCTTGCTTGTGTGCTCATCCTGGTATTTGTCTTTCGTTATGCTATACTTAAATAACCTGTAGACGGGATGACCGCTTCGCTGAGTATTTGTGATAATACTCACGCAACTCTTTTTGCCATGTGTTGCAGGTAAAGAGAAAATGTGATCGTGGAATCGGGCAAGGAAGGGGAGATGATCCAGCGTCTCGGTTGTTTGCTTTTATGTTGAACTGCTAGGTTGCTAGCGAATTCTAGAGATTGTGGAATTTAGACTTGGTTAAATATTGAATTTGATTTGACATGGTTCTGGTTGATTCTAATGAATATGGTTGGCATTTTACTGGTTTAATCGGTTTGTTTTGGTTATGTGTGTTAATTGATTGGAAATTGTGAATTAATTTTATGGGAACATTAATTCGATTCCAATGTATAAAAAAAAAATTAAATAAATAAATAAACGGGTCGGGTTATTTCAATTTGGTATCAGAGCCCTCACGGTTCTAGGGCGGGAGAACATAGTATGCTTGATTGATTGACTATGAGTGGTTAGTCAGTTGATTGTTGTTTGGATTTGGAGTCCTGGATCATCTTCTCCGAGCCTTCAATATGATTCCACGGTATGTGTTGTTTGACCTCTTATGCTTTTAGTATGCTTAGTTTCTGCTTCTGGTTGAGAAGAGGAATTGTTAGAGATACTAGAGTTCTGCCATTGGTAGGGCAGAGTGTGATGGGTAGAGGTACTAGAGTTGCTAGAGGTATTGGCCGGGGAGGCCAAGGTGGGTGTGGAGGGCGTAGGCACGGGCAGGGACTTGTGAGTGAGTCTGCTGCCGCGTGTGTGGCCCAGGAGACCACGCATGAGCAGGTGGCGGATTCGCAGATGTATCAGGAGGGATCCGTGAGTGTGGCCACTGCGTGTACCAGTGTGAGGGCTGGTGGGACTAGTGAGAGTTCCGGGGTGGCCAATGCGTGTACCAGTGTGAGGGCTGGTGGGACTAGTGAGGGTCCCGGTGTGGTTGGCGGTACGGCGGGCCCAGGTGGGGGTGCTGACGTAGGTGTCGGCCAGGATCGAGATGATAGTCTGGCGAGTCTACTACAATTGATCTTGGAGCGGTTACCGGGAGGGGTGCCGGCTCAGAGTTAGGCTCCGGGGGTGGCTGGTGTGCAGCCGGGTATGGCTGGGTGCAGCCGGGAGTGGCGGCTGTGGAGGATCTTCCATCCTATCTTAGGATGATGGAGCAGATGGAGATGATTAGCATGAGAGTTTTCTCGAGAGGTACTAAGCCTGAGGGGCCGATGAGCGGCGGATGAGTGTGAAGCGTAACTTCGACTCTTTGAGGTATCCGGAGGGATTCCGTGTGCAGGCACTGATGGCTTGGGTGGATTTTTGGCTGGGTAATGCCAAGTATTCTGCAAGAGGCGGCATCGACCTGAGTTGAGTTCTTGGAGTTGACTCAGGGCGACCGATCAGTGATGGAATTCGATGCGGAGTTCTGTCGACTCCTGGTTCATGCGAGTGGATGCATGGAGGGCGAGTAGGCCCAACTGGAGAGGTTCTTGAGAGAACTTCGAGCTAATTTGAGGACTTGCTGTAGAGCGAGTAAGTTGCCACGAGGGCGGAGCTGGCTGAGAGCATGTGGTGGTGGTTAATCCTCCTGTTCAGCAGAGAATGTCACAGTAGCAGGTAGATCCGAGCAAGGGCGGTAAGCCTGCACAAGGACAGAAGAGGAAGTGGGAGAGCACTTTGGAACCGAGGCAGAGGGTTCAGGGTGGTCTGAGATGCTTCGGGTGTGGGAGCATGGATCACAGGTTGGCGAGTCTCGGCATAGTACGTTAGGGTTCTTAGGCACGTGAACTGTGTAGGGACCTTAGTAGTAGGCGGGCGTGATTCCCATGTCTTGTTTGATTCTGGAGCTTCGAATAGCTTCATTACACCAGAGTGCGCGGAGTGCAGTGGGATCCGGAGCTACTCCGGGGAGCAGCCGGGAGTGGTTAGAGTGGCTGGAGGGAAGACTTTGGCTACTTTCGGGCAGGCTTGTAGAGTTGATGTTCTGGTGGCAGGAGAGGTCATGCCGGCAGATTTGGTTATCAGTCCGGTGGAGTTGTACGATGTTATTTTGGGGATGGACTGGCTGAATCGTTACAAGGTTCATCTGGATTGTCATCGAGGTCGAGTGGTGTTTGAACGTGAGACGGGGAGGTTAGTCTATCAGGGCATCAGGCCGACTTCCGGGAGCTTGATGATTTCGGCAATTCAGGCCGCACAGTTGATTGATAAGGGCTGTGAGGCGTACTTGCTGACGATTGTAATGCCAAAGTCTGTTGGGGAGGTTGCAGTGGCTGATATTCGGGTTGTCCGAGATTTTCAGGATGTATTTCAGTCGTTGCAGGGATTGCCGCTGTCAAGGTCAGATCCTTTCACGATTGAGTTGGAGCATGGGACTACACCGATATCTAAGGCACCATACCGCATGGCTCCAGCAGAGATGGCAGAGCTGAAGAAGCAGTTGGATGATTTACTGCGTAAGGGATTCATCCGACCGAGTAGTTCACCGTGGAGAGCGCCGGTGTTGTTTGTGAAGAAGAAGGATGGTAGTTTTCGGTTATGCATCGATTACCGGGGCCTTAACCGAGTTACTGTGAAGAACAGGTATCCTCTGCCGCGGATTGATGGGTTGTTGGATCAGTTGCGAGGGGCTACTTGGTTCTCCAAGATCGATTTGGCTTCGGGATACCATCAGATTCCGATAGATGAGGCCGATGTGCGGAAGATAGCTTTCAGGACGAGGTTTGGACACTATGAGTTCGTGGTGATGCCGTTGGGTTGACGAATGCGCCAGCGGCATTCATGAGGCTGATGAACGGGGTGTTTCAGGAGTACTTGGATGAGTTCGTTATTATCGGAGGTTCGTCAAGGGTTTTGCGAGTATGGCGCAGGCGATGACGAAGTTGACGGGTAAGGATGTCCCATTTGTGTGGTCTGCGGAGTGTGAGGAGAGCTTCGGGAAGCTGAAGGAGATGCTGACTAGTACTCCAGTATTGGCGTTGCCTGATCCGGGCGAGCCATACGTGGTGTACACAGATGCATCTGGTGTGGGTCTGGGGTGTGTTCTGATGTAGCAGGGAAAGGTTATTGCTTATGCTCCGAGGCAGTTGAGGAAGCACGAGTGCAATTACCCTACGCATGACTTGGAGTTGGCTGCAGTGATCTTCGCCCTGAAGATCTGGCGATCTTACCTTTATGGTGGGAAGGTCCAGGTGTTCACGGATCACAAGAGTTTGAAGTACTTCTTCACTCAGCCAGAGCTGAACTTGAGACAAAGGCGTTGGATGGAGTTGGTGACGGATTACGATCTGGAGATTGAGTACCATCCGGGGAAGGCTAATCTGGTTGCAGATGCGTTGAGTCAGAAGAGGGTTGCTTCGGCTCAAGAGCGGGACTTGGAGGAACTGGCGAGCGAGATTGGCGCGTTGAGTCTGTGTGTTATCTCGCAGGAGCCGTTGGGGTTAGAGGCAGCTAACCGAGCAGATTCACTGAGCAGGATTCGGGTAGCTCAGAAGAAGGATCAGGGTCTGATTGATGCTTCTCAGTTGGCGAGTTCAGAGTATCAGGTCTCCGGGAATGGGACGATACTGGTGAACGGTCGGGTCTGTGTACCCAAGGATGAGAGTCTCAAGCAGGAGATTCTGAGGGTGGCTCTTTCGAGCATGTTGTCGATTCATCCAGGAGCGACCAAGATGTACCGGGACTTGAAGAGGTACTACCACTGGGTCGGGATGAAGAAGGACGTTGCGAGTTGGGTTTCGAAGTGCAACGTGTGTCAGATGGTGAAGGCTGAGCATCAAATTCCGAGCGGGTTGTTGCAGAGTTTGCCTATGCCGGAGTGGAAGTGGGATATGGTGACTATAGACCTTGTGACAGGATTGCCGGTCTCGCGGACTTACGATGCGATATGGGTGATTGTGGATCGTCTGACCGAGACGGCACTTTTTCTGGCCATTAAGAAGACTGATGGGGCTGCAGTGTTGGCTAGGAAGTATGGGCGGGAGATTGTGAGGTTGCATGGGGTGCCAGCGAGCATTGTGTCAGACAGAGATCCGAGATTTGCTTCGAAGTTCTGGGGAGCATTTCAGGCTGAGATGGGCACGAAGGTGCATATGAGTACGGCATATCATCCTCAGACGGATGGGCAGTCTGAGAGGACGATTCAGACATTGGAGGACTTGCTGAGGATGTGTGTGCTAGACTATGGTGGTCATTGGGCAGATCATCTGAGCCTGGTAGAGTTTGCTTACAACAACAGTTATCAGGCGAGTATCGGGATGGCTCCATATGAGGCTCTGTATGGGAGGCCATGTAGGACACCATTATGCTGGACTCAAGTGGGGAAGAGGAGCATGTTTGGTGCAGACTTCGTTCAGGAGACGACGGAGAAGATCAGTGTCTTGAAGCTGAACATGAAGGAGGCTTAAGATCGGCAGAAGAGTTATACCGATAAGCGGAGGAAGGAGTTGGAATTCGTGCTGGGAGATATGGTGTATCTCAAGGCAGCCATGTTGAGGGGTCCTAACAGATTCATTGCAGAGAATAAGCTGAGTCCGAGGTTTATGGGTCCGTTCAGAGTGGTTGAACGGGTTGGGCCGGTAGCTTACAGGTTGGAGTTACCTCAGAGTATGAAGGCTTTTCACAACGTCTTCCATGTTTCGATGCTGCGGAAGTGTCTACACGAGTCTGAGGAGGTGTTGGCTAGGATCCCTGAGGATCTTCAGCCTAACATGACATTAGCGGCAAGGCCTGTGAGGATTCTCGAGAGGAGGGTCAAGGTGCTGCGTCGGAAGAGGATACCATTGGTGAGAGTCGTGTGGGACTGTGACGGTATAGAGGAGGAGACTTGGGAGCCGGAGGCGAAGATGAAGGCCAAGTTTCCGAAGTGGTTCGAGAAGCAAGCGGAGGCTTGAGTTTCCTTCTTTTGCTGGTTCGGTTTTGTAGTAGCATGTGGCTACAGTTACTGTATTTTCGTTTTTGTTGTAACGATTATACGTTTTTCGAGGATTTAATAAGATATGTTTTCTTATTATGGTTGAATCTTAAGATGTGAGTTCTTATGTGTTGTAACCTAGTGGGGGTTACAGTGATATTGGTATTTCCAGTAGGGAAATGTCATGTTGAGCCATGGAGGCGTTTTTCGGTCGATAGATGCTTGTGACGGCACGTTGCAGAGTATTACTCCAGGGGACGGTGAGTTCCTGTATACTTGAGGGATAGTGGATCTCTCCAGGGGATAGTGGGTTCCCAGCATGCACTCGAGGGGTAGTGGGCCTCTCTGGGGACAGTGGGTCTTCTACATGTACTTTGAGGGATAGTGGGTCTCTCTGGGGACAGTGGGTCTCCTACATGTACTTTGAGGGATAGTGGGTCTCTCCAGGGGATAGTGGGTTCCCTGCATACCATAGCTCAAAGGGTGACGATCCTGCGAGCAGGTGTGGTATATATGGGTACGAGTCATGAGTATGAGTATGAGCAGTAGCGTCTGAACGGGGTTGTAAGTAAGGGGCCGAATGACCATCGGGGGATCGAGAGGGATCTCAGGTGGGTTGACCGGTGGGGTCAGGTATGTGGGTTGGATTGTAGGGTCTGGTCTAGGGTTAGTATTTGCGCTAGAACCTCGATTCGGGCGATTTCGGGGAGTAATGTAGCGTCTTGGTCGTGCATGTTCTTGTCTGATTGTTGCACGATCAATTGGTTCTTTACGCCGGGTCTACGGTGAGTCGGACATGTTCTTGTTTGATTGTTGTTCGATCAATCGGGCAGACTGGGCCGGGACTACAGCTATACATCGTGGTGTATCTCCGGGAAAGTTTGGGTCGGGTTTCTGAGCATAAGTGGTGACCTTAGCACGGATCCGGGTGGTTGATGACTTGTGATTCAAGGACGAATCCTTGTTAGTGGGGGAGAATTGTAACGCCCGTGAACCAAAATGTGTATTTTTGGTGGTGCGTCGAGCGACGCAGGGTAGGTGCGTCGAACGACGCAGATCGTTAATCAGACCGGGAAATCGGGTTTGATCGCACGGTTTACGTGATGGTTTAGCGGAACCCTAGGTTTCGATATAAAAGGCTGAAACAGTGTTCTGGCCGTTTTTGTTGATCAGAAATCAGAGTGAAAAGGGTTGAGAGAGGATTTAGGTGATTGTGTGAGAGGGACAATTTCGAATCAGAATTTTGAGAGGGCAACCGGCTGGGCTATTCGAGGCGGATTGAAGTGATTTTTGGAGGGCAAGTTCTCCAATCTCTGCTCGTGTCATAGGCGAAAACGGTTTATCTTTTGGTTGATTATTCACCGAGTTATGGCTGTTTGAAATCGATGGGTCTGTGCAGATTGTTATCTGCGATTAGTCGGGTTCAGAGGGGAAGTCCGATCAAACCAGAAGGATTCTGGAGGCGATCTGCATACCGACGCGTATTTGTGTGTGTCTAGTTTCCATAACAGTCGCATGTTTCAGAATTGGACCAGTGGTTCGTCGTGTACAAGGGTTTTAGTGAACGTCGGTTCATTCTTTTCATTTCGATTCTTCGAGGTGAATGCGTGATCGTGGGTTGTGTGGGCATAGGGATAGATGGAATGCGTTTGATTGTTGTTTTCGTGCGTTCTGTGACTGGGATCGTGCAGGTGACTCGATAAATCGCGACGGATTCGAGCCACGAGAGGATAGGCTCGTTTCTGTGGATGTCGCGTCGATCGACGCCAAGGTGGCGCGTCGCTCAATGCAGACGCTGTGCGTCGACCGACGCCTAGAGGTTGCGTCGCTCGACGCAGAGTTCCTGTACGGGTTCGTGATTAGTTGTTCTTATTGCTTGCTTGTGTGTTCATCCTGGTATTTGTCTTTCGTTATGTCTATACTTAAATAACCTGTAGACGGGATGACCGCTTCGCTGAGTATTTGTGATAATACTCACGCAACTCTTTTTGTCATGTGTTGCAGGTAAAGAGAAAATGTGATCGTGGAATCGGGCAAGGAAGGGGAGATGATCCAGCGTCTCGGTTGTTTGCTTTTATGTTGAACTGCTAGGTTGCTAGCGAATTCTAGAGATTGTGGAATTTAGACTTGGTTAAGTATTGAATTTGATTTGACATGGTTCTTGTTGATTATAATGAATGTGGTTGGCATTTTACTGGTTTAATCGGTTTGTTTTGGTTATGTGTGTTAATTGATTGGAAATTGTGAATTAATGTTTATGGGAACATTAATTCGATTCCAATGTATAAAAATAAATAAATAAATAAATAAACGGGTCGGGTTGTTTCAATGATTCTCTTGGACAATGGTGAGGTAGAGTCCGAAGAAGAGACAGAAGAAAAGGAGGATCTCGGTCCTATCTTTGATGAGGAGGAAGAGGAGTTTGAATACCCGGCTCAAGGCAACCTTCTAGTCACAAGAAGATCCCTAAGTGTCCAGCCAAAACCAGATGAACGAGAACAAAGGGAGAACCTTTTTCACTCTAGATGTTTTGTTAATGATAAGGTGTGTTCTCTTATTATTGATGGTGGTAGCTGTACTAACGTTGCTAGCGACACTCTTGTCAGGAAGTTGGGCTTGGAAGTGCGACCTCATCCTCGTCCTTTTAAGTTGGAGTGGCTTAATGAATCCGGTGAACAGCATGTGAAGAAGCAAGTAACGGTTCCTATAAAGATTGGGAGATATGAAGATCAGATTCTGTGCAATGTTCTTCCAATGGATGCTAGCCATATCTTGCTTGGTCGACCGTGGCAGTTTGACAAGAGAGCCATTCATGACGGCTACACCAACAGACATTCCTTTGAACACCAAGAAAAGAAGATCACTTTGGTGCCTTTGTCCCCCTTAGAAGTGCATCAAGACCAGATTCAGCTCAAAAAGAACCAGAAGGCATCAAAGACGACTGATGAGCCAAAGGTGAACCCAAAGAATTCTAACTTCTTGGTCAAGCAAAGTCAGGTAAGAAAATTCTTGTTTTCCCAACAGCCTTTTCTTTTGCTTGTTTACAAAGAATCACTAATGGCATCTTCTAACATTGCACCGGAGTTTCCGAGTGGTCTTAAAGAAGTCTTGCAGGAATTTTCAGATGTTTTTCCTTAGGAGAATCTAAAGGGATTGCCACCGGTTCGAGGCATAGAACATCAAATCGATTTTGTTCCAGGCACCTCTCTTCCCAACCGACCAGCTTATCGAACCAATCCCATGGAGACCAAAGAACTTCAGAAGCAGATTGAAGAGCTACTTGACAAGGGATACATTCGGGAAAGCCTTAGTCCGTGTGCCGTACCAGTGCTACTCGTTCCAAAGAAAGATGGGACATGGCGCCTGTGTGTGGACTGCCGTGCCATAAACAACATTACGATAAAATATAGGCATCCCATCCCTAGGCTAGATGACATGTTAGATGAGTTGCATGGTTCATCTGTTTTATCTAAGATTGATCTGAAAAGTGGCTATCACCAAATTCGCATGAAAGAAGGTGATGAGTGGAAAACTGCATTTAAAACAAAGCTAGGTTTGTATGAATGACTTGTTATGCCTTTTGGTTTAACAAATGCACCTAGTACCTTTATGCGTATCATGAATCATGTGTTAAGGTATTTCATTGGTCATTTTGTGGTTGTTTATTTTGATGACATTTTGATTTACAGCAGATCCTATGAAGAGCATGAACAGCACTTGAAATCTGAGTTAGAGGTCCTTAGGAAAGAAAGGTTGTTTGCTAACTTTAAAAAGTGCTCTTTTGGAACGGATCATGTGGTTTTTCTAGGATTTGTTGTAGGTGCAGATGGAGTCCAGGTTGATGAGGAAAAAATCAAAGCCATCCGTGATTGGCCCAGCCCTAAGGCCATTGGAGAGGTCAGAAGTTTCCATGGCCTTGCCGGATTCTACAGAAGGTTTGTGCCAAACTTCAGCACTATAGCAGCTCCTCTCACGGAGGTAATCAAGAAGAGTGTTGGTTTTAAATGGGAGCAAGCCCAGGAGGAAGCCTTTCAAACACTCAAAGCTAAGTTGATCCAAGCACCTTTACTTTCTCTTCCTGATTTCTCTAAGACTTTTGAAATTGAATGCGATGCTTCAGGAGTTGGTATTGGTGCTGTGTTAATGCAGGAAATGAAGCCCATTGCTTATTTTAGTGAGAAACTTGGAGGCGCCACGCTCAACTATCCAACATATGACAAGGAACTTTATGCTTTGGTGAGAGCTCTTCAAATGTGGCAGCATTACTTGTGGCCCAAGGAGTTTGTGATTCATACTGACCATCAGTCCCTAAAGCATCTTAAGGGGCAAAACAAGCTAAACAAGAGGCATGCTCGCTGGGTTGAGTTTATTGAAACTTTTCCCTATGTCATCCGCTACAAGCAAGGTAAGGAAAACGTGGTAGCTGATGCTCTATCACGCAGGTATGTGCTTCTCTCTGCTCTTGAAACTAAGTTGCTTGGATTTGAATTCATTAAAGACTTGTATGCAACTGATGCGAATTTCAAAGAAGTGTTTAGGAAGTGTTCTAAGGCTGCTTATGGGAAGTATTACCTTGTCTCTGAGTTTTTGTTCTTTGATAACCGTTTATGTGTTCCCCAATGTTCTTTGAGGGAGTTGTTTCTCAGGGAAGCCCACGGTGGTGGTCTTATGGGACATTTCGGAGTTAAGAAGACCCACAAGGTGTTGTATGAACACTTTTTCTGGCCAAGCATGATGAAAGATGTGGAGAGGATATGCAGCAGGTGTGTTGTGTGCAAGTAAGCCAAGTCAAAACAGCAACCCCACGGTTTGTATTCAGCTCTACCTATACCCTCTCATCCGTGGGTAGACATATTAGCATGGACTTTGTCTTAGGCTTGCCTAGATCTAGAGCTGGTAGAGATTCTATCTTTGTGGTGGTTGATAGGTTCTCTAAAATGGCACATTTCATCCCTTGCCATAAAACTGATGATGCTGTGCATGTTGCTGATCTTTTCTTTAGAGAAATTGTTAGGTTGCACGGAATGCCCAGAACCATAGTCTCAGATAGGGATACAATGTTTCTTAGCTATTTTTGGAAGACATTGTGGTCTAAGCTAGGAACTAGGCTGTTGTTTTCTACGACATGTCACCCCCAGACAGACGGTCAAACAGAGGTTGTAAACAGCACATTGTCAGCCTTACTTAGGTCACTAATCAAAAAGAACCTTAGGACTTGGGAAGAAAACTTGCCACATGTAGAATTTGCGTATAATCATTCAGTGCATTCCGCAACTAAGTTTTCTCCTTTTGAGGTGGTTTATGGTTTCAACCCTATGTCTCCACTTGATCTTCTTCCTTTGCCTGTGAGTGAGAGGGTTAGTACAGATGGCGCAAAGAGAGCGGAGTCCATTAGGAAGTTTCATGAGAAGGTCCGGAGCAACATTGAGGCTAAGACCAAGATCTATGAAAAGAAGGCAAACCAGAAAAGAAGCAAAGTTGTGTTCAATGAAGGAGATCTTGTTTGGGTGCATCTAAGGAAGGAACGGTTCCCAGAAGAGAGGAAGACTAAGCTTATGCCGCGTATTGATGGTCCATTTCCAATCATCCGGAAAATCAGTGATAATGCATATCAACTTGATTTGCAAGGTAAGTATAATGTCTCTTCTACATTTAATGTTTCTGATCTCTCTTCTTTTGTGGCAGATGTTCCAGATTCGTGGTAGAATCCTTTTCAAGAGGAGGGGAATGATACGCCTCAAGATTCAGACATGGACCAGCTGGATGTTTTAGCTCAGGATGGAATGGAACATGGAGTGCAGCTTGAACCAGAGCTTGAAGCCGAGGAGAACTTGGTTGTACCAGTTGGACATATGACTCGTGCGAGAGCTAAAAGGCTTAAGGATAGAGTTGGAGGATTACTTAACTACATGTTTACTCAATCGGATCACTTAGGCTGGAATGGAGAAGATGTATCTCAAACCATTCTGGTTTTGATACAAGCTCAAGAAGATCACTAAAATGGGTATGTGATCACATGTACTCTTTTTCCTTATCTTTGGTTTTGTCCCAATGGGTTTTCCAAAGAAAGGTTTTAATGAGGCAAATGATTCACATCCAAATCACCCATTTGACGATCAAAACCGGGCCAGAATCTTCAGAAAACCTTCAAAGGTGTTAGCCATCAAGTTCAGTCTGTTTCATGTATATTTGAAGCCCAAAAAAGCCCAAACCAAGTGCCTAATCTGCAGCCAAAGAGAGTGACGAAAAAGGGAAGAGAAGTGACTTGAAGAGTCATTTTTGAAGTTCAAACTTAGTTTTTATTATGGTCTTCATAGTTAATGTATTTAATTCCAAATTTGCCTTGTTTTTAGTTCATTTTCATCTCTTTAAAACCCTTGTAAGATCTGCAAACGTGATAATTTTTTTTGTTTATCAATTTTTCTTGAGAGAATTCTCTTTGTTCTTTGCTAAGAACATTTTCTGTCACTTGGTGCGTAATATCCAAGTAACAGCCTCTTCTTTGCTGTTCTAGTGCGTCATATCTAGAGGCTTTGAGGAGTGGGAATATCAGCAGACTTACACATCTGTTGTGCGACCCTTCAATCCATCAAATTCACCTTTGTTTGAAATCTGCTGCTTGGCGTGAATCCTATCTTCAATACCCGGTTGAGTGATCCTTAATTCAGGGCGTATCATTAAGGGGTTTTAGGGGTCAAAAGGTTTTTTAGGATTTAGGATTTATGATTTAGGCTCTAAAAATCATAATTAGTGGCACTTTAATAAAAAAAATCGCCACATTAACCAAAACAGTGGTGTGAGAAGTCAATAATATTTTAACCATTATTTTTTTTCTTTTTTTATATCCACCAAAAATAATAGTTCCAAATTAAATGTGTTATTGTGAACTTTTAACGGTTTAAAAAAATATATTTATTTATTAAACACAACATTATACTATAAAAAAACATTTAAAACTTTAGATATGTAACTACTATGTTAAAACAAAAAACCAGAAAAAGGTTTTAATAAAAAAAATCGTTAAATTAACCCAAGAAATGGTGTGAGAAACTTAATTAGTGATTTTTATCTTTTACATCGATTCATTAGTGAAATATTATGTTTTTTTTATTCACAATTTGTGGTGGAATAAAGTTTTCAACCGAGAGTCTTAATTAGGAGATGATTGACAACTTTAGCATTTTAACAACATTAAAATTCTTAAAATCACTAACGAATTTTCTCAAACCATTTTTTTGGTTAATGTAATGATTCTTTTTATTAAAACTTTTTGTGACTTAATTTTTGTGACTTTTTGTTTTAAAATAGTAGTTACCTATCTAAAGTTTTATATGTTTTTTATAGTATATTGTTATGTTAAATAAATAAATATATATTTATGAAACCGTTAAAAGTTCATAATAACACATTTAATTGAGAATTTTAGTTTTTGGTGGATATAAAAAAAAAGATAATGGTTAAAGTATTATCGGCTCATTGGCTTATTATATAGAAATTGGTCATCCTTATGTTACACTTTAATATTTGGAATTAACTTACATTAATGGGGCAATTACAAAAATGTCACTTTTTGAGTGCACATTTACAAGAATGCCACTTATGGGTGTCCATTTACAAAAATGCCACTAATTATACATTTATAAAGCCTATATCTTAAAATTATAAATCTTAAATAATGTTTTGACACCTAAAACCCCCTAAACACTCAAAACTAAACCCTAATAGAACATAATTAACCCAAACATAAATAATATAAAGAAAAAATAATTTTGAAAAAGTGGCATTTTTGTAAAAATTTCAAAAGTGTAGCATTTTTGTAAAGTGGCACTTGAAAAATGATATTTTTTGAAATTTCTCTACATTAATGATTAAACCTAGCTATTAAATTGTAAGAATTAATTTTTCAAGAACACTTACTTTGTTTTCAATAAAAAAAAAATTAAAGACAAATATCAAAAGAGTAGATGACACATGGCATCCTCTCATGGCTTGAGTTTGGAAAAATCTTATAATATTATATAGGGTTTTTAATAAAAAAATCCCCTCAACTATTGTCGGATCTTGAAAAATCCCTCAACTATTTTTTTAGTAAAAACCCTCTCAACTATACTTTGTTAGTGAAATCAACCATCCGTCTACAATAACATTTAATTCCAATAAAAATTATTGTCGTTTGTTACAAAAATGATAAAACGTCTTAAATATTGACCAAAACATCAAATTGTTTATAGGAAAACAACAGAAGTGTGCAAAGAAAAAATTAGCTGCAACTTATGTTCAATATCGCTTTGATTGGAGATTATATGTTTCAATAAATAGCCGGTCTATGGTTGTAAGATCCTACAACAAAATTCACATATGTTACTCAATAGGTGTGGTGAATCTCTACATTGCACCTAAGATTGCAGCTGATTTCCTGAATGAGTTTAACATTAATCACGATTTACAGTACACCTACGATCACGTTTTTTTCATAAGATTCGCTTTGTGTTATTTTCTGTAAACAACTTGATGTTTTGGTTAATATTTAATACTTTGTCGTTTTGTATCAAAAGACAACAGTTTATATTAGGATTAAACGTTATTGTAGACGGAGGGTTGATTTCATTAACAAAGTATAGCTGAGGGTTTTTTTTACTAAAAAGATCGTTGAGGGGATTTTTCATGATCCGAAGATAGTTGAAGAAATTTTTTATTAAAAACTTTATTATATAAGATTAGTTCATAGATAACAGAAATGTGTACATTTTCTAAAATTCAAACTATGTTATTTGCAAAAAAAATGTCATATTTTATAATATAATCATAAAATTAAATTACTTTATACAAATAAATTGAAGCAAAAATAATGAAAGAAAAAGGAAAACTAATTTTATAAAGAAAAAAAGAGAATAAATAAGTGAGTGCATCCTCCCTCTTATCAAGCCAAGTTATTTTTTTTCTTGACAACTTGTTCTGAAAAAGTAAGGTTACAATGGGCATTATCTCAATGACTTGGTTATTGATTTAATTATTCAATAAATATCGCTATATTCTTAATTGTTTTGTCCAATATGAATATTGAGCTTATTGACCCTTATATTTATCATTCACCAAAAAAAAAAAAAAAAAAAAATAAATAAATAAATAATTGAGTAGTTTATGTTTATGTTTTTAAAATTTTGAATCATAACATATGTAAAGAAAAGTAGATATTTTATATTACTGATGATATATTGATTTATTTATTTATTTTATTTCAAAAATATGATCAAATATAGATGGGAGGGATAAATCAACAATTGGAAATGCAATAAACGTAATCCCTCTTTTGTTGTATGAGATAAATCAATTGAAAGCTAAACAGGCCGCACTGATCCATAAACGTAAAGCCCATCAATTGGTTTCTACTTTTTGGTTTGGTGATTGGGAAGTGGCCAACTAGGAGGAGACAAGTTGCAAGGGAATGTGGGCGGTGCGATCAGTCAGGACCCATCACAGTCTTTATGACTACCCATTTGCCGCTCTAGTTATGGAGCTTCGCTTCTGTTACATCATAATCCCTCTTTTTTCTTACACCAATTTGGCATCACTTGCCCAATCCTTTTCACGTAAAGATACAGTCTAAATATTGTAATGGATTGATTTCTTTGATTTGTTAGTATGTGCCTAGTTTTTTTTTTTTTTTTTTGAGAAAAAGTATGTGCCTTGTTAAAGGAGCTAATCGTATGATTTAATATTCCATCCGTCTCTATATAGTTGTTGTTCAACAAAAAAAATATAAATGTCGTCGTTTAAAATATCAATTCGTAATTTTTTTGTAATAAATATATATATTTTCACCGTAGCCAAATTGAATGAAATAGAGTATAATTCAACATTAATTGCATATATAGTATTTATTTCATTGTCAAAAATGTTAAAACGATATTTATACTAAATTGGTGGAATATTGCGAAATGAATATGTTAAAGTTTCAAGGGGCATGGTCAACATTAGTACTACGGAATACGGATGAAGTTGAGAGGAAATTATAATCACGCCAATAGCAAATAGAGTTCCAATTCGAGAAGGCTATAAACCCAAAAATCCTAATCTCAAGATTGAAGGAAGAAAAAGAAGCTCCATTTCCCAAGTCAAACGTCTCTTTCTTTCTCACCAATCATTCTCCTTCTCATCAACATGCACCACCTTTTACTCATTCTCTTCTCTCTCTTCATCTCTGACTCTCTTATCTCCTCTGTTCCCAAGCCCATACAGGCAAAAAAACCTGCTCCCAAAGTTGGCTATGCAACAGAACACTTAATAGTAACACTAATGAATCCACTCACAGATTCTTCACATTTTCCAACTCTCCTCAAACACCATCATAACTTGGCTTCTCTTCTACTTCTCATCTTCTCCCTTACCCTATTAAACCTATCCCCTCAAGTCTCAAGCCCACAACACACACACACATACACGTTCTCTCTCTCTCTCTAGCTCAAGGTATAAATATAGTTATAAAGCTAGTCATAATCTTCTCATTTTGATTCTCGTTTTAGGGGTTGGCTCTTAAAGTTGTTTTGTGCAGTAATTCGAAGTTGGTCTTTTGGTGTGCATAGATATATAACACGGAATGAAAGAAGATCATCACCATCAAGTAGAAGAGAAAGATGAAGAAGAAGAGATCAAGCCAACCCAAGAAGCTAACAAGATTGATGAAGACACATGTTCAACAAGAATATTTCCCTGCCTCTTCTGTTCTAGAAAGTTCCATAGTTCCCAAGCTCTAGGGGGGCACCAGAACGCCCACAAGAAGGAGAGAACTGCTGCGAGAAGAGCCAAAAGAGCTTATGATTTCATTAACAACAATGACTTGCTTCACACGTTACCTGTCTTTTTATCCTCTCCCTCTCCACACCACTTGACCATCTTAAGCTACCCTTCCTCTTCCTCTCTTGGCCGCGTTCCAGTGATATATCCCGACCATCCAATCTTCGGATCTAACGGTGCTAATGTCGTAGTGGCCACATCCCACCAAGATAAAGATTGCAAAGGAGGGTCTTTTGGTCAACAAAATGTTCATGTTTTGAATCATCATTGTAACGTCGTGAATAGTGAGAAAGGTAAAGATCAGTGTCTTGATCTCTCCCTCCATTTGTGATCTTAGGGTTTATCATTTGTTAGTCATGACTCATGATTGTTATTGGTTTCCCGAGCGACAATGGAAGATATATACTAGTAATGAAACTCGTGCACCAAAATGAGATTTGGTGTTTGATTTGGTGTTGGATTAGAGATCCTCTTAGTAATTTCTTACCTACTTATTTGTTTATCAATTATCATACTTGGACTTTCGCCATTTTTTGAACTTGATAAAATATTGAATCGACATCGTTGGAATATCACATTATATTTCCACCACTCGGCCCAAATCGCAAATCATTCGCCTGCAGATTGGATAAATGGTTCAGCCATATATATATAATCATCAATCGAACTCTTTGATCTACCATTCTTTCTAAACTCGAAACCAACTTTTGATAATATTTGTGGTGGGTACACACAATGTAAATCATTATTCTCCAAATGTAGTATTTTGGATTCTTACTTATATATATGCTGCCATGGTTTTTTAATAAAAATATATATGTTGCCATGTTCTATCCAAAATCGTTGCTACAACGATTGATGAGACAAATTTTATAGGTCAGTTGTGGCCCAAAATTGTGGAGAATAACAAAGGCGTTATCGGAAAAGCAGTTGCGACGACTAGTCCAACTGTTGCTGTTTTTTTCCCAGTCATGTCGGTGATACTATCAACATCCACTAAAGTAATCACAAAAAAAACTAAAAGTTTTATATTTCTTTTGTTTTCGGTGACATCTAATTTCTGATCGCCGAAACTCGTTGCAGCAACTCCATGAGGGCAGTTTTGTTATTACTAAAACAATATAAGAACATTAGCATAAATGACTCACACAAATCTGTAACTAATTTACTAGCTAAAGATATTGGGGCCGATTGGTTAAACAACTTTCAAGGCTGTAGAAACTTTTTTATGTTTTTAAAGTCTTTAAAATCTTTTTATTTCCAATCACGATTTAACTCTATAACAGTCATAAAAGTCTCTTTAATTATCTCACAACCTAAATAACTATTTTTGTTCTTGTTACGTTTGCTTTTTTTTAAAGCAACTAATTTCTCACTTTTATTTTATTTTAAAGTCATAACCCATTATTAAAAGTAAAACTTTTCACTGTTTTTTATTAAATTAAAAGTCTACGGTCAAAAGTTATAAAAATCTTTTCCAATCACCCCCATTGTGTAGCTAAAAAGTATACGTATAAGAGTTAACTTGTGTAATAACAAACTTTTGTTATAAACCCATTAGATGGATGTCCATTATAGGTCCATATTCTATAACCTTCTAGATTTACCTCTTCTCCAAGTTGTACTTCCTCCCCCAAGCTATGTATCCCTATATATACTTTGTTCTTTTCATGGAATAACACACAACACCAATTCCTCTATTCTCTCTTCTCTCTTGTCTCTCAATCTCTCATTCATACCACGTTATCAGCACGACCCTCTGATTGACTTGACTTGTTACTATAACGACCCTTGGATGTCATTATAATATAAATAATCCTAATGCGCTTAAGATGTTGCCTCATTAAAAACTTTACCAGGAAAACCCAATTGGGACAAAACCATGGATAAGGGAAAAAGAGTGCAACGCGCTATTTCTCCCCCTAATGAGTGCATAACTTGATATCTTTGTGACGACGTACCCAAATGTTGAACTAGCATCTTGAAAGTACTAACTGGAAGTGTCTTGGAAATTAAGTCCGCCAAAACTTCACTTGAACGAATCTGTAGAACATGTACATCGCCTTTCTTCTGCAACTCATGGGTCTTTCAGATTATTTATCTTAATCATTCTCTTTGTTTCTCTCGATATCATCAATGTATGATATACATTTGGGAGATTGATAGATTTTCATATATCATTGTAATGATAACATTCCTCTTTAATTGTCTATCATATGCGTGTTCTTTTAATGTCTCGTTAAAAACCTTTCATAGAAAAACCCTATGGGATAAAAACTACGATAAGGGAAAAAGAGTACATCCACGCTCATCATTATATTTCTCTCCCTCGGAAACATCTTATTCAGGAGATGAATTCCGACCATATATACTATCTCTTTTGGGAATCATCCAAAGCACAACATTAGTGAACAAACTTGTATATGATCTCTTATATCATTGAACTTCTGGTTCATGACAATCTTTCTCATAGAAGATCATATCTTGGTCTATTTAGACTTCATGCCTAAATTTCATTTATGTATAAACATGTTGTTCATTCTTTTATTATCATGCATATAGTTCAAGCATGAAAGAAATTAGTAAATTGCTCTAATCGCATTCTATATATGATACTTCAATACCAAACATATATGAGCATTTTTCTGTAAAATCCTGCAAGGATCTATTGAGATATCATCTTTTTGTTAGATGTTTAACTTGTGAGATCTGAAGATAATTTTATTTTTCCAAGGTATATTCCCAAATCTCATTTTCAGATATTAATCTTTTCAGGAGTTCTAGTGATGTTCGAATCATCATATCACTGCAATTATAACAAAATTTTCACAAATCTTCTAGCATTAAATCCTTCTCGGACTTTCATGTAAATATCACTATCGAGTGATCTTTTATCATATATTATCATCGTACTACTTGAATAAAAACTCTGATTAGTTTCGATGATCTTCAATTAAGAATCACTTTATCAAAATCTTTTGATAAATACATGATTATACCCCATGTTATATATTTTCTTACCATTTGATCGAGTAGAGTTTCCAAAAACATAACTCTGATATCACTAATCCTTCAGAGATCATAACTCTGATATCATTAATCTTTCATGGATTATATCTTTCATATTTGTATCCTTCTTGGATTGCATAAAAATGTCATTTTCCAGTGTTTCTTCTCTTATTGCCAAACTTATAAGATAGCTCAAAATAATGCATCCACCACAAGAGAATATATCTCTTCATAATACATTTCTCGTCTTTGTGACAATTTCACTATTGTTTCACACAAAAACTCATTTATCTTCCACTGGTTTTACACTTCAGGTGCATAGACTACTGGTCTAATTCTCTGCAAGAGATTATACGTCTATTTTCTTCAATTCCATTTGGCCAATCATTATTTTGTGTACACTTTTCAATAGACTTTCATGATCCTCTTCTTATTCATATAATCAACTGCTCATAGCATGCAAAATATTACGAAGTCGATTTGCTTTTTGGTTCCATCTTATTTCAAACATGACATAGCTAGCTAGCTCTCTTCATTGTCAAGTACTTGAATATTTTTATTCGTCATGTTTATGTCTCTTCTAGAGCTCATTCGGTCTCTTCTGGAGATCATTCGAAATCTTTATTTCCTCGTTTTGGTCATTCTCTGTTTCTGCTCTTTTTCTATTACGAGGATTCTTATATTTGGAACCAAATAGATCTATCACGCTTCATGCGATCTTTAGACTCACTAGCAGTTTGATATTGTCCTTCTGGGACATCATTTCTAATTAGAGCATATACAACTGGATAGGTGATTTCATCACTCTATTTAGGTCAGTAAATGCGTCTGGCAATCAATACGCTAAACTTGAAATTATGTTTTGGACTTCTAATTCTCATCATTTAGTATGAGGATCATTGATAATTCATCTCTTTTCCAGCTGTTTACTTTCTCCCCCTGATGTTGGAAAAAAAATGACTCACTCTATTGAGAGTCTGCAAATCGAGCCTTAGATAAATCCTTCTAGGATGACTCTAGATACTTAGTATTACTCATATCCAACATATATTTTTATCCTCTTTTGAGGTCCCATCTGTGGTGGAGCACATTACCTACTTCAAAATTATCATATGGAAACTATTTGGTTTTTGACCGTGAACCAATAATGATGGGGAGAACTATTAGTTACTCATTGGCTTGATGCGAATCGATGCTACTAAACCATTGCGTGTATGAACATGAGTTTCAGGATGTCCAACACTTATTCTAATGGACATGCAATAATCAAACTTAAATATCACTTCTAGAATACTCTTGTAATTTAATCAAGAAAAGTGACCTTGCAAACTCCAGGTTGCGGGTTAATAACAAGGATAAATGTGACCTTTTAGTCGATGCGTCAATCGAGTCAATGCGTCCATTGAATCAATGTATCTATTTTAACCATAAGGTCTCAAAATATCACATAGTGGGTGATCAGCCCATAATCATTTCCTTATATATACTTCTGAACAAATAAAGTCCAAATTATTCTGACTAGTGAAGTCACATAATCATATTGCTTTCTGAGCAAGTTACATATGATAAATCATTAGAAAAAATCTTCTGGTTCTTTACTAAATGTCCACATAATTTATCGCATCATCATTAAACCAGGATGACCAATCCGGTTAAGCCAAATATATATATATATATTCTTTTGGTAAACTTATGGTTTACTTTTCATTCTTAGTAAACTTCTTGTTTACTTTGCTTTGTTAATCACTTACCCCCTTCAAGGGATATCATAATTAAAATTACTTCCAAAAAATCAAAAGTGAGGCTATCACTTAGTAGCCAGTTTCTCGGTGAATTTTATTTGATCTTTTCTTTTATATGTAAGATATCATATTCACTTCAGGGAACTGACCAAAACTAGCCATACATAAATAGTGAATTCTCATCAACAACTCATTAGAGATATTCTCTCAACATAACTGAGTTACATTCACTTACAGACTTTAAGTCTTGTAGTCTTAAATTTCACATTCTGGTGATCATACTTTTCCTTTGAGAATTGTTTGAAAAACTTAGTGAACATAATTATTTAATTCTCCCCCTCGAGATGGTGAAACTTCAGGTTCATCAATCTCGAATTGCCACTCTAGAATCAACAACATTCTTCAATACTTAAGATTTTAGAGAGTATAACGCATCAATGATTTTAAATCGCGTTCTCATAGGCAAATTTTATATCTGCTCTTTAGGAGCTTTCACTAAGCTTTACACTTCTTAATATTGTATTCACACTAAATTATTTCATTTAGATCCCGTAGGCAATCTTTGTGCTCTTCTGGAGCATTAATATACATATGCTCTTGTTTAGCATTCAATATATTTCTTGTACTATATTGTATAGTACCATCTTTATTTTTTCACTTCTGGTGAAAATATGAGTTCTTGATAGAAACTCTTTGATCTCGATATTGATCATTCAAGAAATTTTTATAGTCACTTCTTTATCTTAGTGCTATTAGTGTAATCTTATGTATAAGACGTCACATTCACTTTAAAGAATGGACCATAATCAACTTGTTGCTATTTTCTTTTTACACTTCTAGTGAGAATTCAAGTTTTTGAAAGAAACATCTTGGTCTTGACTACTCAAGAAAACTTTTATAGCCACTTTTTTGGCTTAATATTATTAGTATGATTTTTTCTTTTCTTATATAAGATTATCGCATTCATAATCATCCCAATGTTATAAAAATCTAATATTAGAGAATATAAATATGTAGCATTAAAACTTAATTCAAAATGCACTCTAATAACATGATAATACTGATCGATTAATCTTTACTCAAAACAAAGAATCCACTTCACAAATTATGAATTAATAAAACTATTAACATGTGACAGACGGATTACACTTTAGAGATCCATGAATCAAACGATTTTCAAGGTTGAAAACCTTAACGATATGCATATTTCATATTCACATAATCTTATAGAAATTCTAGCACATATCAATGACAGTCAACAAAAACGCAACAAATGATATACCTTTAACATATGCATATTGGGTGATTCAATAATTAGATTTTATTTTTTATTTATATGCGAATAATAGTACGAGTTATCTGAACCTATCATCAATTCAGGTAGACTTATAACTATGTTACCTACTGGTAGATGAGATTAACATAATAACATCGATTCATTAATTATTCAAACTATATGATTCACTTTATAATTTATAAATTAATCACCCAAACTAATAAGCATGACCAAGCGTGTGTATGTATCAACAAGTCAAACGTATGCATATAATTGAGTATTATGCAATAATTACATGAATTTATTATAATACTTTAAAGTTCTCATGCAATATAACCGAGAGAAGAAATACAAGATGGTCAAGGTTGTGATAAATTCAAGGTGGTGCACTGAACAAATTTATTTTTAATTGTTAAATTTATTTTCTTTAAGAATCTTTAATTAGAGATTTTAGTAACTTACTTGAATAAGTATCCAAGACGATACCGGAGAGAATCGGCCAAATAATCCCAAAAACTTATCACTGAATTGTGAATCATTGCCAAACCGGTTCGTCCTCCACACATGAACAACACGACACTGACAAACAATGATTTACCAACCAAAATTAATTTTCAGTCCAAGCAGTATCAAGTGATAATGAAAACAATATACACAAAATAGATCTTGACTAAAACAAGGAGCAATAATCGATGCCTAAATGAAACTCTAATACTTGATTTGTTATTGATACATAAGTCAACGATAAAGCAATTAAAATCATGTGCACAGATAATAATAAAACAATAAAAACATGTGCGAATAACGAAAAGTACACATCGACTATTATAAACTATCATATGGATTCCAATAATAAACATGTGTCGAGTTTTCATAAAACACTAAAGCATCATATGATAAGATAATATTAAACCAGTCAATTTCGGTAAATCAACAACGTAATAATTAAACATTTGTCGATCGATTTTAATTAAACATGTTTTGGCCAATAAAGTATGTGATGCCACAAATTTATAATCAGATCGAAATAATATGATAAATTAGTAGCACTTATCTCGATTGAGTTGGGACAAAGACAAGATCTGAAATAGGAGGCGGTGTCATCGGAGATTTATGGTGATGATGATAGAAATTATTTTGATTGCTCAGATTGCTAGGGGTTCGTATTCAAACGGCTAGGGTTTTACTCATGGATTAGGGTTTCGTGCTCAGACGGCTAGACTATCGTGCTGATAACGTGTCAAGTCAACAATAATACTCGATTCTCTCTTCATTCCTAGTCGCCGCTATTGACTTGTTTCGTTTTGCTCCAACCCTCTGATTCTATCGATTGAGATATGTCAACTTCTCCTTGATTAGTTAAATCATCAAGTATTTGACTCCGTAGATCTCGTATTATTTTATTAATATACTGCTTTGACAAAACAATTCGATTCAATTTGTTTAATCGCTTTGTCTTATACATCTTTGATTTAATCTATTTTTATATAAGTTGACTTGCTTGAAACTTTGATATTATACACATGCTTCTTCTATTAATCGAATAATACTCATGGTTCATATCTTATAACAGAATCTAAAATCACATGTTTTATAATAGATTTATCGATTGTTGTTTTATTGTTTGGTTTGATCTACTACGTTGATAGTCATGCTTTATCACCTAATTGATTTAATAATTGGTCTGATATAACTAGGTTGTTTAGTAAAAAAAAAAAAAAATTATATGAATCATATGTTTATTAATCACTGCATCTGATCATGCTTTATAACTTAGAATCTCATGTTTCCAGACAGTAAAGCATGTAACTATACTTTGATTGTAGATTCGTTTTGTTTGACAGCTACATATGTTATATGTTTTTGTTTGACAGCTACATATGTTATATGTTTAGCTTATTAACAATATATATATGATCTTTCCTTATGAAATTATTACGAGCATATTACTTTGACTGCCACATGCTTTATTGTTTGATATGATTTCTAACTTCACTATGATTGACTTATAGTCATGTTTGATTAATTATCGATTGTTGCTTTTCATATAACAAGGTTCTATGCGGAGTAAGAACCGGTTTAGCAGTGATGAACTTCAGTGAAAGGTTTTGGGATTATTTGGCCGAATTTTCTCCGATACCGTCTTCGGGTACTTATTCAAGTAAGTCGATAAATCCTTTAATTAAAGATTCGTTAAACTAAGAAAAATGAATTTAAGAATTGAAAAGAAATTCAGTATTTTATATATCTTGTTAAAGGGATGACGACTTGGAAAATTATCATGCTAATTTGTGTACATGAAAATCTTTTAGTATTTATCGATTAACTTGATAGTGCATATACATATGTACATGTAGCTTACTGAATTATGTTAATGGTGTAAGTATGGTGTGCATCTAGTCATTAAGTTAATCGTTGGTCAATTGATTTAATGATTTTAGCAAACCATCGATAATTTGATATGTTTAATGATGAAAAAATTACGTGCATACTTTATACTGTTTGGTTTGGTTTGAATTGGTTTAGATAATTGTTGCTCGTTTGTTATTGATAGACGCATGTCATGATTTCTTATTATTCTTGGCTTGATCTATTAACTTTGAATATGACAATTGAATATACTGTGATTATAGAAATAGAAATTGTCTATAAAGGAAAACTAAAATATGATAAGTGAATCGTATATCATATGTGTTGCTTTACGATCTGTATATAATAGATACTTAGACCTGGTTTTTCTCTAACAGCTCATGCATAAATTAAATTCTATGTAATTTATGGTTTAAGTTTGAATGTTTGTATATATACATTTAAATTTTGGTTTTGTTAACCTTTTTAGAGAAAAGCATGTTTAAATCGTTAAATTAAAATAAAAGCTTGAAATTTCAGTTATAGAATTTATGCATAGAGGAAGGCATGATATTGTTATAACTTGTGATATGCTGTGAGTTTGACTTCGCAGACTTAATTTTAATTGTGATGAGATAATGATATGATATATCTACATTCTTTGATGAATGGTAGAAATTGTTGGATTTTTCAACAAAATTGATGAATCATATCTCGAGGTCCATTCCCTGAAGTGAGTGTGACGTCTTATATATAAGATCACTAGCACTAAGCCAAAGAAGTGGCTATAGAAAATTTCTTGAATGGTCAATATCGAGATCAAAGAGTTTATATCAAGAACTCATATTTTCACCAGAAGTGAGAAAATAAAGATGGTACTATACAAGATAGTACAAGAAACATATTGAATGCTAAAGAAGAGCATATATATATTAATACTCCAGAAGAGCACAAAGATAATATTGCCTACGGGATCTAAATGAAAAAATTTAGTGTGAATACAATATTAAGAAGTTTAAAACTTAGTGAAAGCTCCTGAAGAGCATATATAAAATTTGCCTATGAGAATGCGATTTAAAATCATTGATGCGTTACACTCTCCCAAATCTCAAGTATTAAAGAATGTTATTGATTCTAGAGTGGCAATTCGAGATTAATGAACCTAAATTTTCACCATCTCGAGGGGGAGAATTAAAGAATAATGTTCTCTAAGTTCTTCGAACAATTCTCAAAGAAAAAGTGTGATCATCAAAATGTGATAGTTAAGACTACAAGATTTGAAATCTGTAAGTGAATTTAACTTAGTTATGTTGAGAGAACATCTTTAATGAGTTGTTGATGAGAGATCACGATTCATATATGGTTAGTTTTGGTCAATTCACTAAAGTGAATATGATATCTTACATATAAAAGAAAAGACCAAATAAAATTCACCGAGAAAATGGCTACCAAGTGATAGCCTCACTTTTTATTTTTCGAAAGTAATTTTAATTACGATATCCCCTAAAGGGAGTAAGTGATTAGCGAAGCAAAGTAAACCGCAAGTCTACTAAGAATGTAAAGTAAACAAGAAGTTTACTATGGTTAAATATTTGGCTTAACCGGAGATTGGTCATCCTGGTTAATGATGTGCGAGGAAAATCATGTGGACATTCTATGAAGAATTATAAGTTTCGTCTTAATGATTTATCATAGATTGTTTGTTGAGAAAGCAATATGATAATGTGGCTTCACCAAATAAAAATATTTTGGAATATAACGGCAATATGAAATACAAAGAAATGGTTATGGGCAGATCACCCACCATGTGAAATTTTTTATTTCTTATGGTTATAATAGATGCATCGATTTAGTGGACGCATTGACTCGATTGACGCATTAAATCGATGTTAGCATGAAATAGATAATGTTGGTGAATTCACATATCAAGTCTTTGATGATTATTCTATGTCCACTGGAATAAGTGTTGAACATCCCGAAGTTCATGTTCATACACAAAAATGATTTAGTACCAATGCCTCGCATCAAGCCATTGGATACCTTATAGATTCCCCCATTATTATTGTGACGACCCAACCCGTCAAATAAAAAAAAATTTCAACCCGGACCACTATTATCATAAATAATGATCCTCAACGGTCCAAATAACAAACAGCGCGGAAACAATGATTCAAACAATCAAATACAATTTATCGTTTAACAAGCCCATACTTATTAATTCTAGTTCAATTCGGTAATTCACATAGTTCTGAAATTGCTAACACCCTAGCAATTCTAACTTATTACACGAAAACGAGACACTAGATCATTCCCCTCGTCCCGGCCATGATTCCACGATCACTGACTGTCTTTACCTGCATCACATGGTTATAAGAGATGCGTGAGTATTATCATAAATACCCAGTGAGACGGTCATCCCATCTACAGGCTATACACACAGGCATAAGCAAAAGATATAATACCAGGATGAACAAACAATAATGCATCACACAACAACCAAACGAGAACAACACGTTCAATATGTCAAACTGACGGCAATTGAAAACCCGTGTCGATCGACACACCTCCTTGTGTCGATCGACACACATCAAACCCGTGTCGATCGACACACCACCCTGTGTCGATCGACACAACCTGCCGACACTATCAAAACCGTGTCGATCGACACACCTCCCCGTGTCGATCGACACAACCAACCCAGAAACTCATCAAACCGATTTTCTGCACAAAAATCCACCAAAAATCCATACAAGAATCGATCCAAACAACACACAATCGCATCCTACAATTCCTTTACCCAGATAAGCCTATGGTCACGCACTCACCTCGAATTCGGATAGAAAAGGTTAAGAATCCGACGAAGAACACGAAGAACAAATCCGAGATCCTTCACCGTACGGTCCTCCCACGCTTCCACAACCTCACAAACACTCCCACAAGCCTAATAAGATTGAGAAACACGAAGGAAACAACAACAACAACCTCTCCTCTCAATCCTCTCACTTTCTCTCTCAAAAACTTGAAGTTTCTGCCCAGAAATCCGATTTTTGACTTAAATAGCCAGACCAGCCGACACTCTGTCGATCGACACACCCACTTGTGTCGATCGACACATGACCAATCAATACGTCATTCTGACGGCAATCGAAAATCCGTGTCGATCGACACACCCCAACTGTGTCGATCGACACACCACTCACTGCTCGACTCCTCTTGAGTCAAAACAGCCGTGTCGATCGACACACAAACCTTGTGTCGATCGACACCCATCCAAAAATTACTTTTTGGATCACGGGCGTTACAATTATTGGTTTAGGGTCAGAAACTAAATAATTCCCATTTCCGAATCTTTAAGTATGAAAGTGCTCCACCACAATGCTCTAAGATGGGACCTCAAAGGAAGATATAAATATATGTTGGATATGAATGATAAATAAGTGTCTAAGCCATCCCATAAGGATTTATCTAAGGCTCGACTCGTAGACTCACATTTTGATGAGTAAGTTTTTCCAACAGTAGGGGGAGAAAGTAAACAGCTGGAGAAAGAGATAAATATAAATAAATTATCAATGATCCTCGAACTTAAGAAAAAGTTCAAAGGATAATTCATTCGTAGAGCTTAGCGTATCGATTGCTAGACGCTTGCTGACCCAAATAGAGTGATGAAATCACCTATACCAGCTGTATATGCTTTAATTAGAAATGATGTCCCAGAAGGACAATATCAAACTGCTAGTGAGTCTAAAGATCGCATGAAGCATAATAGACCTATTTGGTTCCAAATATAAGAATCCTCGTAATAGAAAAAGAGCAGAAACAGAGAATGACCAAATCGTGGAAAGAAAGATTTCGAATGATCTCCAGAAGAGACCGAATGAGATCTAGAAGAGACATAAACGTGACGAATGAAAATATTCAAGTACTTGACAATGAAGAGAGCTAGCTAGCTATGTCATGTTTGAAATAAGATGGAACCAAAAACCAAATCGACATCGTAATATTTTGCATGCTATGAGCAGTTAATTTTATGAATAAGAAGAGGATCACGAAAGACTATTAAAAAGTGTACACAAAGTAATGATTTCCAAAATGGAAAGGAATAAATAGACAGATAATCTCTTGCAGAGAATTAGACCAATAGTCTATGCACATGAAGTGTAAAACAAGTGAAAAATAAATTAGTCTTGTTACGAAAAGATAGTGAAATTGTAACAAAGACATAGAATGTATTATGAAGAGATGTATTCTCTTGTGGTAGATGCAATACTTTTATAAGTTTGGCAATAAGAGAAGGAACACTGGATAATGACATTTATATATAATCTTTGAAGGATTAGTGATATTAGAGTTATAATCTCGAAATATTAAAGATAGGTTTCCGGGAACTCTACTCAATCGAATGAATAGAAAATATTTAACATGGGGTATAATCATGTAAATTGTACCCATGTATTTATCAAAAGATTTTGATAAAGTGATTCTTAATTGAAGATCATCGAAACTCCAGTAGAGTTATCATAAGTAGTACGATGATAAAAGATCATTCGATAGTGATATTTACATGAAAATCCTAGAAAGATTTAATGTAAGAAGATTTGTTATAATTGCAGTGATGTGATGATTCAAACATCACTAGAACTCCTTAAGAGATTAATATCTTAAGAAAAAATTTGAGGATATACCTTGAAAAGATAAATTTATCTTCAGATATCTCAAGTTGAACATCTAACGCAAAAGATGTTATCTCAATAAATCCTTAGAGGATTTTACAGAAAATGCTCATATATGTTTGGTCTTGAAGTGTCATACATAAAATGCAATGAGTTTTTGTATAATAAAGGAAAATTTGGTATGGACTAGAAGTCCAATCATCTCAGATATCATATGACTATATGAGTTTTAAAGCTATGTTTATAGTAATTTCGAAAGATCGGAATTCATCTCCTGAAGAAGATATTTCCGAGGGGGAGATATATAATGATGAGCGTGGATGTACTCTTTTTTCCTTGTCATAGTTTTTCCCATAGGGTTTTTCTATGAAAAGTTTTTAACGAGACATCAAAGAACACGCAAATGATAGACACTTAAAGAGAAATAATCATTACAAATAATATATGAAAGTCTATCAATCTCCTAAATGTATATCATACATTGATGATATCGAGAGAAACAAAGAGAATGATTAAGATAAATCATCTGAAAGACCCATGAGTTGCATAAGAAAGGCGATTTACATGTTCTACAGATTCGTTCAAGTGAAGCTTTGGCGGACTTATTTTCCAGGACACTTCGAGTTAGTACTTTCAAGATGCAAGTTCAACATTTGGGTACGTCATCACAAAGATATCAAGTTATGCACTCATCAGAGGGAGAAATAGCGTGTTGCACTCTTTTTCCCTTAGCTATGGTTTTGTCCCAATTGGGTTTTCCTGGTAAAGTTTTTAGTGAGGCAACACCTTATGCGAATTATGAATAGTTTTACTATAATGGCATCCAAGGGGGAGTGTTATAAACCCATTAGATGGATGTCCATTATAGGTCCATATTCTATAACCTTCTAGACTTACCTCTTCTCCAAGTTGTACTTCCTCCCCAAGCTATGTATCCCTATATATATACTTTGTTCTTCTCATAGAATAATACACAACACCAATTCCTCTATTCTCTCTTCTCTCTTGTCTCTCAATCTCTCATTCATAACAACTTTCTATTTATAATTAGCATACTAACTATGTAATAAAATGAATAGAGTGGGTAACCAATGCAATAGCCGAGTCGACAATACTAACCTCTTGGAAAAAGAGCAAGCATGTGAGATATGAGTAATGTCATCTCCACCAAATTGTAGGGCTGTGTAGAGAAGAAGACACATTAAAACATATCCTACCTCGTCCGTTGATACACATTGGAAGAAAATATCAATTATATATCTTCAATTGTATAAATCTTTGACGATTTCAGTTGCAATAGTGCATGCTCTATGTTTTTCATCCGCTCCTCTTTTTGGATTTTTTCAATTGGTGTTACGAAGAATGAGCTTGAAGAGGTACATATCAATACAAGGGCTTGGTAAACGGAAGTGCGAGATTGTGGCGATGATGGTTGGTTTGATATTGCTCTATCATTGGTTCCCAATATTTTTAGCTGAGTCGATATACTGTAGGATATTAGGCTTTTTCTTGCATTGATTTTTATGTTGCTCATTTTAGTTTTGGAGTTAAGATGTGTCTTCAATTTTTTTTACTAGTTCCTCATGTGGTCTTAATCGAATAACATCATTCATGATTCATTCCCTCTGAAGTTTTCGTGAATCGATTAAGCGGTTTTTAGTCTTCTCCATTCGAAATAAACATCATGTTTAGTCAAGATTAGGGTTGTTTGTTATGTACATCTCATTGGTTCATTGTTGATTAGTATCGACATGTCTGGCATCATTTCCTTTTCAATGATCCTTGTCAGTTTTGGGATGATCCCTTTAGCCATCCTAAAGAAACGAAGGTACCCAAATTTCCGAAGTCTATTCACATAAAGAGAGGACATGAAGACCTCACAATTAGGTATTAACGGATATCTAGTGATGATTGATCCATTTTCGTTTTCAGGTTAGACCAGTTGGATAGTTTGAGTGTCATGGTTAGTTTGATATCATAATATCGCGATAGTTTTAGTCATGATTAGCAATTTTTTTCAGTGTTATTGTCTTTTGGCTCTTGAGACCCATGGTTAAGTCAGTCAAAATCTGTAAGCTTTGATTCTGATGTTACGAGCATTTATAAAACAATGTTTCGATATAAGCTCTAATAGATATTTTCATATAACAAAAAAAAAAGTTAGAATGAGTGAAACTATCTATCAGATCACGAAAACATTAAATTAGCTTTTTATTATAACTATAAAACATTGAATGATGGTAACCCTAAAAATATCGACTACAAGAAAACAAAAAATTGCGACCACCTGTTGCGAATTAAATTAGCGTTGTAAATCAGTCGAACCATTTTGAGATAAATTAAGTTGTAGCAAAATTGCGAACAATTACAACAATAATGCAAGAAGCTGGTATATCATCACAAAATTGGTCGCAACATTTGTAACTTTTTTTATCATTTTAGTAATTCTGACTCTTTTGTGACAATTTAGGTGGGTATGTTTAAGACGTTTAGAATGCTTTAAACTATTTTTCTGAAGAAAGTTAGTCGCAAAATAATAGTAAGTTAGTCGCAAAATAATAGTAAGTAGTAGCAAAATCTTAGAAAATTTTTGTAGTCGCTAAAAAATCTGTATTAAATTAGTAGCAAAATTTTCATAATTTATATAAATAGCAAACCGTTGGAAAAAGATTTCCGTAATACAAAATTGGTTGTTAGCTATAAAAGTTAACCCTTGTTGATGAACCATAAGACTGAAAGAGCTTCCTCATTTTCTATCCCATATAGATTGGATACATGATTTTTTTCAGAATTAGCCAGCTCTCTAGAGGTCCTGAAGGCATTTTTTAATTGTCTAAAGGCCAAGGGCTAGACGAATTTGATGAATGTGACGAAGGGATGAAAATATACCAGATTATAATACAGATGTTGAAGATTAATTTGGTAGTTTACAAATGTTTACTTTCATGTTTTGATCCACCTATATTTGCACAAGTCTTTACTTTCATGTTTCTAGGTACTTAACCCTTTTTAAGCTGTAAGTGTCCTATTTTCTACGATTCGTCGCAAATTCGTAACAAATCTTACAGTGAACTTTATATATATAACTAGATTTGTATACAAGCTGGGTGGACATTTCAAAAACGTTTATGATTCATGTTTCAGAACATTAATAAGTGTATGATTTAAAAAGTGTCTAAACTATATTTCACCTTTCTATTTATTTAACTTTCTTAAAATAAATAAATTGTAAGTGTGGTTTGCTACTGATACACAAAGACTAAACCATATATAACTACTGCAAATGCAGAACAATTGGTTGTATTAATGTAGGGATCAAATCCACGATGACCAAATATCACACTATGATTCTAAAGAGTGAAATTAAGATAAGACAGAAAGATGATGGTTGTTTGCAATATGAAGCTAGAACAACAAATAAAAACAATATAAAAACCAATTTAAAAAAGAGTTAGGTCAATGGTGATTCACATGAATTTAGAGATCATGAATCAAAATATCATTCAGGGAATAAATAAGCACAACTTTAAACTCAAACATGAACGTATAACTAATCCATTGTCATGGTATCAATTACTTTATCTAGCAACCTAAGATTTTAAATTGTCGTTTGAACTTAGAATTCTAAACAAACATTAATGATGAGGACAACAAATCTGAATGTGAGAGCAAAACATCTAATAAGGCTTGCAACTTCATGGGATTGGATTTAAGAAGAGCATATCTTAATTGAAGTATTTTCAGAGCAACATTTATTTAAGTGTTTTTGTCTCTCTTACTTGCAGTTTAGAGTTTGAATTTTGTTTCTCTAGATGCTCTGCATGTTAAACAATTCTTATTGACGTTTTTGATTTTTTTCTTTATATAACGAGGCTCATTTCATGAATAAAATATAAGTTGAGAGTTGAGTAAAAATCAGAGAGCTTTTCTCTTTCAAGATGAAATGTCTTAATATTTTTGGAGTTTCAGTTCATTGTATGTGATTCATTTGAACTAAACTTGTCAAGTTGTATCAAAGGCCTTGTCGTAGCTTTTGTGGTGCTATCTATCTACTTTACTATCCATTCCACTCGTCCGATTCTTCAAAGAGAGCCCCTCAACCAGTTGAAGAGTCACCATCAAATCCACTTCATTTCATCAACCATTCACTCGGATCTATAGAGAGTGCCCCTTTGGCCAGTTTTAGATTCACCACCCACCATTTTGTTTTTGTAATGCATGTGAACCAAAATTTAGAATTTATGCGTCGATTGACGTAAACTTTAATTAAACCGATGGATTTGGTTGAATTGTATGGTTTGGCTGGTTTGGATTATGTGAACCCTAGGGCTCGGGTATATAAAGGGTGAGCCACGTTTTGGTCGTGTTTGGTCAGAAAATCGGAGTGTTTACAGAGGGTTTGAGAGAAATTTGAGAGAAGAAGGATCCTTGCTGTTCCTTTGCGTTCTTGTTCATTGAGGCGTGATTGAGGCTTTGGAGGCAGTTATGTCCGGGTTTAGAAGAGGAGAGTAACGGCCAGTAAGGACAGATCAGATCAAAGCGAAACGTTTAGGTTAAGTTTTCCACTCTCTAATCTTGATATGGGAGAAAACGGTTTGTCAATCGGATGTGTATTCTAGGAGTTATCGTTTTTTTACTGAGAGGGGTTTGTCTATTTTTGGGTCTGCGATCAGTCCACTTCGAGGGAGGATTTCCGTTGAACCAGAAGGAGTCAGAAGACGAACTGCATACTGTTTGTTAGCTCTCTCTGTCTAGTTTACAGATCAGGTTTCCGATCATGATTCTGAAGGGTGTTTGGAGAAAGGATCGTGTTTGATCTGTGCCTTCGTGGAGAAAGAAGGAATTCGAATTGGAGAGTGTTAGGAGTCTCTAATTTAGTTGTTCTTCGTGTTCTTGTCTCTAATTCATTCCGAAATCAAGGTAAAAGCAAAGTGTGATCGTGGAATCATGGCTATGAAGAGGAAGATGATATAGGGTCTCGATTGTGTTGCTTTATCGTATTATTTAGAAACGTTAGGTTGCTGGTTTGATGAATTGGTTTATGTTGGTTATTGAATTGGTTACTGGATTTAATGATTAATTCGGTTGATTGATTTGGTTTGCCTTCTGCTGGTTTCATTGCTATTTGAGTGTGTTTGGTTGGATATTGAGAATTAATGTTTATGGGAATATTAATTCGAATCCAATGTAATTTTTTAAAAAAATGGGTCGGGTTGTTTCAGTTTTTGGATCCCTCACTTGGTTCCTAAATCAATTAATGAGCAGGTTCGATTTGTTCACAAATTGCTTTAGCATAAGCTTTCGTTGGCTAAAGACAATTTGCTCACCTATGTTCTATAAAGCAAAATACAACATTTTTGATGAATAGATTAAACCCTCAATCAGAGACTAAGTGATCAATTAAGTCTAAGCACTGAGTTCGACGATAGGTAAAGACAATAAATGATAAATCCCTATGTATGTCTAGTTCAATGATTCATAAATTCCCTTGAAACTTTAAACTTTAAAAATTACTCAAACATGAAAGCATATAACAAGGAGATGAATAAAAACTCATAATCAATAAGAATAGAAATTCAAGAGGAGTCAGAAATTTTCTCAATGATGTAGAGTCAGAAATTCGTCTCCTTAAAGCTTTCAAAACTCCAAAAGGCAAAAGTCTGAACAGAAAAAAAATCTAGCCTAAAATAGATAAAAACTCTAAATAAATAGGTAAAACACATTCTTGTTCAATTTTTTTGGCAAAACCAAGTCGAATTGCGAAATACTTCAAATATCCTTTTTCGCCGGTTTAAAGAAGTGATCGATAGATCCATAGAGTGATCGATCTATCCAACCTTAGATCGATCGATCTGATCTCTTTTCCTGCATCTACTTCTTCTGCTCGCCAGAATGATATGTATTCACTAAAACTTTCATAAGTTTTGATCGCACCGTTGGAATGACCTCACATTACTTTCCAATGCAAGCTGACTCAATTACATAGCTTGTATAAAATTATCAGGTCGATCCATTAGTGTAAAGTCATTCAAAGAGTGCTAAACGTTTGACCATGTTCAACTCTTTTGCTTCCATTCCTTATTTCTTTGCATTTGACTATATCCAAACGTGTTTTTATCTTGAAAAGGCTTTAAGAACATAGAAAATACTCAAAAAGCCTTTGAAAAAATTGGTTAAAATGTGTTATAAAAGCAATACATCATCTACCAATTTCCTAATATTCGTCGCAATTGTATAGCGATGTTATTACGTTTAATTTTATATTATTTTTTCTACAAAACTTTTACTACAACATGTCTAAGTCGCAAATACTTTGTAATGAATTTTATTTC
This sequence comes from Arabis hirsuta, assembly GCA_964056655.1. Taxonomy (NCBI): domain Eukaryota; kingdom Viridiplantae; phylum Streptophyta; class Magnoliopsida; order Brassicales; family Brassicaceae; genus Arabis; species Arabis hirsuta. The sequence continues at coordinate 18,440,686 of OZ053302.1, read as the reverse complement.
GTCGTAAAATATGCGACTAAACTGCGACAAACATCGATTTGCATCGAGCCAATTACGATGATTTGAATTTCATCGCAAGTTGGATAACAAAATGTGAGTTGCTAGGTCTTCGTGGAGTCGATTCCTAAAATACTACTTTAATTACTGTTGCACCTGTAGTAGTTTGATAGGATTAAAACCTGTGTTATCAAGTTTTTGGCACCGTTGCCAATAACACCTACACTTTTAGTAAAAAAAAAATTATTTTTTGTAGTGATCACTTCAATTGCACAACAAACCAAATAGTGTTTCAAAATTGAAATCCATATAGACCAAGTGTAATTCTGCCAATTTATAGGAATAAAACTAAAATGAGGCACAATAATAGTTTTTTTTTTTTGTTTTGAATGCAAGAATGTAAATAAAAAAAAAGGAAAACGATCTATTTCCCCACCATAAGTATGATATCCGCCTATATACTGCCCAAAATATTACCCCTCTCTATATGTCTCTGAAATTAAAGTTTCATACCTATATATCCATCAATTGGAAGTTAAATATCTATATACTCATAAATCTTATTTAGATCAGTTTTTGAGTAAACCCGAGACCAAACTGATATAACCAAATTTTAAACCGAACTTTGACCCGAACAGGAACCCGATCCGTTTAAAATCTCAACCCGAGTCTTTATTTGCCGAAGAAGACGAGATTTGGGTTTATTCCGAACCCGAATCGACGGAAATCAATATCTTCGTTGTCTTCCTTAACTCAATCGGAGCCTGATTTCTCATCCATGATTCGTAAGGAAAATCGCCGGCCGGTAAATTCGAACTTGCTTCCTCGGAGAACAGAGCTTACTCCACTGTCGACTAAGAGCAGAAACACCGCCGTTTTCGCCGGATCTGCGTCTTCCATGAGAGGAACCATATCAGTGAGTGCAGGAGGGAAGAAGAGCAAATGAGTGATGGGTATGGTGCGTAAGAGCTACGCGACCGTCGAAGATCTCAAAAAATCTCCATGGCTGTTGCTTCCGCCATCAACGGCGGCGGAGGAGGAGGAAGAAAATCAATCGCGGTGGTCGGACTGTTCTGGGTTACAGACAAATTTAATGATTCTTCGACATTGTGGCTTTAAATATTTTTTTTTCTTTCTACGATTTGATTGATAAAGATTTGTTCTTTTTCTGATTTTGGGTTTTTGGTGATTGATAGATATGTGATAGAACTAAAAGTTTGCGTAATTATCAGAAAGCTAATAAAATTGTAGTACAACAATTTTGACCATATCGTTGAATAGGGAATTACACAAATGCTATTGACAAAACATTACCTAGTTTGTTCTTCTTCACCAAATCTCATTTGCTTCGTCGCTGGTTTCTTCCCAATGTTTAAACGGTGTAGTCGGGTTTTTTTTAAATCCTAATTGGGTTATAAATCAGTTTAGTATTAACTCAAATGGTTAAAAAATAATTCTGAAACAGTAAACCGTACCTAACCAATACTTATGTGTTCTGAGATCTTGAACTTTCATCCGGGGGGTATATAGATATTTAACTTCCAATTGATAGACATATAGGTATGGAACTTTAATTTCAGAGACATATAGATAGAGGTAATATTTTGGGCAGTATATAGGCGGATATCATACTTATAATGGAGAAATAGATCGTTTTCCCTAAAAAAAAGCAACACAACGTAAACTTATCAACTAAAAGCGCTAGATCTTAGGGATTTATTGGAAGGGAACATCAGAATTGCAAATCATATAAACATGCAAGAAATTAATGAACCATCATTCTCGACATTAAAATTTTTTTTTATCGTAACAAATTCTAAACTATATACATAGATAATTTATACATAAATGATATTTTGAGTAAATAATATAATATTAGTTATATTTTTATAAAAATTTTAAAGTGAAAAATGAAAAGTGGTATTTCTAAAAAAGTTTTTTAAAAAACCGAGTCATGACACGAATAAAACATCTTATATGGCATGCTTATGAATCAACAATTAAGGCATGGACGCAACAATTTGTTTGTGGCTAAATGTTGACTGATTTAAGTTTGGAATAAAATCATGGTGTGGTTACTACTGAATGATCTAAATTGTATAAAGATTTTAACAAACAAACACAATTACTTTGTCTAAATTGATATGGTTATAACGCCCACGTTGAGAATCTAATTCAGACATATTAGCTGTTAGAATGGAATATGACTTTTTTCCCCCGTTTCCCTCAAATTAGTATCCAGTGAATTACAATCAAATATAGAATGGAGAAGAACAATCAGACATGACATGATCCGTCGTTGGCCTAACTCATTATCGTTATCACTGGGCATATGTGGAAGTTGATGAATCAATCAAATTGTGTGCGTGCACAGTGCATTTCGTGAAATTATTGTGATTTTGTATTATTATTTTTGTATCTAAACTCAATTAAAAAATATGAGAAATTTAAAAAAATACCACTTTTCAAGTGCCACTTCACAAAAATACACACTTTTAAAATCTTTACAAAAATGCCACTTTTTCAAAATTATTTTTTTATATTATTTATGTTTGGGTTAACTATTTTCTATTAGGGTTTAGTTATGAGGGTTTATGAGGTTTTAGGGGTCAAAACATTTTTTAGTGTTTAGATTTTAAGATATAGGGTTTAAAAATCTATAATTATTGGCATTTTTGCAAATATACACATAAAATGTGGTATTTTTGCAATTTTTCGATTAAATATATGAATTTAATCAAATACAAGTAAAATACAAAAAAAATAAAAATGTCAGACAGAAACAAAATTGCGATTGGTTCTTCTCTTTCTCCTGATTTTCAACCATAAAAATCGAATAGTATTTTAGGTTTCTTACAATTGTCCATCCATATATACAACTGTGCAGGGTATTTACAGTCGAAAATATACAAAAACAAACATATATATATTAAAATAAAATATAATTTATTGTTAACGTACATAATAGCAATATTGCTGTCACTACAAGAAACGCGTTATCTTACGTCACTTTTTTCTAAATTTGGCGTGGGTATTAAACTCACATAAAAATTAGGGGTGGTACGATTCCAGATATCTTGAAATTTCAGAGTATCCGAATTCGGATCCGAAATCGGATCCAAAATCGTCGGATCCGTGAAAAAACTATCCGGAATCGTTACCTCCGGATATCTGGGCTCTAGGAATCTTTCGTAAAATCAGGATATCCGCGGATATCCGGATTCGGATCCGGATCTGAAATTAATATTAAAAATAATTAAAATAATTAATAAATAAATAAAAATATATTTTTAAAAATTATTAGTTAATATTTTAAATGATATTTTTTCATTATAAATATAATTTATTATAAAAAGAACTAAAATCAATTTTTATATATTTATTTATATAAAATTAGTTTAATAGATATATAATATATATGGTTTTAATATATTTAATGCGTCCGGATCCGGATATCCGGACCTTAACATTTTGCTATCCGAATCTGGATCTTCTTTTCACGGATCCTAAATTTTACTATCTTTATCCGGATCCGGACTCCTCGGGTATCCTAATTTTCGGAGCGATTCGGAACGGATAACGAATCGGATCTCAGATAATAATTCCACCCCTAATAAAAATATTCACGTCGGTTGTCGAACCGTCTTAACTTTCTCCGACGTTAAATATATATACGTCACTTAGTTAAATGACGCGAAGTTTAACGTCCAAAGAATTGTCGTCGGTTGTTAATATCGGTTATACATCCGACGCCAAATCCATTATTCAATTATTATTATTTCGTTTGTTTTGTCAATGTGTATATTTTATGCTACTTTCTCAAATAAACTAAAAGTTTGAAACAACAATTGACCCATATCAAATTTCAATCAATAAAATATGTAGCTGTACATTAAAACATAAATATCTTGAAAAATACAAAACCTCAAAACATTCAAACAAGAATTGGCCAATTTTTAGTACTGAACATGAAGGCTACTATGAATCACTCTTCCAATTTTAGGCTGGAGTCTTTGTAAGCCATTTTTGCCTGCAATCAAAGATAAGAACAAACAATTTTATTTAAAATGGGCAGTTTAATAACTCTGGCATTCAATTTTTTGACAACTTTCATACAAGTATCATAGTAACTCAATCCCATATCAGATTCCAAGCTATATTAAGCTTCAATAAACAACTAATCTACTTAAAAGAATAGAAAACTAACCTTAAGTATTATACGTTCCACTAGGATGCAATAACTAGCTTAAAAGAATGGTCACTTTTGAAAGAAACAGAGAAGCCATAAACCATAAAAGTAAAGCATTTGATGAACATACCATTCTTTATCGAAATCCAGGTCAATTTGCATTGTTTGTCACGGTACTTGTCTGAAATCATAGATAAGTAATTACTATTTAGATTATTCAGGAAGTTAAAACAATTTAATATTGACCATAAGAAATGTGCACTTACTTGGGGTTGAATCCTTAAAACCAGAGTATGAAGAGCAGAAGCCACTGTATCAACCTTATCTTCAAGTCTTTCAATCTCAACCATCTCTGTATCAACCTTATCTTCAAGTCTTTTCACGTAAGACTTAATCTCAACCATCTCAGCAGCACTTGGTGTTTGCGTTTCCAATCTCTTAAAGTATTTGGATGGTGTCGGGCCATGTCCTACACATCGAACTCTTCCAGAATGTTCGGGACCAAATACTTGTTCAAATGCATCCTTTGAACCAAATACTTGTTCAAATGCTTCATTTTTAATATTCTGATTCATAATAAGCTTATCCTTTGAACCAAATACTTGTTCAAATGCGTTGCTTCAAGTTTCTACATCAATGCTGACACGGACACTTTATCATGTCTGTCTTCATATTACCAAATGCAAAATCCAGGAAATTTTTAACTCCCATCATGTAATCTTGAGATAAACGATGTTTTGTCATCCAAGACTTATCCCTTTTAAAACCAGTCTACGAATACAGTAAATCAATCATCAATATTTTGCAGATAAAACTTCAATCAAATATTCCTACCACACTATGTTGCTGGAAATAAAAACAAGTACGCATAAATTCTAGTAAAAACACAAAAAAAAAAAAAGAGGTAGCTGAATTTCCAGAATAGTTTTTGCTATACAATCATCAGAACAATTATATCATGAGATTTTTGGAATTAACTGCTCTAATTCCCTAATGTTAAACACAAATACGGTAAAACCATTCAAATTTCCCCCAAAATTAACCTAATCATTTACGCAAAATTCAGATTATGCAAAAGAAACTAACCAAAATCAAAACACTAAAATTACACACAGAAATTTAAGATTCACCACTGAAGATTATCAAAGACAGAGAGCTAAATCGTAGCAACACACAAATTCAATATATATTACCTGGGAAATTCTCTGAAATTTGAGTTTCACTGCTCCAAAAACCTTGACCCCAAATTTACTTCACGAATCCACTCTCCTTCAACGAAATGTGTAAAATAGATGTTAGAATTGGTTATATACAGAAAATCCGAGGGTTATATACAGCAAATCCGAACAAATCCGAGCTATTGGAGGATAAATCCGAAGCAATTTATACAAAAATTCGAAATCTAAAGGAAGTAATTCGAAATCTGTTCAGAAGTTACCTTGAAATAAAATCTCGAAAGCGAAATTTGAGACTTATCCTCGAAAGATTCTACACAACTATATGAATCGCAAAGTGACGAGAAGCTCAAAAGAAATTTTGGAAGCGTTCGAGTCCGTATCGCATACTCCGCAAACCTTTTTTTTTCTTTTTCTTTTGTCAGACTATTCATAAAAAAAATATTCATAATAAAGAAAAAGATAAACAATGTATCCTTTTTACTCAGTTATTAAACGATGTCGGTTGTATAAGCGACGTTAAATCCTTTACAATTTACATAATAATAACAATATTGGCATATTGCTATAGATAAATATTTGAAAAATTTACTATTTTTTTTATTGTTGAAATAACATATTCTGTATTTTTTTTTATTTCATAATACCAAAATTGTCTTTGGCAGACTTTGCCGAGGTATTGGTAGATTCTGCCGAAACATTGACAGAGTCTGCGTATTTTTAGATATTAGCAGAGTCTGTCAATAATTTGGTAGAATCTGTCAATATCTCGGCAGAGTCTGCCAATACCTCAGTAGAGTTTGCAGACTCTGTCATTGTTACGGCAGACTCTGCTAATGTTCGGTAGACTCTACCAATGTTTTGGCAGAATTTGCGTATTTTAGATATTGGCAAAGTCTGTCAATACATCGGTAAAATCTGCTAATGTTTCGACAGAATCTGCCAATATCTCGACAGAGTTTGCGAAGAACAATTTTGGTATTATAAAAAAAAAAAAATTTAGAATAAGTTATTTCAGCAATAAAAAAAATAGTAAAATTATTCTAACTATTTAAAAAAAAAAGTAGGTTATTCTAACTAACCTTCCTAAATATTTCTCTAAATTGTTTACTTTTTCTTATTTGTCATCAAATATAATAAACTTTTTGTTTAACAATGAAGTACAAACTCCTTATTTTTCAAAAAAAAAACAATGAAGTACAAAAATATACGAAGAATGGCGATTGGATGTTCAAGGTATACACGCAACTAATTGATTTGTTTTTATCGTCTCCCACGTGGAATTAATCACCGGCGTGTTTTCCGACCATTCGCCGCCGACGAGACGATATATACTAATTATATTAAACGACGACGTGGAGATTTTGATGACAATAACGTGTCAGAATGAGCACCCGTCCGGCACATGATCCACCTGACAAACCGCACGTGATGGAAAAGAGGCCAATCAGATAATTTAATTATATTCCTTCTATTATATAATAAAGATTGATATTTTGAATTTTTTTTTCCATAACTTGGTGTTTAAAATTTTTAAATGATATTTCTGTTAATTAATGTTAACAAAACTGCAAAATTCAAGAAAAACTAATTAAAAATATTTAATATTTTTAAAAAATAATGCATTAATAACTTAAAACTAATTTTTTCTTAATTTGTATGTACAAACCAAAACATCAATTTTTACGGAACAGAAGAAGTAGCAAATTGTGAGTTTTTTTTTTTTGAAAACGAGAGGGTAATCCGGGTTTTGTACCATTCCGCTAATCTTTTCTTGAATAAAGGTAGTCATCGAGTAACCCACTCACCATATTTTCTAATGAATATAAAACGTGTCACCATTTCAACTACAATGAACCTAAAATGGATAAATAATTTCGCGTTTAAAGGAAATTGAATTCTGGTCTAAACCTATAAAACAACAACTTTTTCAAAAGGAAACCACTATCCCATCATCATTTTGTTGTGTGTGTTTTTCTTTTGATATGAATTTCATTTTTATTGAAAATCAGACAGAGATTAGCAATTACATCCACTTTACTTATTGACAACTCAACCAAATTTTATTGTATATTCTCCACTTATATTATGATTCAATAAAAAGCATATGGTTGATACCTACGTTGCATGGAATTGGAAGTGGGTGCGCGGAACCGAAAACGTATAGAAGTGTGGAAACGATTTTTAATAAAAGATTAGGAAGCGGATACATGTTAGAAGTACTTATACACATATATGTATATATATTATTCTAATTAAATATCATACTATATTTAAAATATGTTAAGAAATACATAAATTCTATACATTTTGTATAACTCAACAAAAAAAATCAAAATAATATGATTTAAAATCAAAAATCTTTTTTTGTCACATTTAAAATCAAAAATCTAAATTACCATCTTCATTCTCAATTTTTTTTAATTCCATCACCAAACTCAAATCTTCCAAAATAATCTCACTCAAAACACTATTTCTAGACAAGAGTATTTATAGATAAAAAAATGAAATTAGTTTGTATAAAGGTCAAAGTATTAAATTAATTTTCAGTTTTATTTTGTATTTATAAAATGAGACATATCAAAAACAGTTTACTTTTCCTATTTATTTACAACACAATTTTTAAAAATGGATTGCGCAAGCTTCCAATGTGTTTTTAGAGGGGGGTGTTTTTAGAGGGGGATGTTAGGCTTTCAAACCCATGTCCAACTCTCCGATTAGTATGATATTATCCGCTTTGACCCCAACTGACAAAGTCCACATGGATTTATCTTTGGATTCCTTCCCAAAAGACTGCATACTAATTAGAGTTGCACATTTCTTATATATTAGACATATCTTTTCTAAAGTTCTGATGTAGAACTTGGATTGATATCCCAACAACTATTCCCTCAAACCAAGAACCATATAAACGTATGGTCTACATTCAGCGAAACTTGGCACCCATCTTGTACTGCATGTACTCTTTACCTAACCCTTGGGACACCATTTTGAATACTTTCAATACAAGATCCATGCACCCTTATCGCGAGCTCACCTTTTTGGGGGCTCTCCCCCCCACATCGAACATGGAGTCCAACCCACTTCTCTAGGTCCACTTTTTCCAAACCTAGGTTCTAATACCATTTGTTGGCTTTCAAACCCATGTCCAACTTCCATATTAATATGATAATGTCCGCTTTGAGCCCAACTCACAAAACTCGCACAGATTTATCTATGGGTTTCTTCCCAAAATGATTTATACTAATTAGAGTTGGATATCTCTTATATATTAGTCAGATCCTATCTAAACTTTCGATGTGGAATTTGAATTGATATTCCAACATGGAGTTTTTAGAAGCGACATGGAATCGGGCTTCCAAAAGCTGGTGAAAGATTTAGATTTCGATTCTGAAGCGGAAAACTTTCGACGAAGCTTCCGTGCTACCTAGGTTGACACACATATAATCTAAAAGATATAATTATTTATACATGTAATGTGAAAACTAAGTCATGAATTTGCTCTGTCCAAGATTTTAAACCATGATCGATCAACTTTTTTACCCAGAAATTTAAATGAATATACGTTTTTTTCTTAACGAAACTCGTGATTTATTATCAAATAATAAAATATTAGTCCATCGAAACGTGTAATGTTCATCGAACCCACCATATGCTTCAGATCATGATTAAGAAGTTCCCAACCATGCAAAATGTTTTTCTAGAAAAATCAACCTCTAAGAATTTAAACTCAACGTCATATTTTTTCTTGGACTGAAAAACCCCAAAATGAAAGAAGAAGTCGAGGAATGCCTCACAAAAGAAAAGAAAATATAATGGATAATAAGAACTGAGAGGAAAGGACGAAAGCGTCGATCTTTATAAAATAAAAGAACAATTCAAGAAGCGGATCCTCAATGCCTTTAACACCCTCTTGGATCGTAGTACAGGCCATCAGTGCGCATCGAACAACACCCTTACGAAAAAGAGGCAATTTAAATGGGAGAGAGCAAAAACGACGGTAAGAGGACAATGCTCCAAAGTGAAAGACCGGCGACAGAGCGGTTGAAGGAGCTTATCATCCTGAAAAATTGATGTGCCGTGGCTGTCTTGATATGCCACTCCTGGAAGAGAAACTAGGACAACTCCTTGCTATGCCACTCGAATTAGGGAAATTATGAAATGCAACAACATTGTGCAACAATAATGTGAAAAATGAATCATTATCTTCTATATATTAATTAAGAAAACAATAACTATAAATTCTATGTGTCGTTTAAATAGCGATTTAAGGGACAAGTCATTTGATTTAACAAATCAAAATTATATGTCATGGTGGAGATCTCTACCTATTCTTATTAATTTTATAACATAAGTTTATTATTACATGTTTTACAAATCTAAGTCTAAATAATAAGTTCATTAATACTTACCAATGTTTTTTTGTCGCAATGAAAATCAGTTTTAAATCATTTTCATATATTTTAATCAATTTTATACATAACAATATGTTTAATTTTATACATAACATTATTTTTGATTAAAAATTAACTTTATTACATATATGCACAATAAATATCATATGTATATAGATATTAGAAATCATATATTTTGGGAACATTTGCAAAAATGTCATTTTTTGTGTCCACATTTGCAAAAATACTATTTTTGATGTCCATTTGCAAAAATACCACTAATCATGATTTTTTTAGAGCCTAAATCTTAAAATTCTAAACCCTAAAAAATCTTTTGACCCCTAAAACTCTTTAAACCTTCAAAACTAAACCCTAATACAACATAGTTAACCCAAACATAAATGATATAAAGAATAAATAATTTTGAAAATGTGACATATTTGTAAAGTGACACTTGAAAAGTGCCATTTTTTGAAAATTTTCTATATTTTGTTATACAATTTTAAATATTTAAATTGATTAGTCATTAGGATATTTAATCATACGATCTCGCGATTGCCACGAGGGAGTCAGAATCTAGTTGTAACGCGCGTGAACCAAAAAAGAGATTTTTTTGGGCATGTGTGTTGATCCACGAGGAAAAATCAGACCGACGGTTTCGGTTTCTGATTTGCCGGTTTGGGGAGCGGTTTAGGAGACACCCTAGGTGAAACAACCCAATTTTTTTTTTTTTTTTTTTAATACGATAAACGAGAATTAGTATTCCCATAAATACTAATTCTCCAAAACAATTCAGCACAACAATGTAACAGTAAAAAAAAAGGACAGCGGTTTAACACAAACAACAAACAGCGTCAGAACGAAAACAGGAAGTAAATAAACACACAATGATGAGACCCTAGATCATCTCCTCTTCATAGCCGGATTCCACGATCACACTTTATCTTTACCTGCATCACATGGTTATAAGAGATGCGTGAGTATTATCATAAATACCCAGTGGTACGATCATCCTATCTACTTGGCTAGATGCACGGGTAATGGATACCAAACGGTCAAACAAGCAAAAAGTCAACCCCGAAAAGTCAACCCCGAAAAGTCAACCTCGAAAAGTCAACCCCAAAAAGTCAACCTTAAAAGTCAACGCAAGTCAACCACAAACCACGATACCTACGTTGATCTCAACACTAAAAACGCCCCAAACAAGCATTAATCGATCAACAGTCAACACGAAAACTCAACCCCGAAAACTCAACACAAAAAGTCAACCCCAAAAAGTCAACCCTAAAAGTCAACGTAAGTCAACCACAAACCACGATACATACGTTGATCACAACACTAAAATCGCCCCAAACAAGCATTAATCGATCAACAATTCAACTCAATTCGCAATCAAACGCACCAATTACCCGTAAAAACCATAGTCACGCACTCACCTCGCTTCGGGACCGATAACTCGCGATAGACTCCACCAAAACACGATCGGAAACCGGCTCTGGAAACTAGACACCGAGAGCTTTCCAACGGTGTATAAAGCGTCTCCTAAATCTAAGCAGTTCGACGGGAAAACAGCTCGCAAACTCGTTGATCGGAGCTGAAAACAGAGATTTCAGAAACAACCCACTGACTTTTAAAAGTATACAGAGAACGGAGGTCACCTCTGATTAAATCGAACTTGGTGTCTATAGAAAGCTAAGACTCAGGGCTTTCCAATGATATCTAGATTGTCTCCTGTATCCTTACAGAACGGCAGTAAATAAGCCCGTAAGTTCGATGATCGGAACTGGAAACAGGAACGACACATTGAGCTTAAAAGAACACAGAGAACGGATAATACCTCGTAATCAAGATCGGAAACTTGATTTGAAAACTAGACAGAAATAGCTAAACAACGGCATATAGATCGCCCTCTGATTCTTTCTGGTTCGACGGAAAACCTTCTTTGAACTGGACTGATTGCAGAAACGAGCTGCAGAAACCTCTCTCAGTAAAACGACCATAACTCCTAGAATACTCAACCAAATGACAAGCGGTTTCTTCCTAAATCAATCTAAGAGAGTGAAGAACTTACCCTAAAAATCTCAGTCGGATCCGATCAGAACGCCTTTTCCGTTCGTCTCCCACAAAACCGGACAGATTCCTCCACCTCTCTCTCTCTCTTCTCCTCTCCCTTTCTTCTTCTCCCTCTCTTTCCCACGTTCTCTCTCTGCTTCCTTTTCTCAAAGTCTGATTCCTCTCCTTTAATAAATCAGCCACTTCCCCATGTTCCCCACTAACAAATCCCCCACTAACACCTACTAACAAGATTCCCCCTAACACCTACAAATACTCATTAACAAATTCTGATTTTTCTCTCCAAAAATAAAACTACCCAGTCGATTCAAAACGAGCTGGTCGATCGACACCCGAACTAATAATACACATTTGGTTCACGGGCGTTACAATTCTCCCCCACTAACACGGATTCGTCCTCGAATCACGCAACACCGTCTCTCTACGGCTCGCCTTCCTGGCCAAAACCCGTCCAGCACTCCAAGATTCCCAACCAGTCTTATACCAGAAACACGTGTCACCGTCACACTACGGTAAACACCCTTGGTTAACACAACCCTGTCACCCCACAACTCGCCCTCCTGGCCAACATAAAATCCTGTCCCACTGTACTCGCGATCAACCTCAATCCATACACCACTCCGCCACCCTAGGGTTCACTTCCGAGCCGCAACCTGATCAGATTTACCCGAAAACATATACGATGCAACGTTCTTAATCCGGATTAGGCCTGTCCGTTTGTTTGCGCAACAATCAAACAAGAACATGAACAACCAACCGTAGACCTAAAGTTAAACCAAAGGCGCTACATCTGCTACCAGGGTCATCTGAATCGAAGTTCCGATCATAGGCGAAACCCTAGACTAGATGCCACTCCACAATCTACTCAACAATCCCTGAAACTCCTCCAGTCTCATAATCACGATCACGTTCAGGCACTATTGCTCATAGCTCATACTCATACTCATACTCATACTCATACGCATACTCATACTCATACGCATATACAGCCCACCGTATCTACTCGCAGGATCGTCACCCTTTGAGCTACGGTGCGCAGGGGACCCACTATCCCCCGTGTATATGCCGGGACCCACTATCTCTGGGTATATGCCAAGATCCACTATCTCTGAGTATATGCCGAGACCCACTATCTCTGAGTATATGCCGAGACCCACTATCTCTGAGTATATGCCGAGACCCACTATCTTCTGAATAAACATACCGAGACCCACCGTCCCCCTCACCGAGACAATAGCCTGAAACGTGTATAAAAAAAATCACTTGTCGACCTACATGACCCCACTAGTCACATGTCGACAAAACTCGCATCATGACACCAAGATTAACAAGAATACACCATGTTATTAAATCATCAACAATGTATAATCGTTACAACCCAAAACGAAAATACAACTCATAAATCCCTCGCGTACAAGTTTGAAACACAACAAAACTCAAGCCTCCGCTTGCTTCTCGAACCACTTCGCGAACTTTGCCTTCATACTTGCCTCTGGTTCCCAAGTCTCCTCCTCAACACTATCACAGTCCCACACGACTCTCACCTATGGTATCCTCTTCCGGCGTAGAACCTTGACTCTCCTCTCGAGAATCCTCACAGGTCTCGCTGCCAACGTCATGTTGGACTGAAGATCCTCCGGAATCCTAGCCAACACCACCTCAGACTCATGTAGACACTTCCGCAGCATCGATACATGGAATACCTTATGAAACGCTCTCATACTCTGAGGTAACTCCAACCGATAAGCCACTGGTCTAACCCGCTCCACCACCCGGAACGGACCCATAAACCTTGGACTTAGCTTATTCTCCGAAATGGATCTGTTAGGACCCCTCAACATCGCTACCTTGAGATACACCAGATCTCCCAGCTCAAACTCCAGCTCTTTCCGTCTCTTATCAGCATAACTCTTCTGCCGATCCTGAGCCTCTCTCATGTTCAGCCTCAAGACACAGATCTTCTCTGTCGTCTCCTGAAAAAAAATCCGCACCAAACATGCTCCTCTCCCCCACTTGAGTCCAGCACAACGGTGTCCTACATGGCCTCCCATACAGAGCCTCATATGGAGCCATCCGAATACTCTCCTGGTATGAGTTGTTGTACGCAAACTCAACCAGGTTCAGATGATCCGCCCAATGACCACCATAATCCAGCACGCACATCCTCAACAGGTCCTCTAAAGTCTGAATAGTCCTCTCCGACTGTCCATCTGTCTGAGGATGATAAGCCGTGCTCATGTGTACCTTAGTGCCTATCTCTGCCTGAAACGCCCTCCAGAACTCAGACGTAAACCTTGGATCCCTGTCTGACACAATACTCGCTGGCACCCCGTGCAGCCTCACTATCTCACGCACATACTTCTTAGCCAACACCACCGTCCCATCGGTCTTTTTGATGGCAAGAAAGTGTGCTGACTTGGTCAGACGATCCACAATCACCCAGATCGCATCATACGTCCGTGACAACGGCAACCCCGTCACGAAGTCCATGGTAATCATATCCCACTTCCACTCGGAAATAGGCAAACTCTGCGACATACCACTCGGAACCTGATGCTCAGCCTTCATTAACTGACACACGTTGCATGCTGCAACCTAGTTAGCTACCTCTCTCTTCATCCCGACCCAGTGATAATACCGCTTCAGATCACGATACATCTTGGTTGCCCCCGGATGAATCGATAACATGCTCGCATGAGCCTCACGCAAGATCTCTTGCCTCAGATCCTCATCCTTGGGTACACAAACCCGTCCGTTCACCAGTATCGTCCCATTTGCCGAGACCATATACTCTGAACCTGCAACCCTAGCAGCATCAATCAACATCGGATCCAACTCCTGAGCTGCTCGAATACGACTCAGCAAATCTGCTTGGTTAGCTACCTCTAACCCCAACGGCTCCTGTGAGATCACGCACAACCTCAATGTACTGAACTCACATGCTAACTCCTCCAAATCCCGCACATGAGCCAAAGCAACTCGCTTCCGACTCAAAGCATCAGCCACCAGATTAGCCTTACCTGGATGGTACCCAATCTCCAGGTCATAGTCCGCGACTAACTCCATCCAGCGCCTCTGTCTCTGGTTCAGATCCGGCTGAGTGAAGAAATACTTTAGATACGACCTCCAAATTTTTAGAGCGAAAATCACCGCAGCCAACTCCAAATCATGGGTAGGGTAGTTGCACTCATGCTTCCTCAACTGCCTCGAAGCATACGCAATAACCTTTCCCTGCTGCATCAGGACACAACCCAGACCAAGTCCTGAAGCATCTGTATACACCACATATGGCTCACCCGGCTCGGGTAACGCCAAAACTGGTGTACTGGTCAACATCTCTTTCAGCTTCCCGAAACTCTCCTCACAAGCCGAAGACCAAACAAAAGGGACATCCTTCCCGGTCAACCTCGTCATCGACTTAGCCATACTCGCAAACCCCTTGATGAATCTCCGATAATAACCTGCCAACCCAAGAAAACTCCTGATCTCAGTGGCATTCATCGGTCTAGGCCACCCTCTGATAGCCTCAATCTTAGCCGGATCCACCGACACTCCGTCTGCAGACACAACGTGGCCAAGAAAGCTAATCTCCCTCTGCCAGAAACTGCATTTACTAAACTTCGCAAACAGCTTCTGCTCCCGCAGCTTACCCAAAACTACTCTCAGATACAACTCATGCTCCTCAGGATTCTTCGAATACACCAAAATATCATCGATAAAGATGATCACAAACACATCCAGATACTCCTGGAATACCCCGTTCATCAACCGCATGAACGCTGCTGGTGCATTCGTCAAACCAAAAGGCATCACCACAAACTCAAAATGCCCATACCTTGTCCTGAAAGCAGTCTTCCTCACATCTGCTTCCTCAATCGGAATCTGATGGTACCCCGAAGCCAAGTCGATCTTGGAGAACCAGGTAGCCCCTCGCAACTGATCCAACAACTCATCAATGCGTGGCAGAGGGTACCTGTTCTTCACGGTGACTCGGTTAAGTCCCCGATAATCGATGCACAACCGGAAACTACCATCTTTCTTCTTCACAAACAACACCGGCGCTCCCCACGGTGAAACACTAGGCCGAATAAAACCCTTATCCAACAAATCATCCAGCTGCTTCTTCAGCTCTGCCATCTCTGCTGGAGCCATACGGTAAGGTGCCTTAGATATCGGAGTAGTCCCGGGTTCCAACTCAATAACAAACGGATCCGACCGCGATGGCGGTAATCCCTCCAATGACTGGAACACATCCTGGAAATCCCGAACAACTCGAATATCCTCAACTGCAACCCCTCCAACAGACTCAGGCAACACTATCGTTACCAGATACGCCTCGCAGCCCTTGAGAAGCAACTGTTCGGCCTGTATCGTGGAAATCACAAGACTCCCAGAAGTCGGTCTCACACCCTGAAACACCAACCTCCCCGTCTCTCGCTCAAACACAACTCGCCCTCGGTGGCAATCCAGATGGACCCTGTAACAATCCAACCAATCTATACTGAGGATAACAATGTACAGCTCCACCGGACTGATGATCAGATCTGCTGGCATCAACTCTCCCGCCACCAGAGCCTCCACGCCACGAACCCGCCCAAAAGTAGCTAACGAGTTACCACCCGCAACCTTAACTACTCCGAGCTGCTCCCCGGAATCACTCTGGATCCCGCTGCTCTCTGCACACTTTGGCGTAATAAAGTTATTCGTTGCTCCCGAATCAAACAACACGTGGGACTCATACCCGCCCACAACTAAGGTCCCTGCACAATCCCATGTGCATCAGAACCCTACCATTCTAGCATAGACTCACAATTTCCCAACAGACAAAAACTCATACAACTACGAATTTAAAAAGTCAAGTTCGGAAATACCTGTGATGGGTCTGGCGCTAGAACCGCCCGCCTCCGCAGACGTAAACACACGCGGTGCCGCTGGGATCTGAGATAACGGCTGCACTGCCAATGGCTGCACTACGGCCACTGCCAACTGCTGCAGCTTCGGACACTTTAGGCTTAATATGCCCCGTCTCTCTGCAGTGGTAACACACCCGCGTATCCTGGACCCCGACCCGCACATCCCGAGTCCCGGTCCTCTTCGGACAGCTCGTCACACGATGGGACATGCTCCCACACCCGAAGCATCCCAAACCACCCTGACTGGCCCCTGAAGTGCTCTCCCACTTCCTCTTATGTTCCTGAGCAGGCTTGCCCTGAACTCGTCTGCTGCTGAGATCTCATCGGCTGCTGCTGCTGCACCGGTGGACTAACCACCACAACTTGCTCCCCGAGATCCTCCTCGATCACAGCAGCCATCTCAACCAGCTCCGCCCTCGTGGCGAACTTACTCGCCCTACAGTGAGTCCTCAAATCTGGACGAAGTCCTCGCAAGAACCTCCTAACCTGGGCATCCTCGCCCTCTATGCCTCTCCCTGCATGTACCAGAAGTCGACTGAACTCCAAATCGAACTCTCTCACTGACCGATCTCCCTGAGTCAGGTCCAAGAACCTAGACTCCAAACGGTCCACCGCCTCCTGCGGGAAATACTGGGCGTTAAACTCCGCCAAGAAATCCTCCCAGACCATCTCGGCCTGCACTCTCCTGGCCTCCACACCTCTCCACCAGAGATGCGCATCACCCTCCAGATAATGCACCGCCAGATCTACTCTGTATCCTTCCGGACACCTGATGGAGCGAAAATTACGCTCTAACCTCATCCGCCACCCATCAGCCTCCTCAGGCCTAGCACCTCCAGAGAAAAAATGCAGTACCAATCCGCTGCATCTGCTCCATCATCCTCAGATAAGATGGACGCTCCTCTACCCCAGCCAATCCTGGCTGCACCCCAGCCAACCCTGGCTGCACCCCAGCCATACCCGGCTGCACCCCAGCCAACCCCGGCTGTACCCCAGCCATACCCGGCTGCACCCCAGCCAACCCCGGCTGCACACCAGGAGCATGACCCGGAGCAGGCACCACACCCGGTAACCTCTCCAGAATCATCTGTAGTAGATCCGCCAGACGATCATCTCGATCCAGGGCAACGCCTACGGCAGCACCCCCACCAGGGCCCACCGCACTGCCAGCTACACCGGGACATGCACCAGCCCCTCCAGCCCTCACACTGGAACCCGTAGCTGTCACACCCATGGACCCTTCCTGAAACGCCTGCGAGTCAGCTACTCGCTCATGCGTAGTCTCCTGGGACACCCACGTGGCAGCAGACTCACTCCCAAATCTCCGCCCACGTCCACGCCCAGCATGATCACACTCTGCCCTACCAATGGCAGAACTCTAGTATCTCTAACAATTCCTCTTCTCAACCAGAAGCAGAAACTAAGCATACTAGAAAGCATAAGAGGTCAAACAACACATACCGTGGAATCTCTTGAAGGCTCGGAGAAGATGATCTAGGACTCCATACCCACACAACAATCAATTGACTAACTCGCATAATCAATTAATTAACTAGCCCTAGAACCGCTAGGGCTCTGATACCAAAATGAAACAACCCAATTTTTTTTTTTTTTTTTTTTTTTTTTTTTTTTTTTTTTAATACGATAAACGAGAATTAGTATTCCCATAAATACTAATTCTCCAAAACAATTCAGCACAACAATGTAACAGTAAAAAAAAAGGACAGCGGTTTAACACAAACAACAAACAGCGTCAGAACGAAAACAGGAAGTAAATAAACACACAATGATGAGACCCTAGATCATCTCCTCTTCATAGCCGGATTCCACGATCACACTTTATCTTTACCTGCATCACATGGTTATAAGAGATGCGTGAGTATTATCATAAATACCCAGTGGTACGATCATCCTATCTACTTGGCTAGATGCACGGGTAATGGATACCAAACGGTCAAACAAGCAAAAAGTCAACCCTGAAAAGTCAACCCCGAAAAGTCAACCTCGAAAAGTCAACCCCAAAAAGTCAACCTTAAAAGTCAACGCAAGTCAACCACAAACCACGATACCTACGTTGATCTCAACACTAAAAACGCCCCAAACAAGCATTAATCGATCAACAGTCAACACGAAAACTCAACCCCGAAAACTCAACACAAAAAGTCAACCCCAAAAAGTCAACCCTAAAAGTCAACGTAAGTCAACCACAAACCACGATACATACGTTGATCACAACACTAAAATCGCCCCAAACAAGCATTAATCGATCAACAATTCAACTCAATTCGCAATCAAACGCACCAATTACCAGTAAAAACCATAGTCACGCACTCACCTCGCTTCGGGACCGATAACTCGCGATAGACTCCACCAAAACACGATCGGAAACCGGCTCTGGAAACTAGACACCGAGAGCTTTCCAACGGTGTATAAAGCGTCTCCTAAATCTAAGCAGTTCGACGGGAAAACAGCTCGCAAACTCGTTGATCGGAGCTGAAAACAGAGATTTCAGAAACAACCCACTGACTTTTAAAAGTATACAGAGAACGGACGTCACCTCTGATTAAATCGAACTTGGTGTCTATAGAAAGCTAAGACTCAGGGCTTTCCAATGATATCTAGATCGTCTCCTGTATCCTTACAGAACGACAGTAAATAAGCCCGTAAGTTCGATGATCGGAACTGGAAACAGGAACGACACGTTGAGTTTAAAAGAACACAGAGAACGGATAATACCTCGTAATCAAGATCGGAAACTTGATTTGAAAACTAGACAGAAATAGCTAAACAACGGCATATAGATCGCCCTCTGATTCTTTCTGGTTCGACGGAAAACCTTCCTTGAACTGGACTGATTGCAGAAACGAGCTGCAGAAACCTCTCTCAGTAAAACGACCATAACTCCTAGAATACTCAACCAAATGACAAGCGGTTTCTTCCTAAATCAATCTAAGAGAGTGAAGAACTTACCCTAAAAATCTCAGTCCGATCCGATCAGAACGCCCTTTCCGTTCGTCTCCCACAAAACCGGACAGATTCCTCCACCTCTCTCTCTCTTCTCCTCTCCCTTTCTTCTTCTCCCTCTCTTTCCCACGTTCTCTCTCTGCTTCCTTTTCTCAAAGTCTGATTCCTCTCCTTTAATAAATCAGCCACTTCCCCATGTTCCCCACTAACAAATCCCCCACTAACACCTACTAACAAGATTCCCCCTAACACCTACAAATACTCATTAACAAATTCTGATTTTTCTCTCCAAAAATAAAACTACCCAGTCGATTCAAAACGAGCTGGTCGATCGACACCCGAACTAAAAATACACATTTGGTTCACGGGCGTTACACTAGGGTTGTATAAAAGGGTTGGAACAGACGCGTTTTGGTCTCATTTTGGCCGAAAATCAGAGAAAGAGGAGGATTCGAGAGAGAATCAAGAGAGGTTGTGAGTTGTGTGTGATTGAGGGTGAATGACAGCTTCTGTTCGAGTGTTTGAGAGGGCAAACGGCTGGGCAATTCGAGGAGGATTGAGGTGAAACTTTGAGGGTAACTTCTCCGATCTCTGGTCTCGATATGGGCGAAATCCGTTTGTCATTTCGTTGAATATTCGTTGAGTTATGGCTGTTTGAACTCGATAGGGTTGTGCAGACTTGTTGCTGCGATCAGTCGGCTTCGGGAAGGCTTTCTGATCGAACCAGAATGACTTAGGAGACGATCAGACTATCTGTAGAAAGCTCTCTCTGTCTAGTTTCTAAATCAGGTTTTTGATCCTGATTCTGAGGTATTATACGTTCTCGGTGTGTTTTCAAAGTCAGTGTGTCGTTCCTATCTTCTGAAATCCTAATTCGGTTTAGGTGATTGTTGGAGGAGACGAACGGCTAGACAACTCCTTGCTATGCCACTCGAATTAGGGAAATTATGAAATGCAACAAGATTGTGCAACAATAATGTGAAAAATGAATCATTATCTTTTATATATTAATTGAGAAAACAATAACAATAAATTCTATGTGTCGTTTAAATAGCGATTTAAGGGACAAGTCATTTTATTTACAAATCAAAATTATATGTCATGGTGGATATCTCTACCTATTCTTATTAGTTTTATAACATAAGTTTATTATTACATGTTTTACAAATCTAAGTCTAAATAATAAGTTCATTAATACTTACCAATGTTTTTTTGTCGCAATGAAAATCAGTTTTAAATCATTTTCATATATTTTAATCAATTTTATACATAACAATATGTTTAATTTTATACATAACATTATGTTTGATTAAAAATTAACTTTATTACATATATGCACAATACATATCATATGTATATAGATATTAGAAATCATATATTTTGGGGACATTTGCAAAAATGTCATTTTTTGTGTCCACATTTGCAAAAGTACCATTTTTGATGTCCATTGCAAAAATACCACTAATCATGATTTTTTAGAGTTCAAATCTTAAAATTCTAAACCCTAAAAAATCTTTTGACCCCTAAAACTCGTTAAACCTTCAAAACTAAACCCTAATACAATATAGTTAACCCAAACATAAATGATATAATGAATAAATAATTTTGAAAATGTGGCATTTTTGTAAAGTGGCATTTGAAAAGTGGTATTTTTTGAAAATTTTCTATATTTTGTTATATAATTTTAAATATTTAAATTGGTTAGTCATTAGTATATTTAATCATATAATCTCGCGATTGCCACGAGGGAGTCAAAATCTAGTGCCCGTGAAGCAAAAAAAAATTTTTTTTGGGCATGTGTGTCGATCCACGGGGAAATCAGACCGACGATTTCGGTTTCTGATTTGCCGGTTTGGAGAGCGGTTTAGGGAACACCCTAGGATTGTATAAAAGGGCTGGAACAGATGCGTGTTGTTCTCATTTTGGCCGAAAATCAGAGAAAGAGGAGGATTCGAGAGAGAATCAAGAGAGGTTGTGAGTTGTGTGTGATTGAGGGTGAATGACAGCTTCTGTTCGAGTGTTTGAGAGGGCAAACGGCTGGGCAATTCGAGGAGGATTGAGGTGAAACTTTGAGGGTAACTTCTCCGATCTCTGGTCTCGATATGGGCGAAATCCGTTCGTCATTTCGTTGAATATTTGTTGAGTTATGGCTGTTTGAACTCGATAGGGTTGTGTAGACTTGTTGCTGCGATCAGTCGGCTTCGGGAAGGCTTTCTGATCGAACCATAATGACTTAGGAGACGATCAGCCTATCTGTAGAAAGCTCTCTCTGTCTAGTTTCTAAATCAGGTTTCTTATCCTGATTCTGAGGTATTATCCGTTCTCGGTGTGCTTTCAAAGTCAGTGTGTCGTTCCTGTCTTCTGAAATCCTAATTCGGTTTAGGTGATTGTTGGAGGAAACAAACGGCTAGGAAAATCAGGTCGGATCGGGGTGAAAATTTGTGGGTAAGTTCTCCAATCCTTTTTATTGATGTGGGTGAAAACCGTTCGTCAATGGGTTGAGTATTTAGGGAGTTTTGATCGTTTTAACTGGGTAGGTTTCTGCAGTTTTCTGTTGCGATCAGTCCATTGAGAGGGAGGATTCTCGTCGAACCAGAAAGAGTCTGGAGACGATCCGCATATGGACGTGTAGCTTGTTCTGTCTAGTTTTCAGAACCGTTTTCTGATTTGGATTTGGATAATCCGTTCGTCGTGTGCGGGGCGTTCTTGTAGGCGTCGTGTTCTTCATCTTTTCAATTCTTTCGAGGTGAGTGCGTGACCGTAGGTTTATCTTGGTAAAGGGATTGATCCCAATGCATTGTTTGATGATTTGATGGTTGATTCTCGTGTTATGGATGTTATGTGTTTTTTGGTGTTGTGGTTTGTCTCTTATGCCTGTGTGTATAACCTGTAGACGGGATGACCGTCTCACTGGGTATTGTGATAATACTCACGCAACTCTTTTTGCCATGTGTTGCAGGTAAAGAGAAAATGTGATCGTGGAATCATGGCCAGGAAGGAGAGATGATCTAGGATGAAACAACCCGACACGTTTTTTTTTTTTTTTTTTTAAATAATAGCATCGAATTAGTATTCCCATATTCACAATCACAATTAACCGGCGGAAATCAATTAACCAAGATAATCCAATAACTCAATCAATTTCATAAACCACCCTAAACAATGATTCAATACAATTCAATAACCACCAAATCAATTCCAACTTAACCATTCTAAACCGTTCATCAATTCCAGAATTACTAACACCCTATCAATTCTAACAACATGCATCACGCATCCGAGACACTAGATCATCCTCTCTTCCCGGCCTTGATTCCACGATCACCTCTTTTCTTTACCTGCAACACATGGTTATAAGAATTGCATGAGTATTATCATAAATACTCAGTGACGCGGTCATCCCGCCCACAGGCTATATATCCATAGATAAAGAATAAGATAAAATAACAGGGTGAACATACAACAATGCACATGAACAAACAATGAGACTCAGCTCATAACAGTCTGTGTTGATCAACACACACTAGGTGTGTCGAGCGACACAGCTCCCAGAGTGTCGATCGACACGCCACCAACGGTGTCGATCGACGCACCCTCTGTCGATCGACACAGAACAACCGTGTCGATCGACACGAATCCCCAGAAACGAGACTTCGATCAAATCCTCACACAGATCGATCTCGAATCCAGAAACTCGTCCAATCCTGCACAAAACATCAACAGCACACGAAATCCATTCCCAAACAACAAACAAATGCATTCCATCAGATTCTCAACCTATGGAAGCCTACGATCACGCACTCACCTCGACAACGGATTGAAACGAGGAAAACAAGGAAAACACGGCACGACACGAACAGAAGGGAATAACTCGCGACTCCCTTTACCAAATCAAGGTCCGAAACCTGATCTGGAAACTAGACACCAAGAGCTTCGCAACAGTGTATAGAACGTCTCCTAACTCCAAACAGATCTACGGGAAAACAGCCCGCAATCTCGCTAATCGAAACTGGAAAAACAGAGATTTCAGAAACAATACTCTGAAATCAAACGAACACAGAGAACGGAGATTACCTCTAAATCAGGATCCGAAACCTAATAAAAAAACTAGACAGAGAGAGATTTCCAACGGCGTAAGGTTCGTCTCCTGATTCTCTCTGGTTCGACGGGAATCCTCCCTCGAAGTGGACTGATCGCAGACTCAAGACTGCAGAAACCTCACACAATCAAACGGCCATAACTCAGCGAATACTCATCCAAAAGGCACGTGGTTTTCGCCTACGGCAAGAGGAAAGATCAGAAAACCTACCCTCAAAGTCTCGCTCAAATCCGATCAAAACTCACCGTCCGTCTGTCCCTCCAAAAACCGCCAGAAATCTCTTCTTCACACGAGAGAAACCCTAACTTCCTCTCAAACTCTCTCAATTCTCAATTCTGAACGAAAAGTGGCTAAAAAGAGATGAGAACGTGTTCTCCAATCTTTTATATACAGAACCCTAGTTCCTTAAACCGGCCCATTAACCAAAACGAACCGAAATCAAAACCCTAAGTCTGATTTCAGCCAGTGTCGATCGACACTCACAAGCCATGTCGATCGACGCGGACTTCCCTGTCCGATTCTTCGGGAGAACAACAACCCGTGTCGATCGACAGACCTACACAGTGTCGATCGACACCCACCAAAAATCACATTTTTGGTTCACGGGCGTTACATAGGGTCTCGTATGGTTGTGTGCTGTTGTAGAATTGCTAGGTTGCTAGTGAATTCTGAGTTGTAGTTAATTGGTTTATTAGTTATTGGTTATTGTTTGGATTGTTGAATTGAACCGGCTAGATTTAATAAGTATGGGATCACTGAATTGATTGAGTTGGTTTAAATGTTTTCTGTTTTCCGCACGTTGTATTGATCCAATTGAGGATTATTATCTGTGATGATAATAATTTGAAGGGAAATTTTTAAATTTTTGGGTCGGATCGTTTCACTAATGTTGAGTTAAAGAGAAAATTCTTGCTAAACAATTTATATCTAATATTTTATGTTTATACTTTATAGTAGATTTTTTACAAAAGAATTGTACATATTGTCAAATCATAAATGAATTCATGTGAAACATATGTGGATGTTTTAGCGGGTACAAAATCTATTATATAATTAGAGAGTTTTTTTTCTCTATTTAGAGTGTCTACTTAGGCAAAACTATTTCTCAAAACATTTAAATTTTAAAATGTTCATTTAATACACACTAAATCATATTTATATATTTTCTATAACGAATAAGAAAATTAAAATAAAATAAAAACGTGAAAAACTAAAAAAAGGAATGAAAATAAAAACTAATAAATCTAAGACTACAAGATTTATGAGTAATAAGAAAATGAATTTACTTTTACCATGTATTAGATAAAAACTCAAATGTGTTTATGAATTCATAGTTGAAACAATTAGTAAAAACCAACTGACTTAACCATATGTTTTCTAAAACGTGAAAAGACAAAATATATTTTCTATATTATTTTTAATATTTATATATTTCATGAAATATGAAATGTTTCTTTCTTATCAAAAGGTTTTATAGCTCAATAAAAAGAAATCTTACATTCAATCCAATTTTTTTCTTTTTTTTTAACCACAAACTAAACTTAAAAAACTTATCTTAACATTTTTCATTTAACAACGTATTACGAAAACTAAAAACGTTAAGAAAATAGTATCATAAATCTCAAATATTTTTTTCTATGATGAACAAAATTCAAAATATATATAAACTCACTAGATAGGAATAAATGACAAAAAAGATAAGTATTCATATTACAAAAATAAAATAAAAAATGATTGATGAATTTTATCTTCTATATCATAATTAGTCGTTTAGATAACACGATTTATATAATAGTCACATGTATATGTATATATAACAAAATTCTAAAAAAGAAAAAGTTAAATGAGATTATCAATATCGAAGTCATTGATAATCACTTTATATATTTAAGAATTATTAATACTAAATCACGAAATTAATTTATTTATTTTTAAATCAAATATTATTTTGTATTTACAAAGAATTGGCTGTTTTAGAAATAAATAAAAATGATTAGATTTAATAGAATTGTAAAACAAAAACTGACTGAAATCGATATGAAATTGGATCGTACCATACCAAACCAGAGAAGCCTAGTATGGTAAATGCGAGAGATTTGCAAACTGAACATCAATTCTCATTGACGTCACAAAGATAAAAAAGAAATATTAACATATAAACCGAAAGGAAAGTTATGCAACATAGTTTTTGCCAAACAAATTACTAGACAATATAGTAACAAAAAAATGCGCCTATGGATCTCCCCATTCATACCGTAATGGGATCAAACGTATGCAAAGGCCACAGAAAATTTTCCATTAACATCAATTCTCATTAGATTTTCCTCTTTTATTGAAAAAACGATGTTGTACAACTATCTTCTATTTCCTCCTATTTGGATAATTTGTCTCTTGTCATCTCACCTACATTTTTTAACATTGGGTGTTACACTTACAACAAAATAAAATTAAAGAAGTTGTATCATCTTTTCTAAAAAAAGTAATTAGGCCTATATTATTCTAGTGGAAAATATTACGCCCAATTTCTCTTATTTAATAACTCCTCCCCCTGTAGCCTCTCTTTAACTCCTTTTTCATCTTCCTCCTTATTTCTTCTTCTTGGAATACAAGAGACCGACAAAAAAAGACCTTTTTTTTTTTGGTCTCAGATAGAAGAGAGCAAGAACACAGCCATAACAATGGCTATCACGCAAGTATTTGTCCTCTTGGCTTCTGCATTACTCCTATCAATGCTTTTCACTGGCGTCTATTCCACCAGGTATATTCATTACTTGTTTTGTTAAGGAATTAGAGATTATCTTGAAATGCCTTTAGCTCTCAGTTTGAGTAAAATGATCTGGCTCATGGAATAGAGCATTTAAGCTCCAACGATTCAATCTATGGAGGAACAAGAAACCTTTTTTCTTACTTTGAATTACTGAACAGCATAACTTGATTTTGTGTTATAGATCTAAAATTTGAAGAAATTCAAAGTGTAGTAGCATATTGAATTGATTCGTTTGGTTAGAGATAGTAGTAATTGCAGTTATGGTTCTCATTAAACAATTAATTAAGTGATTTCAGGTCTAATGAAACAAGGCATGAACATGCAGTTGAGAATCCAGAGGAAGTAGCTGCCATGGTGGACATGTGAGTTTTTCTGTTGCTTAAAAAACACTAGATGTTTGTGTTTTAGCTTTGTTTAGAATAATGATGATTGTAGTAAATATCCATTTCGTCTATTACGATTGGTGAGTTAGTAAAATATATTAAACTCTAAAGTCTCTAAAGATTTTCTCTTGACATATAAATTTCTGTAGTTTTCTGGTATAATTATTAAGTAATTAAAGAAAGAAAGAAAATCAGAAAACAGGTAAGTTGTATTAATGTGGAGCAGGGGTCACATGGGGTTCCTTCCTGTGAGAATTTTATACTTTGCTTTCATATTCTGGTCAAAGGGTCAATCCATAGGGCCAAACCCCAGACCTCGATTCCATTTTTCCCCTACTTTTTCGGGTTTTCCAATAAATAATTGTTTTTTGTTTTTAATTTTTATGATGATATATATACTATTTTTTCAATTCATGCAGCTTTAACCGTTTTTAACTAGAAGTATTTTCTTGGTCACTCACTCACGAATTCTTCAACTAGATCTATATTAAATAAAGTATTTTTCTAAAACTGAATTAAAGACTCATAAACTGAACCTCTCTCTTGTTTCTTCACTGCAAAGAAAATCTTTCGAGCAAAATTATTTTTTCAGGAAATTATGTTTAGCTTAAAATGTAACATGAAAATTTTGCATTTAATCATAGTGTGATTTCACATTCTCAATACAAAAATATGTTATTCATATATATGTTATATATAAACTGGGTGTGAGTAAAGACAGTAAATAATTGGTAGTTAAGATAAGTTCTTCTTTATGCTTATTCTTACAGAACGTATCAGAGTTGTGGGTGGACCAGACATCGAATATCATATATGCATGGCTCATTTAGTTGGGTTGAATCTGGATGGTTCTTCACTAAATGCAGTCCACCCCCGTCATATAGTTCAATCATTTTAATATATCCTGTAGTATATTTTTAGTGAATACAGTACCAAGTTTTTAATATTACTGTTTGCGAAAACCTTATGAACTTATTGGAGACATAGTTACGGAACACGTGTTATGTTTTCGTTTGTTTTGTTTATAAATACATGTGTATATGTTTTTTTTCCCCTTGTTAAAGACATGTGTAAATGTTCCAACACCTAATCTTTGCAACAGCGTATTGTTACCCACCAGCCCATGCATATGCCTCCTCGTGTAGTGTACTTCCAATGCTTTCATTCATAACAGTAATGACAATACAGTTTTTTTTTTTTTTTTTTGCTAAGCTAATGACACTATAGTTTCATGAGTCTTATCTCGTTATTTGTCATGATTATAATTATTGCCGGCTCAATACTTATAAACAATACCCAACACATAAACTTTGGTTATATTTCGACAGTAGTTTTATTTAATACGTGTTGTTTTTTTAAGCAAGGAAATTATTACCGTAAATGATAGCATTAGAATGTTCCCACCGACGCATATATTGCCAAGCTTCACATTTAGTGGCCCACACAAAGAGACTGATTTGATTTGGGTTAATTATATCAATTTTATTTTTTAAAATCAATTTAACAATAGTGATTATGTTATACAAGCTTGGTTCGCTAAATCCGGTTATGATGATGGTTCAGGAGCATTCGGAACAGCACCGAGCGGAGGAAATTAGGTTATTTCTCCTGCGCCACCGGAAATGCGATCGACGATTGTTGGCGTTGTGATCGGAAATGGCAACTCCGGCGAAAACATCTTGCCAATTGCGCAATCGGATTCGGTCGCAACGCCATCGGCGGCCGAGACGGTCGTTACTACGTCGTGAGCGATCCAGGCGACGATAACCCGGTTAACCCGAGACCCGGGACACTCCGTCACGCCGTGATCCAAGACGAGCCTCTCTGGATCGTCTTCAAGCGCGACATGGTCATAACCTTGAAGGAAGAGTTGATCATGAACAGCTTCAAGACGATCGATGGTCGTGGCGTTAATGTCCACATCGCCAATGGCGCTTGCATCACGATCCAGTTCGTGACCAACATCATCATCCATGGGATCCATATTCATGACTGTAAACCCACTGGCAACGCCATGGTTAGAAGCTCTCCGTCGCATTACGGCTGGAGGACGATGGCCGACGGAGATGGGATCTCCATTTTTGGGTCGAGTCATATCTGGATTGATCACAATTCGCTCTCTAGCTGCGCTGATGGCCTCATCGATGCTGTAATGGCTTCCACAGCCATTACCATCTCCAACAATTACCTCACCCACCACAATGAGGTAAGACGCTTCAATTGGTTGCTTGCTGTAATGATCCGTCTCTAATTTCAGTATTTGGTAGTCATTGACAATGGCTTGTGCTGATAGGTTATGCTATTGGGGCATAGTGATACCTACACAAGGGACAAGGTTATGCAGGTTACAATTGCTTATAACCATTTTGGTGAGGGTCTTATCCAGAGAATGCCAAGGTACAAACTTTGCCTGATTTGTCATCTTGATCCTTGGAAACTTGTTACATTTAAAGACATAAAAACCTTTGTCATTGCAGATGTAGGCATGGATATTTTCATGTTGTGAACAATGACTACACGCACTGGGAAATGTATGCGATTGGTGGCAGTGCGAGTCCCACTATCAACAGCCAGGGAAACCGATATCTCGCCCCGAGAAACCGATTTGCTAAAGAGGTACTGTCTTGTCTTTCTTTGAATCCCCAAAAACTCTCCACTTTGTACTCTAACAAGAGTAGGTCGACTGAAAGGACTGATCTTTCTTGTCTGTTGTCGTAACTCAGTTTCAAAAGATGGTGATGGTAGCCAAATAGAACCCTTCTACTAAAGAAGTGTGATTAGTATAATAAGATGGAAATGGCTTTAATAGCTATCAGAAACACAAACTAAATATACAGACTTATCCTAGCGCTTTCCTATTCAGTATCATCTAGATCTTTACAGCTAAAACTGATGGGATGTATGGATATGGCAGGTGACAAAGAGGGACTATGCAGGTCAGTGGCAATGGAAGCATTGGAACTGGAGATCAGAAGGAGATCTTTTCCTAAACGGAGCTTTTTTCACACGTTCTGGATCAGGACTTGGAGCTAGCTATGCCAGAGCTTCAAGTTTAGGAGCCAAATCATCATCCCTTGTTGGTGTCATCACCTCCAATGCCGGTGCTCTTAATTGCAGAGGTGGTCGCCGGTGTTAATACTTACTAATTAATCGTCTTTGGGGTTCTTGCATTATACTTGGCAATAGTACTATTGAAATGTCGAGGCTTGATTTAAAACTGCCTCAACTGTATTATAAAAGTTGTATGATTACATTATTGTGTTCACCACCTTTTATAATTGATGTATCTATTAAAGGCATACAAAGTTGGGACTCTGCCTTTACTTTCCCATCTTAATTTCTTCTCACAGCGAGGTTAATTGAAACTTCAAGTCCACCAATTCTTTTGATCTTCAACTCTTCTTCAACCCGTAGTGTCTGGCATACCGGGATTAAAATGAGGCTAAGCCAGACTAACCCCGTTTGGTGGATGATAAGATCCCTAATAATGATGGAGTTGTGGGGTATCGTGTCAATGGACGGACATAAGAGGGGAAGTGAAGGTGGTGGAACCACGTGAGAGGAGACAAGAAGCACATGAGAGCATATGAGAGAGTAGAAGAAAGGGCCTTAATATCATTGTCATGTTATTATGTTCCTGATAAGATAGGTTTGGCCAATGGCTTTCATTAAATATATGATTCACCAAACGCTCTCTTCTGCTAATCGCTCTTTTCTCTTCTCCCTACATGTCACTTTATCTTGATCCATTCTTGTTTTCTCTAAGTGGCTAAGCGGAATAATAGTCTATGCTTTTAGGTCATTAGTTCGAGTCTTACAACTAAGTTTTTTAGTTTTTTTTTTGTTTGTTGGGCAAAATTGTTTTTGTTGCTTTGGACAACCCAAAGTGGTATCAGAGAGAACCCTGACGAGTCTGTGAGTCACATTGTCGGAGGTAACGATCCTGGTACGCAACGAGGACGTTGCGATCAGTTAGTGAGGATGATTGTAACATCCCAGTTTCTGAAAATATGTGATTCATGCGGAGAGATTTAAGAGAATTGATTTGACTACCTATATCACCAAAGTGCACTTATATTTTCCGTCACACATCCAGAGAGAACTCTAGAGTTAAGCGTGCTTGGGCTGGAGCAATTTAAGATGGGTGACCTACTAGAAAGTCATTTCCAGTACCGTGTGAGTGAGGACAAAATACGGGGAAAGATCACGTGGTGATTTGCAGGGTCAGTAAACAAGTCTTTCTAGCCTCCCGGACTAACGCACCGACCGTTGGACATGGGTGGACCCACGGGCCGAGAGTGGGCGTGGGGCCCATTGGGAGATGAGGATTTCTCCTGAAGAAATGAGAATTTCCCCTGTATGTTATTGAGAGATGAGGATTTCTCTCGATGGGATGAGGATTTCCCCTACATACCGATGGCTCGACGGCGGTCGGGGTGTTACAAGTGGTATCAGAGTGAACCCTGACGAGTGTATGAGTCACACTGTCGGAGGTAACTATCCTGGTACGCAACGAAGACGTTGCGATCAGTTAGTGGGGGTGATTGTAACTTCCTGGTTTCTGAAAATATGTGGTGCATGCGGAGAGACTTAAGAGAATTGATTTGACTACCTATATCTTTCCGTCACACATCGAGAGAGAACTCTAGAGTTAAGCGTGCTTGGGTTGGAACAATTTAAGGATGGATGACCTACTGGGAAATCATTTCTAGTACCGTGTGAGTGAGGACAAAACACGGGGAAAGATCACGTGGTAATTTGCAGAGTCAGTAAACAAGTCTTTCTAGCCTCTCGAACTTACGCACCGACCGTCGGACATGGGTGGGCCCACGGGCCGAGAGTGGGCGTGGGGCCCATTGGGAGATGAGAATTTCTCCTGAAAGGATGAGGATTTTCCGTGTATGTTATTGAGAGATAAAGATTTCTCTCGAGGGGATGAGGATTTTTCCTACATACCGATGGCTCGATGGCGGTCAGGGCGTTACAACATGTGTCATTCTCCTTTAATTTTAATGAAAAACTAATTAATTTTGTTTTGTCTTTATAACATTAAGAGAAACAGAATAACATTTATAGAATTAAATTTTTACCAATAACTACATCAAAAAATTATTTGTTAAAATAGAACTGAAAATAAATTATCAAAGTTATTATAGTTCTAATCTAATTTTATGATCCTTATATTCTATAAATAAAATTTAATATGAGTATATTTGGATGAAATATAAAAAACAATCTATTTTACTCTACGTTTGGGTTTATACATTTGGGTTATTATATGTGTTCTCTTTGGTGATAGGGTTTACCCCATAATAGTGAATTCAATTAAAGAAAATCATGACAAGAACTGACGTAATTTATTTTTTGACTAATTGAAGTTTTGATTTTTGGTGATATAAGATTAAGCCACAAAGTGAATTCAATGAAAGAAAGGAATGACACGAAATATAATAAGTTAGTATTATCAACTAAAACACAACTTTGCAACTCCACAATATTGTATTTCTTGGTATATGTTGTCTATGTTTTCCTTTCATTAAAAGGAAAAACATACAACCCGGTCATATTGAATTCAAATTAATGATTTTATTTATGTTCAACAAGAAATATATGTGGTTTGTTTGTGATGTAGATTGTTAAATCGAGTATGATCTTCAAAGTTCAAAACCTGTCACCACACATGACACGTTCCCCACACCTTATGTCTTAAGAAGAAGAACCATGTCTTCGCTGTTGCCCCCGAGACTATCACAGTTACACGCATTTTTGAGGATATCGATTTCAACAAAAATTTCCAAAAATAAACAATCGAAACTAATTACATGGACAACAACAAAACATGTGGAGATGCTCATGTTGATGCAGTGTGTGAAGATAGTGAAGATGGTGACACAATACTATAACTCATCAAATAGACAACAACAAATATGCGAGTTCAACTTTTAATTGGATGATTTAAATCCTATGTGGATAGCTTTAAAAACTAGCTTCAACTTTTATATAGTATCGACTAGATTTAGATAATCCGCATATGTGTGGGTTTGTAATATAGCATTTTCTAATTTGTAACAAATGAATAATTAAAAATAGAAAACAAAATTGTGACAAAAAAAAAAAACAGAAAACAAAGAAAATTAAGAACGTTCATGCGAAACTTAATAATTATTTATTCATTTTTATTCTTTTCTTTTTTTTTGATTTCCAATTAAACTTCATCACATATTTTCAAATCGTTATTTTTCTATACTTATTCGAATTAGGTTTAATTTTCACTATTTTACTATTCATATATCTATTTTTTTCAAATTATTGTTGAATTTATTTTTGTTATATTTTTTATTCTTGTTATGTTTAGTCTTTTAATATTTATAACTTGTGAAAAGGAAACAAGTCACAAAAAAGTAGAATGATAAAAAAATCTAAAAAAAATATTTATTTTAAGTTTCCTTTTGTTTATGATACTATTTTAGGTTTAATTTTAATTTATCAAATAATTTCAAATTATAGTTATTATGTGACTACGCATATAATTTTTTAAAAATATTTTCATATCACTACAAGAAAAAAAGTTATTCTTACCTCACGAAAAACGCTATAAGATGGTTTTAATAGCGCTTTCACAAACGCTATGTTCGCCGGTGTAATAATAGAGTGACCAGATATTATAGCGTTTATTGACATGCTATTAAATATTACCATATAATAGTGTTTATTTAGCGCTCTAAATTTGTTGATTATAACACATTTTTAACGCTATTTTAATTTGTTTTGTAACTCTTTATATGCGTTACACTATATTTTTTGTAGTTCTATTTTGTAATTGTTATCTAGATTTTTGTAGCTATACATTCTGACTATAAACTATTACTTTCAACAATATATATTAAATATTTCTTCTATATAAAAATAAAATCCATAAAATACATAACAAGTCTTACAAACTCTAATCCAAACCAAATCTTAAATAAAAACATCAAGTACTACTACTACAACAAAAATGCTAATCACAAGGGTTTATGAGGTAAAGAACAAAGAGAAACAAACATCTTCCTCATTTTACTTGCACTTCTAAGCTTGCAATTGCTTGAACAAGTTTCCTTCCTTTCTGCATCACAAATTAAACATAGACAACAACAATTGAACAAATCTAAAGTGCCTCCATAGAATTAGTAATACATCAAATTAGAGAACACTTACATAAATTTTCGGAATGCTTGGCAGATTGTCCTGCCACTTATGGGTCCAGAGAAGAAGCTAATGCCCAAAAAAATAAAACATAAAGTGAGAAGAGAAGCCAGAAAATATGGAAGTCATTATATACAACAAGGATATATATAAGAACCTGAACTTCGAACACCATGATTGCAAGCACACTTTTGATGTTAGTTATCTCGTCCTTCTGTATTTTAAGAAGCAAAAAGACATTCAAAAGTAGTTACACTTATTGTCATTCCAATTTGCTAACAAACAAACAAAAAAGTATTTGCAATCATTCATGACTAAGTGTAACTATTTTTGCTAAAAACGCTCAAGATATGACCACCAAATATTCATGTGGTGGACAAAGATCAGATCATGTTCACCGTCTAAACACAGCATATGTGGCTTATAAACTGATCTATGCAGGACAAAAAAAAAAGCAATTACCATACACAACCTAAGTCCATGTCAAAAAGAAGTAGAACCAATTAAGATGTTAGAAAAGATGAAATAACCTGATTAATACTTCCTTGTTCTCTGTTCCATCAAAGCCATTCAAAAAGAATCCAGAATTTCATAAAGAGAAAATCATCAAAAATAAGCACTAAAACTTATATAGAATTTTAAGTTACATCCACTTCATTTCAGAAAAAGGAAAAGCCATGTGCATACCTTTAAGAGCAACTACTTCCTTGCCTACCGTGGAAATTTCGTCATGAAGAAGATCAATCCTTGCCTGAAAAAAGAACCTTCAATCATCTTTTTTCACACAGAACACTGACGGTGATAGGTAACAGTCTACACAAGGTCATCGACTAAATTCATAGATGGATACGGAGAAGTTATGTTAACTTTTCTTCAACTTACCTTTGTAAAGAATTTATGTGCATGACTTCTGATTTGAACAGCAGTCTTGGTTCCAATATGTTCTGCAGACAAAACAAAAAAGAAGAAAACAAGAAGAAGAGAGAATCTCCCAATCAAGAGGAGATAAAAAAAACAAAACATCTCTTAGTTAAATTAAGCATTACAAAAGGTAAATTTTTGTTTCGACCTTCTATTCGTTGCCAAGCTCTTCCATAAAGCTTTAAGGCTTCTAGAAACCTATCATGCTCGTCATCGGTCCACCGTTCTCGCTGCTTTGTTACCGTATATGGCTTTCTTGTCTACAAATTCACAACAAACAAAATCTGAAATCTGAACTCACAAAAAAAAAAAAAAAAACTCCATTCGTAACTTAAGCAACAATATCATTACCTTAGTTAATAATTCTTCTGCAGATGTATTTGTATCCATAGCAGCTTATTTCCGCTGCTTCAAATCCTCACTAATATAATAAAGAAACCATCTTTGATCTCCCCAAACATCCCATAAAATTTCAAAATCAGTAAACTAATCACTTGCTTTCTAAATCAATCTTGATTCGTATGATTATATTAAACTTATCCAGCAACCAAAACAGAGATTTTGAGATGTAACATGAATCCTAGAAATTGCTGAGAATGTGAAAAAGAAACATACCGTTGAGAGTAGCCATGGAGGAGCAAAACATACAATCCGATATGGAAACTAGATCAACTCGCCGGAGAAGACATCTTTACCGTACAGTCCAGATCTGAGACTATCATATACAGTCAAATTTAGTTTATCCTTTAGTCATATTTCGGCTTGGCATTTTTAAAATGCTATCTCAATTGACCTAATCAGTTTTGATAGCACTTGCAAAAACCGAGTTATCTTCATCTCAATAAAAGTTTTTGTTGTAGTGTATTCCTATGGGAGTTAGATTTATTTATGCTTTAATCATAACTGACTTTTTTTTTTTTTTTTTTTTTTTCGAGATATTGAATTTCCTTCGATAAAGAAGTATAAGTATTTTATCACTTTGTTTTGTATTTTAATAAATTTCACAACATGAAAAAATTTGAATATAATTTATTTCAAACATAAATTATACGGTGTTCACATAAATGTAAGCGTAGAAAAGAAACTCACAGTATAATACACGTATAATACACGTTACTCGCAAATATAGGGAATAAGACTTTAAATATAAAAATACTATGGATTATCCACACGTTACATGTAGTTTAAAAATTAAAATGGTAAAAATTGACTTTTAATAACTTTTAGTTATTGATTATTAGTGTATTTAGTAGTATATAAAGTTGGTGTTTATAGTATATAATTATCTAAGTTAGAAGACTAAGTATTTATAGCAAATTATTGGACATATACAATGTTATATATATGAATATAAAAAAAAAGAATTTTTGGGTTCACCCCTATAGGTGAATACTTCTTATTCACCCATTCTCCATTAACCAATCACAATTTAATTCAAAAATAGATTATATTAAATCACTAAAATAATTATGGAAACCACTAATTCTTTTTCCTAATTATGACATATAGACAATAAATTAAAATAATTAATATCATTAACAAAAACAATTAGATTAAATCACTAAATCTTAAAAATCTAAAGCACAAATACTAAACCCTAAACCCAAATACTAAACCCTAAACCCCAAATAATAAACCCTAAACCCTAAATACTAAACTCTAAACCCCAAATAATAAACCCTAAACTCCAAATAATAAACCCTAACCTCAAATATTAAATCCTAAACCCCAAATAATTCTTGAATAACTATATTATATAAGATGTGGAAGCCCCCTCAGTCTAATGGTTTGATAGAGGGTTCATTAATGCTTCTACACTTACAGATATGAAGTTCAAGTCCCGGAGAATGCAAATTATAATGGAGTAAAATTTATAGAAGATTTTCAGAGTGGTGTAAGGAGAGTCGTTCGGAGTAGTCCCGTATGTCAAGGCTAAAATTGTCCATTATATAATCGTCCGTGTAATGGTTCTCATATAAATTTAGACGATTAAAAAAAATATAAAAATAGTAGATTTATTTAAGTAGATTAGACTATTTTGACATATAGCTTAATATAACTGCAAGAGATTTTTATACAGATCCAAACGCAACTAAGCTCAAATATTCGATAATTTTTATTGATTATCGCACATTTAAATAGATCTATTTAAATTGATTCAGAAAAATATTATTAGTCATGGAAATATAAATAGATAATCATATTCTATGTAACATTTATAGAATAAGATAGTAAATCATTGTTTTTTAATAAAAAAAGATGAAACAAAATTTTTACTAGAAATTATTGAAATTATATATTGTTTACTGAGAATAACGAGATAGCACAATAATCGTCGAAGGTTTACGTATGTAAACTAATTCTATTTAAACACAAAAAAATTTTACACATCTATTTAATATTTTAATAAGAAAACATGTTTGATTTTTTTTGTTATCTATTTATATTTAAAACATATGTAAATGTATATATATGTAGGTTATCAACGACCATGCATCCGATCACCCATCCACTGTTTTAGCCAAAGAAGCAGATTACCAAAGTGATCGACCGACACCCATTGCGAAAAAGATGGAATTTTTTTTTTTTCGAGTTGATCTCTAAATATTCAAAGATTTATCCAACGTATGACTTCTTCCCTATAGAAACATATTAACAGCCACGAGAGAAGACAACACTTGAAGGATTTTCAAAGCCTCCAAGCTACAAAAATTGTCTCATCTCTCTTATCACTCCAAAACTTTGTTCTCTGATTTGTTTGATAAGAGAGAAGAATCTCACTTCTTTGTACTCCATAGAGAAGTTCTCGTAAAAAAATATTTACTTCTATTAATAATATCTAGTTTATCTATTGATTTTTCTATGGTTTATTTGATCATGATCCCGTAGTTCATTTGTTGGGTTCTAAGGGGTCATTCGATGGGAATTTCATGGTTTGATTGATATGATTTATAACTATGGTGGTGCTTTTGATAGATCATAAGTAGTCTTTCATCTCGATCTATTAGATTGATCACATTGAAACTGATCTTAGATGATAATTGTTTGATAACCCCATTTTAATTGTATTGAGCATGGTGTTTGATTAGTATAATATTCTAGCTAGCGAAATTTAAGTTATTGCGTTAGATGAACAATTAAACTTGCATGCTAATTATTTTATTGAAGGTGATAGGTGATTAATAGGATAGTATTGATATAGTAATTATCGCAGCGAGAGTATGGTTAACTTGCTATATTGTTCATGTTTTAGGATATAGGAGCAAATAAATGGCCTCTAGGAGTAGATTGCTTGAATAATTCGAACTATTCAATCCCTGAGAATGCTTTAAAGCCCAGCGTTTTTTTTTCATATTGTTTA
The DNA here is from genome assembly GCA_964056655.1 of Arabis hirsuta. Lineage (NCBI taxonomy): Eukaryota > Viridiplantae > Streptophyta > Magnoliopsida > Brassicales > Brassicaceae > Arabis > Arabis hirsuta. The sequence goes on along the minus strand of OZ053302.1, from coordinate 18,402,265 downwards.
CAACCGATTTACTTGTTTGTTTTGCTCACAAAAAAACATAAAAACCAGTTTAACTTAGCGTAATTCTTAATATATATTTCTATTATGTGCTTGAAATCTCTATGTAATCGATACCTCAAGAACTATAATTGATTTACAGTGCACTTAATTCTTAGGACATTAATAAATTACTTTTATAATCTAATTGATAAATAAACAATTATTGGGTTCACCCCTTGGGGTGAATACTTCTTATTCACCCCTCTCCATTAGCCAATCACAATTTAGTTAAAAAATAAATTATATTAAATCATTAAAATAATTATGGTAACCACTTATTCACTTTCCTAATTATGACATATAGACAATAAATTAAAATAATTAATATAACTAACAAAACCAATTTGATTAAACCATTAAGTCTTAAAAATCTAAACCACAAATACTAAACCCTAAACTCCAAATAATAAACCCTAAACCCCAAATAATAAACCCTAAACCCCAAATAATAAACCCTAAACCCTAAATACTAAACCGTAAACCAAAATAATAAACCCTAAACCCCAAATCCTAAGCCCTAAACCCCAAATAATAAACCCTAAACCCTAAATACTAAACCCTAAACCCCAAATAAAAAACCCTAAACCCCAAATCCTAAACTCTAAACCCCAAATGTAACGCCCGTGATCCAAAAATAGGATTTTTGGTAGGGTGTCGATCGACACGGGTGTTTTGACTCGCGAGGAGTCAGGCAGTGAAGGTTGTGTCGATCGACACAGTCTGTGTGTGTCGATCGACAGGGGGTTTAATCGAACCGAGTGTTTGATTTGTTGATCGCACGGTTTGCGGATTGGTTAAGGGAGAACCCTAGGGTTTGATATAAAAGGCTGGAACAGGGTCCTGGCCGTTTTGTTGGATCAGAATTCAGAAGAGAAAGGTTGGGAGAGAGAGTGAGACTTGTTCTTGAGAGGTTCGTTGTGTGAACAGCTTCTGATCGGATTTTTGTGAGGGCAAACGGCGGGGCTTTGCTGGGCGGATTGGGCTGATTTTTGGAGGGTAAGTTCTCCAATCTCTGCTCATGTTTTAGGAGAAAACGGTTTGTCTTTTGGTTGATTATTCACCGAGTTATGGCTGTTTGAACTCGGTGGGTTCGTGCAGATTGTTGTCTGCGATCAGTCGGGTTTGAGGGGGGATTCTGATTGAAACAGAGGGATTCTGGAGGTGATCCACATACCGACGCGTAGATGTGGGTGTCTAGTTTCCGTAACAGTCGCCTGTTTCGGAATTGGATCGGTGGTTCGTCGTGTACGGGGGTTTTAGTAAATGTCGTTCATCCGTTCTTTTCGATCCTTTGAGGTGAGTGCGTGACCATAGGTTCTCGGATGTAGGAATGGATGGAATACATTGATTTCTGTGTGTTTTGGTGTGGAATTGCTGTGGATTTGTGCTGGGAAGCGATCTGTAGGCCTGAGATTCGTTCCATGAGAGGATAGGTTCGATCTTAGGGTTCTGCAGGTCCGTGTCGATCGACAGGACTGTTGTCTGTCGATCGACAGAGGGACAGAATTGTCTGTCGATCGACACCTAGAGGTTGTGTCGATCGACAGAGATACTGCTGTCCTGTTTTGTGCTGTTGATTGTCTATGCATTGTTGAGTGATAATCCTGGTATTTGGTGCATTCTTTCATTTGAGTATTTGACCTGTAGATGGGATGACCGTCTCACTGGGTATTTATGATAATACTCACGCAACTCTTATAACCATGTGTTGCAGGTAAAGAAAAGATGTGATCGTGGAATCAAGGCAGGGAAGAGGGGATGATCCTAGGGTCTCGATTGATTGGAATTGTTAGGGTGTTAGCGATTCTGGATTATGGAATTTGTAGACGGTTATTGTTGACTTGAATATCGGTTAATTGGTGTAAACGGTTTATTGGTTTATTGGAAATTGATTGGTTGATTTATGATGATTTTTCCGCTGGTTGTTGTGTGAATTGATTGGGAATTGAGGATCAATGTTTATGGGAACACTGATTCGAATCCCAATGTATAAAAAAAAAAAAAAACGGGTCGGGTTGTTTCAATTTGGTATCAGAGCCCTTACGGTTCTAGGGCGGGAGAAATTAGTAACTGCATGTATTGCTGATTGTGTGGAATAGCGTTAATTGATTATGTGAGTTAGTCAATTGATTGTTTCTTGGGTTTGGAGTCCTGGATCATCTTCTCCGAACCTTCAATATGATTCCACGGTAAGTGTTATGGTTTTTATGATTTCTGTTTCTAATGCGTAGTCTTCTGTGATGAGTCAGTGAGAGATGGCTAGAGGCAGGGGTCGTGGTGCCCGTGGGGCTAGAGGGCGTGGTCGTGGCCGTGGTCGGGGACCGGCGGTTGATCCTGTTGAGTCGAGTGGGACTCAGGAGGCCACGCATGAGGAGGTTGCAGAGTCGCAGATACCTCCAGAGCCAGTGAGTGGTACAGAGTTAGCCAGTGTGGCGCAGGGCCCAGGTGGGGGTCCTGGCGGGGGCGATGCTCAGGGTCGGTTGGACCGGTTGGAAGCGATGATGCTTCAGGTTCTTGAGCAGTTGCCAGGTGGGGCACGGCTCAGGGGTATGCTCCGGGTGTACAGCCAGGGGTGGCTGGTGTTGAGCCGTTAGGGGCGGGTGTTCCGCCAGCAGTGGTCCGGGGGCAGCCAGGTGTGGCGGCTGCCGAGGAGGCTCCTTCCTACCTGAGGATTTTGGAGCAGATGCACAGGATTACTACTGGGTATTTCTCGGGCGGTGCTAAGCCTGAGGAGGCTGCGGCGTGGAGGAGTCGTCTGGAGCGTAATTTCCAGGCGCTGAGGTGTCCCGAGGGATAGAGAGTGGACCTTGCGGTTCACTATTTGGAGGGTGATGCACATCTGTGGTGGAGAGGTGTGACGAGCAGGAGGCCGCAGGCGGGTATGACCTGGGCGGATTTCTTGGCGGAGTTTGATGCCATGTATTTTCCGTAGGAGGCGGTGGACCGGATGCAGGCGCAGTTTTTGGCGTTGACTCAGGGAGTGAGTTCGGTTCGGGGTTTTGATGAGCAGTTCGGTCGGCTGTTGGTGTATGCTGGTAGAGAGTTTGGGAGCGAGGAGTCCCAGATCAGGAGGTTCATGCAGGGACTTCGACCGGTGCTGAGGATGCTGTGCAGGGCTCGTAAGTACGCCACGAGGGCGGAGTTGGTTGAGACTGCGGCAGCCATTGAGGTTGATATGGGGACAGAGCTGGCTGCAGCGCTTAGTCCACTGGTGCAGCAGCAGCAGCAGCAGAGGAGGCCACAGCAGCAGCAGGCAGGTGCGAGCCGGGGCGGTAAGCCGGCTCAGGGACAGAAGAGGAAGTGGGAGGGCTCTTCGGGTTCCGGTCAGAGGGTCCAGAGTGGTCAGAGTGGTACGGGGTGCTATGGTTGTGGGAGCACGGAGCACCGGGTGGCAGCTTGTCCGAAGAGGAGAGAGGTTCGGACTACACAGGCATGTTTCCATTGCGGAGAGACGGGGCACATTAGGGTGAGGTGTCCCAAGTTGCAGATGGCAGTGGCAGTGGTGCAGCCGGTGCAGGGGGCGACAGTTGATGTGCAGCCGTTGAGACAGCTTGCTGCGCCGCGTGTGTTCACTTCGGCGGAGACGGGGGGTCCTAGCGCCAGGCCGATCACAGGTACTTAAACCTTAACTTGGTGAATTTCCAATTTTTTAACGTTGTGAATTGCTTGTTTTGGGAGTCTTGTATCTGTGATAATACTTTAGGCTCTGTGACACATGAATGGTGTAGGGACCTTAGTAGTAGGCGGGCGTGATTCCCATGTCTTGTTCGATTCTGGAGCTTCGAATAGCTTCATTACACCGGAGTGTGCGGAGTGCAGTGGGATCCGGAGCGATTCCGGGGAGCAGCCGGGAGTGGTTAGAGTGGCTGGAGGGAAGACTTTGGCTACTTTCGGGCGGGCTTGTGGAGTAGAGGTTCTGGTGGCAGGAGAGGTCATGCCGGCAGATTTGGTTATCAGTCCAATGGAATTGTACAATGTCATTTTGGGGATGGATTGGCTGGATCGTTACAAGGTTCATCTGGATTGTCATCGAGGTCGAGTGGTGTTTGAGCGTGAGGCGGGGAGGTTGGTTTATCAGGGCATCAGGCCGACTTCGGGAGTTTGATGATTTCGGCGATTCAGGCCGCGCAGTTGATTGATAAGGGCTGTGAGGCGTACTTACTGACGATTGTGATGCCAGAGTCTGTTGGGGAGGTCGCTTTGGTTGATATTCGGGTTGTCCGGGATTTCCAGGATGTGTTTCAATCGTTGCAGGGATTGCCGCCGTCTAGGTCTGATCCTTTCACGATTGAGTTGGAGCCTGGGACTACTCCGATATCTAAGGTACCTTACCGCATGGCTCTAGCGGAGATGGCAGAGCTGAAGAAGCAGTTGGACGATTTGCTGGGTAAGGGTTTCATCCGACCGAGTAGTTCACCGTGGGGAGCGCCGGTGTTATTTGTGAAGAAGAAGGATGGTAGTTTTCGGTTATGCATCGACTACCGGGGCCTTAACCGGGTTACAGTGAAGAACAGGTATCCTCTGCCGCGGATTGATGAGTTGTTGGATCAGTTGCGGGGGGCTACTTGTTTTTCCAAGATCGATTTGGCTTCGGGATACCATCAGATTCCGATATATGAGGCCGATGTGAGGAAGACGGCTTTCAGGACGAGGTATGGGCACTACGAGTTCGTGGTGATGCCGTTTGGGTTGACGAATGCGCCAGCGGCATTCATGAGGATGATGAACGGGGTGTTTCAGGAGTACTTGGATGAGTTCGTTATTATCTTTATCGACGATATCTTGGTGTACTCGAGGACTCCGGAGGAACATGAGGTTCATCTGAGGTTGGTTCTGGAGAAGCTGCGGGAACAGAAGTTGTATGCGAAGCTCAGTAAGTGCAGTTTCTGGCAGCGGGAGATGGGTTTTCTGGGGCATGTCGTGTCTGCCGAGGGAGTTTCAGTGGATCCGGCTAAGATCGAGGCTATTAGGGATTGGCCGAGACCAAGGAATGCGACGGAGATCAGGAGTTTCCTTGGATTAGCTGGGTATTATCGGAGGTTCGTCAAGGGTTTTGTGAGTATGGCGCAGGCGTTGACGAAGTTGACGGGTAAGGATGTTCAGTTTGTGTGGTCTGCGGAGTGTGAGGAGAGCTTCGGGAAGCTGAAGGAGATGCTGACTAGTACTCCAGTATTGGCGTTGCCTGATACGGGCGAGCCATATGTGGTGTATACGGATGCATCTGGTGTGGGGTTGGGGTGTGTTCTGATGCAGCAGGGGAAGGTGATTGCTTATGCTTCGAGGCAGTTGAGGAAGCACGAGTGCAATTACCCTACACATGACTTGGAGTTGGCTGCAGTGATCTTCGCCCTGAAGATCTGGCGATCTTACCTTTATGGTGGGAAGGTCCAGGTGTTCACGGATCATAAGAGCTTGAGGTACTTCTTCACTCGGCCAGAGCTGAACCTGAGGCAGAGGCGTTGGATGGAGCTGGTAGCGGACTACGACCTGGAGATTGAGTACCATCCGGGGAAGGCTAATCTGGTTGCAGATGCGTTGAGTCGGAAGAGGGTTGCTTCGGCTCAGGAGCAGGATTTAGAGGAGCTGGCGAGCGAGATTGGCGCGTTGAGCCTGTGTGTTATCTCGCAGGAGCCGTTGGGGTTAGAGGCGGCTAACCGAGCGGACTTGCTGAGCAGAGTTCGGGTAGCTCAGGAGAAGGATCAGGGTTTGATTGATGCTTCTCAGCTGGCGGGTTCAGAGTATCAGGTCTCCAGGAGTGGGATGATACTGGTGAACGGTCGGGTCTGTGTACCCAAGGATGAGAGTTTCAGGCAGGAGATTCTGAGTGAGGCTCATTCGAGCATGCTGTCGATTCATCCTGGAGCGACCAAGATGTACCGGGACTTGAAGAGGTACTATCACTGGGTCGGGATGAAGAGGGATGTTGCGAGTTGGGTTTCGAGGTGCAACGTGTGTCAGCTGGTGAAGGCTGAGCATCAGGTTCCAAGCGGGTTATTGCAGAGTCTACCTATGCCGGAGTGGAAGTGGGATATGGTGACTATGGACTTTGTGACAGGTTTGCCGATCTCGCGGACCTATGATGCGATCTGGGTGATTGTGGATCGTCTGACCAAGACAGCACATTTTCTGGCCATTAAGAAGACTGATGGGGCTGCAGTGTTGGCTAGGAAGTATGTGCGGGAGATTGTGAGGCTGCATGGGGTGCCTGCGAGCATTGTGTCAGACCGAGATCCGAGATTTGCTTCGGAGTTCTGGGGAGCGTTTCAGGCTGAGATGGGCACGAAGGTGCATATGAGTACGGCATATCATCCTCAGACGGATGGGCAGTCTGAGAGGACGATTCAGACATTGGAGGACTTGCTGAGGATGTGTGTGTTAGACTACGGTGGTCATTGGGCAGATCATCTGAGCTTGGTAGAGTTTGCGTACAACAACAGTTATCAGGCGAGTATCGGGATGGCTCCGTATAAGGCTCTGTATGGGAGGCCATGTAGGACACCATTGTGCTGGACTCAGGTGGGGGAGAGGAGCATGTTGGTGCAGATTTCGTTCAGGAGACGACGGAGAAGATCCGTGTCTTGAAGCTGAACATGAAGGAGGCTCAGGATCGGCAGAAGAGTTATGCCGATAAGCGGAGGAGGGAGTTGGAGTTCGTGCTGGGAGATACGGTGTATCTCAAGGCAGCCATGTTGAGGGGTCCTAACAGATCCATTGCAGAGAACAAGTTGAGTCCGAGGTTTATGGGTCCGTTCAGAGTGGTTGAGCGGGTTGGGACGGTAGCTTACAGGCTGGAGTTGCCACAGAGTATGAGGGCTTTTCACGATGTCTTTCATGTTTCGATGCTGCGGAAGTGTCTACATGAGTCTGAGGAGGTGTTGGCTAGGATCCCGGAGGATCTTCAGCCCAACATGACTTTAGCGGCGAGGCCTGTGAGGATTCTCGAGAGGAGAGTCAAGGTTCTGCATCGTAAGAGGATACCATTGTTGAGAGTCGTGTGGGACTGCGATGGGGTCGAGGAAGAGACTTGGGAGCCGGAGGTGAAGATGAAGGCCAAGTTTCCGAAGTGGTTCGAGAAGCAAGCGGAGGCTTGAGTCCTTTCTGTCGCTGGTGTTGGGTTTGTAGTAGCATGTGGCTACAGTGGTTGTATTTTCGTTTTGTTGTAACGATTGTACGTTTTGGAGATTAATGAGATGTGTTTTCTTATTATTGTTGGATCGTAAGATGCGAGTTCTTGTGTAGTAACCTCGTGGGGGTTACAGCGTTGTTGGGTTTCCAGTGGGGAAATGTCATGGTGAGCCATGGAGGCGTGTTGGTCGATAGATGCCTATGACGGCACGCTGCAGAGTATTGCTCTTTAGGGACGGTGGGTTCCTGTAGATTTGAGGGATAGTGGATCTCTCCAGGGGATAGTGGTTTCCCTGCATGCATTCGAGGGGATAGGGGGCCTCTCTAGGGACGGTGGGTTCCTGTATACTTGAGGGATAGTGGATCTCTCCAGGGGATAGTGGTTTCCCTGCATGCACTCGAGGGGTAGTGGGCCTCTGGGGACGGTGGGTCTCCTACATGTACTTTGAGGGATAGTGGGTCTCTCCAGGGAATAGTGGATTCTCTGCACACTGTAGCTCAAAGGGTGACGATCCTGCGAGTAGGTGTGGTGTATATGTGTACGAGTCATGGGTATGAGTATGAGCAATAGCGTCTGAGCAGGTTGCAAGTGGGCGACCGAATGGCCATCGGGGATCGAGAAGGATCTCAGGTGGGTTGACCGGTGGGGTCAGGTGTGTGGGTTGGATTGTAGGGTCTGGTCTAGGGTTAGTATTTGTGCTGGAACCTCGATTCGGGCAATTTCGGAGAGAAATGTAGTGTCTTGGTCGTGCATGTTCTTGTCTGATTGTTGCACGATCATTAGTTCTTTATGCCGGGTCTACGGTGGGTCGGACATGTTCTTGTCTGATTGTTGTTCGATCGACCGGGCAGACTGGGCCGGGACTACAGCGATACATTGTGGTGTATCTCCGGGAAAGTTGGGTCGGTTTTCTGAGTTTAAGTGGTGACCTTAGCACGGATCTGAGTGGTTATTGGCTTGTGATTCGAGGACGAATCCTTGTCAGTGGGGGAGAATTGTAACGCCCGTGATCCAAAAATAGGATTTTTGGTAGGGTGTCGATCGACACAACAGGGTGTGTCGATCGACACGGGTGTTTTGACTCGCGAGGAGTCAGGCAGTGAAGGTTGTGTCGATCGACACAGTCTGTGTGTGTCGATCGACAGGGGGTTTAATCGAACCGAGTGTTTGATTCGTTGATCGCACGGTTTGCGGGTTGGTTAAGGGAGAACCCTAGGGTTTGATATAAAAGGCTGGAACAGGGTCCTGACCGTTTTGTTGGATCAGAATTCAGAAGAGAAAGGTTGGGAGAGAGAGTGAGACTTGTTCTTGAGAGGTTCGTTGTGTGAACAGCTTCTGATCGGATTTTTGTGAGGGCAAACGGCGGGGCTTTGCTGGGCGGATTGGGCTGATTTTTGGAGGGTAAGTTCTCCAATCTCTGCTCGTGTTTTAGGAGAAAACGGTTTGTCTTTTGGTTGATTATTCACCGAGTTATGGCTGTTTGAACTCGGTGGGTTCGTGCAGATTGTTGTCTGCGATTAGTCGGGTTTGAGGGGGGATTCCGATTGAACCAGAGGGATTCTGGAGGTGATCCACATACCGACGCGTAGATGTGGGTGTCTAGTTTCCGTAACAGTCGCCTGTTTCGGAATTGGATCGGTGGTTCGTCGTGTACGGGGGTTTTAGTAAACGTCGTTCATCCGTTCTTTTCGATCCTTTGAGGTGAGTGCGTGACCATAGGTTCTCGGATGTAGGAATGGATGGAATACATTGATTTCTGTGTGTTTTGGTGTGGAATTTCTGTGGATTTGTGCTGGGAAGCGATCTGTAGGCCTGAGATTCGTTCCATGAGAGGATAGGTTCGATCTTAGGGTTCTGCAGGTCCGTGTCGATCGACAGGACTGTTGTCTGTCGATCGACAGAGGGACAGAATTGTCTGTCGATCGACACCTAGAGGTTGTGTCGATCGACAGAGATACTGCTGTCCTGTTTTGTGCTGTTGATTGTCTATGCATTGTTGAGTGATAATCCTGGTATTTGGTGCATTCTTTCATTTGAGTATTTGACCTGTAGATGGGATGACCGTCTCACTGGGTATTTATGATAATACTCACGCAACTCTTATAACCATGTGTTGCAGGTAAAGAAAAGATGTAATCGTGGAATCAAGGCAGGGAAGAGGGGATGATCCTAGGGTCTCGATTGATTGGAATTGTTAGGGTGTTAGCGATTCTGGATTATGGAATTTGTAGACGGTTATTGTTGACTTGAATATCGGTTAATTGGTGTAAACGGTTTATTGGTTTATTGGAAATTGATTGGTTGATTTATGATGATTTTTCCGCTGGTTGTTGTGTGAATTGATTGGGAATTGAGGATCAATGTTTATGGGAACACTGATTCGAATCCCAATGTATAAAAAAAAAAAAAAAAACGGGTCGGGTTGTTTCACCAAATAATAAACCCTAACCCCAAATACTAAATCCTCTAGAGTTATTCAAGAATTATTTGGGGTTTAGGATTTAGTATTTGGGGTTAGGGTTTATTATTTGGGGTTTAGGGTTTAGGGTTTATTATTTGGGGTTTAGGGTATAGTATTTGGGTTTAGGGTTTAGTATTTGTGCTTTAGATTTTTAAGATTTAATAATTTAATCTAATTTTTTTGTTAATTATATTATTTATTTTAATTTATTGTCTACTAGATTAAGACCCGCGTTGCTACGCGAGTAAACACATTTAAAATTATTAATATCAAAATTTAAGTTTTAGTTAGTAACCCGTTAAATTACAAAAATATTTGAAATATTTAAACATGTGTCTTTACCCATTAAAATTTAATTTATATCTTATTTCTCATGTCCTAATTCGTATTATGCAAAACCAAAACTATATAAGATATACATAAATGGAGTTCAAATCATATTTTGAATAACAGAAAAAATATTCTTACACATTATGAAATTATATTAACTATATAATAAAATCTAATAACAATTAAAATATGATAAAGTTAAATCATAAAACAATAAATTTATGTGAATAATTTCAAACCTTTATGCAATTTTATAAATAGTTTTGGCAAGTATTATATATAAATCTTATTATTATAAATGTCAGTGATGCCATCGGTTTAGTTTTCATAAAGATCTACACTCTTCAAATCTTACACTTTTGGATCTTAACAGTAAATATTTTATCATTATTTGATAATATTTATTCATTGATATAATTTTCTTTTTTTTATCATTGAAAAGTATAGGTAGAAGATATTTATTTTCGTCGTAATATTCTATAACTATGTTTACAAAAATATTAGGTTTATATATATATATATATATATATATATATATATTTTATGTTTTTGCATATAAACTTTAACATTGAGATTACCATACTTTTTTCTAATTTTTTTGTTTTTCATTTTATAAAATTTTGTTTGTTTTGTCATTCATTTTTTAATTAAAATTTATATTTCTTCTCTACTTTTTTTTTTTATTGTTTATAATATTTCTATTTTTTTAAGTTTATTTTTATAATTTTTTTTAAACTAGTACTCCCTCCGTCTCAAAATATAAGTTGTGGTGGAGGTTTTTTTATGTTTCAAAATATAAGTTTTTTTGATAATCCTAGGTACTTTTTAACTTTATTAACTATTGTGTGACCAATAATATTTTGCAATCATTTTTTATTGGTTAAATTATTTTTTATTATATATATAAAATGATACTTTTTAGAAGAAACATAGTTTTTTAATATTCGCATTTTTAGCCAAAACCGCTTATATTTTGAAACGGATGGAGTATAATTTTTTCTCCAAGCTATTTGGGATTATTAGTTTTTTCTTCAAGTAATGACATTTTTTGGTTGAAGATAATATTTTTTTTCTTTTTTTGAATCACTTATGTTTTGCCATTTTTACATTTTTTATTTAACTTAATGAGAATTTTTGTTTTTAATGTTATGAAACTTTTTGGTTGATGAATTTTTTTTTTCATTTTCTTGTTTTGGCATGATACGTTTACACAGTTTCATTGTTTTTCTTTAATTGTTATGAAAATTATGTTATTTTTTTGTTAATTGTTATGAGACTTTTTTTCCTTTTTTAGAAATATTAGAATATATTGACACATGTCATAGTTTGATGAATAGCACACTTGTCATGATCTAGTAAATTAGTATATTTACAGGTTCATCATCACATCTTACGAATTAAAGTTATTATATTATTTCCTATTCTTGAATGATTTATGTTTTGGTAAATATTTTTTTTGGTATGTTTGTGTATATAAAATTTAACATTGAGATTTCCATATTTTTCTAATTTTTTGTTTTTTATTTTATAAAATTTTGTTTGTTTTATCATTCGTATGTTTTTAATTAAAATTTATATTTCTTTTCTATTTTTTATTATTTTTTATTATTTATAATCTCTCTATTTTCTTTTTTAAATTTATTTTTATAATTTTTTAAAACTGTTATAATTTTTTTTCTTCAAACTATTTGGGATTATCAGTTTTTTCTTCAAGTAATGACATTTTTTGGTTGAACATATTATTTGATTTTTTTTTTTTGAATCACTTATGCTTTGCCATTTTTACATTTTTTATTTAACTTAATGAGAATTTTTGTTTTTAATGTTATGAAACTTTTTGGTTGATGAATTTTTTTTCCATTTTCCATTTTTCGTTTTCCGTTTTTTTTCATTTTCTTGTTTGGGCATGATACGTTATACATTTCCATGTTTTTTTCTTTAATTGTTATGAGAATTATGTTTTTTTATTGTTAATTGTTATGAGACTTATTTTCCTTTTTAGAGATATTAGAATGTATTGACACATGTCATAATTTGATGAATTGCATACTTGTCATGATCTGGTAAATTAGAAAATTTACAAGTTCATCATCACATCTTACGAATTGTGTGTTTGACATTTTGGAAATTTTGTGTTTTATGTTACTCCCTCTGTTTTTTAATATAGGATATTTTAAGGGTTTTTCTTGTTTGTTAATATAAGATGTTTTAACTTTTCAATGCACTATTAATTGATTTTTTAGTGTTTTTGACTTTTTAAATTCTGCAGATTGATTTATTATTGGTTGAAATGTTTTGGGTAAAAAAAAATGATGTTTTATTTCAAAAAACAAGAAGAATTAAATAATTTCTTAAAGAGAGTGCAAAAACCTTAAATATCATATATTAAAAACAGAGGGAGTATGACATTTTTTTTAAGGACACATTACACATTTCTATTTTTTCTAAAATTGTTATGAGAATTATTTTGCTTTTTTTATTAAGTGTTATGAGGCTTTTTTTTTAGAGATAGTAGAATATATTGACATGTATCATTATCTCATCAACCGTAGACTAGGGGTGGAATTATTATCCGGGATCCGAGATCCGATCCGGTATCCGTTCGGATCCGCTCCGAAAATTAGGATATCCGGGGAGTTCGGATCCGGATAAGGATAGTAAAATCTAGGATCCGTGAAAAGAGGATCTGGATCCGGATAGTAAAATTTTAAGGTCAGGATATCCGGATCCGGACTCATTAAATATATCAAAAACATATATTTTTTTACATATCTTAAGGTACTTTTATCTTAAATATATATAAAATTTAACTTTAGTCATTTTTATAATAGATATAATATTTATTTCTAAAAATATCATGCAAATTTTAATTAATAAATTTTAAAAATTGTCTTAAAAATATTTTTAAATTATTTTTTATTATTATTTTCGGATCCGGATATCCGAAGGATATCCTAATTTTTTATCGGATATTTGAAGTCCGGATTTCCGGAGCCACGGATCCGGATCCGGATACCTTAAACACGGATCCCACGGATCCGGATCCGGATATCCTGAAAAAGTCCAGATATCCGGATCCGTCCCAGCCCTACCGTAGACACATATCACGATCTGGTGAGTTATAATTTTGTCTATGTGTCACGTTTTCATCGTGCGCATCCTCCTTTATATAATAAGACTAGAAAATGACCCGGACGTAACCGAGGTATATTTTATAGATTTGATTGCTATTTTAATATAAATAAAATTGTATCAAAAAAGTTTTTCATTTTGTAGATCCAGAAAAATAATTGTATGTTAATCAAATATTAAATAGATAAATTGATCTGTGTTGTTTAAAATTTAGAATTTATTCATAAGAAATATACACAAAATCAGTACACAGTTTAATTGTTGGCGATATTTATTTTTTGTTATCCTTTAACTTATTCTTTATCAATTAATGTAATTATATTTCAGTATATTTTTTTGGCATATGTTTATGCATATTTCTTTTTCTCTAAAAACTTTTGGTTTTATCGATTATTAAAAATTTGATAATACCAAAATGTTAATTTTCTTAGTTCAAACAAAAAACCTTTCAAAGTTATTTTTTTTATTTATGTTGGTTTTATTTTTGTCTATTATTGTATGATTTGTATCTTTATATCATACAACTAACTTCTTTTCATACCAATTCAACCATTCACTCGAAAAAGTATACGAAACAAAATTTAAACACCAAAATGTCTTTTCCAACTTTAAGTGCATTGCATCAGATGATATAATTTATCAATTGTTTAATATATTATTGAGTTTAGTAATTTTTTTAATGGGTAACATTGACATAAGCAAATGCAAAAGTACAATGACAAGAAAATTGAAGACTGTAAAAAAATATTGAAAAACTTTACATAGTAATGGTTTATCGAATTTTTCTAGATGTTAATTTAACTAAAAAAATATACAAAAATCAATAGAAGTGAAAATCTTAATTAAATGTAAATATTATGATCGCATAATTTTTTTTTATCAAAAATCTACATAAAGACTTCATGCTATTATGGCACCAAAACCTAGTTTATTTTTTAGTGCATCTATGTTTCTTTTGAATATATTATCTAAAAATTGTAGTCACAAAAACATCAAGTAATTACTTTCACACTTTATCGAGTAATATCCATTAAGTACCAAAGTGGTTTCTTCTCTTCTACAACTGCAAGACGCCATGGCATCTATTTATGCTCACCTCATCGGCACGGATCATGCAAGTAGCCCCCAAATTCACCAAGAATCACACATACCTTATTAAAAAATACATGCAAAAGAAAGAAAAGAGATGTTAGACCCATAAGCGAAGAACCTATATATGGACTATGGTTCACAATGGGCGAACTTATATAGTCAGGTCCATTGTGAACCATAGCCCATATATTGGTCCAAGATATAATGGCTTTAAAAGCAAACAAAAACATTATTATTAAGAAAAACATAACCCGAACTAATACCAATCAGCAATAAAATCGATCAACAAAAAAACCTCATACCTCGATTGGGTTACGGTCACTTTTACAAAGTTGTCACCTCACTTCTGTATTTATACGATTATGAGTGGCTTGTCTTTGTAAAGAAACTATCGTGTGATTAGGGTAGATTGTAGATATGACTATATATGTATGTTATAATATATTCAAGGGTAGTAAAAAGAACGCAAGTGAGACCCAATTACCCACAAAAGTTAGACGATATATGAGGTTATATATCAGGAGATGCTACACCTTAATTAATCAAATATAAGTTCTACGAGTAAAAAAACAAATTAGTATCTATGAAAATCAATAACGAATATGATAAAACAATATATTGCAAATAATTGGAGATGAAGGAGGTTTAATATTTATAAGAAATTATAGAACCACAAAAAAAAAATTTGAACAGTAAAACACATTCGAATCACAACACAAAGGAACAGTAATGCATACCTGTACAACGAATAATAAAGCTGTGAAAAAATGGTAGTTAAACACAAATGATTAGACAGCGAAGAGAATACAACATATAACTAAGAATAACATTATCCAAATTAATATCGATCAAAAATAAATCCGAAGAACAAAAAACCTCATGTTTCGAGAACGAAGAAATTTGAAATCAAAACCCTATCAACAATAGAATCTGATAACAACATTGTACAACTGAAACTAATAAAAAAACATAGAATTATAAAACCAAACAAAAAGAAAACACATATTTGACTCAAGAAAGATGAAACCGAACGATGGAGAAATATCCATGTTCGACTCAACCTAAGCCCAATTATATAGTATCGATATAGATATGTTTCTATTTTATTAATTCTTTCTAACAATTGTTTTCTAATTGTTTATTTGGCTAATTCCATTATATATCTCTTTCTATTCCTTACAAAAATATGCGATAAAAAAAGGTAAACAATTCAAAAAAATTCCAATTCCAATTCATAGTTTTTTGTAAATAGAAAAATTGTGAAAAATTTAACTTTAAGAAAAATGGAAAAATTGTTATTAACAACCAAAAAAAAATTAAGTTAATTCTAAATGCATATATGGCATGATATTATTGGTTGATTTAAATCCTACGTGGACGTCTTTAGGAGGTTATAGCCTAAAAATTTATATATAACAGAGAAGAATCACAATTTCGATAAAAAAAAATTATTATCGAATCACAAAAAAAGAATAGTTTCTATTTATCATAATATAATAATGAAATATTACCATTAATTTGAGTATATCCTAAAATAAATAGTATGGTATTAAAAACTAATGGATTTTATTAATTTTTTTTTTCCAATTTGTATAATTGATGTGGCATAATACTATTGAAAAAAAAAAATATTAAATACATTATTCTCTTTTATTTTTTCAAAATACATTATTAATATTTAATGCACAAATTTGTGAAAAAAGTAAAAAAAACAACTTTAAAGAAATGGAAAAATTCGAATTAAAACCAAAAAGGTAAATTAACTTAAATTTAAATATTTGATGTGGCGAAACACTATAGGTTGATTTAAATCCTATAGGAAATAGAAAATCATGTCTTATTTTTTAATTCTAAATATTTGACGTGGCATAACACTATAGGTTGATTAAAATCTTACGTGGACACCTTTAGGAGCTTATAGCCTCAATTTTTATATAGTATAGATATGTCATAATTAGAAAAGAGAATTAGTGGTTCTCATAATTATTTTTGTGATTTAATATAATCTATTTTTTAACTAAATTGTGATTGGCTAATAGGGAATGACTGAATAAGAAGTATGCACCCCTAGGTGTGAACCCAAGAATTGTTCTTGATAAATAGAAACATATAAACAATTTTCTTAAACAAATTTTCTTTGACACATGATAAATCTAATTATAATATTTTAGTATGTGGTAAAATATGATTGCCCGACTGACACGTGTGTCACTATTTTGGTAATATCAACGTATCAAAATTTAGATAATAAATTAGACTTGAACCGCATTAATACTAAATTTATATCAGATTTTGGTCTAACCAAATTAAATAAATTGAAATTCATAAGTATTATAGTATTTTAATTAAAGAGTCATTGTAAAAATGTCATTTTTGATGTGTCTATTTTCAAAATATAGGTTGTCCGCTTCTAAAAAAACTACTAATTAAGGATTTTTAAATCCTAAATCATAAAACTATAAACCCTAAAAATGGGTTTGACCGCAAACAAACCCTAAATTTTCAAAACTAAATCCTAATACAACATATTTAACCCAAACATAAATTATATATTGAGTAAATAATTTCGGAAAAGTAGTATTTTTGCAAAGATTTTGAAAAAATGGCATTTAAAAAAAATGATATTTTAAAAGTAGTATTTTTCAAAAATTTCCTTTAATTAAATATATACAAAATACATTGAAATACACTAAAAAGATATATAACATTTACAAAAGTTTGTTATTATACATATCAAGGAATATACTTTTATTCAAATTGAACAGACCTAATCCAAATTTTCAATAGTCAACTGAATAAACCGATATTTATATAAAATATTTAAGTAATCGACAAAAAAAGATAAAAAATTTTTTTTTGTTTAACTTCTCGATTTATTATTATTCGATTACAAACTATCAGAACTGTTGCATCGACGATTATACAACAGACAAGTCTTCCGCCTTGATCCACGCCAGACGATTATATCTTGCCCCACCCTGAAGATCTCATGTAATCTTATCTCCATTTGAAACAACCCGACCCGTTTTTTTTTGTTTATACATAGCACAGAATTAGTATTCCCATAAATACTAACTCTCAACATGCTAATTTCAACAAGTCAACACACAATCATCAACAACCAGCAGAAAAATAACTTAGTTCAACTTAATGAATTAAACCATCAATAATTATTCGATCAATCCAAATAAAACCAAATAACCAATTCCAATAACTAAGAAAATCAATTCAAAGTTCACAATTCAACAACTTAGCAATTCTAGCGATAACAATGAACCACACAACCGAGACACTAGATCATCTCCTCTTCCTCGCCACGATTCTACGATCACACTTTGTCTTTACCTGCATCACATGGTTATAAGAGATGCGTGAGTATTATCACAAATACTCAGTGAGACGGCCATTCCATCTACTTGGCTAACGACACAGACATAAGAAAATATCACAATACTAAGCGATCAAACAACAATGCATAACACAATAATCAACATGAGAATCACATATCAATCCAAACATCAATCAAACGCATTCTGATATTCCCTCTACCCAGATAAGCCATGGTCACGCACTCACCGTAGCCTATCAATTGCCTCAGACCTCTGGGCCCTTGCCTAAAGAATACTGCTCACCAAACCAGTCGGTTAACCCAAACCGAACCAGCCCAACTGGTTAACCAAACCAATTGGAGTTTTCTCTAAACCGGATAAGGGTTCCAGAAAACAGAAACAACCAGCTAACTTCGAAAGCACACTGAGAACGAAGCTTACCTCAGAAAAATAATCGAAAACATGATCTGGAATCATGATACCGAGAACTTTCCAACGCTATATAGATCGCCTCCTAATTCCTTTTGGTTCGACGGAAAAACACCCACGAAGTGGACTGATTGCAGATCCAATTCTGCACGCATCTCTCTCAGAAAACAACCATAACTCTCAGACTACTAATCCAAATGACAAACCGATTTCGTCCAAAGTTAGAATGAGAGTCGAGAACTTACCCTAGAAGTTTCACTCTAATCCGACTTGATTAGCCTGTCCTTTCCTCTATTCTTCTAGAACTGCCAGAACTGTCATCATCTCCTTCATAGACATGGCGGTTCATCTCCTTCTCCTTTTCTCTTCCGATTTCTCAGCCTTTTCACGTTATCTCTGCACAAAACGGAGGCTGTTCCCTTTTAAACACGAGCCCTAGGGTTCCCTTAATCCAAACCAGCCAAACTGGCAATTAAATCGAACCAACGGTTCAAATCAACCTTCCAAAATTCTCAATTTTTGTTCATGGGCGTTACACCATTAATCTGCATCAATGATAATAAATCGCATCTTCTAGGATTCGAACCCCAGACCTCCTGATATAAAAGCATTAATGAACCTTTGATCAAACCATTGGACCAAGGGGCTTACACAAAAGTGTAGTTAAATATACATAAAAGTGCATTTAAATTTACAAGACATATAATATGAACTATTTTTTATGTTCTCGAAAATTGAGAAACGATGGCTAACAAAAATAACAAACCTGAACAAGCAAACGATTATGGATAGGGATGGGCATTGGACGGGTACCCAGAAACTTTGGACTACCTGTTATCCGATCCGACCCTACAGGGTATTTGACAAACAATACCCTTACCCGACCCGCAAAAAGTGAGTACTCTATAAAACTGGTACTCGACAAAAATTCGTTGACCCGCCGGATATCCGACCATTTATCCTTATCCGCCCAATTGTAATACAGTTTATATATAATAAAAGTTAAACAACTTATATACAAAAAATGAAAAAGTTATTAGGCAAAGGAAAAAATAAACTCTCAATAGACAACATATAGTTCATAAAATATAATATTACAAACTTCAAAACTTAAAACTTGTAATCCATCATCTCCAAAATTATCGATGACAATTCAAAAACACAAAGATTGATGTTGTGAGTATTTATACTATATTATATATTATACAATTTATTTTATAACTAAGTTTATCAAATATTAATCATATAAAATGCGAATATTTACGGGTCGGGTAGCAAATCGAGTACGAAGACGGGTAACGAGACGGGTAGTGAAAAACTGATACCATTTACCCGACTCTTACCCGCATGTATCAAAATTATAGTACCCTTTACCTGAGTCGAACGTTACGGGTAAAAGACGGGTAACGAGTATCTGTGCCCAGTCCTAATGATGGAGGTGAGACACAAAATCTCACCGTACGACTTAACGGGAGCCGATAAACCTGGTGTGGTGTTCTCACACCCACTGCTAAAATATTTTAGTATGCGGTAAAATCTGATCGCCGGATTGGCATGTGTGTCACTATTTTGGTAATGTCGACGCATCTATTTAGAAAATAAATTAGATTTGAACCTTAGCAATAAGCAATTTATATCAGATTTTGGTGTAATTAAATCAAATAAATTGAAATGCATAAGAATTTCAATATTTGAAATCTCTATTGCTCAGAGTATATGCAGGAAAAATCACTATTCCCTAGAGAGAAATCACTATCCCTCAGTGTATATGCAGGGAAAATCACTATCCTCTAGAGAGAAATCACTATCCCTCAGTGAATATGCAGAGAAAATAACTATCCCCTGGAGAAAAATCTCTATCCCTCAAGTATATGCTGGGAAAATCACTATCCCCTAGAGCAATCAATTCTGCAACGTGCATCATAAGCACCTGTTGACCAAATCCCTCCCGTGGTTTCATCATGACATTCCCTAACCCAGAATATCATCATCACTATGACCAATCACTAGGCCATCTGAAACAACCCAATCACTAGGGTGTTTCTACTCGGGTCTCTAGGAAAAAAAAAAGACAGTTCTAACTCACATAAAACTTCTATTCCACAGAATCCTAGAAATAGACAAGTCTAACTTACATAAACTTCCTATTTCCATCCTTACATATAACCTATGACTCACCCGTCATAGCATAAGAACTCTCATCTTATGCAACTCAACCATAAGAACTACACATCTTATGAACACATTAATAAGAAAACCCATCTTATTAATCTCAAAATACATAAATCGTTACAATTCCGCACGAAAATACATAAACAAACTCATAGCAACATGTTATCACAGAAATGGAACCAGAAAGACAAATTCAAGCTTCAATTTGCTTCTCGAATCACTTCGAGAACTTTGTCTTCATCCTCTCTTCTGGTTCTCAAGTCTCCTCCTCAACATCGACACAGTCCCACATGACTCTCAACAACGATATCTTCTTCCGACGCAGAACCTTAAATCTCCTCTCGAGAATCCTCACAGGTCTCGCCGCGAACGTCATGTTGGGCTGAAGATCCTCCGGAATCCTAGCCTACACCTCCTCAGACTTATGAAGACACTTCTTCAGCTTAGACATGTGGAAGACCTTATGAAAAGCCTTCATACTCTGAGGTAAATCCAACCGATAAACCACTGGTCCAACCCGCTCCACAACCCTGAATGGACACATAAACCTCGGACTTAGCTTATTCTCTGAAATGGATCTGTTAGGACCCCTCAACATCGCCGCCTTGAGATACACATGATCTCCCAACTCAAACTCTAGCTCTTGCCGCCTCTTATCAGGATAACTCCTCTGCTGATCTTGAGCCTCCTTCATGTTCAGTTTCAAGACACATATCTTTTCCGTCATCCCCTGAATAAAGTCTGCACCAAACATGTTCCTTTCTCCCACTTGAGTCCAACACAATGGTGTACGACATGACCTCCCATACAGAGCTTCAAATGAAGTCATCCCAATACTCGCCTGATAACTATTGCTATACACAAACTCAACTAGGTTCAGATGATCCGTCCATTGACCACCGTAATGCAGCACACAAATCCTCAGTAAATTCTCAAGAGTCTGAATCGTCCTGATAAGCTTTACTCATATACACTTTAGTGCCCATCTCAACCTGAAATGCTCCCCAAAACTCAGAAGCAAATCTCGGATCCATGTCTGAAACAATACTCGCTGGCACCCCGTGCAGCCTCACTATCTCACATACATACTTCTTAGCCAAAAATCACCGCTCCATCAGTCTTCTTAATGAAGTGCTGAATTAGTCAGATGATCCATAGTCACCCAAATAGCATCATAGGTCTGAGAAACCGACAGTCGTACCACGAAATCCATGGAAATCATATCCCATTTCCACTTTGGAATGAGTAAACTCTGCAACCAATCTCTCGGCACCTTATGCTCAGCCTTCACTAACTAGCACACATTGCACGCTGCAACCCAGTTAGCGACATCTTTCTTCATCTCGACCCAATGATAAAACCGTTTCAGATCCCGGTACATCTTAGTCGCTCCCGGATAAATAAACAACCAACTCGAATGAGCCTCTGTAACGCCCTAGACCTGAATTAGGTCAACGTTGTCCCGACAGTCCACGCAACAATCAAACAAGAACATGCGCAACCCGCGGTAGACCCAAATATCCGACCAAAAATGCTACAAATGCGCACTTAGCTATTATCCTCATCCTTAGGTACACAAACCTGTCCGTTCACCAGTGTAATCCCACTCGCCGAGACATGATACTCAAAATCAACCACCTTAGAAGCATCAATCAAAATCTGATCTTTCTGCTCAGCTGCTCAAACCCTGCTAAAAAAAAATCCTCCCTATTAGCTGCCTCTAATCCCAACGGCTCCCGTGAAATAACACACAACCTCAAAGCACTAATCTCACTCACAAATTCCTCCATATCCCATTCCTGAGCCGACACAACTCTCTTCCAACTCAACGCATCTGCTACCAACTCCATCAAACGCCTCTGCCTCTGATTCAACTCAGGCTGCGTAAAGAAATACTTCAGGCTCTTATGGTCTGTGAATACCTGAACCTTTCTACCAAAAATATAAGATCTCCAAATCTTTAGAGCAAAAATCACTACAGCCAACTCCAATTCGTGAGTAGGGTAGTTGCACTCGTGCTTCTTTAACTGACTCGAAGCTTATGCAATTACCTTTCCATGCTGCATTAGTACCCAACTCAGACCAACTCCTGAAGCGTCTGTATACACCACATAAGGCTCCCCCGGATCCGACAACGCCAACACTGGTGTACTAGTCAACATCTCGTTCAGCCTCGTAAAACTCTCCTCGCAAGCTGAAGACCACACGAAAAGAACATCCTTCCCTGTCAGTTTTGTCATCGACTGCGCCATACTCGCAAATCCCTTGACGAACCTCCTGTATTACCCCGCCAAACTGAGAAAACTCCAAATCTAAGTGGCATTCCTCGGTCTAGGCCTTCCTCTGATAACCTCAATCCTTGCCGGATCCACATAAACTCCATCTGCATAAACCACATAACTGAGAAAACATATCTCTCGCTGCCAAAAACTGCACTTGCTCAACTTTGCATACAACTCCGGTTCCCGCAACGTCTCCAGAACCTTCCTCGATCAACTGTTCAACATGAATCGCTGAAATCACGAGACTCCCAAAAGTCGGACTCACTTCCTGATACACCAACCTCCCCGCCTTTCGGTCGAACACAACTCGTCCCCAATGACTATCCAAATGCACCCTGTACTGATCCAGCCAATCCATCCCCAGAATGTCATCATACAACTCCACCAGACTGATAATCAAATCTGCTGGCATTAACTCTCCCGCCACCAGAATATCCATACCACGAGCAACCTTAGCTACTCCCGGCTGCTCACCGGAATCGCTCTGGATTCCGCTACTCTCCGCACATTATGGAATAATGAAGCAATTCGTCCCTCCAAAATCAACTAAAACATGGGACTCAAAACCGCCCACTAACAAGGTCCCTGCACAAATCTCATATGCCTTAGAACCCTAACATTCTATCACAGAACACACCCGAGTATCCCGAACATCTTCTTTCCTCGGACCGCTCGCCAATCCGTGATCCATGTATCTGCACCCAAAGCATCTCCGACCACTCTAACTCAACCCTGAAGTGCTCTCGCACTTCCTCTTCTGTCCTTGCGTAGGCTTGCCGCCCTTGCTTGGACCCTACTGCTGCTCCGACCTCCTCTGCTGAACAAGTGGACTATTCCTCAGGTCCTCCTCGATCGCTGCAATAGTCTCAACCAAATCCGTCCTCATGGCGAACTTGCTTGCTCTACCGCGAGTATTCAAATTATCTTGAAGTCCTCTCAAGAACCTCTTCACTTGGGCTAACTCGCTCTCCATGCCTCTATCCGCATACACCAGAAATCTGCTAAATCCAACATAGAACTCCCGAACCGACCAGTCACCTTGAGTCAACTCCCAAAAACCTCGACTCTAACCGATCCACCGTCCTTTCCGGAACGACTTGGCGTCAAACTCTGCCAAAAGTTACTCCAGACCATCTCCGCCTGCACTCTCATGGCCACCACACCTCTCCACTAGAGATGTGCATCACCATCAAGGTAATGAACCACCATATCCACCCAGTACCCCTCTAGATACCTGAGACTGCGAAAATTACGCTCCAGCCTCATCCGCCACTCATCGGCCTCCTCAGGCTAGGCACCTTCCGAGAAAAACTCAGTGCCAATCCTCTGCATCTACTCCATCATGCTCAGGTAGGATGGAAGCTCCTCAGCAACCGTAGCCCTCTACTACACACCAGCTACTCCCAGCTGAACACCAACCACACCCAACTACACACCAGCTATACCTGGCTGCACTCATGGAGCCTGATCCTGAGCCGGCACCCCTCCTAGTAACTGCTCCAAGATCAATTATAGCAAACTCGCCAGACGATCATCTCGATCCTAGGCTAATCTCGAGACAGCACCCGCCACAACACTGGTCATAGTGGGATCCTCACTAGTCCCACCAGTCCTCACACTAGCACTCACACTAGCCAAACCCACAGACTCCTCCTGAAACATCTGCAAATCCGCCACCTGCTCCCTCGCGGAACCCTAGGCCACACACACGGCAACAGACTCACTCACAAGTCCCCGTCCGCACCCACGTCCACGACCACCATGGCTTCCACAATCACTACGGCCTCTACCTATAGCAACTCTAGCCATCTCTCTCTACACTACCCACAGCAGAAACTCTAGTACCTCTAACTATTTCTCTTCACTACCAGAAGCAGAAACTAAGCATACTAGAAGCTAGAAAAATCAAACAACACATACCGTGAAATCTCTTTGAAGGCTCGAAGAAGATGATCTAGGACTCCAAACCCACACAACAATTGATTAACTACTCATAATCATTCAATCCACTATCCACGCAACAATTGACTAACTCACGTAATCAATTACGTTCTCCCACCCTAAAACCGTAAGGGCTTTGATACCAAACTGAAACAACCCGACCTGTTTTTTTTTTGTTATACATAACACCGAATTAGTATTTCCATAAATACTAACTCTCAACAAGCTAATTTCAACAAGTCAACACACATTCATCAACAACCAGCAGAAAATAACTTAGTTCAACTTAACGAATTAAACCATCAATAATCATTCGATCAATCCAAATAAAAACCAAATAACCAATTCCAATTACCAATAAAATCAATTCAAAGTTCACAATTAAGCAACTTAGCAATTCTAGCGATACCAATGAACCACACAACCGAGACACTAGATCATCTTCTCTTCCTTGCCACGATTCCACGATCACACTTTGTCTTTACTTGCATCACATTGTTATAAGAGATGCGTGAGTATTACCACAAATACTCAGTGAGACGGTCATTCCATCTACTTGGCTAAACATACATGCATAAGAAAATATCACAATACCAAGCGATCAAACAACAATGCATAACATATTAACCAACACGAGAATCACACATCAATCCAAACATCAATCAAATGCATTATGACATTCCCTCTACCCAGATAAGCCATGGTCACGCACTCACCTTAGCCTATCAATTGCCTCAGACCAACGCTCCTCTGACCTCTGGGCCCTTGCCTAGAAAATTGAGAAACGATGGCTAACAAAAATAACAAACCTGAACAAGCAGACGATTATGGATAGGGATGGGCATTGGACGGGTACCCTGAGAATTTAGACTACCTATTATCCGATCCGACCCTACCGGGTATTTGACAAACAATACCCTTACCCGATCCGCAAAAAGCGAGTACTCTATAAAACTGGTACCTGGCAAAAATTCGTTGACTCCGGTATCCGGCCCTTTATTTTTATCCGTCCAATTGTAATATAGTTTATATATAATTAAAGTTAAACAACTATATACCAAAAAAATGAAAAAGTTATTAGCAAAGGAAAAAAAAATCTTAATAGACAACATATAGTTCATAAAATATAATATTACAAACTTCAAAACTTAAAACTTGTAATCCATCATCTCCAAAATTATCGATGACAATTCAAAAACACAAAAGATTGACGTTGTGAGTATTTATACAATACTATATATTATACAATTTATTTTATAACTAAGTTTATAAAATATTAATCATATAAAATGCGAGTATTTATGGGTCGGGTAGCAAATCGAGTACGAAGATAGGTAACGAGACAGGTTGTGAAAAAATGATACCCCCTTACCCGCATGTATCAAAATTATAGTACCTTTTACTTGAGTCAAACGTTACGGGTACCCTAACTTTTTAGACGAGTACAAGACGGATAACGGGTAAAAGACAGGTAATGGGTATTTGTGCCCAGTCCTAATGATGGAGGTGAGACACAAAATCTCACCGTACGACTTAACGGGAGCCGATAAACCTGGTGTGGTGTTCTCACACCCACTGCTAAAATATTTTAGTATGCGGTAAAATCTGATCGCCGGATTGGCATGTGTGTCACTATTTTGGTAATGTCGACGCATCCAAAATTAGAAAATAAATTAGATTTGAACCGTAGCAATACACAATTTATATCAGATTTTGGTGTAATTAAATCAAATAAATTGAAATTCATAAGAATTTCAATATTTTAATTAAATGTATACAAAATACATTGATATACACACTAAAAACATATATAACATTTACAAAAGTTTTTTTATTATACATATCAAAGAACATAATTTTATGCAAATTGATCAGACCAAATCAAAATTTTCAATAGTCACTTGAATAAACCGACATTTATATAAAATATTTTAGTAGTCGACAAAAAAAAGAGTAAACATTTTAATTAAAAACATAAAAGATAAAATTTCAACTATTTTTTATGTTCTCGAAAATTGAAAAACGATGGTTAACAACAACACCGCACTTGAACAAGCAGACCATGATGGAGGTGAGACGCACAATCTCACCGTATAACGAGAGTCGATAATCCTGGTGCGGTGTTCTCACACCCACTGTTGAAAGGAGCGAATTATGAAGAATGGTATGCGGAGTGAAGATGGCTCTTGACTCACTAAAAAATTTGGATTTATTAACAAATTTATCATACGTTTAGACGAAAGATCTCCATATTTGGAAGACTGGTGAATGATTCAAGCCTTGATTTTTTCGTGGATTAAATGACGATTTATCCTTCTTTTCAATCACACTTCTCGCATCGAGATGTGGCGAAGGATTTCTAGGACCATTTGAAAAAACAATTCTCAATGAATAACGACTCTCACATACAACATATAAAAGCATAATTGGCTTGTTGTAAGCAAAGTGGACGCGCAATTGAGGCTTACTATGGGAAGCACAATAGTGTATGTGACAATATGACAAACTGCATACTATTGGGTTCAGATTTCACCCCAATGAAATCAAACGGAGAAATTGACTAAGTATAGAAAACTTACAAGCTGAATCCTTTCAGCAGGCAAAACCGATCCATTGGAACATTGCTACATGGGTCAGCGCAACAATAATCAACATTACGGATCTGTATACCCTTCCGCATTATGGATTGGCGCAATCACAACCATGGATCAGCACATCATTCAGCATTACGGATAGGCGCCCTCGAAGCCTCGGATCGTCACATTCACTGTGCACTAGATCGGCGTCATCAGTGTTAGTTTATAATGAGTTTGGTCATATGCTATTTAATTATTAACTAGGTGACTCTCCCGCGTATACGCGAATAATTTATTTATAATTTTTTTTAATGTATTTTACACTTCGAAAATGTGAAAATATGTATCTTTTTATTTTTATTATAGACATTGTTGTTGATATATTGTTCTTAATTTTTTTTTTAATAATATAAAATTTTGAAAGTTTAGTTTTACCATTACATTATTCTATATACGTATACATATCAAATAAAATATATCATAATTTAATATATTGGAGTGCACAATTTATTGTCAAAGGTTGAGATTCATCTCATAAAAGATTGAATCTCCTATTTGATCATCTTTTCTTAAAAAAATATCATTTTCTTCACACTGAATTTTGAAAAAAAACTAAATTCGACATCGAAATATGAAAAGATTAATGAGCAACTTTTGGTAAACAAATAAAAATTAATAATGTTTTTCATATAACATAAACTAAGTACAATACGTTTTTCTCTTCTTTTGTTTTCCAAACTTTTGTTGTTTTCTATTTTTATTATGGTTAAGGTCTCTTATAATTTTTCATATTTTGTTATAGAAAAATGATTTTAATTTATATGGAATAATTAGGAAAATATAAGATTTAGAAATCAATTTCTTCACTAAATGTTTCTATGGTCTGATCTTTTTTATTTCATATTGAACTTTTCCTAGTTTTTTTTGCTAAACATTAAATATAATATGGCAATGTTAAATTGATTTTCTTAAAATAGAAAAGTTGAATATTAGCTTTTTAATATTAGCATGTAAAATATCTAACCTTTGATTTAGAAAAAATATATTTAATATAAATATATAAAAATTTATATAGAATTTATCTAAAATGATTTTGTTATTTTCAAGTTGTCTTGTGTTAGAAATTAATTTTTTGTTTAAGAATACGTATATTTGTTTTCATAAATTTGAAATTTTTTTTGTCACAAAACATAATAAAATCTCTTTAAAAAACTTATTAAGTCGTTATTATAAATTTCAGTAAATATATTTATATGAAAAAGTGTTCTAAAACTTTATTGTGACCAAAAAAAATTTAAACATTTTCTTAAAAAACGTAAATATTAGTATAAAATATTATTTAAAATTTATTTATGGAAAGAAATGTAAACATAGTTAAAGAAGATTTTGTAAAAGATTTGATTCATTTTTGCCATATCATATTTTTTGAGTCATGTCATAATAAAATTGGTGAAAGTGATTCTTGTGGTGACACATAAACAAATTTGAAAAAATCACTTCTCAAATAATGTATAATAATGGATTAAGTTAGTATCTTATATCCAAAGGTGTTTGCTGTAAGTCGTGATTTTTAGATTAAGTTGTGTTGTTTGGTTTAAGAGTCACAAAGAGGAAGGGACACAACTCTTCACTTGTGTCTTTTGGATAACTATTTAAGGTTGTATTTTCTCAATTAATCAAAACATGTTTTCGACCAATAAAAGTTTCAGTGTTTACGTTTTTCTTTCTCTCTGTTTTATTCTTCTCTTGTTCAAGTTATTAATATACGAAACGTAACATAGCAAAAGCTTTCAACAATCAGCACTCTCATAATATCAGGTCAGATCAATGTTGTATTGACAAGCAAGATATTTGACTTAGCTTTCCAATGAAGTTGGAATCACATTATTTGAGCTGTGGTAGCAAGATACACCCAATTTGCTGAAGACACCGGACCTGAAGACGTACCGACTATATCGAATACCATCGTATTCTGGTGCTAGATACTTTCTAACGATTGTCAATGATTTCTCATGAAGTATTTGGTTGTATCTTCTACACAACAAAATAGAAACAACAACAAATTTGAAGACTTTTATCTCCATTGTTGATCAACAATTTCAAAAACCCGTAAAAGGCATTCAAAGTGATAACGAAACTTAATTTACACTTTTCATAGTTTGGGGATAATACATGAGGCTTCTTGTGTAGGTACACCACAAAAAAATGAGTGTGTGGTGAGAAATCAAGGTCATATTCTTAACGTTCCAAAAGCATTGTATTGTTCAAGCGAATTTATTAATGGATTTCTGGGGCGAGTGTAACCTAACTGCAGCTTGTTAATCAGGGCAAAGAAATTCCCTTCATATTTTCTTAGTTTTTATGCGTTTGTTCATTGCACATGAGACTTTTGTAACATCCCAAAACCAGAACAAAAATTTTCCCTTGAAATTTGCAAGTAAGGATAAAAGGTCATAGGTAAAGAACAAAGGTAAAAGAGAAGAACACCCTTTTGTACAGAATACCTTAGGAGGAAAGTGGAAAGTGTGGACCACTGGATGTTAGGTAGAAACACGCCAAAAGACGAGCGCTAAGGGTGATCCGACAAGCCATAGACTAGAGAAAATCTAAGAAAGTTCTAGAAAACTTGGTGAGAAAGGAGGCTCATTTGGCTTATGTTCGCGTAATGAGGTGGTGGATAAAATTTAGGAAACTTTTTACAATTGGAAAATGAAATTTAGGGAAAAAAAATAAATATTTCCACCTAGGGATTGTGAGTAGAAATAGAGGACCTAAGGTGCCTCTTATTTGACACACAAACTTCACTCTTCAGACCTAGAGACAAATGCGAGCTCACTGGTAGAAGAGAAGTACGAGGAGTTTGAGAAGTCTTCACCATCTCATCCTAAGATTATAAGATCCGCAATGAAGGTAAAACGGATATGTAACCTATTTAATTATTTTTTCTCTAATATACTTTCATATTAGTAAATTCTATAGTAATAGTTTAGGGTAGTGTAAGAGTTGGATAGTGGTACTGGTCGAGAAAACTCGATCCAAATAGAGCGGATCCAGACGAGTAACTTAACCAGGGACCCGATAGTGGTCGAGTGAGACTCTAACCACGATCAAATGGTGATAGAGGCATTCAAGTCCCACGATCACGAGAATACTCATCCAGGATCAATAATACCCATGATACACGATCGGAGGAGCTCTTGATCCACGATCAATGGAGATTGAGTTTGGACTCGATCCACAATCGGGAAATAATGCAGTGACACGGCCAAAGATCGGTAACAATACGATCTTTGGTTGGTAGCAACATGATCTACAAATCAATAGCGAGATGATCTATGGATTGGTAGCAATACCATCAAGGATCGATAACGATACAACCCAAAGATTGGTGCGATACGATCCACTGTTTAATTTGACATGATCCACAATCAAGTAGCAATCGAGCGGAGACTCGAACCACGACCGGATAACGATCAAGTGGAGATTTAATCCACGATCGATAATGAACGAGAGTTTGTGCGACGATTGGTCCAACCGTTTTGAAAGAAAGTTTGAAGTCCAACAGTTGATTTGGTCATAAAGCCTTTCTCTTATTAGTGAAAAATATTTATCTTTGTTCCATCTAAACTTTCTGGTATGCCTAGGTGCTTGCCCATTCCACCTAACGTTGTTATTCCCAACGGTTGTTTATGCTCTTTTTTAAACGGTTCATTTACCAAGTTCGCAAATAGCTCCAAAGATTTAAAGAACTTTTTTTCCCTGACGTTCGTTCGTACATCTATAAAATTTATAGTATTGTCTTACATTCTTGTAAATTTGCCTTACCGGAAAACGATTTCATCGACAAAGAAACAATGAGATTGACGGACTTGTACGTGCTACTTTGAGTCTCGTAAGAATTTTTTTCGTGTTCTTCTTTTCGTATATTTGTGATTAGAGCCTCTGTAGAGAGAGTAAATAAATAAGGTGATGACTCCTGTTTGGGTTTGCTGTTTATTAAAACCTTATATTTGGCCGATTTGATGCACTAAATCATCCAACTAATCCAGCCTTATGCAAAACCAATTTTCCATAAGAACCTCTCAATAAAGGTCATTCGATCCGACCGTATGTTTTGTCATGTCCGTCTTAGTAGCCATATAAGATTTCTTACAAGATCTATTTGTTCGCAAAACCGTGAAACATTTCTTGTGCACTCACGACATTGTCAAAAAAGCAGTAAGCTGACTATGTTTCTGACATCAGATCCAGAAGGTATGGATATGACATTTGAAATTATTTTGTAGGCGATATTGCAGAAATAAATTGAATAAATCTTTCTGTTTTGGGGATTATACAAATTTTGTCTTATTCCACCGATGATCAAAATGTGTTGTTCATAAGAAACCATTGAAATCTTGTCACTTGTAATAGTCAAAGACTTTAAAAGGTTGTTCATAATGAATACTCTTTATCAATATAGTTGACTATAAATTTAAAAAAAAATATATACATATATATATAGTTGACTACCATATTAAGGTTTGTTTCTCACACATCAATCCCGTTGATTATGTAATTCACATTAGCTTGTATTTCCTTTTCAACAAAAACAAAATTGTATTTCCTTAGAGATCTCTCTGTTTAGGAAAAGTAGGTTCATTGCTCCTTCGCATATAAAAGCTTGTAAAAACCTCATAATGAATTTACAGAAATTCGCTCATCTCTTATTGTGCCTCTCTCAATCGTATCAAAATAGATTAAAAACAAATATTAAAAAGTCTTTCACAATGTCCAAGCTGTCCAAGCAATTTCTTTTTTATTTCATGGTTTCGATGGTTCTCTTCTTAGGTATCTAAGTACATCTTACTTTGTTTTTTTTTTTAATGTTATAATCTATAGTCGACATGCAATACCGATATAAAAAAAGTTTACATGTCTCCACATAATGGAGTAATGCTAACAATTTTTCCATATGCACTTTTATTGATAAAATCATGTTTATTATTTTTTTTTATGAAGTACATAAAATAATAATTTATAAATACATATTTGTGAAATTTTATCTACCATTGGTTGCAGTCTTATTGGTTATACCTAAAACGGAGGCACAAAAAAGATGTAGAAGAGAGTTAGAGCCGGGGAAACAATGTGTGTTGCCAAAGTGTAGGGAGGAATGTTTCAAAAAGCTAATGGGATTCGGAAGTTGTATTGAGAAGCCATCAGGCTCTCATAAATACACATGTAATTGTTTCTACAATTGTGGTGCACCATAATTTTCGTAATGTTCAATATTGTACAACTACTCAAACTTTAATATATTTTTCATGAATTACAAGTTAAAATTATACTTTTAAATTAAGAAAATTAAAATCATGCACCATTTTATCTTAATGAATGTGTATTTGTCTATTTGATCACAAAGGTATAATACATTAAAAACAATGTGGGGAACTTTGATGTTGTTGTGAAAAAAAACAAATTGTACGATATAAGATTCAACCGGCACCTCTGCCGACGAAGGTTCTCTCGTTAGCGAACACTCTCTGGTCCCCCCTCTTCTCCGCCCCACCTTCCCGATGCCTCAATCATACCTCTGGCGATGGTCTGAGCAAGATTCGCCGTGAAAACCGGCCGGATTTCTCGCTCACTGCCACTGTTGGTTTCGGCCAGGGGGATCACGGATCTCCTAGTGATGCAGCGGAAGCAACGATAAACAGCTCAACCAAGGGATTCAAGGAATCCTCACTTGGGACCTGCCAACTCAACCAAGGGATTCAATAATCCTCGTTTGGGACCTGCTTCTTGTTTGATGAACTTAATCGAATCTGAACAAGGGATAGAGAATAATCTCTCTCAAAAGCAAAAACTCTTTATTAATCAATAATCAACTTAATACAAAATGAGGCCTTAATAGGCTATTTATAAGAACACCTAAAAACCCTAGAAATCTCTGGAATATTTTAGAAACCCTAAAATATAAACATTAAAAATATCAATATATTAAAAATACAAATAAATGGAAATAATCCAATTATGCGCTGCATGTGTCGCCGGCCAAGAAAGATTCGCCCTCGAATCTTCAATAGGGTTCTTGGCACCAAAGAAATCTTAACATATCTTCAAATCCATTCTTATGATAAAACCGGAAACTTGCACGAACTTGATTAAACCCATTATTTGCACGAACCTGATTTTGCACGCTTTTTGGACAGACCTGGTATCGCCCGGATTTCGCACAGATCGAACTCAACACGAATTCTATACGAATCTGGCCTGGCTCGGGTTTTGCACTGATCTGATCTTCTGTGACTTCGACAGAAAATTCAGATTTTGCATGGATCTGGTCTTTGACAGGAAACCTGGATTTTGCACGTGTCAAATTTCCAAAATCAGCTTCTCGAAAGTCGAAGTCGAAAACCATGACATCTTCTTCATAGATATCAAAGATAGGATCGCCATGAATCTCTTTCTAGATCTCATGACTCTCTTCTCTCTCGACAAAAGGACTTTCGTCCTTGAAAGGATATATGTTACTATTACTCACCATGATAACCAGATTCGTCTTTGAATGAGAAACCAACAGCTCTGATACCAACTAATGCAGCGGAAGCAACGATAAACAGCTCAACCAAGGGATTCAAGGAATCCTCACTTGGGACCTACCAGCTCAACCAAGGGATTCAAGAATCCTCGCTTGGGACCTGCTTTTTGTTTGATGAACTTAATCGAATCAGAACAAGGAATAGAGAATAATCTCCCTCAAAAGCAAAAGCTCTTTATTAATCAATAATCAACTGAATACAAAATAAGGCCTTAATAGGCTATTTATAAGAACACCTAAAAAACCCTAGGAATCTCTGATATATTCTGGAAATCCTAAAAGATAAACATTAAAAATATCAATATATTAAAAATACAAATAAATGGAAATAATCCAATTATGTGCTGCATCACCTAGCCACTCCATCACGAGAAAAGTTCTGCAGATTGGGCCTAGCCCATTTGGTTTGACACTTGGGCTTGGCCCATTTGGTTTGAAACTTGGGCTTGGCCCAGATGAAGATTGAGATTCTTTAGCCCTCTAGGCCCACTGCTTAATAATTTGAGCCCAATTCAGTTTATGAATTGTACTTGGTTATGGTTATGTGTTCATACTCTCCACCAACCTTATTTATGAATGTGTATGATACTTTATTAGGGCTGTTATCGGAACCATATTCATGCTCCCTATCGCTTTTAAATGCTTTTGAGCTTATTGGCTTCTCTTTTTTGAGAAGTCCAAAGTTTTCTGGATTCTCAAATCCTATAATCTCTTCCCTCTCATTGAAAGCGGTCGTATCTTCACCTTTCTCTTTGAGAATGAGTGTTTTCCCGAACTTTGTGCTGGAACCCCTAAGAATTTCCTCGCCAATTTGCTTTCTTACGGAGCCATACTTTCGGCACCAATAGAAGCAACCGGGGTCGTCTTGACATATACCGGAGTTAGGAGTTCGATTCCAACGTCACAACTGAAAGTGACCACTTTGAGGATTTTCGGCTTTGCCGAGAAAACCTTTTTGAATTATTCGAGGCACACCTTAGATTCGCTGTCCATGTCTCTTATGCGATGTATTATCTATCTTATGCTTAATTAACTTTAAACTATGTTGTATTGGTGGTTGAGGATGCTTAATTTCCTCCCTTTGTATTGTGAAAGTTTATTGAATGAATTAAGATTATGAACAAAAAAACAGAAAAAAAAACTTTATTTCTAGTATATATAACGAAAAATATATAATTTTTTTGTTAACGATTATTTTTTCCTCTATCTAATATCCATAAAAAGGATATATTTATCGTAAACTAGTTTCGATAAAAAAATTTCTTTTAATCAATTCATCAATTACATGTATTTCAATTATAAGTAAAAATGCATTTACCATTACAAGCATAATATTATAGGGGCAATTATAAAAATACCACTTTTTGTGTGTACATTTGCAAAAATGCCACTTAGGGGTGCCAATTTACAAAAATACCACTAATTATAGATTTATAAAACCTATATCTTAAAATTCTAAACCCTAAAAAATGTTTTGACCCCTAAAACCCCATAAACCCTTATATAACTAAACCCTAATAAAACATAATTAACCCAAACATAAATGATATAAAGAAAAAATAATTTTGAAAAAGTGGCATTTTTGTAAAGATTTTAAAAGTGTGGCATTTTTGTAAAGTGGCACTTGAAAAGTGACATTTTTTGAAATTTCTCAATATTATATTTATCATATCTTTTAGATAAAATGTAACCAGAAGTAAGATATAACTATTTCAAAAAGACCGAAGATTGAATTAAAAGGTCAATAAATTTTGTTTATAAATGGGTAGTAAAATTAGTGGGGCAATTATAAAAATGCCACTTTTTGTGTGCACTTTTGCAAAAATGCCACTTAGGGGTGTCCATTTACAAAAATGCCACTAATTATAGATTTATAAAGTCTATATCTTAAAATTCTAAACCCTAAAAAATGTTTTGACACCTAAAACTCCCTAAACACTCAAAACTAACCCCTAATAGAACATAATTAACCCAAACATAAATAATATAAAGAAAAAATAATTTTGAAAAAGTGGTATTTTTGTAAAGAATTCAAAAATGTGGCATTTTTGTAAAGTGGTACTTGAAAAGTGGTATTTTTTGAAATTTCTCAAAATTTATTTCAGACTTCTCTAGTAGTGAAAATCAAAATTAACTAGTGTAAGAACTACATTCTAGCAAAGTCCGAGTGGAGGTAACCACAAAGTAAAATGTGTCACGAGAGGGTGTGGAGTTGGTTTCCGAGTCACCGAACATTACACTATAGAGTTATCTTCTATATATATTAATAGAAGAGATACGGTAAAAAATCTTAGGTGTCAATCAAAAAAGATTTTAAACAACTCTTAATAAAAGATTTTTAAAATTTTTATATGCAAATAATTACCTACCGAATTAAAAACTACGCAACCCATCATTAATTTTAAATTTTACTAAGCCTAACAATAATTGCCAACGAATCTATGGTAATTAATTCTGATGGTTTTATTTTAAAAATATAGATATATGTGAGAATATCTTTCTTTTTTTTCAATAACTATTTACGGGCAAATCTAAAGTAAAAGCTACCATATGATTCTCTATATATTAATTGAAGAGACACTAAATGAAAAAAATCATATGTCACTCAATGAAGACTTTAAATAACATATCATTACATTTAATCAAAAAAAACATTTCAATTAAAATTATATGCCATGGTGGAATTTTCAACTTATTTTTATTAATTTTTTAACATGGACTCATAAATACATGTAACAAATTTAAATCTAACTTAAAATTTTTTAATATTTTAAAATATAACATAACATAAAGTTTTAACAAAAAATTATTTACCGATGTCAATTACTTTACAAAAATTATATTAGTGTCCATTTGGATACCATATTTGAAATTATAAATTGATCATACAATTATTTTCTTTAGAATTTTTAAGAAATATCATTTTTGAAATGCCACTTTCAAAAATGCCATTTTTCAAAATCTTTTTAAAAATGCCATTTTTTTAAAATCATTTACTCAATATAGCATTTATGTTTGGATTTATGTTTTATTAGAGTTTAATTTTGAGGGTATCTGACCCAAAAAAAAGTTTCGAGGGTTTAGGGTTTCTAGGGGTCAAAACCTTTTTTAGGGTTTAGAATTTTAAGATTTAGTGTTTGAAATAACAAAAATATCAAAAAATGCAACTTTTCAAGTGTCACTTTACAAAAATGCCACACTTTTGAAATCTTTAAAACAATGCCACTTTTTCAAAATTATTTTTTCTTTATATTATTTATGTTTGGGTTAATTATGTTCTATTAAGGTTTAGTTTTGAGTGTTTAGGGAGTTTTATGTGTCAAAAGTAGCATTTTTGTAATTGATCCTTGAAATAATTAGTAGCATTTTTTAAAATAGACAACCTGAAACAACCCGATCGGTTTTTTTTTTTTTTACATTGGGATTCGAATCAGTGTTCCCATAAACATTGATCCTCAATTCCCAATCAATTCACACAATAACCAGTGGAAAATCAGAATAACTCAACACAAGACAATTAACCAATAATCAACCTCAATTCAATAAACTAGAAACTTAATCATTCAACAAGATCTACAAGTTCCACAATTCCAGAATTACTATCACCCTAGCAATTCTATAGCAACATCACTCAACCGAGACTCTAGATCATCTCCTCTTCCTTGCCCGATTCCACGATCACATTTTCTCTTTACCTGCATCACATGGCAAAACGAGATGCGTGAGTATTATCATAAATACCCAGTGAGACGGTCCTCCCATCTACAGGTCAATTACTCGAATGAAAGAATGCACCAAATACCAGGATTATCACTCAACAATGCATAGACAATCAACAGCACAAAACAGGACAGCAGCATCTCTGTCGATCGACACAACCTCTAGGTGTCGATCGACAGACCATTCTGTCCCTCTGTCGATCGACAGACAACAGTCCTGTCGATCGACATGGACCTGCAGAACCCTAAGATCGAACCTATCCTCTCATGGGACGAATCTCAGGCCTACAGACCGCTTTCCAGCACAAATCCACAGCCATTCCACACCAAAACACACAGAAATCAATGTATTCCATCCATTCCTACATCCGAGAACCTATGGTCACGCACTCACCTCGAAGAATCGAAATGAAAAGAATGAACCAACGTTCACTAAAATCCACGTACACGACGAACCACTGGTCCAATTCCGAAACAGGCAACTGTTCTGGAAACTAGACACACACAGCTACGCGTCGGTATGCGGATCGCCTCCAGACTCCCTCTGGTTCGATCGGAAATCCCCTCTAAACCCGACTGATCGCAGACAATAATCTGCACGGACCCATCGAATTCAAACAGCCATAACTCGGTGAATAACCAAAAGACACGCGGTTTTCGCCTACCGCAAGAGGAAAGAAAAGAGAACTTACCCTCGAAGTTTCCCACCGATCCGTTCTGATCTTCCCAGCCGTCCGCCTCCTCCAAAACCGACGAAAAATCTTCTCAACACTCAAGAGGAAAACCCTAGTTCTCTCAACTCTCTCTTTTCTCTGATTCTCAACACAAGGATGCGGCTAAACCTAGGAGGAAACGCCTTCTCCAAGTATATATAAGTCCCCCAAACCGGCCCAACTCAAAACAAACCGGAAATCAAACATCTTTGAATGATTTAAACCCGTGTCGATCGACAGGCTTCACCCCTGTCGATCGACAGAGAACTCCATGCTCAAAACCCTTCACGAGACAAACCCCGTGTCGATCGACACTCAGCCCTACTGTCGATCGACGCTCCTCCAAAATTCCATTTTTGGATCACGGGCGTTACAATTCTCCCCCACTAACAAGGATTCGTCCTCGAATCACAAGTTACACAACCCCGTTCCTGCTAAGGCTAACACGTCCGCCCAGAACCTCGACCAGATTCACCCGAAAACTACCAAAATGCAACGTTTAATGGTCCCGCCCAGGCCTGCCCGATTGATTGCACAACAATCAAACAAGAACATGCCCAACCAACCGTAGACCAAGAGTAGAACCGAATGACCGCGCAACAATCAAACAAGAACATGCGCGACCACGATGCTACATAAGTTTAC
The DNA here is from genome assembly GCA_964056655.1 of Arabis hirsuta. NCBI lineage: Eukaryota > Viridiplantae > Streptophyta > Magnoliopsida > Brassicales > Brassicaceae > Arabis > Arabis hirsuta. The sequence continues at coordinate 18,363,696 of OZ053302.1, read as the reverse complement.
CGGGATCGCCTGAATCGAAGTTCCAACACAAATACTAACCCTAGACCAGACCCTACCATCCAACCCACACACATGACCCCACCGGTCAACCCACCTGAGATCCCTCTCGATCCCCGATGGCCATTCGGTCGCCCACTTGCAACCTGCTCAGACGCTATTGCTCGTACTCATACTCATGACTCGTACACATATACACCACACCTACTCGCAGGATCGTCACCCTTTGAGCTACGGTATGCAAAGAATCCACTATTCTCTGGAGAGACCCACTATCCATCAAAGTACATGTAGGAGACCCACCGTCCCCAGAGGCCCACTACCCCTCGAGTGCATGCAGGGAATCCACTATCCCCTGGAGAGATCCACTATCCCTCAAGTATACAGGAACCCACCGTCCCTAGAGAGGCCCACTACCCCTCGAGTGCATGCAGGGAATCCACTATCCCCTGGAGAGATCCACTATTCCTCAAGTATACAGGAACCCACCGTCTCTAGAGAGTAATACTCTGCAACGTGCCGTCATAGACATCTATCGACCAACACGCCTCCATGGCTCACCATGACATTCCCTCAGCGGAATATCGTATATGACCCCTCAGCGAGTCATCTGGAGTCCCTGGAAAAGACAAGTCCCGCAGAACCTACTTTCCAGACTTCCCTAGGAAATAGACAGATCCCGATCCCACCTAGGATCTCTATTCCCCAACACAGAGTCCCGAGACAGACAAACCTCGATCCCCCCTAAGGCTTGCTTCCCGACTCCTCTAGAAAATAGACCAGTCTCGATTCCACCTAAGACTTCTATTTTTCCAGCCAGCTAGAGTCCCGAGACAGACAAACCCCGATCCCACCTAAGGCTTGCTTCCCGACTCTCCCTAGGAATAGACAGATTCTAACTCGCATAAAGGTATCGTTACTAGCTACTCCTAGCACACGAATTTCATTTCTAGCCACTCCTAGAACATGAACAAGCTCATTACTAGCCACTCCTAGCACATGAACTAGCTTTAAGCCGAATAGAACTTCCATTCCCAGCCATTACATGACCTACCAGTCATCACAACCCATGACTCCACCAGTCATAACATATAAGAACTCACATATTAAGATCCAACAATAATAAGAAAACACATCTTATTAAATCCCAAAATGAAACAATCGTTAACCCTCAACGAAAACATAAATTCCACAACCACGTAGCGAACATGCTAATCTGAACTGGAACAATACGAAACAAATGCAAACTTTGGTCCGCTCCCAGACCATTTCCCGAATCCTGCTTCCCTTCTTAACCTCTGCTCCCCAAATCTCTTACTCCACCCGTCGTCTGCTGCCACTAGGGACAGTTCGGCCTGGAACTAGCGCCCCCCCCCCTCAACCGAAGTGAAGACCCGCGGCGCAGTCATCTGCCGCAATGGCTGCACATCCACTGCCCTCTCCTGCACTGGCTGCACAACCGCCACCGCCATCTGAAGCTGAGGACACCTGGGCCTAATATGCCCCAACTCTCCACACTGATAGCACACCCTAGGCGCACTAGGTGTACTAGGTGCACTGACTGCCGCCTTCTTGGGGCAGTTAGCCGCCCGATGATCCATGCCTCCGCACACAAAGCAACCTGAACCACCCTGCCCACTACGGCTCCTCTGTCCTGAATCCGAAGTGCTCTCCCACTTCCTCTTCTGTCCTTGAGCAGGCTTATCGCCCCCGCTCGAAGTTGTCTGCTGCCGCTGCGGTCTCCTCTGCTGCTGCACTGATGGACTAACCACCACCGCCTGCTCAGCTCTCAAGTCCTCCTCGATCTGAGCCGCAGTTTCCACCAAATCCGCCCTCGTGACGTACTTACTCGGCCTACACCGAGTCCTCAACTCTGGTCGAAGTCCATGCATGAACCTCCTGATCTGAGCCTCCTCGCTCCCAAACCCCCGACCAGCATGCACAAGCAGCCTACCAAACAACTCATCATACTCTCGCACCGAGCGCTCTCCCTGTGTCAACTGCAAGAACTGCGCCTCCATGCGATCCACCGCCTCCTGCGAAAAGTACTTGGCGTCAAACTCAGCCAAGAAATCCGCCCAGGTCATCCCCGCCTGAGGCCTCCTGCTCGTCACACCTCTCCACCACAGATGTGCATCACCCTCTAAGTAGTGAACCGCAAGGTCCACTCTGTATCCCTCGGGACACCTCAGCACCTGGAAATTACGCTCCAGACGACTCCACCACGTAGCAGCCTCCTCAGGCTTAGCACCGCCCGAGAAATACCCAGTAGTAATCCTGTGCATCTGCTCCAAAATCCTCAGGTAGGAAGGAGCCTCCTCTGCAGCCGCCACACCTGGCTGCCCCCGGACCACTGCTGGCTGAACACCCGCCGCAAACGGCTCAACACCAGCCACCCCTGGCTGTACCCCCGGAGCATACCCCTGAGCCGGTGCCCCACCTGGCAACCGCTCAAGAACCTGAAGCATCATCGCTTCCAACCGGTCCAGCCGACCCTGAGCATCGCCCCCGCCAGGACCCCCACCTGGGCCCTGCGCCACACTGGCTAACTCTGTACCACTCACTGGCTCTGGAGGTATCTGCGACTCTGCAACCTCCTCCTGCGTGGCCTCCTGAGTCCCACTCGACTCAACAGGATCAACCGCCGGTCCCCGACCACGGCCGCGACCACGCCCTCTAGCCCCACGGGCACCACGACCTCTGCCTCTCACTCCACTAGCCATCTCCCACTGACTGCTCACAGCAGACTAGGCATTAGAAACAGAAATCATAAATGAACACTTACCGTGGAATCATATTGAAGGCTCGGAGAAGATGATCCAGGACTCCAAACCCAAGCAACAATCAACTGACTAACTCACATAATCAATTAACACTATTCTACACAATCAGCAATACATGCAGTTACTAAGTTCTCCCGCCCTAGAACCGTAAGGGCTCTGATACCAAATTGAAACAACCCGACCCGTTTTTTTTTTTTTTACATTGGGATTCGAATCAGTGTTCCCATAAACATTGATCCTCAATTCCCAATCAATTCACACAATAACCAGCGGAAAATCAGAATAACTCAACACAAGACAATTAACCAATAATCAACCTCAATTCAATAAACCAGAAACTTAATCATTCAACAAGATCTACAAGTTCCACAATTCCAGAATTACTATCACCCTAGCAATTCTATAGCAACATCACTCAACCGAGACTCTAGATCATCTCCTCTTCCTTGCCCGATTCCACGATCACATTTTCTCTTTACCTGCATCACATGGCAAAACGAGATGCGTGAGTATTATCATAAATACCCAGTGAGACGGTCCTCCCATCTACAGGTCAATTACTCGAATGAAAGAATGCACCAAATACCAGGATTATCACTCAACAATGCATACCAGGATTATCAATCAACAGCACAAAACAGGACAGCAGCATCTCTGTCGATCGACACAACCTCTAGGTGTCGATCGACAGACCATTCTGTCCCTCTGTCGATCGACAGACAACAGTCCTGTCGATCGACACGGACCTGCAGAACCCTAAGATCGAACCTATCCTCTCATGGGACGAATCTCAGGCCTACAGACCGCTTTCCAGCACAAATCCACAGCCATTCCACACCAAAACACACAGAAATCAATGTATTCCATCCATTCCTACATCCGAGAACCTATGGTCACGCACTCACCTCGTAGAATCGAAATGAAAAGAATGAACCAACGTTCACTAAAATCCACGTACACGACGAACCACTGGTCCAATTCCGAAACAGGCAACTGTTCTGAAAACTAGACACACACAGCTATGCGTCGGTATGCGGTCGCCTCCAGACTCCCTCTGGTTCGATCGGAAATCCCCTCTGAACCCGACTGATCGCAGACAACAATCTGCACGGACCCATCGAATTCAAACAGCCATAACTCGGTGAATAATCAACCAAAAGACACGCGGTTTTCGCCTACGGCAAGAGGAAAGAAAGGAGAACTTACCCTCGAAGTTTCCCACCGATCCGTTCTGATCTTCCCAGCCGTCCGCCTCCTCCAAAACCGACGAAAAATCTTCTCAACACTCAAGAGGAAAACCCTAGTTCTCTCAACTCTCTCTTTTCTCTGATTCTAAACACAAGGATGCGGCTAAACCTAGGAGGAAACGCCTTCTCCAAGTATATATAAGTCCCCCAAACCGGCCCAACTCAAAACAAACCGGAAATCAAACATCTTTGAATGATTTAAACCCGTGTCGATCGACAGGCTTCACCCCTGTCGATCGACAGAGAACTCCATGCTCAAAACCCTTCACGAGACAAACCCCGTGTCGATCGACACTCAGCCCTACTGTCGATCGACGCTCCTCCAAAATTCCATTTTTGGATCACGGGCGTTACAATTCTCCCCCACTAACAAGGATTCGTCCTCGAATCACAAGTTACACAACCCCGTTCCTGCTAAGGCTAACACGTCCGCCCAGAACCTCGACCAGATTCACCCGAAAACTACCAAAATGCAACGTTTAATGGTCCCGCCCAGGCCTGCCCGATTGATTGCACAACAATCAAACAAGAACATGCCCAACCAACCGTAGACCAAGAGTAGAACCGAATGACCGCGCAACAATCAAACAAGAACATGCGCGACCACGATGCTACATAAGTTTACCGGGATCGCCTGAGTCGAAGTTCCAGCACAAATACTAACCCTAGACCAGACCCTACCATCCAACCCACACACATGACCCCACCGGTCAACCCACCTGAGATCCCTCTCAATCCCCGATGGCCATTCGGTCGCCCACTTGCAACCTGCTCAGACGCTATTGCTCGTACTCATACTCATGACTCGTACACATATACACCACACCTACTCGCAGGATCGTCACCCTTTGAGCTATGGTATGCAGAGAATCCACTATTCTCTGGAGAGACCCACTATCCCTCAAAGTACATGTAGGAGACCCACCGTCCCCAGAGGCCCACTACCCCTCGAGTGCATGCAGGGAATCCACTATCCCCTGGAGAGATCCACTATCCCTCAAGTATACAGGAACCCACCGTCCCTAGAGAGGCCCACTACCCCTCGAGTGCATGCAGGGAATCCACTATCCCTGGAGAGATCCACTATCCCTCAAGTATACAGGAACCCACCGTCCCTAGAGAGCAATACTCTGCAACGTGCCGTCATAGACATCTATCGACCAACACGCCTCCATGGCTCACCATGACATTCCCTCAGCGGAATATCGTATATGACCCCTCAGCGAGTCATCTGGAGTCCCTGGAAAAGATAAGTCCCGCAGAACCTACTTTACAGACTCCCCTAGGAAATAGACAGATCCCGATCCCACCTAGGATCTCTATTCCCCAGCACAGAGTCCCGAGACAGACAAACCTCGATCCCACCTAAGGCTTGCTTCCCGACTCCCCTAGAAAATAGACCAGTCTCGATTCCACCTAAGACTTCTATTTTTCCAGCCAGCTAGAGTCCCGAGACAGACAAACCCCGATCCCACCTAAGGCTTGCTTCCCGACTCTCCCTAGGAATAGACAGATTCTAACTCGCATAAAGCTTTCGTTACTAGCTACTCCTAGCACACGAATTTCATTTCTAGCCATTCCTAGAACATGAACAAGCTCATTACTAGCCACTCCTAGCACATGAACTAGCTTTAAGCCGAATAGAACTTCCATTCCCAGCCATTACATGACCTACCAGTCATCACAACCCATGACTCCACCAGTCATAACATATAAGAACTCACATCTTAAGATCCAACAATAATAAGAAAACACATCTTATTAAATCCCAAAATGAAACAATCGTTAACCCTCAACGAAAACATAAATTCCACAACCACGTAGCGAACATGCTAATCTGAACTGGAACAATACGAAACAAATGCAAACTTTGGTCCGCTCCCAGACCATTCCCCGAATCCTGCTTCCCTTCTTAACCTCTGCTCCCCAAATCTCTTACTCCACCCGTCGTCTGCTGCCACTGGGGACAGTTCGGCCTGGAACTAGCGCCCCCCGCCTCAACCGAAGTGAAGACCCGCTGCGCAGTCATCTGCCGCAATGGCTGCACATCCACTGCCCTCTCCTGCACTGGCTGCACAACCGCCACCGCCATCTGAAGCTGAGGACACCTGGGCCTAATATGCCCCAACTCTCCACACTGATAGCACACCCTAGGCGCACTAGGTGTACTAGGTGCACTGACTGCCGCCTTCTTGGGGCAGTTAGCCGCCCGATGATCCATGCCTCCGCACACAAAGCAACCTGAACCACCTTGCCCACTACGGCTCCTCTGTCCTGAATCCGAAGTGCTCTCCCACTTCCTCTTCTGTCCTTGAGCAGGCTTATCGCCCCCGCTCGAAGTTGTCTGCTGCCGCTGCGGTCTCCTCTGCTGCTGCACTGATGGACTAACCACCACCGCCTGCTCAGCTCTCAAGTCCTCCTCGATCTGAGCCGCAGTTTCCACCAAATCCACCCTCGTGACGTACTTACTCGGCCTACACCGAGTCCTCAACTCTGGTCGAAGTCCATGCATGAACCTTCTGATCTGAGCCTCCTCGCTCCCAAACCCCCGACCAGCATGCACAAGCAGCCTACCAAACAACTCATCATACTCTCGCACCGAGCGCTCTCCCTGTGTCAACTGCAAGAACTGCGCCTCCATGCGATCCACCGCCTCCTGCGGAAAGTACTTGGCGTCAAACTCAGCCAAGAAATCCGCCCAGGTCATCCCCGCCTGAGGCCTCCTGCTCGTCACACCTCTCCACCACAGATGTGCATCACCCTCTAAGTAGTGAACCGCAAGGTCCACTCTGTATCCCTCGGGACACCTCAGCGCCTGGAAATTACGCTCCAGACGACTCCTCCATGCAGCAGCCTCCTCAGGCTTAGCACCGCCCGAGAAATACCCAGTAGTAATCCTGTGCATCTGCTCCAAAATCCTCAGGTAGGAAGGAGCCTCCTTTGCAGCCGCCACACCTGGCTGCCCCCGGACCACTGCTGGCTGAACACCCGCCGCTAATGGCTCAACACCAGCCACCCCTGGCTGTACCCCCGGAGCATACCCCTGAGCCGGTGCCCCACCTGGCAACCGCTCAAGAACCTGAAGCATCATCGCTTCCAACCGGTCCAGCCGACCCTGAGCATCGCCCCTGCCAGGACCCCCACCTGGGCCCTGCGCCACACTGGCTAACTCTATACCACTCACTGGCTCTGGAGGTATCTGCGACTCTGCAACCTCCTCCTGCGTGGCCTCCTGAGTCCCACTCGACTCAACAGGATCAACCGCCGGTCCCCGACCACGGCCGCGACCACGCCCTCTAGCCCCATGGGCACCACGATCTCTGCCTCTCACTCCACTAGCCATCTCCCACTGACTGCTCACAGCAGACTAGGCATTAGAAACAGAAATCATAAACGAACACTTACCGTGGAATCATATTGAAGGCTCGGAGAAGATGATCCAGGACTCCAAACCCAAGCAACAATCAACTGACTAACTCACATAATCAATTAACACTATTCTACACAATCAGCAATACATGCAGTTACTAAGTTCTCCCGCCCTAGAACCGTAAGGGCTCTGATACCAAATTGAAACAACCCGACCCGTTTTTTTTTTTACATTGGGATTCGAATCAGTGTTCCCATAAACATTGATCCTCAATTCCCAATCAATTCACACAATAACCATCGGAAAATCAGAATAACTCAACACAAGACAATTAACCAATAATCAACCTCAATTCAATAAACCAGAAACTTAATCATTCAACAAGATCTACAAGTTCCACAATTCCAGAATTACTATCACCCTAGCAATTCTATAGCAACATCACTCAACCGAGACTCTAGATCATCTCCTCTTCCTTGCCCGATTCCACGATCACATTTTCTCTTTACCTGCATCACATGGCAAAACGAGATGCGTGAGTATTATCATAAATACCCAGTGAGACGGTCCTCCCATCTACAGGTCAATTACTCGAATGAAAGAATGCACCAAATACCAAGATTATCACTCAACAATGCATAGACAATCAACAGCACCAAACAGGACAGCAGCATCTCTGTCGATCGACACAACCTCTAGGTGTCGATCGACAGACCATTCTGTCCCTCTGTCGATCGACAGACAACAGTCCTGTCGATCGACACAGACCTGCAGAACCCTAAGATCGAACCTATCCTCTCATGGGACGAATCTCAAGCCTACAGACCGCTTTCCAGCACAAATCCACAGCCATTCCACACCAAAACACACAGAAATCAATGTATTCCATCCATTCCTACATCCGAGAACCTATGGTCACGCACTCACCTCGAAGAATCGAAATGAAAAGAATGAACCAACGTTCACTAAAATCCACGTACACGACGAACCACTGGTCCAATTCCGAAACAGGCACCTGTTCTGAAAACTAGACACACACAGCTACGCGTCGGTATGCGGTCGCCTCCAGACTCCCTCTTGTTCGATCAGAAATCCCCTCTGAACCCGACTGATCGCAGACAACAATCTGCACGGACCCATCGAATTCAAACAGCCATAACTCGGTGAATAATCAACCAAAAGACACGCGGTTTTCGCCTACGGCAAGAGGAAAGAAAGGAGAACTTACCCTCGAAGTTTCCCACCGATCCGTTCTGATCTTCCCAGCCGTCCGCCTCCTCCAAAACCGACAAAAAATCTTCTCAACACTCAAGAGGAAACCCTAGTTCTCTCAACTCTCTCTTTTCTCTGATTCTAAACACAAGGATGCGGCTAAACCTAGGAGGAAACGCCTTCTCCAAGTATATATAAGTCCCCCAAACCGGCCCAACTCAAAACAAACCGGAAATCAAACATCTTTGAATGATTTAAACCCGTGTCGATCGACAGGCTTCACCCCTGTCGATCGATAGAGAACTCCATGCTCAAAACACTCAGCCCTACTGTCGATCGACGCTCCTCCAAAATTCTATTTTTGGATCACGGGCGTTACACAACCTATAGTGGTATTTTTGAAAATATACAACATATAGTGGTATTTTTAAAAATGGACACACCAAAAGTGATATTTTTGCAATTGTCCCCAAATTGTATCAATATTATTTTAATTAAAGTTAATTTTTTGTTTTTGTTATAAACGTATAACTTTACAAAAATTTTTTTTTTAATTTTTTATAAAAACATGATAGCTTTATTGATATTGGTGGAATCCAGACAGTTTATACAAAAAAAACAAAAAAAAAATTAATATTTGAATTTCAAAAAATGAAAGTTTCACTTTTTTATTATTTCTTTAAATTTTTTTATGTTAAAAGTTTTTTTACTTATTGATGCGATAATTTTTGGGTTTGGTAAACTCAAATAAGTTTGAAAAAATCCATAATCTCAAATGTATTCAATTCACACAAAAAATGCTTACATGCAATCTAATTGTCAAGATAGTTAAAGTTTGTATGATAAAATATTTTTTTATCTAACTAGAGATGTACCATTTGATATTTGTTATTTCTAATATCTCTGATATTTTTAAAAATTCATAAATTTTTCTTTTCAAATATTTTAATCCCGCGTTTGACGCGGGTTAAAAATCTAGTTGGCTAAATAATTTTGGAGACTATCTTAAATCTAAGATTTGTTGGTTGTTATAGATTAAAAAAAAGATATTATAACGGCGTTATTTGCCATCTTTTTTGTGGAAAAACATGTTTGTGATTTTTTTTTGAATTACCAAAAGATTTTGAGTCAAAGCCCGTAATCTCCAAAGTCCGAAGTCACAACATGTAATATTAGTTTCGTTTCAAGTGCCACTCGAACTAGCGACCTTTAAGGTTTGTTTAAGATATTTATCAGTTGAACATGTTTGTGATTTTTTTAGATGAAAAGGCGTTGACGCCCACAATCATACATCCGACAATACTTACACCGAATCGTGGCTAGTCTGCAATTTTGTGTGTGCAAATAGTATTTCTCATTAACTTAAACCATGTCGATACAAAACTAGTGTTGAGTACATTTTGCAAGAACACGTGTCCTCATATTAACTTCTCTTGGGACAAAGTAAAAAGAAACATCTTCAAATTGAGATGATAAGAAAATGTTACCTGAAGATGTTTGAAGATGTTTTTTTTACTTGTCCTGTATCGGTAAAAGAAACATCGGAAAAACATTTTTGATGGGATTTAATATTTTATGAGATTATATGATATAAATGTAAAAATGTTACGTAGGTTTATCATAATTTATTTTAGAAAAGGATATGAATGTATTAGTGCTAAAAAAATCAGAATTTTTAAAAAGAAAATTGTTTAGATTAAATGTTTGTTATTTTTTTGTTGTCGCATTGGATATTAAAAGCTTATATGTACTTATGTAGATTATCTCTCACCGTTACTGTCCGTATGTATACCTAACTTACAACACGTCCCTAGACTTGTATAAAGACAAAGCATTGCTCATGGAATAATATCATATAATTCCATATTCATAAAAGGTATGACATCGAATGGTGTCTATCAAATTTAAATCCATGAATGGAGCATGGAATGGTGAAAGGCTATGGATCAACGGTCTTGCAAAAGATCTCAAGGTTGGCTTGTGGAATCCTAGCTCTCTCAATCAGTTTTTCAATAATATTGATTTCTTCCTTGCTTCGCGAAAAACATTTTCTCAACAAAGGATACTTTTTCCAAGCTTTGTCAAAGGTGATGGCGGATGGGAGCTTTCTAACAAGTGTATTGAATTTTTCCGGCCTCTCATCATTCATTGAACATTATGTTTATGTTCTCTTGTATACTTTCTCTGCAAAATGAGTTCCTTCCCGAGAATTTTTAATCGAAATTCCAGTCGTCAACCTTGTATAGTTCGTTTCAGCTTCTTTAACGTGTCTTAGGTCTTCACTTTCCGCTTGATTAGAAGTAGATTTACCTTCTCTAATGTAGTAAGGTACAACAACGCACCGCTTCAGTTAGTTCTTCTTCTTCTTCTTTTGAATCCAAACCGAGGCAAAAGTTGACTGTTTCTTCCAAGCTCAACATACGATATCAATTGATTCTCCTCTTAGGATTTTTGTCTCACCAACAATGAGTTCCTCATAATTATTCTTCATTTAAAAAAAAAAAGCGTGAGGGTTTGCACAGACAACCTATTGTCTTCTTCCAAATCTTTCACTTTCAAGTGAATGTCGCCTTGAATAATCCCAGCTTCACTATGATAGACTTTCGTTGTAAAGAGAGAGAAAACGTGTTTGTTATTGACCAACAGAAACAATACAACTATACTTCTTTACAAGAAAATCCATAATGAGATATTTCTCCTAACTCTCTATATATAGTAGAGGCTTCTTCCTAACTCCAACTAGTCAACTTTGGTCAACTCTCTTCTCATCTCAACGATTATAACCACCCATATAACTGTTTTCTTCTTATCCACTTCTTCCCTGCCAGCTCAACAACTAACAAACTGATCCTCTTCTCTTTGATCAGCCTGAATTGTTCCTCACTCTCTTCTTTACAAATGACTTTAAAGGCTTATCAATACCCCCTTCGCGAGATCCCAGCTTGCCCTCAAGCTTAAATGCAGGAAACTGTTGCTTCAAATCCTTCACCTTCTCCCAAGAATGTTCATGTTCAGGTAAACCAGACCATGCGACCAAAGCCTCCAAGTCACCTTCTGCGTTATGTCTGGTATCTAAAACATCCTGCGGTTGAATCACCACCTCATCAGCTGGAGTCAAAGACTGAGGTAACGGATCAACGTGATGGTGAGTCCCTAACACCGGTTTAAGCTGGGAAATGTGAAAAACCGGGTGAATCCGTGACCCCTCCGGTAACTTCAACTTGTACGCAGCTTTCCCAATACGTGCCAGTATCTCAAATGGCCCATAGTATTTGGCAGCTAACTTCTGGAAGACGATGCGACTCACCGATTGCTGTCGGTAAGGACGCAACTTCAAAAATACTTGAGCTCCCACATGGAGTTCCAGATCGCGTCGATGTTTGTCTGCATTATTTTTCATAATTTGCTGAGCGTGAAGCAAATGATCCTTTATGTGAGCCAACATAAGATCCCTCTGAATCAACATCTCTTCTAGCTCCAAGTTATTAGTAGAACCTCTCTCATACTTCAACAACTGAGGAGGATCTCTCCCATAGACAACTTTGAAAGGTGTAGACTTCAAGGAGGTATGAATGGAAGTGTTATACCACAATTCTGCCCAACTCAAAAACTTCGACCACTTCCGAGGATGGGAGGAGGCAAAACAGCGGAGAAACGTCTCCAAGCACCTATTGAGAACCTCCGTCTGGCCATCAGTTCGGGGATGATAAGCTGAGCTATACTTAAGCTTGGTTTTTGCCAATCTGAACAACTCAGTCCAAAACCGACTAAGGAAATAACGGCCTCTGTCGGATACAATGGTTTTTGGTACACCATGAAGTCGGACTATCTCTTTTGTAAACTTGGCAGCAACATCATTAGCTTCAAAAGGGTGTTTCATGCCCACAAAATGACTGTACTTGGACAACCGGTCCACCACCACCAAGATAACATTCACACCGTCAGAAGTTGGAAGACCTTCGATGAAATCCATGGATAAATCTTCCCAAATCTGATTTGGTATAGGTAAAGGTTGTAATAAGCCTGCAGGACACAAAGTGGAGTACTTGTGTGTCTGACACACTCGACATTCAGACACATATTTAGCAATATCTTGACCCATCTTGGACCAATGAAACTGAGCTTGTATCCTCTTTTTAGTCTTCAACACCCCAGAATGACCACCTTGTAAGCTGTCATGATATTCATGTAGAATCAAAGGAATATATTTGGAATACTTGGGAATGACCAACCTACACTTGTAAAACAGCCGCCCCATTACTACTGTGTACTCTTGTTTCTGTAGAGTACCCTTCACAATCTGATCAATCAACCGTTGTATCTCCACATCTTTATCTATTTCTGTGTAAATCTCTTGTATCTGTAACACCTCAGGGATAGTAACTGCAAACAGCAATGTAGAGAACTGACCTTGTTGATCCATTCTAGACAATCCATCGGCTGCTTTATTATCAACTCCAGGCGTGTATATAATCTCAAAGTCATACCCCAATAATCTGACCAACCACTTCTGGTATTCCATAGACACTTCACGTTGTTCCAAAAGAAATTTCAAACTCTTCTGATCTGTCCGGACAATAAACTTCTTTCCCAGCAAGTAATGCTTCCACTTCTGAATGGCCAGGACGATTGCCATTAACTCTCTCTCATATATTGGCTTCAATTGTTCGCGCTCAGTCAAACCATGACTAAAATAGGCAATAGGATTGTGTCTTTGCATCAACACGGCACCCAAAGCAAACCCCGAAGCATCTGATTCGATAATGAATATCTCTGAAAAATTCGGTAAAGCCAACACCGGGGCTGAACTCATAGCTAGTTTCAACTTGTCAAAAGCTTCTTGAGCCTGTGGATTCCAAACAAACTTCTCCTTCTTCAACAGTTCCGTTAAAGGCTTAGCTATAGCGCCATAATGCTTCACAAATCTCCTGTAATACCCCGTTAACCCCAGAAACCCTCTAACCCCCTTCACATTCTTAGGGGTCGGCCATTTAAGCATAGCTTCAGTTTTACTAGGATCAGTCAACACTCCTTCTGCGGCAATAATATGACCAAGATATTCCACTTGAGGCTGAGCAAATAAACACTTCTTCCTATTTGCAAACAGCTAATATTCAACGAAGATCTTCAACACTACTCTCAAGTGAGCCATATGTTCTTCCAATGAAGAGCTATAGACCAATATATCATCAAAAAATACCAAGATGAATTTCCTCAGATATGGTCGAAATAACTCATTCATAAGCGCTTGAAAAGTAGCAGGCGCATTGGTTAGGCCGAACGGCATTACTAGGAATTCGTATAAACCATCATGAGTACGAAATGCAGTCTTCTCAATATCTCTCTCCTGCATTCTAATTTGATGGTAGCCTGCCCTCAAATCCAGTTTAGAGAAGATTTTTGAACCATGAAGTTCATCTAACAACTGGTCAATCACTGGAATCGGAAATTTATCCAGGACTGTGACCCTATTCAATGCTCTATAATCGACACAAAATCTCCAGCTATTGTCTTTCTTTTTGACCAGTAATACTGGACTTGAAAATGGACTATGACTTGGTCGAATAACGCCAGATTCCAACATTTCTTTCACCAGCTTCTCCATTTCTTCCTTGTGACAATGCGGGTATCGATACGGCCTCACACTAATCGGTCCTGCACCTGAAACGAAGTTGATGGAATGTTCTCTTCCACGTACTGGTGGAAGTCCTGTAGGTTCAACAAACACCATTGAGAATTCTTCTAATAACCATTGTATCGTCTCTGGAATTGCTGCAGTAGATTGACGTGCATCGACAACCGCCAAATCTCTTGGTTCCCATGAACCATTACTGCCATCCTCATCTGATGTCAAAGTTTTAAGAGACATTTTCGTCTTATGCAGAGATGGATCACCACAAATGGTAACCTGTTGGCCCTTATAGGCAAATGATAACTCATGTGTCTCCCAATCCATTTGACACTTTCCTAGTGTTCGCAACCATTGTATACCAAGGATAATGTCAGTGTTCCCCAACTCCAGATTTATGAAATCTGCTTCAAACTCTAAATCATTGATCCTGAACTGCACACCTCTGCAAGAACCTAACCCGTGTACTGAAATACCAGTCCCCAAGACGATCTCATAATTGTTATTTCGCTTAGGTCTCAACTTGGTTCTCTGCACCACTCCTGGAGACATAAAATTGTGTGTCGCTCCACTGTCCAACATCACAACTATCTCTGCGTTACCAATGAAACCTCTCATCTTCGTTGTTGTTGGAGAAGATATACCCAAAAAAGATAAAGACAATTCCATCAATTCTTCTGCATTATCCTCATGTTCTGTATCCACTACTGATTCTTCTCCATCTTCCTTAAGTTCAATTTCGCAGCCATTGATGACCAACATCGCTCTCAATTCCTTGTTCATACATTGGTGACCAACAAAATATTTTTCATCACATTTAAAACACAAACCCTTGCGTTTTTTTTCTTCGTATTCAGCTGGTGATAACTTCAGTTTGGGTCTGTAATCCTTAGAATTCATCTGAGACTTGGTGCTCTGTTTCGACACAGTCGGACTTACGCGATTCCCCTGCCTATTTGGCCAGCTTACATCATTCTGATTAGAGTAAGTATATTTGTTTTTGACATGTCCTTTGTCTGGATGTATTGCTCCATACACCATTTGAGACATGATACTAGCTGAAACAACCCGACCCGTTTTTTTTTTTTTTTCATACATTGGGATTCGAATTAGTGTTCCCATAAACATTTATCCTCAATTCCCAATCAATTCACACAACAACCAGCGGAAAAATCATCATAAATCAACCAATCAATTTCCAATAAACCAATAAACCGTTTACACCAATTAACCGATATTCAAGTCAACAATAACCGTCTACAAATTCCATAATCCAGAATCGCTAACACCCTAACAATTCCAATCAATCGAGACCCTAGGATCATCCCCTCTTCCCGGCCTTGATTCCACGATCACATCTTTTCTTTACCTGCAACACATGGTTATAAGAGTTGCGTGAGTATTATCATAAATACCCAGTGAGACGGTCATCCCATCTACAGGTCAAATACTCAAATGAAAGAATGCACCAAATACCAGGATTATCACTCAACAATGCATAGACAATCAACAGCACAAAACATGACAGCAGTATCTCTGTCGATCGACACAACCTCTAGGTGTCGATCGACAGACAATTCTGTCCCTCTGTCGATCGACAGACAACAGTCCTGTCGATCGACACGGACCTGCAGAACCCTAAGATCGAACCTATCCTCTCATGGAACGAATCTCAGGCCTACAGATCGCTTCCCAGCACAAATCCACAGCAATTCCACACCAAAACACACAGAAATCAATGTATTCCATCCATTCCTACATCCGAGAACCTATGGTCACGCACTCACCTCAAAGGATCGAATAGAACGGATGAACGACGTTTACTAAAACCCCCGTACACGACGAACCACCGATCCAATTCCGAAACAGGCAACTGTTACGGAAACTAGACACCCACAGCTACGCGTCGGTATGTGGATCACCTCCAGAATCCCTCTGGTTCAATCGGAATCCCCCCTCAAACCCGACTGATCGCAGACAACAATTTGCACGAACCCACCGAGTTCAAACAGCCATAACTCGGTGAATAATCAACCAAAAGACAAAGCGTTTTCTCCTAAAACACGAGCAGAGATTGGAGAACTTACCCTCCAAAAATCAGCCCAATCCGCCCAGCAAAGCTCCGCCGTTTGCCCTCACAAAAATCTGATCAGAAGCTGTTCACACAACGAACCTCTCAAGAACAAGTCTCACTCTCTCTCCCAACCTTTCTCTTCTGAATTCTCATCCAACAAAACGGCCAGGACCCTGTTCCAGCCTTTTATATCAAACCCTAGGGTTCTCCCTTAACCAACCCGCAAACCGTGCGATCAACAAATCAAACACTCGGTTCGATTAAACCCCCTGTCGATCGACACACACAGACTGTGTCGATCGACACAACCTTCACTGCCTGACTCCTCGCGAGTCAAAACACCCGTGTCGATCGACACACCCTGTTGTGTCGATCGACACCCTACCAAAAATCCTATTTTTGGATCACGGGCGTTACACTAGCTTCCATTTCTAAAGATGTTTCAATCAATTCAGTCAATCCCTTTGGTTTCAACATGCGAATTAATACTCTGATCTCCGGTTTCAATCCATTTTTAAAGATTGATTCCAATCCTTCATCATCAACATTTAGTACCTGAGCTGATAGATCTTCAAAAGTTTCCACATATTCATCAACGGAACCTTCTTGCTTTAAGGAATATAATCTTTCCGATGGTGTTAGATTCCTCGCTGCACCAAATCTTTTCAACAATTTCATCTTGAACTCTTTCCAGTTCTGAAAAGAAACTTTTCAAATTTCCCAATTATACCACTTAGAGACTTTTCCGCTTAGACTCACTGAGACAGCCCCTAACTTCTCGTCTTCTCCATACTGACCGATTTTGAAGAACCTCTCTGCCTTAGCGATCCAACCATACACATCATCTCCATCGCATACAGGCATCTCCAATTTCTTCAACCAGTTTTCGCGAGGTTTCGGAGTGAGACTAACCACCTGATTCTCTTCCCTAGAACTATGGTGGTTTTGTTCCAGATTCGAGTTGTGTACCTGATTAATTTGCTCCGACGACACATCTGCTTCTCTCTGTTGCTCGATCGGAGTCTCCGTAACACGGTTCCCAGCCTTCACGAGATTCAGAAGCTCCGTGAGCGTCGCTTCCACCGAATCGAGATGCTTCTTCGTCTCCATGTTCGAGGACTCGAGCTTTCCGGTGATCTCTTCGACTCGATCGACTAGATCGGGTTCCGATGATTCCGTTCCGACGATATGCATCGACGCTTTCCTCTGAGGCATCGCAGACTGCTCACCGCACCAATTTGATAGACTTTCGTTGTAAAGAGAGAGAAAACGTGTTTGTTATTGACCAATAGAAACAATACAACTATACTTCTTTACAAGAAAATCCATAATGAGATATTTCTCCTAACCCTCTATATATAGTAGAGGCTTCTTCCTAACTCCAACTAGTCAACTTTGGTCAACTCTCTTCTTATCTCAACGATTATAACCACCCGTATAACTGTTTTCTTCTTATCCACTCCTTCCCTGCCAGCTCAACAACTAACAAACTGATCCTCTTCTCTTTGATCAGCCTAAATTGTTCCTCACTCTCTTCCTTACAAATGACTTTAAAAGCTTATCACACTGACGGATTTCTTAGCTTGATACGCCTTCATTGCTACTGAGTTTTGATGAATAGTAAGCTCAACAACGCTCTTATGAGTGTTCTTTGTCTCCCATTCCAAATTATCCCAAGTGTTGTCCAATTTGTAGAATTTTTTTGCATCGTTTTGGATTTTTTGGGCATGTCGTCGCTGCACTTCTTCAATATGCATCGTTTTGGATTTTTTGGACATGTCGTCGCTACACATCTTCAATCTGGACGAAACATGATTCCATGTCTAGAATTTAGGCAGTAAGAGCATCAAATTTCTCTCCAAGAGTTGACTAAAAGTCTCTATCTTTGCATCATCCTCTTGGACGATTTTTTTAGGCATTTGAAAGGACGTGATCTTAAGTTGGTTGTGGTGGTTGTAGATGTGACGACCCAACCCGTCAAATAAAAAAAAATTTCAACCCGGATCACTATTATCATAAATAATGATCCTCAACGGTCCAATAAACAAACAGCGCGGAAACAATGATTCAAACAATCAAATACAATTATCGTTTAACAAGCCCATACTTATTAATTCTAGGTCAATTCGGTAATACACATAGTTATGAAATTGCTAACACCCTAGCAATTCTAACTTATTACACGAAAATGAGCCACTAGATCATTCCCCTCGTCCCGGCCATGATTCCACGATCACTGACTGTCCTTACCTGCATCACATGGTTATAAGAGATGCGTGAGTATTATCATAAATACCCAGTGAGACGGTCATCCCATCTACAGGCTATACACACAGGCATAAGCAAAAGATACAATACCAGGATGAACAAACAATAATGCATCACACAACAACCAAACGAGAACAACACGTTTAATATGTCAAACTGACGGTAATCAAAAACCCGTGTCGATCGACACAACCTCCTTGTGTCGATCGACACACCCGGTCGACACTGTGTCGATCGACACACACAACTTGTGTCGATCGACGCATGACCAATCAATACGTCAAACTGACGGCAATCGAAAACCCGTGTCGATCGACACACCCCAACTGTGTCGATCGACACAGCCCACTCTGCTCGACTCCTCTTGAGTCAAAACAACCGTCTGCACAAAAATCCACCAAAACAAACATACGAGAATCGACCCAAACAACACACAATCGCATCCTATCAATTCCTTTACCCAGATAAACCTATGGTCACGCACTCACCTCGAATTCGGATAGAAGAGGATAAGAATCCGACGAAGAACACGAAGAACAAATCCGAAATCCTTCACCGTACGATCCTCCCACGCTTCCACAACCTCACAAACACTCCCACAAGCCTAATAAGATTGAGGAACACGAAGGAAACAACACCAACAACCTCTCCTCTCAATCCTCTCACTTTCTTTCTCAAAAATTGGTTTTTCTGTCCAGAAAATCTGATTTTTGACTTAAATAGCCCGTCTGCCGACACTGTGTCGATCGACACACACAACTTGTGTCGATCGACGCATGACCAATCAATACGTCAAACTGACGGCAATCGAAAACCCGTGTCGATCGACACACCCCAACTGTGTCGATCGACACAGCCCTCTCTGCTCGACTCCTCTTGAGTCAAAACAACCGTGTCGATCTACACTCGATCGACACCCATCCAAAAATTTACTTTTTGGATCACGGACGTTACAATTCTCCCCCACTAACACGGATTCGACCTCGAATCACGCAACACCGTCTCACTACGGTCTCCACTACCTGACCCGGACGCGGTCATCAACCTTCGAGATTATGCTTGAATCCTCTAACCCGTCCTGTTAAGGCTACACTCTCGCCCAAAATTCGCCCAGATTCCCCCGGAGCACCCACGATGCACGCCCCATGGTCCGGATTAGAGCTGCCCGATTGACCGTCCAACAATCAAACAAGAACATGTCCGATCAACCGTTGACCCCGCACTGGACCAAATGATCGTACAACAATCAAACAAGAACATGTACGACCATCGGCGTAACATATGCTACCAAGATTGTCCGACCCGAATTCCAGACTCCAATAATAACCCTAGACTCGACGTACACAACACAAAACCCCTGGCCCTCAGCCAGCACCACTCGCGATCACACCTGATCCCCGAGTTCTACTAGGCTCACACTAGCCTCATTGCACCATATCTATGGATACAATCCTGACCAAACCCGGTCAGTCTATGATCAGAGATCACCACCCGATCTCAATCACCTAACCCCGTCTCACTAAGGTTGACACTCTCATCCAAAACCCGCCCAAATTCCCCCAAGAAACACCCACGATGCAGCACTCGCTGATCCGGATCAGGGTTGTCCGATAGATCGCGCAACAATCAAACAAGAACATGCCCGACCCACCGTAGACCCAAACCTCGGATCAATTGGTCGCACAACAATCAAACAAGAACATGTACGACCAAAGAGGCTACATATGTTTACCAGGGTCGTCTGAACTAAGGTTCCAAACTCAAGTAAAAACCCTAGATTAGACATCCACAAACCACCTGAGATCATTCCCGATCCCTGAAGTTCATCCAATCTCATACTTATAATCACACTATAGGTACTATTGCTCAAACTCATATCTCTATACACCACTCCCACTCGCAGGGTCGTCACCCATCGAGCTCTCGATGTATACCATACCGGCTCTCGGTATGCCCCAGCCCCTCCGCTTCAGGACACATAGTCCATCAGCTCTCGGCTGCAGAGGAATCACACATCCTCTGGAGAGATCGTAATCCCTCAAAGTATATGCAGGAGAATATCACCATCCCCTGGAGCAGTAACACTGTAACGTGCATCATAAGCACCTGTCGACCGATTACTTCCGTGGTTCCTATCACGATATTCTCTAACCCGGAATATCACTCATGACCAATCCCCAGGTCATCTGAAACAACCCAATCGCCAGGGTGTTTCCTACCCCGATATTCCCTAACCCAGAATATCACTCATGACCCATCCCCAGGTCATCTGAAACAACCCAATCGCTAGGGTGTTTCCTAATCCGATATTCCCAAACCCGGAATATTACTCATGACCAATCCCTAGGTCATCTGAAACATCCCAATCGGCAGGGTGTTTCCATCGGAGTCCCTGGAAAAGACAGTCCTAACTTCACATAAGACTTCTGTTCCAGACTCCCCCTAGAAAATAGACAGGTTCTAACTCACATAAAACCTCTATTTTCCAGCGCCATCTAGGGATCTACCCGTCCTAATCCCTTAGGATCCCCCATCCCTAGATACCTAGACAAGCCCTAACTCCCATAGAGCTACTATCCTAGCCCCTCAAATGACCTCCCCGTCATCACATACATGACCTAACCCAGTCATCATACTCATAAGAACATCCGTCTCAACCAAAGATAATAAGGAAAACCCCATCTTATTAAATCTCCACAATGTATATCGTTACAACCCAAACGAAAATACATACAACTCATAGCCACAAGCTAATACAACCACTGAAAACCAGAAGATACTCAAGCCTCCGCTTGCTTCTCGAACCACTTCGAGAACTTCGTCTTCATACTTGCCTCTGGTTCCCAAGTCTCCTCCTCAACACCATCACAGTCCCACACGACTCTCACCAATGGTATCCTCTTCCGGCGCAGAACCTTGACTCTCCTCTCGAGAATCCTCACAGGTCTCGCCGCCAACGTCATGTTGGACTGAAGATCCTCCGGAATCCTAGCCAACACTACCTCAGACTCATGTAGACACTTCCGCAGCATCGATACATGAAATACCTTATGAAACGCTCTCATACTCTGAGGTAACTCCAACCGATAAGCCACTGGTCCAACCCGCTCCACCACCCGGAACGGACCCATAAACCTCGGACTTAGCTTATTCTCCAAAATGGATCTGTTAGGACCCCTCAACATCGCTGCCTTGAGATACACTAGATCTCCCAGCTCAAACTCCAGCTCTTTCCGTCTCTTATCAGCATAACTCTTCTGCCGATCCTGAGCCTCTCTCATGTCCAGCCTCAAGACACGGATCTTCTCTGTCGTCTCCTGAACAAAATCCGCACCAAACATGCTCCTCTCCCCCACTTGAGTCTAGCACAACGGTGTCCTACATGGCCTCCCATACAGAGCCTCATATGGAGCCATCCCAATACTCGCCTGGTATGAGTTGTTGTACGCAAACTCAACCAGGTTCAGATGATCCACCCAATGACCACCATAATTCAGCACGCACATCCTCAACAGGTCCTCTAAAGTCTGAATAGTCCTCTCCGACTGCCCATCTGTCTGAGGATGATAAGCCGTGCTCATGTGCACCTTAGTGCCCATCTCTGCCTGAAACGCCCTCCAGAACTCAGACGTAAACCTTGGATCCCTGTCTGACACAATACTCGCTGGCACCCCGTGCAGCCTCACTATCTCACGCACATACTTCTTATCCAACACCACCGTCCCATCGGTCTTTTTGATGGCAAGAAAGTGTGCTGACTTGGTCAGACGATCCACAATCACCCAGATCGCATCATACGTCCGTGATAATGGCAACCCCGTTACGAAGTCCATGGTAATCATATCCCACTTCCACTCCGGAATGGGCAAACTCTACAACATACCACTCGGAACCTGATGCTCAGCCTTCACCAGCTGACACACGTTGCACGCTGCAACCCAATTAGCTACATCCCTCTTCATCCCGACCCAGTGATAATACCGCTTCAGATCACGATACATCTTGGTTGCCCCCGGATGAATCGATAACATGCTCGCATGAGCCTCACGCAAGATCTCTTGCCTCAGATCCTCATCCTTGGGTACACAAACCCGTCCGTTCACTAGTATCGTCCCATTTGCCGAGACCATATACTCTGAATCTGCAACCCTAGCAGCATCAATCAACATCGGATCCAACTCATGAGCTGCTCGAATACGACTCAGCAAATCTGCTTGGTTAGCTACCTCTAACCCCAACGGCTCTTGTGAGATCACACACAACCTCAACGTACTAATCTCGCTCACCAGAGCTTCCATATCACGCTCCTGAGCCGAAACAACCCTCATCCGACTCAACGCATCTACAACCAGATTAGCCTTACCCGGATGGTATCCGATCTCCAAATCGTAATCCGCTACCAACTCCATCCAGCGCCTCTGTCTCTGGTTCAGCTCCGGCTGAGTGAAGAAATACTTCAAACTCTTATGGTCTGTGAACACCTGAACCTTTCCGCCATAAAGGTAAGATCTCCAAATCTTTAGAGCGAAGATTACCGTAGCCAACTCCAAATCATGGGTAGGGTAGTTGCACTCATGCTTCCTCAACTGCCTCGAAGCATACGCAATAACCTTTCCCTGCTGCATCAAGACACAACCCAAACCAACACCCGAAGCGTCGGTATACACCACGTAAGGCTCACCCGGCTCAGGTAACGCCAACACCGGTGTACTCGTCAACATCTCCTTCAGCTTACTAAAACTCTCCTCGCACGCAGAAGACCACACAAAAGGAACATCCTTCCCTGTCAACTTGGTCATCGACTTAGCCAAACTTGCAAATCCCACGATGAATCTCCAATAATAACTTGCCAACCCAAGAAAACTCCTGATCTCAGTGGCATTCCTCGGTCTAGGCCACCCTCTGATAGCCTCAATCTTAGCCGGATCTACGGAAACTCCCTCTGCAGACACCACATGGCCAAGAAAACTCATCTCCCTCTGCCAGAAACTGCACTTGCTCAACTTCGCAAATAGCTTCTGCTCCCGCAGCTTCCCCAAAACTACTCTCAGATACAATTCATGCTCCTCAGGACTCTTCGAATACACCAAAATATCATCGATAAAGATGATCACAAACACATCCAGATACTCCTGGAATACCCCGTTCATCAACCGCATGAACGCTGCTGGTGCATTCGTCAAACCAAAAGGCATCACCAAGAACTCAAAATGCCCATACCTCGTCCTGAAAGCAGTCTTCCTCACATCTGCTTCCTCAATCGGAATCTGATGGTACCCCGAAGCCAAGTCGATCTTGGAGAACCAGGTAGCCCCTCGCAACTGATCCAACAACTCATCAATGCGCGGCAGAGGGTACATGTTCTTCACGGTGACTCGGTTAAGTCCCCGATAATCGATGCACAACCGGAAACTACCATCTTTCTTCTTCACAAACAACACCGGCGCTCCCCACGGTGAAACACTAGGCCGAATAAAACCCTTATCCAACAAATCATCCAGCTGCTTTTTCAGCTCTGCCATCTCTGCTGGAGCCATACGGTAAGGTGCCTTAGATATCGGAGTAGTCCCGGGTTCCAACTCAATAACAAACGGATCCGACCGCGATGGCGGTAATCCCTCCAACGACTGGAACACATCCTGGAAATCCCGAACAACTCGAATATCCTCAACTGCAACCCCTCCAACAGACTCAGGCATCACTATCGTTACCAGATACGCCTCGCAGCCCTTGAGAAGCAACTGTTCGGCCTGTATCGTGGAAATCACAAGACTCCCGGAAGTCGGTCTCACACCCTGATAAAACAACCTCCCTGCCTCTCGCTCAAACAGAACTCGCCCTCGGTGGCAATCCAGATGGACCCTGTAACGATCCAACCAATCCATACCCAGGATAACATCGTACAGCTCCACCGGACTGATGATCAGATCTGCTGGCATCAACTCTCCTGCCACCAGAACATCCACACCACGAGCCCGCCCGAAAGTAGCCAACGTCCTACCACCAGCAACCTTGACTACTCCCGCTTGTTCCCCGGAATCACTCTGGATTTCGCTGCTCTCCGCACATTCCAGCGTAATAAAGCTATTCGTAGCTCCCGAATCAAACAACACGTAGGACTCATAACCGCCCACAACTAAGGTCCCTGCACAATCCCATGTGCCTTAGAACCCTACCATTCTAGCAAAGACTCACAATTTCCCAACAGACAAAAACTCAAACAACCATGAATTTAAAAAGTCAATTCCGAAAATACCTGTGATCGGTCTGGTGCTAGATCCACCCGCCTCCACAGACGTGAACACACGCGGTGCTGCTGCAATCTGAGACAACGGCTGCACTGCCAATGGCTGCACTAGGGCCACCGCCAACTGCTGCAGCTTCGGACACTTGGGCTTAATATGCCCCGTCTCTCTGCAGTGGTAACACACCCGTGTATCCTGGACCCCGACCCGCACATCTCGAGTCCCTGTCCCGGTCCTCTTCGGACAGCTCGCCACACGATGGGACATACTCCCACACCCGAAGCATCCCGAACCGCCCTGACTGACCCCTGAAGTGCTCTCCCACTTCCTTTTCTGTCCCTGAGCAAGTTTGCCGCCCCTGCCTGAACTCATCTGCTGCTGAGATCTCCTCGGCTACTGCTGCTGCACCGGTGGACTAACCACCACAACCTGCTCCCCGAGATCCTCCTCGATCGCAGCAGCCATCTCAACCGGCTCCGCCCTCGTGGCGAACCTACTCGCCCTGCAGCGAGTCCTCAAATCTGGTCGAAGTCCTCGCAAGAACCTCCTAACCTGGGCATCCTCGCCCTCCATGCCTCTCCCTGCATGTACCAGGAGTCGACTGAACTCAACATCGAACTCCCTCACTGACCGATCTCCCTGAGTTAGGTCCAGAAACCTAGACTCCAAACGGTCCACTGCCTCCTGCGGAAAATACTTGGCATTGAACTCCGCCAAGAAGTCCTCCCAGACCATCTCGGCCTGCACCCTCCTGGCCTCAACACCTCTCCACCAGAGATGCGCATCACCCTCTAGGTAATGTACCGCCAGATCCACTATGTATCCCTCTGGACACCTGATGGAGCGAAAATTACGCTCTAACCTCATCCGCCACCCATCAGCCTCCTCAGGCTTAACACTGCCCGAGAAAAATGCAGTACCAATCCGCTGCATCTGCTCCATCATCCGCAGATAAGATGGAAACTCCTCAACCCCAGCCAAACCCGGCTGCACCCCAGCCATACCCGGCTGCACCCCAGCCATACCCGGCTGCACCCCAGCCAAACCCGGCTGTACCCCAGGAGCATAAGGAGCATGCACCCCTCCTGGTAACCTCTCCAGAATCATCTGTAGTAGACCCGCCAGACGATCATCTCGATCCGGGGCAACGCCTACGGCAGCACCCCCACCAGGGCCCACTGCACCGCCAGCTACATCAGGACCCGCACCAGCCCCTCCAGCTCGCACACTGGAACCCGTAGCTGTCACACACGGACCCCTCCTGAAACGCCTGCGAGTCAGCTACCCGCTCCTGTGTAGTCTCCTGGGACACCCACGTGGCAGCAGACTCACTCCCAAGTCCTCGCCCACGCCCACGCCCAGCATGACTACCACGACCTCTACGGCCCCCGCGACCTCTGCCTCTAGTCCCCCTAGTCATCACTCTGCACTCAACCGCAGAATGCTAAGTACTAGAAAACAGAAATCACAAAACACATACCGTGGAATCTCATTGAAGGCTCGGAAGAGATGATCTAGGACTCCATGCCCACACAACAATCAATTGACTAACGCACATAATCAATTAACTAACTAGCCCTAGAACCGCTAGGGCTCTGATACCAAACTGTGACGACCCAACCCGTCAAATAAAAAAAATTTTCAACCCGGATCACTATTATCATAAATAATGATCCTCAACGGTCCAATAAACAAACAGCGCGGAAACAATGATTCAAACAATCAAATACAATTATCGTTTAACAAGCCCATACTTATTAATTCTAGGTCAATTCGGTAATACACAGAGTTCTGAAATTGCTAACACCCTAGCAATTCTAACTTATTACACGAAAATGAGCCACTAGATCATTCCCCTCGTCCCGGCCATGATTCCACGATCACTGACTGTCCTTACCTGCATCACATGGTTATAAGAGATGCGTGAGTATTATCATAAATACCCAGTGAGACGGTCATCCCATCTACAGGCTATACACACAAGCATAAGCAAAAGATACAATACCAGGATGAACAAACAATAATGCATCACACAACAACCAAACGAGAACAACACGTTCAATATGTCAAACTGGCGGTAATCAAAAACCCGTGTCGATCGATACAACCTCCTTGTGTCGATCGACACACCCGGTCGACACACTGTCGATCGACACACACAACTTGTGTCGATCGACGCATGACCAATCAATACGTCAAACTGACGGCAATCGAAAACCCGTGTCGATCGACACACCCCAACTGTGTCGATCGACACAGCCCACTCTGCTCGACTCCTCTTGAGTCAAAACAACCGTCTGCACAAAAATCCACCAAAACAAACATACGAGAATCGACCCAAACAACACACAATCGCATCCTATCAATTCCTTTACCCAGATAAACCTATGGTCACGCACTCACCTCGAATTCGGATAGAAGAGGATAAGAATTCGACGAAGAACACGAAGAACAAATCCGAAATCCTTCACCGTACGATCCTCCCACGCTTCCACAACCTCACAAACACTCCCACAAGCCTAATAAGATTGAGGAACACGAAGGAAACAACACCAACAACCTCTCCTCTCAATCCTCTCACTTTCTTTCTCAAAAATCGGTTTTTCTGTCCAGAAAATCCGATTTTTGACTTAAATAGCCCATCTGCCGACACTGTGTCGATCGACACACACAACTTGTGTCGATCGACGCGTGACCAATCAATACGTCAAACTGACGGCAATCAAAAATCCGTGTCGATCAACACACCCTAACTGTGTCGATCGACACAGCCCTCTCTGCTCGACTCCTCTTGAGTCAAGACAACCGTGTCGATCTACACACTAACCTTGTGTCGATCGACACCCATCCAAAAATTTACTTTTTGGATCACGGACGTTACAGTAGATGTTCCTAATAATGGTAGTGAGGGTAACCTTCACGTTCATAAGCCTCCTAAGGTTGATGTTGGTATATATGAGCATTGTACCAGATGTTGGTGAAGTTGAGCGCTTGGTAGTTTTAGGGATATAATCTCCAATGGTCTCGATAGTAAGGACCGACCTTTTCCCTAGAGTAAAGATTATAATGTTCTATTGATGAATCTCTGAAACAGAAAAAAAAAATTAGAAACAAATAAAAGAAAGCAAATCTTAGACTAAATTCTTATCAAAATTTTGTAAGCAACAAATTAGCCCCTACAACGACAAAACTCTTGATGTGATGGGTTTATGTAAGACTTAAACTTATAACTCTAGTAAAGCTTCAAGTGCACAGAGAAGCACAATAGTACTTAGGGGTTGATCAACCGGAGTATGTAACCATGATTCCACAAAACATACCAACAAATTCACCATAAAAATTTTGGGCCCAACCACAACAATTTTTTGGCCCATTAATAGTTAACTTTTTAAAAATAGTAAGAAATTCACTTAGAATAATCGAACTCGTAACCTGGATCTTACACACACTCTACATCACCAATAGAGTTACCAACACTTTGCAAATAAATTTACTCCTAAAATTAATAAAATACACGAGTGGTCTCAAACACATGGTTAGCCAGCTTCGACTCGAGATAGCTATGCATGCCAGCTACCCTCAATTAGTCAATTTGTCGAATAGGTCTTGAGCAAAGATAACTGACCATGGATTTCGACCACGAGATAAATGCGAATTCTAGGCTCGAGAGATATGTACCACTACTAGATGGATGTGCCATGTTTTCGTCTAGAGTTTTTGGACCAAAGACAGATAAGTATGGATTTTTGATCAAAGATAAGTTCAAGAAATCTGTACCATAGTCTTTTATTTGATTTAGCTAATTTCTTTATTTTGTTTAAATGTAAATTTTGTTTTTAATGTATTTTATTGTAAAGATCACGTTGTAAAAGGTATAAAAAGTTCAATTGTTCTACTGTAAAGACATTATATAATTTTGAAATATAAACGAGAGATTTTTTCTCTTAGAACTTTGTACTTTGTTTTGCTTGTTTATTTTAGTTTTATGAATACATCATAAAATACAAGTTTGGATCAATAGAGTATTGTGTGAGATTCCACTAACCTCTTGTTTGTGTGGAATAATAATTTGTGAGATTCAATGAATGACAACCCAATCTCCATCTTCACTATTGTCCCAACGTCCATTTCAAACCGTAGGTCTTGAAACTATTTGACCATAAGTTTGGTATAATTCCGAATATTTTATCAATTGTGGGCTAGGGTTGACAAACAGTAGACCGCTCCCTTCCGTGAAAAACCCCAACTTTGTAAGTTCGAATTGCTTCCCTTTTCAGTCTAAAATAAAAGAGAATTGCTGCCATTTATTTTTCTTTTTGTTACAAATCGATTTCGAGACTTATTATGATGTGAATTGATGGTTTAATCCTTCAGAGTCACTCCTAGCAATATTGGGAATTTTCATAAGTGGAGTCGAAAAAGTGGTCTGGAACCAGTAAAACTATTATGACAAAAAAAAAAAAAAACCAAATCTATGAGAATGAGAATGTGGTGCTTGACAATACCGACCAAGAAAATTAAATTTCTTAATATTGCTGAGGGAGCAAGGGAATAACAGAGTTGTGTATACACTATGAACAATGGAGTAGTTTGTCTCAGTAAAGACTATTCCTTCTTTCTTACTTTCTGCTAACTTTCACCAATAATCCATGCAGGAGCATGAGCCATCTTCGAAATGGTGAAAGCGTTTCCGGTCCCTTACCGTTATCTTTCTCTTGTAAACCTTGGAGATGAGTTTGATCGACGAATGACAATCCTCACAGATGCGTAGGTTCTTAACAATGCGTATAGATTTGTTTGGGCTCGTGCTTATTAACCCAAACGCAACAGCGATCTTCTCGCTGTGGTAATGAAGTGCGTTTTCTTTATCTTCTTCCTCCAATTTCAACAAAACCTGTGTGGTGATCGGTCTATACCCAGCTACTCTCAGTTTATCTGAGATTTCTACAAGCATTGACTTGATTTCTTTGGCTCTCGGGTGAGAATCATCTTCCACAAGAAATTCATGAAGCACACCATCAATGTCGATCCAACTACACCCAGGATCTTTTCTTATATCCATCTTCTTCATTCTCAGCCTCATCTCTGAAACCTCTGCCCAGTTTCCTTGAGAAGCATACAGGTTTGAGAGGGCGACGTAAGCTCCACTGTCATTAGGAACCATATCCATCAAAATGTTGGCCACTCGCTTGCCCATCTCCACATTCCTGTGCATCCTGCAAGCACCTAAAAGAGCTTTCCATACCACGTCATCTGGTTTTATAGGCATATTAAGTATTAGCTCCTCCGCCTCTTCAAGAAGACCCGAGCGACCCAATAGATCGACCATACACCCGTAGTGTTCGATCCTAGGCTCTAAACCATCCACATTCACCATTTGACTGAAATACCTCCTTCCTTCTTTTACCAATCCAGCATGGCTACAAGCGGTCAAGAGATTGATGTAGGCAACGTCACTAGGACGAACTCCGGCCTGCCTCATTTTACAGAAGCAGTTAATGGCATCACCTGCCTGGCCGTGTATAGCAAACCCGTTAATCATAGCACTCCAGGTAATCACATTCTCTCGAGGTAATTTCTCAAACACCTGAATTGCTTTCTCGATGAGTCCACATTTGGAGTACATGTCAATTAAAGCAGAGCCAAGCACATCATCAATCCCAATCCTGCTATTGGTTGCATACATATGCAACCATTCTCCTAGTTCTAGCAACCCAAGCCGTGAAATCGCAGGAAGAACACTAACCAAAGTAACATAATTGGGGTGTAAATCTCCTTCCCTCATCTCACAGAAAAGCTCTACCGCATCCTTAAACAAACCGTTCTGTGAATAACCGGATATCATCGTGTTCCACGAGACAACACTTCTCTGACGCATTTTATCAAACAACACTCTTGCAGCTTTACAATCTCCAAGTCTCATATAACCATCAATCATCACATTCCATAAGACCACTTCACCATCTCTCTTTCTTCTATCCATCACCATATCTCGTTCTATAATGCTCTTATAGAACAATACGCAAGCATCCTTCATCAAACCACACATCACATACATTCTAACGAGATTGCTCATCACGAATTCGTCACCACCCAACCCAAGCTTCAAAGCCAACCCGTGAATTTGCTTACCTTGTTCAATCCTCCCTGTTTTTGCGCACGCCTTTAGCACAGACGGAAACGTGAACCGGTTCGGCTCCACAAACTCATCGCTCATCATCTCGCAGAATAATGTGATTGCGATTACCGCTTTGTGTTCGTCTCCCTCACTGAAACCCCTGATTATGGTATTCCAAGAGAAGCAATTCCTTTGACGCATCTGATTAAAGATCTTATGGGCATAGTCGAGGTCGCGGTGAAGGAGATCGGAGGTTGCACAGAAACGGAGGATCTCTGCGGCTGCGAGAGTGTCTCGCATTTGACCAGATTTGACGAATATGGCATGGATTTGGGAGAGGTCTCGCATAGTTCGACATCTGCTGATCTGAGGAAAGAGAGACGACGGGTGCTTCACCGGAGATGCCGATGCCGGTGAGCTCCCGCCGGTGGAGTAAAGCGTCTGGGTCGGGTTCATGAAGAATCGAGATGGTTAGGATCGTGTGGCTCTTTACATAACAAGATAGTGCATCAATCGAACGATTGGGTAGCTTACAATTGTCTAAAATCTTTTCTTTTTCCTTTTGACGTCAAATTCAGTTTAACATCAGTATTAGAATTTTTGGTTACAAAAATCAAAATGAAACTTTTTTTAAACGTCTGTATTTATTATTTTTATTACAAATTATGAAAAACTATTACAAAAACGATTTTTTACAAACAATTCACTCCGACTTTATTAGATCCACGACAGACGACATTTTCTGCTCTATGCTTATGATAGACACCTCCTATCTTCAATGCGTGGAATCACGGCGAATGACTTTAATTGCACATTAATCTGCATATTTGTTAATAAATCGCATTATATGGGAATCGAACCCCATATCTCCGGATGTATAAACACTAATAGACCATTGGTTAAACCATTAGGCCATGGAAGATTCCACAAATCAAATGAAACTTAATGTTAATGTTTTGGTAATAAACTAAGGGGAAAATATCAAAAAAATTCGAACTTTCAAATTGTAGCAAAAAAAAAACTCTAACTTTTAAAAAGCCATTTAAAGCTCAAAGTTTTTGTTGACTTTTAAATAAAATGCTTAACTTTTGTTGACTCGACCATTTAAAGCTCGTCGTTAAGTTTCGTTAGCGGAATTAACTTTCTGTTAACGAGTTCCGTTTAAACAAAATGATGACGTTTTGGTTTTAATAAAACGACACCGTTTTATCTGGAAAAATGTCGAAAAAAACTCCAACTTTCAAAATTGTGGCAAAAAAACTCCAACTTCTAAAATGTTATTTAAACTTCAAAATTTTTGTTGACTTTTAAATAAAATACTTAACTTTTGTTGACTCGGCCGTTTAAAACTCGTCGTTAAGTTTTCGTTAGCGGACTTAATATTAGTATTAATTGGGTAGTTCAGACAAAAAATATGTCGTTTGCAGATTCTTTGTTGTGCCATATTGACAGGGTATGACGAACATGACTATAATCCTTACTTATGCCACGGATTGCAAGACTACAGTGTGCGTGCACCTCCGGTTGATCTTTGGTTGATTTTACAAGGGTTGGTATAGGTTTGAGCGTGTTCCTTGTAGTTGTTGGTATTTTGCTATACATATTCATTAAAAAGCGTAGAAATATCAAGCGTCGAAAAGAGTTCTTTGAGCGCAATGGAGGTCTTCTGTTGCAGCAACAACTAGCTTCGAAGCAAGGCTCTGTAGAGAAAATAATTGTGTTCAGTTCCAAAAAAATATAGAAAGCTACTGAGAGCTTCGGTTTGGACAAGGTGTTTGGACATTGTAGACAAGGTACAATGAACAAAGGGATACTCGATGACGGTATGCTCGTAGCAGTTAAGAAGTCTAAGGTTGTGGACGAAGACAGAGGAGTTGTAAACGAGGTTGTTATTTTGTCTCAAATCAACCACCATACCATCGTCAAAATACTAGGCTGTTGTTAGAAACCGAGGTTTCGTTAACTCCACTAACGAAAACTTAACGACTAGCCTTAAAAGGTCGAGTCAACACAAGTTAACCATTTTATTTAAAAATCAGCAAAAACTTTGAGTTTTAAATAACATTTCAGAAGTTGGAGCTTTTTTTTGCCACAATTTTAAAAGTTTGAGTTTTTTCGATATTTTCCCAGATAAAACGGTGTCGCTTTATTAAAACCAAGACGTCGTCGTTTTGTTTAAACTCGTTAACAGAAAGTTAACTCCGCTTACGAAACTTAACGATGAGGCTTAAATGGCCAAGTCAACAAAATTTAAGCATTTTATTTAAAAGTCAACAAAAACTTTAAATTAACTTTAAATGGCTTTATAGAAGTTGGAGCTTTTTTTGCCACATTTTGAAAGTTCGAGTTTTTTTTTTTGACATTTTTCCCAATAAACTAATAATATAATATTTTAATGAAAAATCACCCTCAAGGTATAGTCATATCAATTTCAAGCTTATTAGATAATTTTTTATACTCCCTCCGTTTTCAAATACTTGATGTTCTAGTAAAAAAAAAGGGAAAATTGAAAAAATATCAATTTTTATGTGCACATTTGCAAAAATCCCACTTAGGGGTGTTCATTTGCAAAAATGCCACTAATTATAGATTTTTAAATCGTACATCTTAAAATTCTAAACACTAAAAAATGTTTTGACCCCTAAACCCTCATAACTAAACCCTAATAGAACATAATTAACCCAAATATAAATAATATAAAGAAAAATAATTTTGAAAAAGTGGAATTTTTGTAAAGATTTCAAAAGTGTGGCATTTTTTGAAATTTCTCTAAAAAAAATATTTTAAAAAGATTGATACTTTACATTTTCTATGCAGTTTTAATGAAGTAATGAAGACAAATTGTGAATTTCAAGATATATTAATTGATTTTATTGAATTACTATTGGCTAAAAGTTTTAGAAAATTGTTTAGCACAAAAAATAATACATTTGTAGTTAAAATTGAACTAGATTTTAACCCACGCCAAGCGTGAGATTAAATATTTAAATATATTTTTAATCGAATTTAATATTTATACATGTATTCTAACATTTATAAACGTACAAAAATGATATGTATTGTGCATAAATGTAATGAAGTTAAATTTTGATCAAACATAATATACTTTATATTTATTATTTTTAATTTCCCTCATCTATTAAAAGTAATTATGAATTTTTGTTTTTGAATAATCTAATCTCGCGTTTGACTCAAATCAAAATATATAGTAGTTATTGAAAAGAAAATAAGATATTTTCAAATATTTTCTATATTCCTGAAATAAAATTTTGTATATTTGTTACCATATATTTGTCATTAAGAATTCGTAATAATTTTTATTAGGAAAAAAGTTCCTTAAAATCCTCTTTAGATGACACATAAGATTTTGAGAAATTTCAGAAAATGTTACTTTTCAAGTGCCACTTTACAAAAATGCCACATTTTTGAAATCTTTACAAAAATGCCATTTTTTCAAAATTATTTTTTCTTTATATTATTTATGTTTGGGTTAATTATGTTCTATTAGGATTTAGTTTTGAGTGTTTAGGGGGTTTTAGGTGTCAAAACATTTTTTAGGGTTTAGAATTTTAAGATATAGGCTTTATAAATCTATAATTAATGGCATTTTTGTAAATGGACACTCCTAAGTGGCATTCTTGCAAATATGCACACAAAAAGTGGTATTTTTGTAATTGCTCCTAGGATTTTTCACCTAGTGTCTCCTCTATCAATATATAGAGAATATGTTTTTTTAATATGTGTGAAAACTCTAGAAAATCAATTATATAGAAACAGAGGGAGTATTAACTAGGTGAATACTTACGCATATGGATATGTTTTCTTCATAACTATATGTTTGGTATTATGTTCAGAAATTTAACATTTTATGTATTATTGTTTGGTTTTGTAGTAGTTTATTTTTTAATGTGATGTTGTATATGTTGTATAGTTTTCTTTCTATAGATATTATTATCATCAGTTTTATGTATCATGTTTAACATGGCTTCCAACAATGCAACTTTGTTCAACATAAAAACTATAATTTTATTTTAAAAAACATTAAAATTATTAAAACCAGTATACGAATCACTGTAATCAACGATTCATTTGAGGTTAAGTGACTAACATGACATTTGAGGCCATTTATTCAAATGGTATAGTGAACACAAGTAGAATTTGAATAATGTACTAACAACATAACCAACATATATGTTTTATTCCATATAGGGTTAATTGCTGCTATCGTTTTTTCACACATTAGGGCACGTAAAATATTTTTTATCTAATTTTATAAAAACGTAAAATATTACCTTCTATCTGAAGCACATACATAATGTGGTAAAAAAAGTCATTGAGAATCGAACAACACTAATCGGTAGTTAAAATTAGAATGACATATTTAGAAGTCGAAGAAGTGTGTTTAGTGAACAACAATTCATAAACTTATGTTTATAGATCGAAGAATTAACCCATCAAGGGCTACAACCATCCCACATAGAAAAATGACAAACCAATTAAAGGGTAGACATCTAACCTCAAACTAGAGGTTAACAACAACATTCCTAAAAAGAATAGGACTCTTCGCGTGAAAAGTGATTACATAATCTGGAGTCGTCCCAACTACCAGATTCGGAAAAACCCACTAAATCCCATATTTTCGGTAAATACTGAATTGGGATCATGCCGTGAGAGGCGTCGTATCTTAATGGGATGTTTTCTGTGAAACCTAATACAATAGAGAAGGCATTAAAGCTAAACATAACATGTGTTTTTTCATCTTGGTAATTTGGCATATTTAAATCGTTCAATCATATATATAATAGCACTCATAAGAGTGTGACACCTCATCATTCTATATTTTGACACATAGGATTTGAAATAATATCATTTAAAGAAAATCATATAGTAATCGAGATATTTACTTCTCTCTTTCTTTCTTATGAACCTTTGTTTTCCATATTCAGTCCATTAAATTCTTTTATCCAATTTCCAATCATAAATCCTAAACATGTGACATACATGCCATGTTCTTCATCTTCCCATTCTCCATTTCCCTCCTTCTTCCTAAAGTTTCTGAAACAACCCGGCCGGTCTTTTTTTGTTTGTTAACATTGGATTCGAATTAGCATTCCCATAAATGCTAACTCT
The DNA here is from genome assembly GCA_964056655.1 of Arabis hirsuta. NCBI lineage: Eukaryota > Viridiplantae > Streptophyta > Magnoliopsida > Brassicales > Brassicaceae > Arabis > Arabis hirsuta. Next base: position 18,327,623 of record OZ053302.1, on the reverse strand, counting down.
CAAATAACCCAATCAAACCATCACATCAAACCAGCGGAAACAATCAACTAACCAATAAATAACAACCAATTCAATAACCAACCAAAATCCAGTTATCAATTCAAAACACAACTCAATATCTAGCCAGTTTAATAATAACAATTCAATCTCAATTCCATAATCACTATCACCCTAGCAATTCTAACAACATGAACCACGCAACCGAGACACTATATCATCTCCTCTTCCTTGCCTTGATTCCATGATCACGTTTTCTCTTTACCTGCATCACATGGTTAAAAGAGATGCGTGAGTCTTATCATAAATACCCAGTGAGACAGTAATCCCATCTACTTGGCTATACACACAGGCATACGTAAAAGATACAATACCAGGATGAGCAAACAACACGCAAGACACAACAATCAATACGTCAAACTGACGGTAATCAAAAATGCGTGTCGATCGACACAACCTCCTTGTGTCGATCGACACACAACCCAGAAACGCAGAATACCCAGAATCGAACCTATCCTCTCATGGTCGATTCTGGACGCGTTTCCGCCGATCTCCTACACAAAATCCACCAATACAAAATCCAACCACAATCAACAATCAATCGCATCCTATCAATTCCTTTACCTAGATAAGCCATGGTCACGCACTCACCTCAAATCTGGAAGGAAAAAGATGAAAAGTTGCGAAGAATACGAAGAACTCGATAGAATTCAGAGGCTGCACTCCCTGAATCCGAAATCTCCTCTTCCTCCACGAAGAACACGCACAAGATTCAATTCCCAGCCTCACAAACACACTCTAACGAGTTCTAAGGATCGAGATTATAAGGAATTCAACAATGAATCCTGTTTCAACTCAATCCTCACAATTCTCACTACTTTTCTTCTGTTTTCGGCCCCAAAAAGAATAGACAACGCAGCTCCACGTTTATATACTGGAATCCTAAGATTCCCTAAACCAATCGCCAAACCGAACGATCAAAAAACCGAACATGTCGGTCCAATTTTAACTTGTGTCGATCGACACAAAGAACCTGTGTCGATCGATACAACGCCCAGAACACGACTTCTCATAAGTCCAAAACACATGTGTTGATCGACACACACTTTGTGTCGATCGACGCACCACCAAAATTCCATTTTTTGATCCAGGAACGTTACAATTATCTCACACTAACACGGATTCGACCTCGAATCCCGCAGTACTATCCACTACGGTAACCCCCCTGACCAACCCCGGCCAGCACCACCTGAGATCATCCACTGATCCCTGAGATCATCCACCGATCTCTGAGGCTCCTATCTACTCTCATACTTACGAATCACGTTCGGACATTAATTGCTCACTCATACATATACACATGCCACTCTCAAGGTCGTCACCTTTTGAGCTCTAGGTGTATCATACCTCTCCCACCTTCTGGACCCACCGTCCGTCAGGCTAGGTATGCTTTATGCCCCTCCCACTCTCGGGACACACATTCCGTCAAGCTCGACATGCAGGGGAACCACCATCCCCTGGGCAATCAATTCCTAACGTGCATGATAAGCACCTGTCGACTAGACTACCTCCCATGGTATCATTATGACATTCTCTACCACGGAATATCATCACATCCGTGACCAATCACTAGGCCACCCGACACAACCCAACCACCATGGGTGTTTCCACAGAGTCCCTGGAAAAGACAGTTCTAACTCACATAAAACCTCTTTTCCAGACTCTCCCTAGGAAATAGACGGTCCTAACTCACATAACCTCTATTTCTCAGCGCCATCTAGAGAACAGACAAGTCCTAACTCCCATAGAACTTCCATTCCTAGATACTCCAAGAACATGAACAAGCTCCAACTCACATAGAATTTTCATTTCTAGCCATCACATAAACACATGACCCCACTAGTCATAAAATATAAGAATTCCCATCTTATAACACATTTAATAAGGAATCACTCATCTTATTAATCTCCAAAAATGTAAATCGTTACAACAGTAAACGAAATACATCAACAAAACATAGCCACATGCTATCTCGACACTGAAGACCAGAAAAAGACAACTCAAGCAACCACTTGCTTCTCGAACCACTTCGAGAACCTTGTCATCATCTTCGCCTCTGGTTCCCAAGTCTCCTCCTCAACACCGTCTCACACGACTCTCACTAACGGTATCCTCTTCCGACGCAGAACCTTGACTCTCCTTTCGAGCATCCTTATAGGTCTCGCCTCCAATGTCATGTTGGGTTGAAGATCCTCCGGAATCCCAGCCAACACCACCTCAGACACATGTAGATACTTCCGCAGCATCGAAACATGGAAGACCTTATGAAAAGCCTTCATACTCTGAGGTAACTCTAACCGATCAGCTACTGGTCCAACCCGTTCCACAACCTTGAACGGACCCATAAACCTCGGACTTAGCTTATTCTCTGAAATGGATCTGTTAGGACCCTGCAACATCGCTACCTTGAGATAAACCTGATCTCCCAGCTCAAACTCTAGCTCTTTCCGCCTCTTATCAGCATAACTCCTCTGCCGATCTTGAGTCTCCTTCATGTTCAACTTCAAGACACGGATCTTCTCCGTCGTCTCCTGAATAAAACCTGCACCAAACATGCTCCTCTCCCCCACTTGAGTCCAACATAATGGTGTACGACATGGCCTCCCATACAGAGCCTCATATGGAGCCATCCCAATACTCGCCTGGTAACTATTGTTATACACAAACTCAACCAGGTTCAAGTGATCAGTCCAATGACCACCGTAATCCAGCACACACATCCTCAGTAGGTCCTCTAATATCTGAATCGTCCTCTCAGACTGCCCATCCGTCTGTGGTTGATAAGTTGTACTCGTTTGCACCTTAGTGCCTATCTTAGCCTGAAATGCTCCCCAAAACTCAGAAGCAAATCTCGGATCCCCGTGCAGCCTCACTATCTCACGCATATACTTCTTGGCCAACACTACCGCTCCATCGGTCTTCTTAATGGCAAGAAAATGTGCTGACTTAGTCAGACGATCCACAATCACCCAAATAACATCATAGGTCTGTGAAACCGGTAACACGACCACGAAATCCATGGTAATCATATCCCACTTCCACTCCGGAATGGGTAAACTCTGCAGCAAACTACTCGGAATCTGATGCTCAGTCTTCACTAGTTGACACACGTTGTACGCTGCAACCCAATTAGCTACATCCTTCCTCATGCCGACCCAGTGATAATACCGTTTCAGATCCCGGTACATCTTAGTCGCTCCTAGATAAATAGATAACATGCTCGAATGAGCCTCTCTCAAAATCTCCTGTCTCATATCCTCATCTTTAGGTACACAGACTCACCCGTTCATAAGTATCATCCCGCTCGCCGAGACCACATACTCAGAACCTGTAACTCCAAAAGCATCAATCAGACCTTGATCCTTCTCTTGAGCTGCTCGAACCCTACTCAACAAATCTGCCTGCTTAGCTACCTCTAACCCCAACGGCTCCTGTGGATAACACACAACCTCAACGTGCTAATCTCACTCGCCAAAGCCTCCATATCCCGCTCCTGAGCCGAAGCAACTCTCTTTCGACTCAAAGCATCCGCAAGCAAATTAGCCTTACTAGGATGGTAACCAATCTCCAGATCATAATCTGCTACCAACTACATCTAACGCCTCTGCCTCTGGTTCAGCTCTGGCTGCGTAAATAAATACTTCAGGCTCTTATGATCTGTAAACACCTGAACATTTCCGCCAGATAAGATCGCCAAATCTTTAGAGCGAAAATCACTACAGCCAACTCCAAATCATGGGTATGGTAGTTGCACTCGTGCTTCCTCAATTGCCTCGAAGCATATGCAATTACCTTCCCCTGCTGCATCAGGACACAATCCAGACCAACTCCTGAAGCATCCGTATATACCACGTAAGGCTCGCCCGGATCAGGCAACGCCAACACTGGTGTACTCGTCAACATCTCCTTCAGCCTCGCGAAACTCTCCTCGCAAGCTGAAGACCACTCGAAAAGAACATCCTTCCCTGTCAGCTTTGTCATCGGCTGCGCTATACTCACAAAACCCTTGACGAACCTCTTATAGTAACCCGCCAAACCGAGAAAACTCCTAATCTAAGTGGCATTTCTCAGTCTAGGATACCCTCTGATAGCGTCAATCTTCGCCAGATCCACAGAAACACCATCCGTCGAAACCACATGACCGAGAAAACCCATCTCACGCTGCCTAAAACTGCACTTACTCAATTTAGCATATAGCTTATGCTCCTGCAACTTCTCCAGAACCTTCCTCAGATGAATCTCATGCTCCTCAGGACTCCTCGAATACACCAGAATATCATCAATAAAGATGATCACAAACTCATCAAGATACTCCTGGAACACCCCGTTCATCAACTTATGTCGATCGACACAACGCCCAGAACACGACTTCTCATAAGTCCAAAACACGTGTGTTGACTGACACACACACCTTGTGTCGATCGACGCACCACCAAAAATCTACTTTTTGGTCCACGGGTGTTACAGTTTCAATAATCGTATTTCCATAATGTAAATAATTTTTGTGCGTTCAGAAGGTCTCGCCCTTCCAACTACTCAGCCGTTAAGGTGCGACTAAATAGATTTTCGTTTCTTTAGTTTCTTTGCTTCTATTTAGTTGTTATTTTGTTTTAAAATAAGAGTTTATATTTATGAATCATAATGGCAAATATTCAATTAATCTTGGTGTTTAACATATGATTGGTGTTGTTATTCCTACTGAATATGGTATTTATTGTAGAGTTGAATTAGTGTTGTTTCTCGCTCGATATAAAATGATAAGAAGGATAAAAATAATTTTGGTCTATCTGTATCCAAATTGTAGTTTCCATATCTTTGCTTTTATTGATTTCTTAATGTTTACAAGTATGGACTCATGGATATGCTTGTGTCAATTCCATAAGGTGTTTATAAGTCTTGGTTTCACAATGATAGACTCCTGATGAGGATCTATGTTCCAAGGAACGCACTTCGTTAGGTTGTGACACGATCGGTTATGGATCGAACGGATTGATGCGGTAGCGATGCGGTGAGGTTCATTTCGAGGCAGCAGATTACTCGAAAGAACTTGGTAACTACGGATCAATGGATTTAATGGATGGACGAAAAAAGATGATTGTAGTGAAGATGAACAGTCACAAACGATATGATGAACAAATGATGAACGATGAACGATCGATGAACGAAATGATTAAAGACAAGTGTTTATGGATCCATTTATACTTCTAAGAGAGATGTAAATCTCTTAGACTACGAGGCTTGATCCTAACTTAGATATACACACTAAGAAAAGAACAAGATGAGAAAAAAAATTCTCGGTTTTGATCAAACGATTATAAGAGATTTTTAAGCGAAAAGTTTGATGAATATTATTGAAGGAATGAGAGGGATTATATAGGACTTGGACACGCCGAAGACCATAAACACATGCGTAAACATTAAATAAGAAGTTGGAACATCACAAACAAAAAGAAATAAAATATAAAGGAGAAGAAGGCTCGCTTAGTGAGAATCGAACCCAAGACCTCCGAGTCTTCGTAGCGTTGCCGGTGATGAGGCTTGCGGTAAAGTGTGTGAACCTCGCCTCATTAAAAACCTTGTTGGAAACCCCAATGGGACAAAACCAAGCGAAGGGAAAAAGAGTGCGCATCACACACCTCTCATTACCGACCCTTAAGCCACTTGAATTACGACCAAAGTAGTCGGACAAGTCTTTGGCTCAAGGTCGCTCCGAATGTGGTGAAGTAAAGATTGGATGGCTTGATTAAGTTGTCTAGTCTTTGACCTTGTCATCGGTCCAACCGGAATGTTCAAGACCTTTAGCATCGAAAAGATCCTCCGTGGCAACAAGCTGCTCCTCGGCTACAAGCTTGTCCTTAGTCTCTCGCTCCATGTTTTCTTGTCCCGAACCTCCATGCTCTGAGCTCTCATGATCTCATCATCTTCTCCCACTTGAAAATGATTTGACCTCAAATCCGCTTCATCTACACAAAAAGGAATAAGATCAGCAACATTGAAACTCTCGCTAATTTTGTACTTACCTTGGAGATCGAGTTGGGTAGGTGTTGTTGTTGATCTGTTTGATAACTTTGAATCGCCCATCAATTCGCGGCATCAATTTAGACATTTCCTCCGGGAAACGCTCCTTCCTAAGGTGGACCCAAACTTGGTCTCCTTCGTCAAAGAAAACTCTCTTTCGGCCCTTATTCGCATACTTCTCATAAAGCTTCGTTCGGGCCTCAATGTTTTCCCTTGCCTTCCTATGAACCTGTTGAACCAAATCGGCTTTTTTCTTGCCGACTAGATTTGTTATTTCACTCAAAGGCAAAGGCATTAGATCAAAAGGCAAAATAGGATTAAAACCGTAAACAATTTCAAAAGGAGAAAACTTAGTGGCGGAATGCATCAAATGATTATATGTAAATTCTATATGTGGCAAGCAATCCTCCCAAGTTCTAAGATTCTTTTGAATCAATACTCTCAATAATGTAGACAATGCTCGATTAACAACTTCGGTTTGACCATCGGTTTGCGGATGACATGTAGTAGAAAAAAGCAACTTAGTTCCTAGTTTTGACCATAAAGTTTTCCAAAAATAACTTAGAAATTTAGTATCTCTATCCGAAACTATGGTCCTAGGCATGCCATGGAAACGAATGATTTCCTTAAAGAACAAATCGGCTATATGAGATGCATCATCGGTTTTATGACATGGAATTAAATGTGCCATCTTAGAAAATCTATCAACAAGCACAAACACCGAATCTTTACCGGTTCTAGTCCTAGGCAATCCACCAACAAAGTCCATAGAAATACTAGTCCACGGATGCAAAGGAATAGGTAAAGGAGTATAAAAACCGTTCGGTTGAACCTTAGACTTAGTCTTTTTACAAGTAGCACACCGTTCGCAAAGTCTCTCGACATCTCTTTTCATATGCGGCCAATGAAAATGATCTTGCATCACCTTAAGAGTTTTGGCCATGCCAAAGTGTCCCATCAAGCCTCTTCCATGAGCTTCCCTTAAAAACAAATCCCTCAAAGAAGAGTGAGGTACACAAAGTCTATTCTCATAAAACAAGTAACCACCAAAGCGGTAGTATTTTCCGAAGGCAAATTTCTCACAAGATTGGAATATCTTACCAAAATCAGAATCGTTGGCATAAAGATCTTTAATTTGTTCAAATCCCAACAATCTTGCATCTAAAGAGTTAAGTAATACGTACCATCGAGATAATGCGTCGGCTACAACATTATCTTTACCTTTTTTGTACTTGATTACGTATGGAAAGGTTTCGATGAACTCGACCCACCAGGCATGACGCTTGTTGAGCTTTTGTTGGACCTTGAGATGTTTTAAAGACTCATGATCCGTGTGAATCACGAACTCCTTCGGCCATAGATAATGTTGCCATATTTGCAAAGCTCGAACCAAAGCGTATAACTCCTTATCATACGTCGGGTAGTTAAGTGTGGTTCCCCAAAGTTTTTCACTAAAGAATGCTATCGGCTTTCGATCCTGCATCAAAATAGCACCAATACCTAGGCCGGAAGCATCACACTCAATCTCAAAAGTTATAAAATTAGGAAGTATTAAAACGGGAGAATTAGTGAGCTTCTCTTTCAAGGCTTGGAAAGCCTCTTCTTGTGTCGTTTCCCATTTGAAACCAACGTCCTTTTTGATCACTTCCGTAAGCGGGGCAGCAATGGTGCTAAAGTCCTTGACAAACCTACAGTAGAAACCAGCTAGGCCGTGGAAGCTCCTCACTTCACTTACGTTCTTCGGACTTGGCCATTCTCGGATCGCTTTGACCTTCTCCTCGTCAACCTTAATGCCATCTATGCTTACAACAAAACCTAGAAAAACAAGATTATCTATGCAAAATGTGCATTTCTTAAGGTTGGCATAAAGTTTTTCCTTCCTAAGCAAGTCTAGAACCGTTTTAATATGCATGACATGATCATCTAGGTTCTTTGAATAAACTAGAATGTCATAAAAATAAACCACAACGAGTACTCCTATATGCTTTCTAAGAACATGATTCATTAACCTTATGAAAGTACTAGGTGCATTCGTTAATCCAAACGGCATGACTAACCATTCATATAAACCTTGTTTCGTTTTAAATGCCGTTTTCCATTCATCAACTTCCTTCATCCAGATTTGGTGATATCCACTCTTAAGATCTATCTTAGAAAATATGCTAGAACCATGCAACTCATCAAGCATATCATCAAGTCTAGGGATAGGATGGCGATACTTAACCGTAATGTTGTTGATGGCTCGGCAATCTACGCACATGCGCCAACTTCCATCCTTTTTTAGCACAAGTAACACCGGAACGGTACATGGACTCATGCTCTCATGGATGTGTCCTTTGTTCATAAGCTCGTTCACTTGTTTCTCAAGTTCCTTTGTTTTCACTGGATTGGTTCGATAGGCCTATAAATTAGGAAGAGCGGCTCCGGGCACAAAATCGATTTGGTGCTCGATCCCACGGATTGGTGGCAAACCTATAGGATTATCCGCTGGGAAAACATCTTGATATTCCTGTAAAAGAGACTTGATCATGCTCGGCAGCTGTGGCTCGGGGTTAGTTGCACAAGCAAGTGTTTCTTTAAAAACAAATAATAAACTATTTTTAGAACTTCCCTTTTTCTTGGCAACGGTTGGATCGGTGGTTTTGGCGGAGTTTTTCTTCATACTTAGTTGATCCAGTAGACTTCATCATGCGGATTCATAGGAACCAAGATAGTCTTTCGGCCCAAATGCTCAAAAGTGTGGCGGTTAGTGAACTCGTCATGGACTACCTTTTGGTCCGATTGCCAAGGCCGAGAAGTAGAAGGTGACTCGCATTCATTGGTAGAACATCATACACAACCTCATCCTCGTACTTGCCGATCGAAAACGGAACCTGAACTTGCTCGTTGACGGTCATTTCACCGGAATCGTTGAGCCATTGAAGCGAATACGACTTCGGATGCTTTTGTGTTTCCAAACCGATCTTCTCAACCATGGTCTTACTAGCCACATTAGTACAGCTCCCACCATCAATGATCACGCTACAAACCTTGTCTTTGACTAAGCATCGTGAGTGAAAAAGGTTTTCCCTTTGTGCTTGTTCCTCGGTTACGGTCAAGACACTCAACGACCGTCTAGCCACAAGTAACTCACCCTTAGTTGCAGCCTCAACACCCTCATCGGATGAACTATCATACACTGGTTTCTCTTCTTCGGACTCAACCTCTCCATCATCCCTAAGGATCATAACCCATTTGTTCAAACACTCGCTAGCATAGTGCCCAAGTCCTTGGCACTTGTAAATTCGGATGTCTCTAGCCCTCAGAACATCCTTAGCATTTCCTTTAAGATCTTGTTCCACTGTTTTTGGCTTGGTAAAGGGTTTGGAATCCTTTTGGAACACGGATTTCTCTTTCTTGTAGTAACTAGACTTTCCTGAAGTGAACCCGGTCTTGGTAGAACCGTAGTTTATCTTGGAACTTCTCCTCTTGGTTTGTTTTTCAAACATCATGGCCTTGTGAAGCATCTCTTGAATCTCTACGTAGTGTTGCGTTTCCAATCGGTCTTGGATGTCGCGATTAAGACCTCCCATGAACCGAGACATGATAGCTTCACCTTCTTCACGAACGTCGGCTATCAACATCAAAGTTTCCATTTCCTTGAAGTACTCTTCTACGGATCTACTTCCATGAACCAAGTCTCTCAACCATTGATGTAGCTCTCTTTGGTAGTGGCTTGGCACAAATCTCTTTCGCATGACGGTTTTCATTTGGTTCCAAGTGTCGATGGGATAATCACCGACACGCCTCCTAGTGGTCACAAGTTGATCCCACCAACTCAAAGCGTAATCATAGAACTCAGTCGCGACAATTCTAACTTTGGTGTCCTCGGTGCATTCTCGACATATGACCACTAGCTCGATCTTTGTCTCCCAATCCAAGTAGGCTTCCGGATTATTGGTTCCATGGAATGGAGAAAAATTGAGTTTCAACCCACCAAAGGCATCTCGCGGTGGCGGTCTCTCTCGTGTTTGCCTTCGCCTCCTTTGACTACTATGACTATAGTAATCACATGCCTCAACATCCGTTCTTTGTTCCCTTGGTGCCCTTTCTTGTGCCTGGTTAAGAACAGGATTTGGAACGGGATTTGGATTATCTCGATTCAATTGCAAAGCGGCAAGGTTCTCATCGATCAACCTTGTTACGTCGACTTCGATCGACTCTAGCATCTTCTTGTTGACCGTTGAATCGGATGACTCTCCCAAAGAACTCGACATGGTACCTGAAAACACGAAGATCTAACAAGTAAAAAGTTCTTTGAAAATTGAAACGACACAAACCATAAGAAGACGAACAATTTTAACACGTTTTGGCACGAGTAGATGAACAGTTGCGAAAAATTATCAAATCGTATCAAACAATTCCAAAAACACTTTTAAAAGTTACTAGACTCATTCTAGGTTCCAAATCAAGTGAAATCACAATTTTACGATCAACCAATTCTGTACAAAAATGTTTACAAAATCCCAGAAAATGAAGAATACGTAAAAATTTCTAGAAAATGAAGAACACGAAAGTTTTAGAGAAGAACAACACAACCTTTACCGAAGTGGCTCTGATACCACATGGTAGACTCCTGATGAGGATATATGCTCCAAGGAATGCACTTCGTTAGGTTGTGACACGATCGGTTATGGATCGAACGGATTGATGCGGTAGCGATGCGGTGAGGTTCATTTCGAGGCAACGGATTACTCGAAAGAACTTGGTAACTACGGATCAATGGATTTAATGGATGGACGAAAAAGGATGATTGTGGTGAAGATGAATAGTCACAAACGATATGATGAACAAATGATAAACGATGAACGATCGATGAACAAAATGATGAAAAGATAGGTGTTTATGGATCGATTTGTACTTCTAAGAGAGATGTAAATCTCTTAGACTATGAGGGTTGATCCTAACTTAGACATACACACTAAGAAAAGAACAAGATGAGAACGAAATTTTTCGGTTTTGATCAAACGATTATAAGAGATTTTTAAGAGAAAAGTTTGATGAATATTATTGAAGGAATGAGAGGGTTTATATAGGACTTGGACACGCCCAAGGCCATAAATGCACGTGTAAACATTAAATAAGTAGTTGGAACATCACAAACGAAAAGAAATAAAAGATAAAGGAGAAGAAGGCTCGCTTGGTGAGAATCGAACCCAAGACCTCTGAGTCTTCTTAGCGTAACCGGTGATGAGGCTTGCGGTAAAGTGTGTGAACCTTGAATCATTAAAAACCTTGCTGGAAAACTCAATGGGACAAAACCAAGCGAAGGGAAAAAGAGTGCGCATCACACACCTCTCATCACCGACCCTTAAGCAACTTGAATCACGTCCAAAGTAGTCAGACAAGTGTTTGGCTCAAGGTCGCTCCGAATGTGGTGAAGTAAAGAGTTGATGGCTTGATTAAGTTGCCTAGTCTTTGACCTTGTCATTGGTCCAACCAGAATGTTCAAGGCCTTAACCTCGAAAAGATCCTCCGCGGCAACAAGCTGCTTCTCGGCTACAAGCTTGTCCTTAGTCTCTCGCTCTATGTTTCCTTGTCCCGAACCTCCATGCTCCAAGCTTCCCATGATCTCATTACACAAGGAATGTCGATTCATGGAAGAAAAGGTGAGGAAACACAAAAGCGAAAATAGGATCCTTATTTACGATGGGGCAAAGCTTGATGGCCGTAGTGATTTTTTAACGAGATGACAAATTGACAGGTTGCATCATCTATATTTCATTTACACCAAAAAAAAATTCCTCTAATTTCTTCAATTTTCTATAACAAAACATAAAATATGAAAACAATTTTCCAAAATACGAAATGAAGTCAATAATTTTTAATTTAAAAAGTATAAGAAAAAACTCGTGTGTATATGCGGGTATTCACCTAGTGCATATAAAAATAGAGTTGATACCCAAATTGATTGTGGGTGCAACCCATAAAAACTGCTTTCATGAATAAAGAATCAACGTTTTCATAGACAATTGTTAAATTTGAAACACTCACTACATGCACCGCCCATTTCCGAGAAAAAAATATAGTTGGAAATTTTATTAGTTTTTTATATTTAAAATTTGTCATGAAATCTGCATTGTCTAAAGAAATCCAAAATTATTTACACAAAAAAAAAATTAAAACATTCATCAATAGTAAAAAAAACCTCAATATTTTGGATAATTTGAAAATAATAGTGTTTTTTTTTCTTATGCTTTAGTGAATTATAAAACCAATAACCATGATTAACAAAATGTTTAATGAAAAACGGTTCAAACATATATATAGGCAAACAGTTTTTTTCCAAAAGACGCAATCTTTAAAAGAAAACCAAAAGCGATTATTTTTTAAAAGACGCAATTTTTGACGAAATAGTTATAATGAAAATACATAACTCTTGAAAAAATAGTTATAACGAAAATATGTAACTCTTGACAAAATGGTTATAACAAAAAGACACAACTCGACAAAGCGGTTTTAACGAAAATATGCAACTCTTGCAAATAACCATAAAACGATTTTTGCCGAGAAGTCGCAACCCTTCAAAATAACCATAAAAATTAGAAGACGGTTTTCCAAGAAAACACAATAAAAAATATCATTTATTTGGTTTTGCTATTATATATGGATGGATCTAAAATTTAATAGCAAACCCACTAGAAGATAAATTATTAATATCGCATACATAGCCAAAACTTCAAAATTGAAAAAGGAGAACAATCTAGAAAGAGAATTGCATCATCAAGACTGCTCACTCTCCTTGTATTATATCTTCTTGTATTATGGTGTGAGCAAAACAGTCATCGACATGGAGAAACGCTTCTCTCGTTACTCATATCACATGTCAACAAGGTCATGTGTAATGAGATAAACTCCACTCATATTGTATGGGATCTCCAACGACGAAAGAATTGATTTTGTGGGTTGCCACACGAAATTAATAAGGCGAACCAAAAGAGCTATATTCATCTTCATTTTCAAAGAAAAAGAAAGTCATTCTCGATATAAATACTAATTTAAGCTTGAAGCCATATTTAATTGCAAGAAAAAAAAACATTTAAGAAAAGAGAGAGGAATCAAGTGCAAAATGGAGGAACCTTTGGAATACTTTCATTCACAATTTAAAGTTTTAAACTACCATATTACAATAGAAATGGATCTAGGGTTTCCATACATCATCTCCCCTACATCGCCGACCTACAGTGCGACTGAACCAGAGCTCTAGATCTATCTTCTCAAACTCATTAGACAACAAATACATATTTCTGTCTCCCATTAAGTTTGTGTGGCTTCGAAATTTTCATTAGAACGGTGAAATCTGGGTTTAAAGTAACTCCAAGAAGACGAAGGAAGCAAATCAAGGATGAACAGATCCAGGAAAAAGAAAGAGCTTTCTCTCATGGAGGAGCTAAAGGAAAGAAATCTCATTGAAGAGGGAGATCAGGTGGATATCCCAGATCTGGAAAATGAAGATTAATTGAAGAAAACTCCATGAGTGTAATAGTACGATGTCTGAATCCGACGGTGCACAAGGTAGGAGGACTTGTGAAAGCTCTCCCTCCACTCTGGGGAATGGACACTACAAGAAAACACAGTTTTAGCGTCGAAATTTTGCGTCGGATTTGTGTCGACGCAAATATAACGTCGATTTCGTGTCGTTCGAAACATTCGACGCAAATTCAACGCAAAATTCAACGCAAAATTGGTACGAAAAATAGCGACGCTAAATCAATGCAATTTAGCGTCGATTTCGCGTCAATTTAGCATCCAGATTACTAATTCGACGCTAAATTAGCATCGGCAAAATAGCGTCAGGGATTTCAAGCAGGGGAATCGGAGTAGACAGAGCCCAGTTCATCTTCACAGATGAAAAAGACCTGTAATACGTTTTCACGAAAGGACCCTGGTTTGTTAACAAGTGGATAGTATCTTTGGACCAGTGGACGCCAAGACCCGACCCAGACTTTTTCAACCACATACTTTTCTGGATCCGAATTAAAGGTTTGCCAATTCATCTCTTGAAGAAGCAAACTATTGAGAGTCTTATGAAGCCGTTAGGAAGGGTAGAGGAAGTTGAGCTACATGCTAAAAACTCAACATCTTTAGAATATGTAAGAGCTCTGGTCCTTGTTAAAGCGGATGCGCCTCTGGAATTCAGAAAATCAGTAAGGATGTCATTAGGAGAAGTCTATCCCACTGAACTAGAGTATGGAAAATTGCTGAAAGTATGTTTCACCTACAAACGGTTCACCCATGACCAGTCTATCTGCCCTTTCCAGTTGCAACCTAAGAAGACAAGGAAGAAATCAGGGAAGCAAGGAAGTATGCAGGAAGACCTTTCGCGTCTTCCAAGGCAGAGATTTAAATTGGAAAGGAAGGGCAAGGAGATTGATACAAGGGAGGAATTTGGTAGGAAAAGCTCAGTTCATCAGAGTGTGCAGTATCCGTCCAACAGAGACGTCACTAGTTCAAGACCAAGAAGCATAAAGGAGAGTCTGTGGTGGACAAGAAAGGAACCTACTGCTGCTGAGGAAGACACAAATCATTCGGTGTGGAAGTGTAAGACAGCTCAACCGGAAAACAAAACAGAGGGTGGAAGCTCGAAAAGTACAAGAGAATCAGTTTCAACTCCACTCAAAAAGAGAAAATTAAGCACCAGTGATGAGAGAAGAGGGAAGAGACCAAGACATGCTAATGATCAGGAGACTAACATCTAACCATCAGTCTTTCAGAGACTTGGCCCTCTTTGTGCAACAACAGACGCCAAGAAAGAATCTCTTCACACTACAAGATCAATTAACTCAGGAGGAAAGGGTTTAGGTTCTAAGAGCCATGGTTCTAGAAAAGCTGACTCAGAGTTTTCTGTCACTCAGAATTCCGAGGGCCAAGCACATTTTGTCAATATGACAGTTCAGTCTACTATCCATTATGGCTCTAAGTCGCATAATGGAAGTGGCAACAAAAGGAAAGAAGGGTTGATGAGTAATTCCAACCCTTCGAATCACAAATGAGGATATTGAGTTGGAACTGTCAGGGGGTGGGGAATACTCCGACAGTTCGACACCTACGGGAAATACGTGGTCAGTATTTCCCAGAGGTTATATTCCTCTGTGAGATAAAAAAAAATAGGGGACTTAATTTAGAGAATGTAGTGAATCACTTAGGCTACCATGATTTACATACTGTGGAACCCATAAGACTAAGTGGTGGCTTAGCTTTGATGTGGAAGGAAGAAGTTCAAGTCAAAATTCTTTATTCGGATAGGAGAATGATTGATACATTAGTTAGCTGGCAGGACAAGGAATTATACTTCAGTGGAGTCAATGGAGATCCAGTGAGAAAGGGAAGAGGTGAGGTCTGGGAAAGATTATCTAGAATGGGTTTGACTAGAGACGGACCATGGGTACTTTCTGGGGATTTTAATAAGCTAGTCAGCCCAACAGAAAAGAAAGGAGTAACTAGGAAAGAAGACACCTGTCAGGAATTCAAACAGTTGTTGAGAACCTGTGGAATGTGCAGTACTCTTGGTTTGGAAAAAGAGGAGATGATCTAGTCCAATGTAGATTGGATAGAACAGTAGCTAACCAAGATAGGGCTAAGCTTTCCCGCAGTCCCTAGCTATGTACTTAAAGAAAGTTAGCTCAGATCACAGCCCATTGATAACCAGTCTAATGGGGGAACAAAAGAAAGATTGGGCAACCTTCAAATTTGATCAGAGATGGAATCAGAGGGAGGACTTTAGGTAGCTCATGGCAAACTTCTGGAGGCAAGAGGAGATAAAAAATACTTCAACATTTGGAGGAAAGATCTCACTGTGCAGAAAAGCTATATCCAAGTGGAAAAGAGCTTCATGAACGAATTTTGCAATAAGGATACGAGATCTACAATACCAGATTGACCAAGAAACCAGACACACCTCATTCAACCAAGAGGAATACAACAGACTGAGAAGAGAGCTTAATCAAGAATACAAGAATGAGGAGAAGTTTTGGGAACAGAAAAGCAGAGTGCAGTGGCATATTCATGGAGACGGTAACACCAAATTCTTCCATGCATCAACCAAAAACAGACGAGCACAAAATAGAATACGATGTCTTCTTGATGAAGGAAAACGAATGCTTCCTAGAAGAGGACATGGGAAAGATAGCTGAGAAGTACTTTAAGTTTCTCTTCGCCTCTGAGGATGTAGGCATTCAACTAGAGGATGTGGTGAGTCTACAAACAGTGGTGACACAAAGTCAAAAAGGAAGACATTGTTGATGCCAGTCACAAAGGAAGAAATCAGGAAGGCAGTCTTTGACATTAACCCGAGTAAGTGTCCAGGACCTGATGGAATGTTTGGTTCTTTCTACCAGCAATATTGGGATCACTTAGGGGACATCATTAATGAGATGGTGCAAAGTTTCTTTGTTTTTGGCAAGCTGGAACAAGATATCAATAGAACAAGTATTTGCCTCATACCCAAGGTTCACAAAGCTAAGAGGATGACTGAATTCTGACCCATCAGCCTTAGTAATGTGGCCTACAAGATTGTTGTTAAGATGCTTGTAAAGAGACTAAAGAGTATACTACCTTACATCATATCAGACACTCAAGCTGCATTTGTTGAAGGGCGTCTTATCTCAGACAACATATTAGTGGCCCATGAACTTATGCATGCCTTGGATCCAAGAATAAGTGCTAAGAACAATTCATTGCGGTGAAAACAGACTTGTCTAAAGCATTTGATAGGGTGGAATGGAGCTTCCTTCAATCAGCAATGAGAGCGTTAGGTTTTTCTGAACATTGGATCAATCTGATTATGGAGTGTGTCACAACGGTGAGGTATCATGTCCTGATAAATGGAAGATCCCATGGTGATATAACTCCAACAAGAGGAATCAGGCAGGGTGATCCACTCTCGCCCTACCTGTTTGTTATATGTAGTGAAGTTCTAGTACGTATGCTACAGACAGCAGAGGCAAATGGCAAGATATCAGGACTTAAAGTAGCCGGAAGCGCCCCCCCCCCCTAGTGTCACACTTACTCTTTGCAGATGACTCTATGTTTTACTGTAGAGAAAATGAAGAGGAGCTAAATAATATGGTGAATATTTTAGAAAGCTACTGCATCATCTACCAGAAATCCAGCGTTTATTTTGGTAAATGAATTCCTGAGGAAAGGAGGGCACAAATCAAAAAGACTATCAAGATAGAACAAGAAGGTGGAGGAGGAAACTATCTAGGATTACCAGAAGCTTTTGGTGGCTCCGAAGTCTCGATCCTGCAATTCCTTAGAGATAGCTGCAACAAAGGATCTCAGGTTGGCAAAATAAATTCCTCTCATCACGTGAAAAAGAAGTGCTCTTAAAACGGTAGCCTTGGCCCTCCCCACCTACACCATGGCCTGCTTCAAGCTTCCCAAAACCATTTGCAAACAAATTACCGCAGAGCTAGCTAACTTCTGGTGAAAGAGTAACAAGGACACCAAAGGAATACACTGGAAAAGCTGAGACCAGTTGAGCAAGCCAAAGAATGAAGGAGGGCTTGGCTTCAGAGACATTGAAGCATACAACCAAGCTCTATTAGAGAAACAGCTTTGGAGGATGCTCACGTGCCCTGACACATTGATGACAAGAGTCTTCAAAAGCCGGTACCTCAACAAAACTTCTCCCTTACAGGCTGAGTTGGGATCTAGACCATCCTATGCTTGGCAAAGCATACATGCTGCGCAAGAACTCATCAGACAGGGAGCAAGAATGGTGATTGGTAATGGAGAAACGATCAATGTTTGGGAGAGCCAATGGCTTGGACAGAAGCCTGCAAGACCAGCCATATCTGCTAATCATGTACCTTTGAGCCTTAGGCATATCATGAACAAAAACCTGAAGGTTAGTAACATGTTAGCAGAAGAAGGTAGAGAATGGAACTACCAATTGCTAGATCAAATATTTCCCGAGGCTGAGAGGATACTCATGGTGGTGAATAGACCAGGTGGTAGATATAGCAAAGACAAATTTGTGTGGGATTAATCCAAGAATGACCATTACTCTATCAAATCTGGGTATTGGACTGTGTCTAATATTCTATCAAAGATAAATACAGTGTAGGAAGTGTTGCAGCCGAGCATTGATGCCTTATATCAGGTTGTATGGAAGACTAAAGCACCCCCAAAGGTCCGACATTTTCTTTGGAAGTGTCTAAGCAACAGCCTGCCACTAGCTGGAACCCTGCATTATTGGCATCTCTCCAAATATCCATCATGCTTGGGATGTCAGAGGGAGAAAGAAGATGTAAACCATATGCTCTTCCTCTGTCCCTTTGCTAGACTGGCTTGGGCTATCTCATTAGTGCCAGTTCCACCTGGAAGACAATGGTCAAATTCCCTGTTTACAAACCTCCACTGGATACTCACTGAAGCAAAAGAGAAATTTAATGTGGAGTTCAAAGACAAAGGACCATGGATCCTATGGAGACTGTGGAAAAATAGAAACAATCTCATGTACAAGGATATGGATTTACATGTTCAGGAACTGATCACAAAGGCAGGGGAGGACGCAGAGGAATGGGGAAGAGCTACATCTCAAGAAGATAGAAATGACACAGAAAACCGGAATAATGCCCAAATTAAGAAATGGCAACCCCCAATACACGGAACTCAAATGCAATGTAGATGCTGCTTGGCTCAAAGAAGGACCAAGATGTGGTGTTGGTTGGGTTCTGAGAGATCATAAGGGTATGGTTAGGTGGCTTGGAGCAAAGAGTTACCCTCGGCTCAGATCGGTGATTGAGACAGAAGCAGAAGCTCTTCAATGGGCAGTTAAGATGGTGCACTCCTTAGGTTATACCATTGTCACGTTTGAAACTGATTCATATACTCTGGCCAAGGCACTACATAGTCAAGAAGAATGGCTAGGTCTCAGCCCTACACTTCAGGACATAACTCATTTGCTCCATCTCTTTATCGAGGGTAAGGTTGTTTTCAACAATAGATATTGTAATAGGGTGGCAGATAGGATTGCAAAAGTGGCTATGTCTCAAGAGACAAATGTCCCTAAGCTATACTATATGGTGCCAATCTGGGTAAAAACCGAAGTGGAAAAAGAACTATTGTAAAACTTTATGCTTGGATTAATGAAATTGATGTTGAGGAAAAAAAATGGAGGAACCTTTGTTAACGTCCACTGAACATATCTGAATTTGAATACAATTTTCAAATTTGCTTATATTTCGGCCGTAAACCGAAACCAAAACCGAATTACCCAAGCTTTTGTTCGGTTTTCATTTTGGTTTGGAATTAATGTTCGGTCCTTCAAAAATTTTAGGGTATGGTTTGCTTAGGTAGAATAGGTGAAATAACGTGAAGTTGAATAATTTTTTTTGTTCCACTAGTTTCTCTACTATTTTGTAGAGAAATATTTTCCTCCATATTTGTTCATGTGTTTGAACTTTTATTGGTGAAATAAGTTGAATAATTTCTTAAAACCTTTCAACACAAATGATAAAAATATAGAGAGATATTCAATTCCACAAACTTTTTTCCACTCAATTAATAAAAATTTAGAGAAATACTTGATTCCATCAATTTTTATTCCTCAAATAATGGAAAAACAATTTTTATTCCTCAAAATACTTCTCTTCATGTGAGTAACTCTATAGCTACCATCAACAATCCTGGTCTTGTTTGTATAGAAGCAAGTAACACCTCCAACTCATCAGTTGGCACATAGTATTCGCAAAAACATCGTCTACCGTATCTTTGAATAATAGTATTGGAAGGTCCTCTTCCATCAAAGATTTAGGTTTAAACCGGTTTGCCTCCTTAGTTTTTTCAGAGGTTGATGACGAAACTCATGTTTGACCCGACTAATCTATTGATACCATTGGACAAAGATTCCTTCGAAAAAGATCGGTTATATCATCAATAAAAAATAAAAAGAGATGCAAATGTATTTCGAATCAGCCTTGCATGAGTAATCGAGGTCGTAGTAGAGGTTGACGTGGCTAAAATCTTTGCATTTGATGTAATATGCATTTAAAAACTAGGGTATTTAGCTCAAATCTCATGGAAATTACGAAATATTACTAGAACCATATAAAAATTTTTTTTATTACTGACATTTTTTAAATATCCAGCGTGCCCTTTTGTTACGTTGTGACAAAAAATGTAATTACAAGAATGCCATAGCCACGTAAGCAACCACGTAGGAAATCGCTGACGTGTATTAATGAACTCAGCCGTAAAGCGCTACGGCTGAGTTATGGTTACGTTGCGGCTGAATTATGGTTAGTTGTGGCTGAGTTATAAAACGCGGCAGACTTATGAGAGATCGGCTGACTTACGAAGATAAATCAGCCGTTAATGACGGCTGACTTACAGAAATCTGGCTGACTTATGAGAGATCGGCTGACTTACGAACATAAATCAGCCGTTAGTGACGGCTGATTTACAGAAATCTGGCTGACTTATCAGATAACGGCTGACTTACGAACACAAGTTACGATTGAGTTATACAACGGCGGGCTGATTTATGAGGTAACGGCTGGCTTACGAACATAAATCAGCCGTTAGTGACGGCTGATTTACAGAAATCTAGCTGATTTACAGAAATCTGGCTGATTTACAGAAATCTGGCTGACTTATGAGAGATCGGCTGACTTACGAACACAAGTTACGGCTGAGTTATGTTCTCCGGTTGGGAAGCAGTTACGGCTATTACGTAAATCAGCCGTAATTGGCTGGGTTAACAATAACTCAGCCTTATTACGGTTGACTTATCAGCGGAAGATTAATTACTAGAATAACATTCATTTGACGGCTGATTTATTTGACGATACGGCTGACTTAATATTTTATAGCCTTATTACGGCTGATTTATTAGCGAAAGATTAATTACTGAAATACTATTCACGTGGCGGTGGACTTACACTATACTTGATGGCTGATTTATTAATGGTTGAGTTATGTGTTAGTTTGACGGCTGATTTACCGATATTCCATGTCATCTGCTTCGATTTTCCATGTCATCAGCTCTTATTTGCCATGTCATTATTAATGTTACGACAGTCAAATTAGGGTTCTTCATCTACGACCTTCGCCTTCTTCTTACTCTTCTTCATCTAGCTTTTTTATTCATCAGAGATCTTATGGATCCGGTAATTATTGTTTCCGGTAACTGGGTTAAGAAACACAGATATGTATTCAACACCGACGGTAGAGGATGTAGAGTTGTGCATATAAATGAGAAAACAACACTAGACGAACTTGCGAAGATAGTACTCGATGATTACGGATTGAAGGAGTCGAGCCATCAGATTCAGCTGAGTTACATGTTCTCGAATAAAACTTTGAAAACAATGGCGCACGATACTCCACCAATTTACCTCTCAAATACTCGACAGTTGCAAGTTTTTTTAAGCCTTAGAAAAATTGAACACTTACGTCTTTGTGTGGAGATTACGGAGAATGAAATTAGTCGGAATGACGGAGTGAGAGAGAAGAATAAAAAGTTATGCAGTTATAATTTCAATTAATAAACCGGGCCAAAATAGAAACACGAAATGTCGCGACACGGCTGAGTTATGGTATAGAAAGACGAAACGTCGCGAGACGGCTGAGTTATTATACTTGACGGCTGAGTTATGTTTAATGAGGCTGAGTTATTATACTTGGAGGCTGAGTTATTATACTTGACGGCTGAGTTATTATACTTGACGGCTGAGTTATTGTACTTGACGGCTGAGTTATGTTTAATGAGGCTGAGTTATTATACTTGACGGTTGAGTTATGTTTAATGAGGCTGAGTTATTATACTTGACGGCTGAGTTATTATACTTGATGGCTGAGTTATTGTACTTGACGGCTGAGTTATGTTTAATGAGGCTGAGTTATTATACTTGACGGCTGAGTTATGGTACATAACTCAGCCGTCAAGTATAATAACTCAGCCTCATTAAACATAACTCAACCGTCAAGTATAATAACTCAGCCGTCTCGCGACGTTTCGTCTTTCTATACCATAACTCAGCCGTGTCGCGACGTTTCGTGTTTCTATACCATAACTCAGCCACAACATAAGTTATAAGTCAGCCACGATTATAGGCGACTGCAGAGAAGACGATTACGAGGGAAGTCGATTTCGATTGTGGAGAAGACGATCACGAGGAAAGAAACAATGTCGATTTCGAAAGAATAGTTGAGAAAGTTTGTGGTTTTTATTTTGCGTTCTTTTTTTCCTTTGAGAGGAGAACTTAAACGTTTTTGCTTTTGAAACTTGACTCTTTTTTTTTTTTTGGCACTAAAACTTTACTCTTTTCTGATCACGGTTATTTCTTAATGATGTGGATTTGTTTTTGATTTTTTAATTAAAAATAATCTCAATTAAGAAAAATTAATCAAGAGTGTTTATCGTAATTAACCAGGGGTGTGAAAATATTTGAGTCATTTTTGAAAGATATATGGTATTCTAGTCATATTCGCATAGTTCAATGGGATTTGAGTAATTTTTTCTAAAAACTATGACGGCAAACATCTTATTAATAATAATTATTTATTAAATTAAGAAAAAAATAACAAAAAAAAACTATTTGTACCCTTAATAGTTTATTACCAATTGGTTCTCTTATCGCTAAGATATGGACATTTTTAGTCTATTAATAGTACAATACAGTAATACACGGGAGTTTACTTCCAACGAGGAAGAATCTTAAACGCTCGGCTCAGGTCTCGAAAACAAACCAACTCACAATCCTGACTAATTTGAGGAAAACAATGCAAAACCACATGCCTTCTTTTCTCTTTCAATTTTAATCTTGTAATTATATTTCAAATTTCCATTTCGTATTTTTACTTTATTTTTACTTTTCCAAAGAGCAAAACACACACAAGTAAAACTATAAGTAACATCCCGATCAAAAAAAGAAAACTATAAGTAACATTTTTCTTTTTTGGTCAGAAAGCTTAAAGATAATTTTCTTCTTCTTTATTTCGAAGAGAAAACTAACGAGGGCATAAATTTAAATCATTAAGTAGTACGTACATATGAAATCATTATTGTCCATTGCCATGGATTTTAAAGAAAAGTTAATGACTGTAATTAATTATAACAAAAAAAAAAGTCTGCAGCTAGTAAGAACAGAACCCCGAGGTAGAAGAAAAAGACAGAGCATATGAAGTTTATTACTTTTATATATTTATCTTTCTTCTTGCTTATCTCTAAAGTAAACTTCCCTAAACCCTACGCAAAAGAGAGAGAAAGAGAGAGAGACTCGAATCGATGCAGAACCGGGAAGGCTGGTTTTGGATTTGAGAGCCAAAGGAAAAAAAATCTTGTCTTGCAAATGCCGATTCCAAGAAAAGCCTTAACTGTTTCTCGTTTTTCCATTACCTTCTTCTCTCTGTTTCTACCTTTCTTCATCTCCTCGACCTCTGCGTCGACCAATGAAGTCGCTGCTTTGATTTCCTGGCTTCACAGCTCGAGCTCACCGCCGTCAGTATTCTCCGGCTGGAATCCCTCTGATTCCGACCCTTGTCAATGGCCTTACATCACTTGTTCCTCCTCAGACAACCTCGTTACAGAGATCAATGTCGTCTCTGTTCAGTTAGCTTTACCTTTCCCTCCTAACATCTCTTCGTTTTCTTCACTTCAGAGGCTCGTTATCTCCAACACCAACCTCACCGGAAGTATATCCTCCGGTATCGGAGATTGCCCTGAACTCAGAGTTATCGATTTGAGCTCAAATAGTCTCGTCGGTGAAATACCTTCCGCTCTAGGGAAGCTCAAGAATCTCCAAGAACTCACCTTAAATTCCAATGGCCTCACCGGAAAAATCCCTCTGGAACTCGGCGACTGCGTTGCTCTCAAGAATCTTCAGATATTTGACAATTACTTAACCGGGAATCTCCCGCAGGAGCTCGGAAAGATCTCGACTCTCGAGAGCATAAGAGCCGGAGGAAACACAGAGCTTTCAGGGAAGATCCCGGAGGAGATAGGAAACTGTCGGAATCTGAAGGTTTTAGGGCTCGCCGCAACGAAAATATCCGGTAATTTACCTGTCTCGTTGGGTCAACTAAGCAAGCTCCAGTCTTTATCTGTCTACTCTACAATGCTCTCAGGCGAGATCCCTAAAGAGCTTGGAAACTGTTCTGAACTTGTCAATCTGTTTCTATACGACAATGACTTGTCCGGCACGCTTCCTCTAGAACTTGGAAAGCTTCATAACCTAGAGAAGATGCTATTATGGCAGAACAATCTCCACGGACCCATTCCTGAGGAGATTGGATTCATGAAAAGCTTAAACGCCATTGATCTTTCTATGAACTATTTCTCAGGAACCATCCCTGAATCGTTCGGTAACTTGTCAAATCTCCAAGAGCTTATGCTTAGCAGCAACAACATCACCGGGTCAGTACCTTCGATTCTTGGCAACTGCACACGGCTTGTTCAGTTGCAGATTGACGCCAATCAGATTTCTGGTTTGATTCCCCCGGAGATTGGATTGCTAAAGGAGCTCAACATCTTTTTGGCATGGCAGAATAAGCTACAAGGGAATATTCCTGCGGAGTTAGCCGGTTGTCAGAATCTTCAAGCTCTTGACTTGTCTCAGAATTTCCTCACTGGAGCTTTACCTGCCGGGTTGTTCCAGCTTCGTAATCTGACTAAGCTCTTGCTTATATCTAATGCCATTTCCGGTGTAATCCCACCCGAGATCGGAAACTGCTCGTCGCTTGTTAGATTGAGGCTTGTCAATAACAGGATCACCGGAGAAATACCTAAAGAAATAGGATTTCTTCAAAACCTTAGCTTCCTCGATTTGTCTGAAAACAATCTCTCCGGTGCAGTTCCTTTGGAGATAAGCAATTGCAGACAGCTCCAGATGCTTAACTTGAGCAACAACACTCTTCGAGGTTATCTTCCTCTCTCTTTATCTTCTTTAACGAAGCTTCAGGTACTTGACGTCTCTTCAAATGACTTGACTGGCAAGATTCCCGATAGTCTTGGTCAGCTAATTTCGCTCAACCGGCTTATTCTTCGTAAGAATTCCTTTAATGGAGGAATCCCTCCATCTCTCGGTCACTGCACGAATCTTCAGCTTCTTGATCTCAGCAGTAATAACATCTCTGGAACCATACCAGAGGAACTATTTGACATTGAAGATCTAGACATTGCCCTAAACTTGAGCTGGAATTCATTAGACGGCTTTATCCCGGCCAGGATTGCTGCCCTTAACCGATTATCCGTGCTGGATATTTCACACAACATGCTCTCAGGCGACCTCTTTGCGCTTTCTGGTCTAGAAAACTTAGTTTCCTT
The DNA here is from genome assembly GCA_964056655.1 of Arabis hirsuta. Classification (NCBI taxonomy): domain Eukaryota; kingdom Viridiplantae; phylum Streptophyta; class Magnoliopsida; order Brassicales; family Brassicaceae; genus Arabis; species Arabis hirsuta. The sequence goes on along the minus strand of OZ053302.1, from coordinate 18,302,236 downwards.
GAACATCTCGCACAACAGATTCTCGGGTTATCTTCCAGACAGTAAAGTATTCAGACAGCTAATAGCAGAGGAGATGGAAGGAAACAATGGACTCTGTTCCAAAGGTTTCAGGTCTTGTTTTGTCAGTAACGGTACAGGGTTAAATACACAGCACGGTGAAGATTTTGTGCATTCACAGAGACTCAAGATAGCCATTGGATTGCTAATCAGCGTGACCGCGGTTCTAGCAGTATTAGGCGTGTTGGCGGTTTTACGGGCAAGGCAAATGATTCGGGATGATAACGATTCAGAGATGGGAGAGAATCTATGGACATGGCAATTCACACCTTTTCAGAAACTCAACTTCAGAGTGGAACACGTACTCAAGTGTTTGGTAGAGGGTAATGTCATAGGGAAAGGTTGCTCCGGGATAGTGTACAGAGCAGAAATGCCTAACCAAGAAGTCATCGCAGTGAAAAAACTCTGGCCAGTGACTGTGACAGTTGCTAATCTGAACGAGAAAACTAAGACATCAGGAGTTCGAGACTCATTCTCAGCCGAAGTCAAGACACTTGGGTCAATCAGACATAAGAACATTGTCCGGTTCTTAGGATGTTGTTGGAACAAGAACACAAGACTTCTTATGTATGATTATATGGCAAATGGGAGCTTGGGAAGTCTGCTTCACGAGAGGAGCGGTGTATGTAGCTTGGGATGGGAGGTGAGATACCGGATTATACTCGGGGCAGCTCAGGGTTTGGCTTACTTGCATCATGACTGTGTTCCTCCCATTGTTCATAGAGACATCAAAGCTAACAATATTCTGATTGGCCCTGATTTTGAACCATACATTGGAGATTTCGGGTTAGCCAAGCTTGTTGACGATGGCGATTTCGCTCGCTCTTCTAAAACCATTGCTGGTTCGTATGGTTACATAGCTCCAGGTAATTTCTACATTTCACGTTGGTTTGTTTCAGATACACAACATTCGCTTTTCATTTAAATTGGCTATTGGTTTTACAGTTTATAAACCGACCGGATTATGAACATATTTTTGATTCAGTTTCATAAACATTTTCGGCTCGGATTCGGTTTATATGTCCAACTCTATCTAGCTTTGCATGACACCATATTCTTATGCAGAATACGGATACTCATTGAAGATAACAGAGAAAAGCGACGTGTATAGCTATGGAGTCGTGGTCCTCGAGGTACTAACGGGGAAGCAACCGATCGATCCAACGATACCAGACGGACTACACATAGTGGACTGGGTCAAGAAAATGAGAGATATACAAGTAATCGACCAGGGATTACAAACGAGGCCAGAGTCAGAGGTAGAAGAGATGCTTCAGACGCTAGGAGTCGCGCTTCTCTGCATAAACCCGATACCCGAAGACAGGCCTACAATGAAAGATGTGGCTGCTATGCTCAGTGAGATACGTCAAGAAAGAGAGGAATCAGTGAAAGTTGTCGAGAATAATGGTTGCTCGGTAAGTTGCAACAATGGAGGAGAAGGCAGAGATGATTCGCCTTCCTCTGTGATGCTGCAAGCGGCTAAGTATTTGAGAAGCAGTAGCACCAGTTTCTCTGCGTCTTCTTTGCTATACTCTTCTTCTTCTTCTACGTCCAATGCCAGACCAAATCTGAAATAGATTAATAATAAAATTGCTACTTCACAAGATTGTTTTTGTTTATGTGACTTTTAGACTTTGAGACGAACTCTGTGTTTCTATCCAAGAAACACAAACGGACACTAATCTCGTATTACTATTTCCATCTGCGTCTTGTTCTTTGTGTTTTTAAAATCTGAATAAAACTAAAAAAAAGTTGACTCATCTATAAAGTGCAGAGAAACCTCAAGATAGTGCTTAGCACTAGCCCAAGACCGTACAACCCCGAGATACTTGAAAGAAACAAAAACCCTCTAAGTATGATGAAGAAATATGGAAAAATTCTTAGAGAACTTATGAATTGGAACACTCTTTTTTAAAACTTTCTTGTATTTTTTCTTGTCGCTATATTACAAATGAGAGGGGTGGAGAGGTATTTATAGCCTCCCAAAACCTCTTACAAAATCTCTAGATAATTCTACTAACCTCCTTACTATAACTATCTAGATATTTCTACAACATTATCTTACAACTATCTAGATTATTCTAACCTCCTTACAATAACCTCCTTACTAGTTTACAACTCTCTAGAACAACTTAAGGAGGTGCCACCTTTCTAGAAACACTTAAGGAGGTGCTAATCTTCTAGAATCTCAAAGGAGGTGACGATGACTCTAGAGACTTCTACACCATTCACTAAGCTAAACCAAAATCAAGTTTAATTTTAATACTCCCCCTTAAACTTGATTTTGTCAACCATCCCAAGCTTCGAACGGAATAGCTCGAACTGTCCCTTCGGTAATGACTTGGTGAAAATATCTGCAACATTGTCCTCACTTCGAACCTCCAAAGCTTCGATTGTCCCATCAAGCATTTTCTCTCTTATGAAATGATGTTCCAACTCAATATGTTTTGTTCTTGCATGAAACACTGGATTATTAGCCAACTTGATAGCACTTTGATTGTCTCCAAAGATTGCAGTTGGCTTATTGATTGGTTCGAATAAATCTTCAAGGAGTATTCGAAGCCATATACATTCCTGAGTTGCGAGTGTCGAAGCTTTATACTCTGCTTCAGTGGTAGACAGCGACACCGTTGGTTGCTTCTTGCTGCACCATGAAACACTTGTGTCTCCACATAGGAACACATAACCCGAAGTAGATTTTCGATCATCCACATCTCCACCAAAGTCAGCATCTGTGTAACCATAAAGCAAAACTTTGGCATTGTACTTGTATACTAGACCCATGCCAAAAGTTGTCTTCACATACTTCAATATCTTGTTAGCTGCTTCAAGATGTGGCTTCCTTGGTTCCTGCATAAACCGACTTACTAGACCTACCGCGAAGGCAATATCAGGTCTTGTAATGGTTAAGTATAGAAGACTTCCTACAAGAGAGCGATAAGGTCGAGGATCGGGTAGCAAGGACCCTTCATCACGCCTAAGCTTTATGTTCACATCCATCGGAGTAGTACGCATCTTTCCTTCGTGTACACCAAACTTCTCAACAATTCTTCTAGCATAGCTTTGTTGGCCGATGAATATTCCATCCTTATTCCTTTCAACTTCCAAACCAAGAAAGTTATTCAGCTCACCCAACTTTTTCATCTCAAACCTTATTGACATATCCTCTTGTAGACGAGCAATTTCCGCTTCATCATTCCCCGTAATTATCATGTCGTCTACATAAAGTAGAACTACCACATGGACTCCTCCATTCTTCTTCAAGAATAGACTTGGATCAGAATTAGATGGCACATACCCGCAAAACTGAAGAAACTGAGCAAGCTTCCAATACCAAGCTCGTGGAGCTTGTTTCAACCCATACAAAGCCTTCTTAAGCTTGCACACATAATCAGGATGCTCTTGTGATTTGAAACCAAGTGGTTGCTCCATGAAAATATTCTTATCAAGCTCGCCGTATAGAAAAGCATTCTTCACATCTAATTGCCATAACTTCCATCCAAAACTTGCAGCTAAAGATAAGAGAGAACGTACCGTAGTCATCTTAGCCACAGGACTGAAAGTCTCATCATAATCTTCTCCATACTTCTGAGAGAATCCTCGAGCAACCAACCTTGCCTTAAATCTGTCAATGTTCCCATCCGTCTTTCGTTTAATTCGATACACCCATTTACAAGAAACAGGTTGAGCATCCTTGGGTTTCGGAACTAAATCCCAAGTTTCATTCTTCATTAAAGCATCCATTTCCTCCTTCATCGCGGTCTCCCACTCACAAACTCCTTTTGGTTCATCATATGATGTTGGCTCCTCTTCATCTAATGGAGCTGCAAAGTAGCATGAGTACGTAGTAATAAAATTTTTATCCCTGAACCGAGCAGGCTTGACAATGTTCCTTGTTGGTCTTTGATTTACCAAGGAACTATGGTCTTCTTCTTCTTCATTTTCCTCTTGGCTAGTGCTCCCCCTTTCACCTTGCGTATCTTTTCTTGGACTTCCACCTTTCCTTGGCATTTCAAGATCTGGTTCACCGATCTTAGAGGAACCATCACCTTCTTGCTCAATTAACACTTGAGGTGGCCCATAGTATGAAGAGATTTCGTCAAAGACAACATCACGAGACACAATGCACTTGTGTGTCTCCGGATCCATACACCTCCATCCTTTCCTCTTTTCATCATAGCCGACAAAGATGCACTTTTTCGCCTTTGCCTCTAGCTTAGTTCTTTGTGAATCAAACACATGGACGTAGCAAATTGATCCAAATATCCTCAGATGTTTCACCGTTGGCTTCTTCCCATGAACCATCTCATACGGAGACTTCATATTAATTGGACTAAGCGGCATCCGATTTATGACATACGCTGCACATCTCATGTCTTCTGCCCATAAAGCTTTAGGCAAGTTCTTGCTATGTAACCAACTTCTACAAGTCTCGCTTAGATGTCTGATCTTTCTTTCTGCTACTCCATTTTGTTGAGGTGTGTATGGACATGTAAACTCTCTCTTAATTCCACGATCTCGACAAAAAGAGAGAAACTCCTTTGACATAAACTCCCCTCCATTATCTGTCCTCAGGATCTTTATTTTCTGACCCAACTCGCCTTCCACGGTAACCTTAAATTCTTGAAACCTGGAAAATACTTCTGATTTCTCCTTCACGAAGTATACCCACGTGTACCGTGAAAAATCATCAACAAACAACAACATGTAACGAAACCCAGAATAGGAGGATGTTCTCGTTGGACCCATCAAATCACTATGAATCCTCTCCAATGAAGCACTACACCGTGAAGTAGAACTTTCAAATGGAAGCCTGTGTGATTTTCCATATTGACATCCTTCACAAAGTTTTCCTTCATCTTGAATCTTCAACTTTGGGAGTCCATTAACCAAATCCTTATTCACCATGACTTTCAGCTTAGTCATATTTATATGACCAAGTCTAGCATGCCATATATAGGCATTGTCATTGGCACTCATCTTCTCCACATAAGTGTTTGACGCCGATAAGACATATAAATCTTTAACCCGTGCTCCAGTGTGAACCACATCCGCCTTTAACTCTTTAATGTTCCTTAAGAACTTAACATCTCTTGGGCCAAACAAAATATAGTTACCTGAATCAACCGCATTCACCACAGAGAGAAGATTCTTCTTTACTCCAGGAACATGGAATACGTTCTTGAGTGTGATTGGACTTCCATCATCTCCTTTGATGATAACACTCCCTTCCTTCTCAACTTGGTGAACTGAATTATCCGTGGTAATAATGGCTTCTTTCCCATCATTTTGTTGAAGACTTGAAAATAACTTCTCGTCTCCGGTAATATGATGGCTACAACCAGAATCTACAATCCAACCATTTTCTAAATTTTTGGTTGTAGATATACCTGGACTTGCAGCCTCCACCGTGAAACAACTTTCCCATTCTTTGTCTTCAGTATGACTTTTGGATTCCGCCATATTTGTTTCCTTCAGCTTGACTCGACAATCCTTTTTGAAATGCCCAAGTTTCCCACACCGGTAGCATTTAAGCCTTCTCTTATATCCCATGGAAGATCCTTCTCTTCTATCATTGTTCTTTGAACCACCATCTTTAGGTTTAGCTTTGAAGCTTTGCTGTCCTCGAGCTATAAATGCACTCCCCGAGTCATCATGGACTTTAACTCCCGCCATTTGCATGACTAAGGATTCTTGCGAAGCTAGTAAATTTTCAAACTCCTCCAAGGTAGGTTGAGTAGGCCATCCTTGAACCGAAGTCACAAACGGTGTGTATTCGGGTCGTAGACCTCGAATAATAGACCGTTTTAATCGAGCCTCCGAAATTGTCTCCTCAGGATTAAGAGTATTAATCTCAGAGCAAAGGTTCTTTACCTTAATGAAGAACTCCGAGATAGAAGACTCCCCTTGCTTCGCATTTGCTAGCTCGTTCTCTAACAACTGTAGTCGAGCTTCATTCTTCTTGTTGAACAATTGATCTAACGCCCGCCAAATAGAACTAGCGGAATTGCACCTTGAGACATGCTCAAATACTCCTGAGGATATTGACCTCTTTAACGCAAACTCCGCTTTGGCATTCTTCCGTGTCCACTCCTTTGTCGCTTCTGCTGTCGCAGCAGCTCCCCTTGGTGGTGTTGTGCTACTACCGCCGACGACATTCCATAAGTCCTCACTAAGCAAGTATGACTCCATACATGACTTCCATAACCGATAGTTAGATTGGTTTAAAATCTCCATTCCCAATCCAACAACACGACCCGTTGATTCCATACTTAGAGTAAACACAAGCTCTCTTAAAACCCCGATCTTGATGAGCACAATGGCTCTGATACCATGTAGAGAAACCTCAAGATAGTGCTTAGCACTAGCCCAAGACCGTACAACCCCGAGATACTTGAAAGAAACAAAAACCCTCTAAGTATGATGAAGAAATATGAAAAAATTCTTAGAGAACTTATGAATTGGAACACTCTTTTTTAAAACTTTCTTGTATTTTTTCTTGTCGCTATATTACAAATGAGAGGGGTGGAGAGGTATTTATAGCCTCCCAAAACCTCTTACAAAATCTCTAGATAATTCTACTAACCTCCTTACTATAACTATCTAGATATTTCTACAACATTATCTTACAACTATCTAGATTATTCTAACCTCCTTACAATAACCTCCTTACTAGTTTACAACTCTCTAGAACAACTTAAGGAGGTGCCACCTTTCTAGAAACACTTAAGGAGGTGCTAATCTTCTAGAATCTCAAAGGAGGTGACGATGACTCTAGAGACTTCTACACCATTCACTAAGCTAAACCAAAATCAAGTTTAATTTTAATATAAAGAGCACCTTGGGGATCTTTCTAGGCGAACGAGGGAAGCTCATGATCAGTTGTGTGAAAGAGGAGAATGAGGCCTTAAAGCGATGGCAACATCTAGCATATTTAGAGGAAGGGTTTCTTAAACAAAAATCCAAGCTCCATTGGCTTAATGTGGGGGAATAGGAATTAATAATGCTTACTCTCATAAATCTATCCAAACGAGGAAAATGAGAAAATGCAAGTAAGGAGATTAGGAATGCTTCGAGAGTTTTGCTAAAAACCAGAAAGGATATATATATATATATATATTTCAGAGAGTTCTTAACCAGAATGGAGGTTAACGAGTTGAGAAAGTTACTTGAATATCTCTCTTCAGAGGTCAAAACATAGCAGCTCATAACAGAGGTTACGACCGAAGAAATTCAGAAAACAATAAGCTAACCTGTCGAGATGAGTTGTTTAAGGCGTCATGGCAGATTATCAGAAAAGATGTAATTGTTACCATTCAGTATTTTTCATTAATGGTTGATTGAACTCTAGGATACTAGATCTGACACCAAATAGGGACGCAGAGGAGGAGATGATGAAAGACTATCGTTGTGTAACGTGATATACAAAGTGATCCTTGCAAATCGCCCTAAATCTGTTCTTTCGGGAATAATTTCTTTAAATTTGTCAAGGAGAGGTTACTGATGGAAAATGTCTTCCTATAGTAAAAGATTATCATAAAGACTCTATATTGAGTATAAGGTTGGAATCACAACTCCTAAGCTTTCTCTGGGCTATTGAAAGCATTAAGAACCTGCATTTCCAGAAATTTTGTTTCGAATGCGCTTCTGGATCTGTGAAAGTTGCGATCCTGCATCCGAACCGATTTCCCCTGTTTCGCCATTTGCTTTGGTCTGTATCACGGCTCTTGTCCTCTCTTGAGTTTGTCTCCGGGCAGGAGAATGTCACTGCCGATTCAATTGCTTCAAGTGTCACTCGGGACCACCGGTACCAATCGTATATTGCTCGTGATGGGCCACTGTGGCTTCATGCTCTCTTGGTTGCAGAGTCTGCTAATACGCAAAGGAGCTTGTGATTACATAGTTTGTATATGACCTCATCATGATTGGTGACATTACTCACCTGACGGTTTGTGAAGCTTCATGTAGATTCTCGTACCTTGAATTTGCTTTTCGTGTTTTCTAATCACCTATTGGTGCTATGTTAAACTTTGAATCTCCTCATGTCGATCATCGGCTTTTAATAATATGCATATTTTCAGTGTAAAAAAAAAAAGATTCTATATCGACTAGATGTGCTATGAAGATTGATATCTCAAAAGCTTTCGGTTCAATGAAGTTTCTTGCTCAATACCCATGAAGCAATATTTATACGTTGGATCAATCTTTGTATTTCGATAGCTTCATTCTCTGTTTAGGTTAATGGCGAATTAGCAAGATTTTCCATAAGTTGAAAGAGGACTACGCAAGGGTTGTTCACTCTATCCATACCTTTTTGTAAGATGTATGAATGTGTAGTCACAAAGGATTGATAAAGCAACGGTGGAAACAAATAAATTGGATATTAGGGACAAGTCCCACATCGGAAATTGGAAGAGATCATCAGCAATATATAAGAGATACGGGCTAATCTACTCATTGCCAATTGGTTTTGAGTTGGAAACTCATATTCTAACATGGTATCAGAGCCCACGATCCAAAGTATCCAACCCGATCCAAAAATCGATATGATCCAAAAACTTGGTCCATCGAAACTCAGCCCGACCCAAAAATTGGTCACGCCGCTCAATGCCTAATATTCCAAGATTAATCGTCAAAGAGCCATCATCTCGAAGGGGCGTATTAGGGACAAGTCCACATCGGAAATTATAAGAGATCCTAAGCAATATATAAGGGATATGACCAATCTACTCATTGTTAATTGATTTTGAGTTGGAAACTTATATTCTAACATTGGATACCATTCAAAATGTAAACAAATTTGGTTGACACATCTTTGTTTCGTAAATGATCTTATGGTGTTTGTTAATGGGAGAAGGAGTTCTATAGAGGGGGTCATTGGTTTCTTTGATTCCTTTGCAGAGAACTCGGGAATGAGAATATCAGTCTAGAGAAATCCATTTTTTTTTACGTTGCGAGAGTAAGCGATGAGGTCAGAGAGGATATGACATCCAGTTTTCCTTTTGCAAACGAGGCATCTTCCGGTGCATTACGTGGGGCTTCCTTTGCTAAGTATGTAGATGACTATATCAGATTACATGCCTTGAATGGAGAGAATAAGAATGTGAATGAGTTCTTCGACCGCCATATATCTATCTTAGATTTTAGAAAAATGTCGGCTAATAGCAGCATCAATCGGATAAAAATATTTAGAGTATTCAAAATTACATTCGAAATTTATTTTTAGAAACGTCATCAGTCACTAATGTGGAAAGATGTAAGAAATGAGTAATCCGGATATCTTGTTCAATTCTTAGCATGTCGCAAATAGTTATTGTTGTATTACAAAAAAATTACAACGTAATAGATCATAACAATAAAACTATACTGGATGAATAACTAAAAATGTATGATATATATGTTGAACAAATTGTTAATCTGGATTAAAAAAAAAAATGAGCCAAAAACGATATTTGTTTCTTAAACATGATGTATTACTAATATTTAATATAAATTTAGTAAATAATTAATTTATAAATCTATTAGTTATTTTTACACTTATTTTTATTATTGAGTGCGATCAAATTTTAGTTATAGGATTACTCAAGGAATATATTATAGGGACAATTACAAAAATACCACTTTTTATGTGCACATTTGCAAGAATGCCACTTAGAGGTGTCTCTTTACAAAAATGCCATTAATTATAGATTTATAGAGCATATATCTTAAAATTTTAAACCCTAAAACATGTTTTGACACCTAAAACCCCCTAAACACTCAAAACTAAACCATAATAGAACATAATTAACCCAAACATAAATAATATAAAGAAAAAATAATTTTGAAAAATGGCATTTTTGTAAAGATTTCAAAAATGTGACATTTTTGTAAAGTGGCATTTGAAAAGTGGCATTTTTTGAAATTTCTCTATATTATATTCCGCCATATATTCAGCCATATTCCGTAGTTACCATGTCGATAATTACTTATGATGCCAAATTCCGCAACAAATCAGCGATAAATTCCGCTAGATTTCGCATTCAGCAAAATTCATTCATTATTCCAAAGAATGGCGTTTTCTGCTGGCCGGCTTTGTCTCTCCCGTAAAACTTTTCTACTACGTTTCCATTTTCTAGATTTGTAACACCGTTCGGTGCTATAATAAAATTTCATATGACAAAAAGAAAAAATAACCTTAGTCATAGCACACTTGAAACATCCAATATGCATATTGTAGTTAGTATCAAACTTTAAATCTTTAAATCTTTATTATAGTCTAATTAAAAGGATAAGAGAGCAATCCAGATTGACAAATGAAAAAAATTAAGGAGGAGGGATATGTGAGAGTTTAGAGGGTTTTGGTTTGCAGCAACACGTTAATCCCTTACAGTAGCCTCCAGGAAACCCTAAGCCAATGCAGAGTGTTTTACAGTCTGGTACAATTCCAGGTGAACATATCCCAGGACACTTGGGATCATATATCTCTGCGCTTGTTACTGATCCTGTAAATATTATATGTTCATAACCCAAAAAACAAGAATAATCGTTATGTTCTTCCAATATTTGAAACCTTAATTACGAATAATCGTAATTCATGTCCTCATAATCATGAGCATTAATCTTGTTATTTGGAGTTGACACTAACCTGTGATCAAGAAAATTACAATGATAGAAACCGCAATGAAAACGTAAAAAGATCTACGACTAATCCATTGCTTGTTACTTATTTTTTTCTGTGATATAGGTAATATATATCTTGGGAATCCTTTGTATTATGAGTAGTTCTAGAGATTTTTTTCGGCTAGTTATAGAGATTTTGAGCTCCTAATGTAGCCAAGTTCTAAACTTGAGTCCTTTACATTACACGATTCAAACCTATTATATTTACAAGTAGATTCAAAAGCCACAACCATAGGTTTGACGTTTTGAACAAAAAAAAAGGTTTGACATTGTAATTGACTGACCTGTGATAAAAAACATTGCAATGATAAAAACTGCAATAAAAACGTATGGAGATCTCCTAATATCCATTACTTGTTTTTTGTTATATAACAATATATTGTTTATGTGGTATGAGTAATATATATTTTTTGAAGTACTTATAGAGATTTGAAGCTCCTGATATAAGGAAATTCAGAAATCTTAGTCAATGCTTATTTATCATAGGTAATAAATCTTAGTCAGTTTTTATGTATCATAGGTCAGATTCAAACCTATCAAATTTGGTGAAAAAAAGAATTAATAGTATACGATAACGTTGACTGTTTGTACTAGAAGCCTTTTTACATCTACATACACTAAATGCAATGTTACAAAAATTAATATTAAATGATATTTTCAATATTATTAAAAATACATCTAAGGAAACTAAGATTACTACTGTTGGAAAAACAACTTATTGTTATAAACTCACTAGATGGATGCCCATTATAGGTTCATGTTCTAGAATGTTCTAGAATAACTTGTTCCCTAAGTTATACTTATTATAAAAAACATTGCAATGATAAAAACTGCAATAAAAACGTATGGAGATCTCCTAATATCCATTACTTGTTTTTTGTTATTGTTTATGTGGTATGAGTAATATATATTTTTTGAAGTACTTATAGAGATTTGAAGCTCCTGATATAAGGAAATTCAGAAATCTTAGTCAATGCTTATTTATCATAGGTAATAAATCTTAGTCAGTTTTTATGTCTCATAGGTCAGATTCAAACCTATCGAATTTGGTGAAAAAATGAATTAATAGTATACGATAACGTTGACTGTTTGTACTAGAAGCCTTTTTACATCTACATACACTAAATGCAATGTTACAAAAATTAATATTAAATGATATTTTCAATATTATTAAAAATACATCTAAGGAAACTAAGATTACGAAAAACAACTTATTGTTATAAACTCACTAGATGGATGTCCATTATAGGTCCATGTTCTAGAATGTTCTAGAATAACTTGTTCCCTAAGTTATACTTGTTCTCCAAGTATTTGTTGTGACGACCCAACCCGTCAAATAAAAAAAATTTCAACCCGGATCACTATTATCATAAATAATGATCCTCAACGGTCTAATAAACAAACAGCGCGAAAACAATGATTCAAACAATCAAATACAATTATCGTTCAACAAACCCATACTTATTAATTCTAGTTCAATTCGGTAATACACATAGTTCTGAAATTGCTAACACCCTAGCAATTCTAACTTATTACACGAAAACGAGCCACTAGATCATTCCCCTCGTCCCGGCCATGATTCCACGATCACACTTTGTCTTTACCTGCATCACATGGTTATAAGAGATGCGTGAGTATTATCATAAATACCCAGTGGTACGATCATCCCATCTACTTGGCTAGATGCACGGGTAAATGGAACACCAAAATACCAACGATCACTCAATCAATACACAACAAATAATATATCAAACTGACGGCAATCAAAAAATCAACTCAAATAAGGCTGTGTCGCGCGACACAACCCAGGTGTGTCGCGCGACACACCCTGCCAACGCCCCACCGACGTTTTCTCACCCACTCGATCCACTTGCCCACGAAACCCGCAATGCCCTCTGACGTATGCCATGACGTCAGCTGTGTCGCGCGACACATTCCCCTTGTGTCGGGCGACACACTCCTGTTTTCACTAAGTGTCGCGCGACACACACCATGTGTCGTGCGACACACACCGTAAAAACACCCTAAAACGAACCAAAACACCACCAAATCGATCCTACTTCACCCAAAACGATTCTTAGGCTCAAACAACAACTCTTTACTCAAGTATACTCATAAACAAGCAGTATTCAGCAAGCAATTCAACACCAATTCGCAATCAAACACACAACACACCCATTTACCCGTAAAAACCATGGTCACGCACTCACCTGTTTGCGACTGGAATAACTTCCGACTCACTGAACCAAATCGCAAACGGAAAACGGTTCTGGAAACTAGACACCAAGGGCTTTCCAACGGTGTATAGTACGTCTCCTGGTTCCAACTGGTTCGACGGAAAATCGTCCCCGAAAACAGCTACTCCGAACGAAAACTGCAGGAAAACCTCAAAGTTTCATTCCAATCCGAGTTGATCTTCACCGCCGTTTGACTCCTCCAAAACCGACGGAAAAGACTCCAAAACTCCCCACACTCACAAGGATGAACAAGGATCCTTCCCTCCTCCTCTAAATCATCTCCATCTCTGTGTTCTCTCCCTAGAACAACAACAGGCACAGCTCCCCTCTTTATATAGGCAAGTCTCTCGGTTTTCCTTAACCGAAACCGCACCCATTTTGCTTTAAAACCGAACCCGTCGGTTTAGTTGCAACTTGTGTCAAACGACACCCGAACCAAAAATACACATTTTGATTCGCGGACGTTACAATTCTCCCCCACTAACACGGATTCGACCTCGAATCACGCAACACTGTCTCACTACGATCTCCACCACCTGACCCGAACGCGGCCAGTATCCTTCGAGATTACGCTTGAATCCTCTAACCCGTCCTGCTAAGGCTACACTCTCGCCCAAAATTCGCCCAGATTCCCCCGGAGCACCCACGATGCACGCCCCATGATCCGGATTAGAGCTGCCCGATTGACCGTCCAACAATCAAACAAGAACATATCCGATCAACCGTTGACCCCGCATTGGACCAAATGATCGTACAACAATCAAACAAGAACATGTACGACCATTGGCGTAACATATGCTACCAAGATTGTCCGACCCGAATTCCATACTCCAATAATAACCCTAGACTCGACGTACACAACACAAAACCCCTGGCCCTCAGCCAGCACTACTCGCGATCACACCTGATCCCCAAGTTATACTAGGCTCACACTAGCCTCATTGCACCATATCTATGGATACAATTCTGACCAAACCCGGTCAGTCCAAGATCAGAGATCACCACCCGATCTCAATCACCTAACCCCGTCTCACTAAGGTTGACACTCTCATCCATAACCCGCCCAAATTCCCCCAGGAAACATCCACGATGCAGCACTCGCTGATCCGGATCAGGGTTGTCTGATAGATCGCGCAACAATCAAACAAGAACATGCCCGACCCACCGTAGACCCAAACCTTGGATCAATTGGTCGCACAACAATCAAACAAGAACATGTACGACCAAAGAGGCTACATATGTTTACTAGGGTCGTCTAAACTAAGGTTCCAAACTCGAGTAACAACCCTAGATTAGACATCCACAAACCACCTGAGATCATTCCCGATCCCTGAAGTTCATCCAATCTCATACTTATAATCACACTACAGGTACTATTGCTCAAACTCATATCTCTATACACCACTCCCACTCGCAGGGTCGTCACCCATCGAGCTCTCGATGTATACCATACCGGCTCTCGGTATCCCCCAGCCCCTCCGCTTCAGGACACACAGTCCATCAGCTCTCGGCTGCAGAGGAATCACACATCCCCTGGAGAAATCGCAATCCCTCAAAGTATATGCAGGAGAATATCACCATCCCCTGGAGCAGCAACACTGTAACGTGCATCATAAGCACCTATCGACAGATTTACTTCTGTGGTTCCTATCCTGATATTCCCTAACCCGGAATATCCCTCATGACCAATCCCCAGGTCATCGGAAACAACCCAATCACCAGGGTGTTTCCTACCCCGATATTCCCTAACCTAGAATATCACTCATGACCAATCCCCAGGTCATCTGAAACAACCCAATCGCCAGGGTGTTTCCATCGGAGTCCCTGGAAAAGACAGTCCTAACTCACATAAGACTTCTGTTCCAGACTCCCCCTAGAAAATAGACAGGTTCTAACTCACATAAAACCTCTATTTTCCAGCGCCATCTAGGGATCTACCCGTCCTAACCCCTTAGGACCCCCCATCCCTAGATACCTAGACAAGCCCTAACTCCCATAGAGCTTCTATCCTAGCCCCTCAAATGACCTCCCCGTCATCACACACATGACCTAACCCAGTCATCAAACCCATGACCTCCCAGTCATACCATAAGAACATCCGTCTTATAACCCAAGATAATAAGGAAACTCCATCTTATTAAATCTCAACAATGTATATCGTTACAATCCAAAACGAAAATACATACAACTCATAGCCACAAGCTAATACAACCACTGAAACCCAAAAAACACTCAAGCCTCCGCTTGCTTCTCGAACCACTTCGAGAACTTCGTCTTCATACTTGCCTCTGGTTCCCAAGTCTCCTCCTCAATACCATCACAGTCCCACACGACTCTCACCAATGGTATCCTCTTCCGGCGCAGAACCTTGACTCTCCTCTCGAGAATCCTCACAAGTCTCGCCGCCAACGTCATGTTGGACTGAAGATCCTCCGAAATCCTAGCCAACACCTCCTCAGACTCATGTAGACACTTCCGCAGCATCGATACATGAAATACCTTATGAAACGCTCTCATACTCTGAGGTAACTCCAACCGATAAGCCACTGGTCCAACCCGCTCCACCACCCGGAACGGACCCATAAACCTTGGACTTAGCTTATTCTCCGAAATGGATCTGTTAGGACCCCTCAACATCGCTGCCTTGAGATACACCAGATCTCCCAGCTCAAACTCCAGCTCTTTCCGTCTCTTATCAGCATAACTCTTCTGCCGATCCTGAGCCTCTCTCATGTTCATCCTCAAGACACGGATCTTCTCCATCGTCTCCTGAACAAAATCCGCACCAAACATGCTCCTCTCCCCCACTTGAGTCCAGCACAATGGTGTCCTACACGGCCTCCCATACAGAGCCTCATATGGAGCCATCCCAATACTCGCCTGGTATGAGTTGTTGTACGCAAACTCAACCAGGTTCAGATGGTCCGCCCAATGACCACCATAATCCAGCACGCACATCCTCAACAGGTCCTCTAAAGTCTGAATAGTCCTCTCTGACTGCCCATCTGTCTGAGGATGATAAGCCGTGCTCATGTGCACCTTAGTGCCCATCTCTGCCTGAAACGCCTTCCAGAACTCAGACGTAAACCTCGGATCCCTGTCTGACACAATACTCGCTGGCACCCCGTGCAGCCTCACTATCTCACGCACATACTTCTTAGCTAACACCACCGTCCCATCGGTCTTCTTGATGGCAAGAAAATGTGCTGACTTGGTCAGACGATCCACAATCACCCATATCGCATCATACGTCCGTGACAACGGCAACCCCGTCACGAAGTCCATTGTAATCATATCCCACTTCCACTCCGGAATGGGCAAACTCTGCAACATACCACTCGGAACCTGATGCTCAGCCTTCACCAGCTGACACACGTTGCACGCTGCAACCCAATTAGCTACATCCCTCTTCATCCCGACCCAGTGATAATACCGTTTCAGATCACGATACATCTTGGTCGCCCCCGGATGAATCGATAACATGCTCGCATGAGCCTCACGCAAGATCTCTTGCCTCAGATCCTCGTCCTTGGGTACACAAACCCGTCCGTTCACCAGTATCGTCCCATTTGCCGAGATCATATACTCTGAACCTGCAACCCTAGCAGCATCAATCAACATCAGATCCAACTCCTGAGCTGCTCGAATACGACTCAGCAAATCTGCTTGGTTAGCTACCTCTAACCCCAACGGCTCCTGTGAGATCACACACAACCTCAACGTACTAATCTCGCTCACCAGAGCTTCCATATCACGCTCCTGAGCCGAAGCAACCCTCATCCGACTCAATGCATCTGCAACCAGATTAGCCTTACCCGGATGGTATCCGATCTCCAAATCGTAATCCGCTACCAACTCCATCCAGCGCCTCTATCTCTGGTTCAACTCCGGCTGAGTGAAGAAATACTTCAAACTCTTATGGTCTGTGAACACCTGAACCTTTCCGCCATAAAGATAAGATCTCCAAATCTTTAGAGCGAAAATTACCGCAGCCAACTCCAAATCATGGGTAGGGTAATTGCACTCATGCTTCCTCAACTGCTTCGAAGCATACGCAATAACCTTTCCCTGCTGCATCAGGACACAACCCAAACCAACACCCGAAGCATCGGTATACACCACGTAAGGCTCACCCGGCTCGGGTAACGCCAACACCGGTGTCCTCGTCAACATCTCCTTCAGCTTCCCGAAACTCTCCTCGCAAGTAGAAGACCACACAAAAGGAACATCCTTCCCTGTCAACTTGGTCATCGACTTAGCCAAACTCGCAAATCCCGCAATGAATCTCCGATAATAACCTGCCAACCCAAGAAAACTCCTAATCTCAGTGGCATTCATCGGTCTAGGCCACCCTCTGATAGCCTCGATCTTAGCCGGATCCACAGAAACTCCCTCTGCAGACACCACATGGCCAAGGAAACTCATCTCTTGCTGCCAGAAACTGCACTTGCTCAACTTCGCAAACAACTTCTGCTCCCGCAGCTTCCCCAAAACTACTCTCAGATGCAACTCATGCTCCTCAGGACTCTTGGAATACACCAGAATATCATCAATAAAGATGATCACAAACACATCTAGATACTCCTGGAATACCCCGTTCATCAACCGCATGAACGCTGCTGGTGCATTCGTCAAACCAAAAGGCATCACCACGAACTCAAAATGCCCATACCTCGTCCTGAAAGCAGTCTTCCTCACATCTGCTTCCTCAATCGGAATCTGATGGTACCCCGAAGCCAAGTCGATCTTGGAGAACCAGGTAGCCCCTCGCAACTGATCCAACAACTCATCAATGCGCGGCAGAGGGTACCTGTTCTTCAAGGTGACTCGGTTAAGTCCCCGATAATCGATGCACAACCGGAAACTACCATCTTTCTTCTTCACAAACAACACCGGCGCTCCCCACGGTGAAACACTAGGCCGAATAAAACCCTTATCCAACAAATCATCCAGCTGCTTCTTCAGCTCTGCCATCTCTGCTGGAGCCATACGGTAAGGTGCCTTAGATATCAGAGTAGTCCCGGGTTCCAACTCAATAACAAACGGATCCGACCGCGATGGCGGTAATCCCTCCAACGACTGGAACACATCCTGGAAATCCCGAACAACTCGAATATCCTCAACTGCAACCCCTCCAACAGACTCAGGCATCACTATCGTCACCAGATACGCCTCGCAGCCCTTGAGAAGCAACTGCTCGGCCTGTATCGTGGAAATCACGAGACTCCCGGAAGTCGGTCTCACACCCTGATAAACCAACCTCCCCGCCTCTCGCTCAAACACAACTCGCCCTCGGTGGCAATCCAGATGGACCCTGTAACGATCCAACCAATCCATACCCAGGATAACATCGTACAGCTCCACCGGACTGATGATCAGATCTGCTGGCATCAACTCTCCTGCCACCAGAACATCCACACCACGAGCCCGCCCGAAAGTAGCCAATGTCCT
The DNA here is from genome assembly GCA_964056655.1 of Arabis hirsuta. NCBI lineage: Eukaryota > Viridiplantae > Streptophyta > Magnoliopsida > Brassicales > Brassicaceae > Arabis > Arabis hirsuta. Next base: position 18,283,829 of record OZ053302.1, on the reverse strand, counting down.
ACCACCAGCAACCTTGACTACTCCCGCCTGTTCCCCGGAATCACTCTGGATTCCGCTGCTCTCCGCACACTCCGGCGTAATAAAGCTATTCGTAGCTCCCGAATCAAACAACACGTGGGACTCATAACCGCCCACAACTAAGGTCCCTGCACAATCCCATGTGCCTCAGAACCCTACCATTCTAGCACAGACTCACAATTTCCCAACAGACAAAAACTCAAACAACCATGAATTTAAAAAGTCAAGTTCGGAAATACCTGTGATCGGTCTGGTGCTAGATCCACCCGCCTCCGCAGACGTGAACACACGCGGTGCTGCTGCAATCTGAGACAACGGCTGCACTGCCAATGGCTGCACTGCGGCCACCGCCAACTACTGCAGCTTCGGACACTTGGGCTTAATATGCCCCGTCTCTCTGCAGTGATAACACACCCGCGTATCCTGAACCCCAACCCGCACATCTCGAGTCCCGGTCCCGGTCCTCCTCGGACAGCTCGCCACACGATGGGACATGCTCCCACACCCGAAGCATCCCGAACCGCCCTGACTAGCCCCTGAAGTGCTCTCCCACTTCCTCTTCTGTCCCTGAGCAGGCTTGCCGCCCCTGCCTGAACTCATCTGCTGCTGCTGCTGCACCGGTGGACTAACCACCACAACCTGCTCCCCGAGATCCTCCTCGATCGCAGCAGCCATCTCAACCAGCTCCGCCCTCGTGGCGAACCTACTCGCCCTGCAGCGAGTCCTCAAATCTGGACGAAGTCCTCGCAAGAACCTCCTAACTTGGGCATCCTCGCCCTCCATACCTCTCCCTGCATGTACCAGAAGTCGACTGAACTCAGCATCGAACTCCCTCACTGACCAATCTCCCTGAGTTAGGTCCAGAAACCTAGACTCCAAACGGTCCACCGCCTCCTGCGGGAAATACTTGGCGTTAAACTCCGCCAAGAAATCCTCCCAGACCATCTCGGCCTGCACCCTCCTGGCCTCAACACCTCTCCACCAGAGATGCGCATCACCCTCTAGGTAATGTACCGCCAGATCCACTCTGTATCCCTCTGGACACCTGATGGAGCAAAAGTTACGCTCTAACCTCATCCGCCACCCATCAGCCTCCTCAGGCCTAGCACCGCCCGAGAAAAATGCAGTACCAATCCGCTGCATCTGCTCCATCATCCGCAGATAAGATGGAAGCTCCTCAACCCCAGCCATACCTGGCTGTACCACAGCCAAACCCTGCTGCACCCCAGCCATACCCGGCTGTACCCCAGCCAAACCCGGCTGCACCCCAGCCATACCCGGCTGCACCCCAGCCATACCCGGCTGCACCCCAGGAGCATGACCCGGAGCAGGCACCCCTCCCGGTAACCTCTCCAGGATCATCTGTAGTAGACCTGCCAGACGATCATCTCGATCCGGGGCAACGCCTACGGCAGCACCCCCACCAGGGCCCACCGCACCGCCAGCTACCTCAGGACCCGCACCAGCCCCTCCAACCCTCTCACTGGAACCCGTAGCTGTCACACCCACGGACCCCTCCTGAAACGCCTGCGAGTCAGCTACCCGCTCCTGTGTAGTCTCCTGGGACACCCACGTGGCAGCAGACTCACTCCCAAGTCCCCGCCCACGCCCACGCCCAGCACGACTACCACGACCTCTACGGCCCCCGCGACCTCTGCCTCTAGTCCCCCTAGTCATCACTCTGCACTAACCCGCAGAATACTAAGTACTAGAAAAACAGAAATCACATAAACACATACCGTGGAATCTCATTGAAGGCTCGGAAGGGATGATCTAGGACTCCACACCCACACAACAATCAATTGACTAACTCGCATAATCAATTAATTAACTAGCCCTAGAACCGCTAGGGCTCTGATACCAAACTGTGACGACCCAACCCGTCAAATAAAAAAAATTTCAACCCGGATCACTATTATCATAAATAATGATCCTCAACGGTCCAATAAACAAACAGCGCGGAAACAATGATTCAAACAATCAAATACAATTTCAACAAGCCCATACTTATTAATTCTAGTTCAATTCGGTAATACACATAGTTCTGAAATTGCTAACACCCTAGCAATTCTAACTTATTACACGAAAACGAGCCACTAGATCATTCCCCTCGTCCCGGCCATGATTCCACGATCACACTTTGTCTTTACCTGCATCACATGGTTATAAGAGATGCGTGAGTATTATCATAAATACCCAGTGGTACGATCATCCCATCTACTTGGCTTGATGCACGGGTAAATGGAACGCCAAAATACCAACGATCACTCAATCAATACACAACAAATAATATATCAAACTGACGGCAATCAAAAAATCAACTCAAATAAGGCTGTGTCGCGCGACACAACCCAGGTGTGTCGCGCGACACACCCTGCCAACGCCCCACCGACGTTTTCTCACCCACTCGATCCACTTGCCCACGAAACCCGCAATGCCCTCTGACGTATGCCATGACGTCAGCTGTGTCGCGCGACACATTCCCCTTGTGTCGGGCGACACACTCCTGTTTTCACTAAGTGTCGCGCGACACACACCATGTGTCGTGCGACACACACCGTAAAAACACCCTAAAACGAACCAAAACACCACCAAATCGATCCTACTTCACCCAAAACGATTCTTAGGCTCAAACAACAACTCTTTACTCAAGTATACTCATAAACAAGCAGTATTCAGCAAGCAATTCAACACCAATTCGCAATCAAACACACAACACACCCATTTACCCGTAAAAACCATGGTCACGCACTCACCTGTTTGCGACTGGAATAACTTCCGACTCACTGAACCAAATCGCAAACGGAAAACGGTTCTGGAAACTAGACACCGAGGGCTTTCCAACGGTGTATAGTACGTCTCCTGGTTCCAACTGGTTCGACAGAAAATCGTCCCCGAAAACAGCTACTCCGAACGAAAACTGCAGGAAAACCTCAAAGTTTTATTCCAATCCGAGTTGATCTTCACCGCCGTTTGACTCTCCAAAACCGACGGAAAAGACTCCAAAACTCCCCACACTCACAAGGATGAACAAGGATCCTTCTCTCCTCCTCTAAATCATCTCCATCTCTGTGTTCTCTCCCTAGAACAACAACAGGCACAACTCCCCTCTTTATATAGGCAAGTCTTTCGGTTTTCCTTAACCGAAACCGCACCCATTTTGCTTTAAAACCGAACCCGTCGGTTTAGTTGCAACTTGTGTCAAACGACACCCGAACCAAAAATACACATTTTGATTCGCGGACGTTACATTTGTAATCCTATATATACTCTCTATTATTGATGGAATAAGATAACACCAATTCATTCTCTCTTTCTCTTATTCATAACACGATATCAGCACGAAACTCTAAGCCTTGAGCAAAATCCACAAAACCCTAACCGACGAAACCCTAACCACTGAGTAAAACCCTAGCCGAGTAAGAAAACATAAACGGCCTCCGAAATTTCTAGCCAACATCTTTGGTCCCTCTCTCCGTTTCTAATCTCCGATCTCATCACCACCGTATGAGATAAGTAACCTCATGCTATATAATTGATCGGTTCATGCTTTATCAGTAACAACTTCCTTCGATATGTTATCACTGATTGAACCATGGTTTATTGTTTGATCTGTTTGTTTAATTATCGCTTATGAGGAGATCTGTGTCGTTTGTTACTTTATGATTTAATTTAATTCTATTCGGTTGGCTAAGTATTTCTTATTAGTAACGCTTTGCTTGCTGGTATATCTTTATCATAATACACCACTATAAAGCAAATAGTTGTTTATCATGGTTAATTAGATTATATATAGTTAGTATGGTTTATTATTAGTAACGATACTAAGAGATTATTATATATATTTTGAAATGCTTTAAGTATCATTAAACTTGATCATGCATACATACTATAAGCTGAATCGTTTAACATGTATCTCTGTAGCTTAAGCTCTGTAATATGCTTGATATCTAAATTTTATTATCTTAATATTAGAATCTATGTTAATTATCGGATTGTTTATTCACGTTATGATAATTATCATGTTTATGTTTATTGCTTTAGTTTAAGCATGAGAATTTCGACTCCTTGAGAATTTTAACCATTGGAAATTGTTATTATTAATTGCTTTCACTAATCAAATTAACACATACTATTTTGGTTGAATGATTCAGAGTTGAGCAAATCTAAAATTCCTAGTCGACAATGTCTCGCTGTTCGCTTTGTTTCCGATCGTGATGCCATCTCCGTTCCAGTTTTACTCTCCACAATCATTGAGGTAAATGATATAGATTGCCACACTTTATTATTGTTTATCACATAGCATAGACAGTCAATATACTGATACATAAATCGGAAAAGGGCATTATATTACCTTATTTTATCAAAAAAATAAAAAAAATAGAAAAAAAGGATTATGGATCTGATTTGTTAGAATTAGATCATGTTTGATTTGATGTTGATCACAATTAATGTGTGGTACAATCATTTTAGGATTATGTAAATGTGAATAACAAATATTGAAACTGTCATGATTGACAGAAGAAATCATATGATCGTATATTGATTTATGCTTTGAATTTGGTGTTGATCTGACGTACATATCTTGATATAATTATGATATATGCCCTGATCACTTTAGTTATGGTTATAAATTAAAAAGCATATAAGAATTGATCACTGTTAGAAATCGCATGTAATCATGATCATAATGTTTGAATATATTTGTCATCCAATCTTGTTTGGTGATGAGTGGTTGAAATTGTTGGGTTTTTACAACAAAATATACGAATCAATCACATCTCGTGGTCTATTCCCTGAAGTGAATGTGACATATTATATGAGAAAAGAGAGGATCATACTAATAACACTAAGCCAAAAGATGTGGCTATAAAGATTGTCTTGAATGGTCAATATTGAGATCAAAGAGTTTCTATCAAGAACCCATATTTTCACTAGAAGTGAGAAAATAAAGATGGTACTATACAAGATAGTACAAGAAACATATTGAATACTTAAGAAGAACATATGTATATGAATGCTCCAGAAGAGCACAAAGATAATATTTCCTACGGGATTAAAATGGTAAGAGATAAGAGAGATTTCTCTACATGAAAGAATCTAGTGTGAATACAATATTAAGAAGTGTAAAGCTGAGTGAAAGCTTCTGAAGAGCAAATATAAAATTTGCCTATGAGAATGCAATTTAAAATCATTGATGCGTTGTACTCTCCCAAATCTTCAAAAGTTAAGAATTAAAGAATGTTGTTGATTCTAGAGTGATAATTCGAGATTAATGAACTTGAAGTTTCACCATCTCAAAGGAGAGAATTAGAGAATCTCACATATACAATAAGTGACATACCCAGAAAATTATGTTCACTAAGTTCTTCGAACAATTTTCAAAGGAAAAGTGTGATCACAAGAATGTGATATTTAAGACTACAAAATTTGAAGTCTGTTAGTGAATTTAACTCAATTATTTTGAGAGCATATCTCTAATGAGTTGTTGATGAGAAATCACTATTTATGTATGGTTAGTTTTGGTCAGTTCTCTAAAGTGAATATGATATCTTACATATAAAAGAAAAGACCAAATAAAATTCACCGAGAAACTGGCTACTAAGTGATAGCCTCACTTTGGATTTTCCGGAAGTAATGTTGAGTATGATATCTCCGGAAAGGAGTAAGTGATTAGGAATGTAAAGTAAACAAGAAGTTTACTAAGACTAAATGTTTGGCTTAACCGGATTGGTCATCCTGGTTTAATGATGATGCGAGAAAATTTATGTGGATATTCCATGAAGAACTAGAAGTTTCTTCTTATGATTTATCATATGTTACTTGCTCAGAAAGCAATATGATAATGTGACTTTCACCAGATAAAAATATTTTGGAATCTAACGGAAATGTAAAATATATACAAGGAAACGGTTATGGGCTGATCACCCACCATGTGAAATTTTAGATACCTTATGGTTCTAATAGACGCATTGATTCAGTGGACGCATTGACTCGATTGACACATAAAGTCAATGGATACATCGACTAGATATTCACATTTATCCTTGTCATCAAACCGCAACCTGAAGTTTGATATATATTCATTTCAAAAAAAATAAAATTTGATATGATAATGCTGGTGAGTTCATACCAATAGTCCATTGGAATAAGTGTTCAACATCCTAAGTTCATGTTCATACACAAAATATTTCTACACAAAATGGTATAGTACCATTGATTCGCATCAAGCCAATGAATAAATAATAGTTCTCTCCATCAATATTGGTTTAGGGCAGAAACCAAAAAATTCCCATATGAATCTTTGAATGTGAAAAGTGCTCCACCAAATCACTTTAAGATGGGACCTCAAAAGAGGATAAAAATATATGTTGGATATGAATGATACTAAGTATCTAGAGCCATCCCAGTAGGATTTATTTAAGGCTTTGTTTGAAGACTCTCATTTAAATGAGTCAGTTTTTCCAACATTAGGGGGAGAAAGTAAAATGGCTGGAAAAAGATATAAGTATCTATAAATTATCAATGATCCTCGGACTAAATGATGAGAATTAGAAGTCCAAAAGATAATTCCAAATTTAGCGTATTGATTGCCAGACGCATTTACTGACCCAAATAGAGTGATGAAATCACCTATCCAGCTGTATATGCTCTAATTAGAAATAATGTCCTAGAAGGACAATATCAAACTGCTAGTGAGTCTAAAGATCGCATGAAGCGTGATAGACCTATTTGGTTTCAAATATAAGAATCCTCGTAAAAGAAAATGAGCAGATAATTAGAATGACCATATCGAGGAAAGAAAGATTTCGAATGATCTCTAGAAGAGACCGAATGAGCTCTGGAAGAGACTTAAACATGACGAATGAAAATATTCAAGTACTTGATAATGAAAAAAGCTAGCTAACTATGTCATGTTTGAAATAGAATGGAACCAAAAAGCAAATCGACGTCGTAATATTTTGCATGCTATGAACAGTTGATATTATGAAAAATAGAGGATTATAAGAAAGTCTATTGAAAAGTGTACACAAAGTAATGATTGGCCAAATAGAAAGAAAGAAATAGACGTATATTCTCTTGCAGAGAATTAGATCAGTATTCTATGCACATGAAGTGTAAAACCAGTGGAAATACATGAGTCTTTGTGTGAAAGAATAGTAAAATTATCACAAAGACATCGAATGTATTATGAAGTGATATATTCTCTTGTGGTGGATGCAACTATTTTAGCTATCTTATAAGTCTAGCAATAAAAGAAGAAACATTGGATAATACAATCCTTGAAGGATTAGTGATATCAGAGCTATAATCCCTAAAGGATTAGTGATATCAGAATTATAATCTCTGAAGAAGTAGTGATATCAAAGTTATAATCTCTGAAGGATTAAAGATATATTCTCAGGAACTATACTCAATCAAATGAATAGAAAATATGTAACATGGGGTATAATTATGTAAATTGTACCTATATATTTATCAAAAGATTTTGATAAAGTGATTCTTAACTAAAGATCATCGAAACTCCAGCAGAGTTATCACAATTAGTACGATGATAATATATGATAAAATATCACTCGATAGTGATATTTACATGAAAGTCCGAGAAGGATTTAATGTTAGAAGATTTGTGAAAAGATTTGTTATAATTGCAGTGATGTGATGATTCAAATATCACTAGAACTCCTGAAGAGATTAATATCTGAAAATGAGATTTGGGAATATACCTTGAAAAAATAAAATTATCTTCAGATCTCCCAAGTTAAACATCTAGCGAAAAGATGCTATCTCAATAGATCTCTATAGGATTTTACAGAAAAATGCTCATATATGTTTGGTCTTGAAGTATCATATATAAAATGCGATTAGAGCAATTTACTAATTTATTTCATGCTTGAAATATATGCATGACCACAAGAGAATGAACAACATGTTTGTACATAAATGAAATTTAGGCATGAAGTCTTAATAGACCAAGATATGATATTCTATGAGAAATGATGTCATGAACCAGAAGTTCAATGATATAAGAGATCATATGACAACCATACAAGTTTGTTCACTAAGGTTGTGCTTTTAATGATTCCAAGGGGGAGAAATATAATGATGAGCGTGGATGTACTTTTTTTCCCTTATCATAGTTTTTATCCCATAGGGTTTTTTCTATGAAAGGTTTTTAACGAGACATCAAAAGAACACGCATATGATAAACACTAAAAGAAGAATGTTATATTACAATGATATATGAAAGCCTATCAATCTCCCAAATGTATATCATACATTGATGATATCGAGAGAAACAAAGAGAATGATTAAGATAAATCATCTGAAAGACCCATGAGTTGCAGATAAAAGGCGATGTACATGTTCTACAGATTCGTTCAAGTGAAGATTTGGCGGACTTATTTTCCAAGACAGTTCCAGTCAAGATGCAAATTCAACATTTGGGTACGTCGTCACAAAGATATCAAGTTATGCACTCATCAGGGGGAGAAATAGCGCGTTGCACTCTTTTTCCCTTAGCTATAGTTTTGTCCCAATTGGATTTTCCTGGTAAGGTTTTTAATGAGGCAACATCTTATGCGCATTAGGAATATTTTTTACTATAATGGCATCCAAGGGGGAGTGTTATAAACTCACTAGATGGATGCCCATTATAGGCCCATGTTCTAGAATGTTCTAGAATAACTTGTTCCCTAAGTTATACTTGTTCTCCAAGTATTTGTAATCCTATATATACTCTCTATTATTGATGGAATAAGATAACACCAATTCATTCTCTCTTTCTCTTATTCATAACACTTATAATATTTTTAGACCATAACAAGAAAATCCATTAACTAATATATATATAATTGTATTTATCGAGAACCCTTTTTATCTACATACACTAAATACAATGTTATAAAAATTAATATTAAATGATATGTTTCAACATTATTAAAAATATATCTAATATATGTGTAAGAGAGGAAACAAAGATTACTAATGTTGGAAAAACTTGTCATCTTTTTGTACCATAACAAGCCAATCCATTAATTATATATATATATCAAGAAGCCTTTATCTACATACACTAAATACAATGTTATAAAAATTAAGATTAAATGATATTTTTCAACATTTTTTACAATACATCAAATATGTGTAAGAAGGAAAACAAAGATTACTAACGTTGGAAAAACAACTTATCATCTTTTTGGACCAAAAAATTAACTCATGGAATATTTTTGAATGTATCAAACTTTAATTATTACTAGATGAAAGACCCGCATATATGCGGATTTGTAATTTAAACTTTTATATATTTGTGGAAAAAAAGAAATATTAACGATGGAAAAAAAAATTAGATCACTCGTTAATGAAAATAACGTAAAAGTAAAAATATTTCTGCAAAACAACTGATTGAGAAGGCAAAATTTATAACTCGCCAAAAACAAAAGGAAAAATTAGATCGTTCCATGAAAAATAGACAAAAAATAAATATCTCCATGAATTAATAAAAATAAGATTAAGAATGTTAATACAAAACCACTTATAGAGAAATCTATCAAATATTTATCTATTATATTTTGATATTAATTAAGTTTCAATTAAATTACATCACATATATTCCAAATAATTAATTTTTTCTGCTCCTATCTAAATTAATTTATTTTTTACTATTTTACAAATAAAGATATTATTATTTTTATTTTATCAATATTTGGTTATCCGTAAAAAAGAGAAATAAATTAGATCACCTAATATCACTGATAATAACTATATTGTAAATAATAACATTTTATTACCAAAAAAATAAAAATGTTATTACCAAAATAATAACATTTTACTAACTAAAGCGGTGCTTTCATCTATTTTGGTCCCCTCTATGAGCACAATTGTGTTACCTGTGAGTATCTTGGATAAATTAGATAAAGTCTCAAGATCTTTTCTTTGGAGAAGCACCATGGAGAGGAGGAGACAACATCTTATTGCTTGGGATCGAGTTTGTGTACCAAAAATGGAGGGTGGGTTAGGTATTTGCAAGAGCAAGGAGATGAACAAAGCATTGATAGGGAAAGTGGGATGGAGGCTATTACAAAACCGAGACAGTCTTTGGGCCCAAGTATTACGGAAGAAGTATAAGGTGGGAGAGGTCGTTGATACCTCATGGTTGGTTCCAAAAAGCGGATGGTCATCCACCTGGAGAAGTGTGGCATTGGGTTTACGTGAGGTGATTGTACCCGGAGTGAGCTGACCAACAGGCCGTTGTTGGAGATGATTTCGGTAGATTTACCTGCCGGTGAAGCTGATATTTGTGCACGAGACTTGTGGAGAGATGGTGCAGGCTGGGAACTCTCACATATCACGCCGTATGTGTCAGAACGTATACAACTTAGACTTGCAGCGGTTGTTGTCGAGAATATTACGGGAGCATGAGATCGAATCTCTTGGAGGGAGAGTCACGATGGAAAATTCTCGATTAAGACGGCATACTCATTAGTGACTAGAGAGGATTCGCCGAGAGCTAATATGAGTCAATTATTTACAAGAATTTGGCGAGTGGTGGCTCCTGAGCGAGTTAAAGTGTTATTGTGGTCGGTAGCACATCAGGCCATAATGACGAATGCAGAGAGACATCGTAGACATCTTTGTGACTCGAGCCTTTGCCAAGTTTGCAAGAGTGGTGAGGAGACTATCCTACATGTACTTCGGGACTGTCCTGCGATGTCGAGGATTTGGACACGACTGGTTTCTCCGAGGAAGGTTCAGGCATTCTTTGCTATGACATTGTTGGAGTGGATTTATGGGAATTTGGGGGATGATAAGGAGATTGCAGAAAGTACGTGGGCAACATTGTTTGCGATGGCAGTTTGGTGGGGATGGAAGTGGCGGTGTGGAAATGTGTTTGGTGTCAATGGCAAGTGCCGAGATCGTATACGTTTTATCAGGGATATTGCAAAAGTGGTTACGATGGCTCAAGTTCTAGTAGGTGGCCAAACGAATGTGAGGCAGCGGGAAGAGAGGCTTATTTCGTGGACTCCACCTAGAGATGGATGGGTTAAACTAAACATGGATGGAGCCTCAAGAGGGAATCCTGGTCTAGCAACAGCAGGTGGGGTTCTTCGAGATGTGTATGGTGTATGGTGTGGAGGCTTCGCGCTAAACATAGGGATTTGCTCGGCCCCATTAGCGGAGCTATAGGGAGTGTATTATGGTCTTTGTATTGCTTGGGATCGAGGCATTACACGTTTGGGGCTCGAAGTTGATTCGGAGATTGTGGTCGGATTTTTACAGGCAGGGATTAGTGATACGCATCCATTGTCGTTCCTGGTACGATTGTGCCATGGCTTTCTAACAAGGGACTGGATAGTCTGAATTGTTCACGTGTATAGGGAGGCTAATCATCTTGCATATGGATTAGCGAACTATGCGTTTTCTTTATCTTTAGGTTTTTACACGTTTGATAGGTGTTTAGAGGAGTTGAACTCAATTATGTCGGATGATGAAATTGGGTCTGCGCATCCAAGAATCATTAGAGTGTAGTTCGTTTATTATATGTTGAATAAAGTATAGGAAACATCGTCTTCTCTCTTTCACCAAAAAAAAATAGAAATCGTTGTTTCCTGATGAAAAAGCCGAAACAATTTTTATTGAAGAGATTATTGAAGTTTTAAATTGTTTTGTGAGAATATGTGAAAAACCCGACCCGTTTTTTTTTTAAAACATGGAATTAGGATTTCCATAAATAATAATTTTCAACAATTCTCAACAATCATATTAAACCAGCAAACCAAACATAACCAGTGGAAATTAACTCGATTCAATTCAAACAGTTATCCATTAAATCCATTAACCAATAAAAAATCGATTCGAATCAATAACTAACCAATGATAAATTCAATTCAACTCAACAACCCAGCTGTAACGCCCGTGATCCAAAAAGTAATTTTTGGGTGGGTGTCGATCGACACAAGGTTTGTGTGTCGATCGACACGGCTGTTTTGACTCAAGAGGAGTCGAGCAGCAAGTGGTGTGTCGATCGACACAGTTGGGGTGTGTCGATCGACACGGATTTTCGATTGCCGTCAGAATGACGTATTGATTGGTCATGTGTCGATCGACACAAGTGGGTGTGTCGATCGACAGAGTGTCGGCTGGTCTGGCTATTTAAATCGAAAATCAGATTTCTGGGCAGAGGAAAATGGTTTTTTGAGAGAGAAAGTGAGAGGATTGAGAGGAGAGGTTGTTGTTGTTGTTTCCTTCATGTTTCTCAATCTTATAAGGCTTGTGGGAGTGTTTGTGAGGTTGTGGAAGCGTGGGAGGACCGTACGGTGAAGGATCTCGGATTTGTTCTTCGTGTTCTTCGTCGGATTCTTAGCCTTTTCTATCCAAATTCGAGGTGAGTGCGTGACCATAGGCTTATCTGGGTAAAGGAATTGATAGGATGCGATTGTGTGTTGTTTGGATCGATTTTTGTATGGATTTTGGTGGATTTTTGTGCAGAAAATCGGTTTGATGAGTTTCTGGGTTGGTTGTGTCGATCGACACGGGGAGGTGTGTCGATCGACACGGTTTTGATAGTGTCGGCAGGTTGTGTCGATCGACACAGGGTGGTGTGTCGATCGACACGGGTTTGATGTGTGTCGATCGACACAAGGAGGTGTGTCGATCGACACGGGTTTTCAATTGCCGTCAGTTCGACATATTGAACGTGTTGTTCTCGTTTGGTTGTTGTGTGATGCATTATTGTTTGTTCATCCTGGTATTGTATCTTTTGCTTATGCCTGTGTGTATAGCCTGTAGATGGGATGACCGTCTCACTGGGTATTTATGATAATACTCACGCATCTCTTATAACCATGTGATGCAGGTAAAGACAGTCAGTGATCGTGGAATCATGGCCGGGACGAGGGGAATGATCTAGTGTCTCGTTTTCGTGTAATAAGTTAGAATTGCTAGGGTGTTAGCAATTTCAGAACTATGTGAATTACCGAATTGAACTAGAATTAATAAGTATGGGCTTGTTAAACGATAAATTGTATTTGATTGTTTGAATCATTGTTTCCGCGCTGTTTGTTTATTGGACCGTTGAGGATCATTATTTATGATAATAGTGATCCGGGTTGAAATTTTTTTATTTGACGGGTTGGGTCGCCACAGTTTGGTATCAGAGCCCTAGCGGTTCTAGGGCTAGTTAATTAATTGATTATGCGAGTTAGTCAATTGACTGTTGTGTGGGTATGGAGTCCTAGATCATCCCTTCCGAGCCTTCAATAAGATTCCACGGTATGTGTTTATGTGATTTCTGTTTTTCTCGTACTTAGTATTCTGCGGGTTAGTGCAGAGTGATGACTAGGGGGACTAGAGGCAGAGGTCGCGGGGGCCGTAGAGGTCGTGGTAGTCGTGCTGGGCGTGGGCGTGGGCGGGGACTTGGGAGTGAGTCTGCTGCCACGTGGGTGTCCCAGGAGACTACACAGGAGCGGGTAGCTGACTCGCAGGCGTTTCAGGAGGGGTCCGTGGGTGTGACAGCTACGGGTTCCAGTGAGAGGGTTGGAGGGGCTGGTGCGGGTCCTGATGTAGCTGGCGGTGCGGTGGGCCATGGTGGGGGTGCTGCCGTAGGCGTTGCCCCGAATCGAGATGATCGTCTGGCAGGTCTACTACAGATGATCCTGGAGAGGTTACCGGGAGGGGTGCCTGCTCCGGGTCATGCTCCTGGGATGCAGCCGGGTATGGCTGGGGTGCAGCCGGGTATGGCTGGGGTGCAGCCGGGTTTGGCTGGGGTGCAGCCGGGTTTGGCTGGGGTACAGCCGGGTATGGCTGGGGTTGAGGAGCTTCCATCTTATCTGCGGATGATGGAGCAGATGCAGCGGATTGGTACTGCATTTTTCTCGGGCGGTGCTAGGCCTGAGGAGGCTAATGGGTGGCGGATGAGGTTAGAGCGTAACTTTCGCTCCATCAGGTGTCCAGAGGGATACAGAGTGGATCTGGCGGTACATTACCTAGAGGGTGATGCGCATCTCTGGTGGAGAGGTGTTGAGACCAGGAGGGTGCAGGCCGAGATGGTCTGGGAGGATTTCTTGGCGGAGTTCAACGCCAAGTATTTCCCGCAGGAGGCGGTGGACCGTTTGGAGTCTAGGTTTCTGGACCTAACTCAGGGAGATCGGTCAGTGAGGGAGTTCGATGTTGAGTTCAGTCGACTCCTGGTACATGCAGGAAGAGGCATGGAGGGCGAGGATGCCCAGGTTAGGCGGTTCTTGCGAGGACTTCGTCCAGATTTGAGGACTCGCTGCAGGGCGAGTAGGTTCGCCACGAGGGCGGAGCTGGTTGAGATGGCTGCTGCGATCGAGGAGGATCTCGTGGAGCAGGTTGTGGTGGTTAGTCCACCGGTGCAGCAGCACCAGCCGAGGAGATCTCAGCAGCATATGAGTTCAGGCAGGGGCGGCAAGCTTGCTCAGGGACAGAAGAGGAAGTGGGAGAGCACTTCAGGGGCCAGTCAGGGCGGTTCAGGATGCTTCGGGTGTGGGAGCATGTCCCATCGTGTGGCGAGCTGTCCGAAGAGGACCGGGACCGGGACTCGAGATGTGCGGGTCGGGGTTCAGGATACGCGGGTGTGTTATCACTGCAGAGAGACGGGGCATATTAAGCCCAAGTGTCCGAAGCTGCAGTAGTTGGCGGTGGCCGCAGTGCAGCCATTGACAGTGCAGCCGTTGTCTCAGATTGCAGCAGCACCGCGTGTGTTCATGTCTGCGGAGGCGGGTGGATCTAGCACCAGACCGATCACAGGTATTTCCGAACTTGACTTTTAAATTCATGGTTGTTTGAGTTTTTGTCTGTTGGGAAATTGTGAGTCTGTGCTAGAATGGTAGGGTTCTGAGGCACATGGGATTGTGCAGGGACCTTAGTTGTGGGCGGTTATGAGTCCCACGTGTTGTTTGATTCGGGAGCTACGAATAGCTTTATTACGCCGGAGTGTGCGGAGAGTAGCGGAATCCAGAGTGATTCCGGGGAACAGGCGGGAGTAGTCAAGGTTGCTGGTGGTAGGACGTTGGCTACTTTCGGGCGGGCTCGTGGTGTGGATGTTCTGGTGGCGGAAGAGTTGATGCCAGTAGATCTGATCATCAGTCCGGTGGAGCTGTACGATGTTATCCTGGGTATGGATTGGTTGGATCGTTACAGGGTCCATCTGGATTGCCACCGAGGGTGAGTTGTGTTTGAGCGAGAGGCGGGGAGGTTGGTTTATCAGGGTGTGAGACCGACTTCCAGGAGTCTCGTGATTTCCACGATACAGGCCGAGCAGTTGCTTCTCAAGGGCTGCGAGGCGTATCTGGTGACGATAGTGATGCCTGAGTCTGTTGGAGGGGTTGCAGTTGAGGATATTCGAGTTGTTCGGGATTTCCAGGATGTGTTCCAGTCGTTGGAGGGATTACCGCCATCGCGGTCGGATCCGTTTGTTATTGAGTTGGAACCCGGGACTACTCCAATATCTAAGGCACCTTACCGTATGGCTCCAGCAGAGATGGCAGAGCTGAAGAAGCAGCTGGATGATTTGTTGGATAAGGGTTTTATTCGCCTAGTGTTTCACCATGGGGAGCGCCGGTGTTGTTTGTGAAGAAGAAGGATGGTAGTTTCCGGTTGTGCATCGATTATCGGGGACTTAACCGAGTCACCGTGAAGAACAGGTACCCTCTGCCGCGCATTGATGAGTTGTTGGATCAGTTGCGAGGGGCTACCTGGTTCTCCAAGATCGACTTGGCTTCGGGGTACCATCAGATTCCGATTGAGGAAGCAGATGTGAGGAAGACTGCTTTCAGGACGAGGTATGGGCATTTTGAGTTCGTGGTGATGCCTTTTGGTTTGACGAATGCACCAGCAGCGTTCATGCGGTTGATGAACGGGGTATTCCAGGAGTATCTGGATGTGTTTGTGATCATCTTTATTGATGATATTTTGGTGTATTCCAAGAGTCCTGAGGAGCATGAGTTGCATCTGAGAGTAGTTTTGGGGAAGCTGCGGGAGCAGAAGCTATTTGCGAAGTTGAGCAAGTGCAGTTTCTGGCAGAGGGAGATGAGTTTTCTTGGCCATGTGGTGTCTGCAGAGGGAGTTTCTGTGGATCCGGCTAAGATCGAGGCTATCAGAGGGTGGCCTAGACCGAGGAATGCCACTGAGATTAGGAGTTTTCTTGGGTTGGCAGGTTATTATCGGAGATTCATTGCGGGGTTTGCAAGTTTGGCTAAGTCGATGACCAGGTTGACAGGGAAGGATGTTCCTTTTGTGTGGTCGTCTACTTGCGAGGAGAGTTTCGGGAAGCTGAAGGAGATGTTGACATGTACACCTGTGTTGGCGTTACCCGAGCTGGGTGAGCCTTACGTGGTGTATACCGATGCTTCGGGTGTTGGTTTGGGTTGTGTCCTGATGCAGCAGGGAAAGGTTATTGCGTATGCTTCGAGGCAGTTGAGGAAGCATGAGTGCAATTACCCTACCCACGATTTGGAGTTGGCTGCGGTAATTTTCGCTCTAAAGATCTGGAGATCTTATCTTTATGGCGAAAAGGTTCAGGTGTTCACAGACCATAAGAGTTTGAAGTATTTCTTCACTCAGCCGGAGTTGAACCAGAGACAGAGGCGCTGGATGGAGTTGGTAGCGGATTACAATTTGGAGATCGGATACCATCCGGGTAAGGCTAATCTGGTTGCAGATGCATTGAGTCGGATGAGGGTTGCTTCGGCTCAGGAGCGTGATATGGAAGCTCTAGTGAGCGAGATTAGTACGTTGAGGTTGTGTGTGATCTCACAGGAGCCGTTGGGGTTAGAGGTAGCTAACCAGGCAGATTTGCTGAGTCGTATTCGAGCAGCTCAGGAGTTGGATCCGATGTTGATTGATGCTGCTAGGGTTGCAGGTTCAGAGTATATGGTCTCGGCAAATGGGACGATACTGGTGAACGGACGGGTTTGTGTACCCAAGGATGAGGATCTGAGGCAAGAGATCTTGCGTGAGGCTCATGCGAGCATGTTATCGATTCATCCGGGGGCGACCAAGATGTATCGTGATCTGAAGCGGTATTATCACTGGGTCGGGATGAAGAGGGATGTAGCTAATTGGGTTGCAGCGTGCAACGTGTGTCAGCTGGTGAAGGCTGAGCATCAGGTTCCGAGTGGTATGTTGCAGAGTTTGCCCATTCCGGAGTGGAAGTGGGATATGATTACCATGGACTTCGTGACGGGGTTGCCGTTGTCACGGACGTATGATGCGATATGGGTGATTGTGGATCGTCTGACCAAGTCAGCACATTTTCTTGCCATCAAGAAGACCGATGGGACGGTGGTGTTGGCTAAGAAGTATGTGCGTGAGATAGTGAGGCTGCACGGGGTGCCAGCGAGTATTGTGTCAGACAGGGATCCGAGGTTTACGTCTGAGTTCTGGAAGGCGTTTCAGGCAGAGATGGGCACTAAGGTGCACATGAGCACGGCTTATCATCCTCAGACAGATGGGCAGTCAGAGAGGACTATTCAGACTTTAGAGGACCTGTTGAGGATGTGCGTGCTGGATTATGGTGGTCATTGGGCGGACCATCTGAACTTGGTTGAGTTTGCGTACAACAACTCATACCAGGCGAGTATTGGGATGGCTCCATATGAGGCTCTGTATGGGAGGCCATGTAGGACACCATTGTGCTGGACTCAAGTGGGGGAGAGGAGCATGTTTGGTGCGGATTTTGTTCAGGAGACGACGGAAAAGATCCGTGTCTTGAGACTGAACATGAGAGAGGCTCAGGATCGGCAGAAGAGTTATGCTGATAAGAGACGGAAAGAGCTGGAGTTTGAGCTGGGAGATCTGGTGTATCTCAAGGCAGCGATGTTGAGGGGTCCTAACAGATCCATTTCAGAGAATAAACTAAGTCCGAGGTTTATGGGTCCGTTCCGGGTGGTGGAGCGGGTTGGACCAGTGGCTTATCGGTTGGAGTTACCTCAATGTATGAGAGCGTTTCATAAGGTATTTCATGTATCGATGCTGCGGAAGTGTCTACATGAGTCTGAGGAGGTGTTGGCTAGGATTCCGGAGGATCTTCAGCCCAACATGACGTTGGTGGCGAGACGGATGTTCTTATGGTATGACTGGGAGGTCATGGGTTTGATGACTGGGTTAGGTCATGTGTGTGATGACGGGGAGGTCATTTGAGGGGCTAGGGTAGAAGCTCTATGGGAGTTAGGGCTTGTCTAGGTATCTACGGATGGGGGGTCCTAAGGGGTTAGGACGGGTAGATCCCTAGATGGCGCTGGAAAATAGAGGTTTTATGTGAGTTAGAACCTGTCTATTTTATAGGGGGAGTCTGGAACAGAAGTCTTATGTGAGTTAGGATTGTCTTTTCCAGGGACTCCGATGGAAACACCCTGGCGATTGGGTTGTTTCAGATGACCTGGCGATTGGTCATGAGGGATATTCCGGGTTAGGGAATATCGGGGTAGGAAACACCCTGGCGATTGGGTTGTTTCAGGTGACCTGGGGATTGGTCATGAGTGATATTCCGGGTTAGGGAATATCAGGATGGGAACCACGAAAGTAAATCGGTCGACAGGTGCTTATGATGCACGTTACAGTGTTACTGCTCCAGGGGATGGTGATATTCTCCTGCATATACTTTGAGAGATTGCGATTTCTCCAGAGGATGTGTGATTCCTCTGCAGCCGAGAGCTGATGGACTGTGTGTCCTGAAGCGGAGGGGCTGGGGCATACCGAGAGCCGGTATGGTATACATCGAGAGCTCGATGGGTGACGACCCTGCGAGTGGGAGTGGTGTATAGAGATATGAGTTTGAGCAATAGTACCTGTAATGTGATTATAAGTATGAGATTCGATGAACTTCAGGGATCGGGAACGATCTCAGGTGGTTTAGGGATGTCTAATCTAGGGTCTTTACTCGAGTTTGGAACCTTAATTCAGACGACCCTGGTAAACATATGTAGCCTCTTTGGTCGTACATGTTCTTGTTTGATTGTTGTGCGACCAATTGATCCAAGGTTTGAGTCTACGATGGGTCGGGCATGTTCTTGTTTGATTATTGTGCGATCTATCGGACAACCCTGATCCGGATCAGCGAGTGTTGCATCGTGGATGTTTCCTGGGGGAATTTGGACGGGTTATGGATGAGAGTGTCAACCTTAGTGAGACGGGGTTAGGTGATTGAGATCGGGTGGTGATCTCTGATCATGGACTGACCGGGTTTGGTCAGGATTGTATCCATAGATATGGTGCAATGAGACTAGTGTGAGCCTAGTAGAACTCGGGGATCAGGTGTGATCGCGAGTGGTGCTGGCTGAGGGCCAGGGGTTTTGTGTTGTGTACGTCGAGTCTAGGGTTATTATTGGAGTCTGGAATTCGGGTCGGACAACCTTGGTAGCATATGTTACGTCGATGGTCGTACATGTTCTTGTTTGATTGTTGTACGATCATTTGGTCCAGTGCGGGGTCAACGGTTGATCGGACATGTTCTTGTTTGATTGTTGGACGGTCAATTGGGCAGCTCTAATCTGGATCATGGGGCGTGCATCGTGGGTGCTCCAGGGGAATCTGGGCGAATTTTTGGGCAAGAGTGTAGCCTTAGCAGGACGGGATAGGGGATTCGAGTGTTATCTCGAAGGTTGATGGCCGCGTTTGGGTCAGGTAGTGGAGACCGTAGTGAGACGGTGTTGCGTGATTCGAGGTCGAATCCATGTTAGTGGGGGAGAATTGTAACGCCCGTGATCCAAAAAGTAATTTTTGGGTGGGTGTCGATCGACACAAGGTTTGTGTGTCGATCGACACGGCTGTTTTGACTCAAGAGGAGTCGAGCAGCGAGTGGTGTGTCGATCGACACAGTTGGGGTGTGTCGATCGACACGGATTTTCGATTACCGTCAGAATGACGTATTGATTGGTCATGTGTCGATCGACACAAGTGGGTGTGTCGATCGACAGAGTGTCGGCTGGTCTGGCTATTTAAATCGAAAATCATATTTCTGGGCAGAGGAAAATGGTTTTTTAAGAGAGAAAGTGAGAGGATTGAGAGGAGAGGTTGTTGTTGTTGTTTCCTTCGTGTTTCTCAATCTTATTAGGCTTGTGGGAGTGTTTGTGAGGTTGTGGAAGCGTGGGAGGACCGTACGGTGAAGGATCTCGGATTTGTTCTTCGTGTTCTTCGTGTTCTTCGTCGGATTCTTAGCCTTTTCTATCCGAATTCGAGGTGAGTGCGTGACCATAGGCTTATCTGGGTAAAGAAATTGATAGGATGCGATTGTGTGTTGTTTGGATCGATTTTTGTATGGATTTTTGTGGATTTTTGTGCAGAAAATCGGTTTGATGAGTTTCTGGGTTGGTTGTGTCAATCGACACGGGGAGGTGTGTCGATCGACACGGTTTTGATAGTGTCGGCAGGTTGTGTCGATCGACACAGGGTGGTGTGTCGATCGACACAGGGTGGTGTGTCGATCGACACGGGTTTGATGTGTGTCGATCGACACAAGGAGGTGTGTCGATCGACACGGGTTTTCAATTGCCGTCAGTTCGACATATTGAACGTGTTGTTCTCGTTTGGTTGTTGTGTGATGCATTATTGTTTGTTCATCCTGGTATTGTATCTTTTGCTTATGCCTGTGTGTATAGCCTGTAGATGGGATGACCGTCTCACTGGGTATTTATGATAATACTCACGCATCTCTTATAACCATGTGATGCAGGTAAAGACAGTCAGTGATCGTGGAATCATGGCCGGGACGAGGGGAATGATCTAGTGTCTCGTTTTCGTGTAATAAGTTAGAATTGCTAGGGTGTTAGCAATTTCAGAACTATGTGAATTACCGAATTGGACTAGAATTAATAAGTATGAGCTTGTTAAACGATAAATTGTATTTGATTGTTTGAATCATTGTTTCCGCGCTGTTTGTTTATTGGACCGTTGAGGATCATTATTTATGATAATAGTGATCCGGGTTGAAATTTTTTTATTTGACGGGTTGGGTCACCACACCAGCAACTTAGCGAATTCTAGACAATAACTTAATTACACAACCGAGACTCTAGATCATATCCTCTTCACAGCCTTGATTCCACGATCACACCTTTTTTTTTATCTGCATCACATTGATAAAAGAGATGCGTAAGTATTATCACAAATACTCAGTGAGATGGTCATTCCATCGACTTGGCTATACACACAGGCATAAGAAAATATCACAATACCAAGCTATCAAACAACAATGCATAACACAATAATCAACACGAGAATCACACATCAGTCCAAACATCATTCAAACGCATTCTGATATTCACTTTACCCAGATAAGCCATGGTCACGCACTCACCTTAGCTATCACGACCAAAAACTGAATCTGAGAAAAATAGCGATTGAAAATAGCGTTTCGGGCGGTTTCAGCTAAAATGCTATTCCAGGCGGTCAGCAATAACGTTCTAGCGACTGTCGTCTGCAGAAATCGCGTTTCAAAACTCAGATCGGAACTCTGAAACCCGATCTGGACTCCTTGCAGCTTCAGCTTTCTAACGACATCGGAAACGTTCTCTGATTCCTAGTTGGATTGGATATCAGAAAAATGCTCCAGAAACTACGAACCGAGATCTATCCAACGTTATGAAAATCGTTGTCTAGGTCGTTACGGTTCACTCCGAAAATGCCCCGCAACGTCATTGCTCGCAACACCTTCCCTTTTCTCTCCTTTGCTCTGATTTTCCGGTCACCGGAGCACACGACTGAAACCTCTGGTGGTTGTAGCGGCTGGTTCACGTCGGAAAATGGGCAGAGCTTCGTTAGAATGAGAATCTCCGCCTCCCTCTCTCTATGACATCTCCTTTAAATAGAAGAAGAGAGCCAAGGGTTAGAGTTTTTTGGGAGGAATGTGGGCCACACGAAATGGACCCTAGAATTGTGGGTTTATTGGGATTGGGCCAAAACCAAACCTCAACCCATTCATTTAACAAAGCAAATAAACCAAACTTCTAATTTTTGGTTTACGGACGTTACAATATGGAGAAAGCAAAAAAGTGTTGTGAAATATTATAATCTTTGAAGATTTTGGTATGTAAACCTAAGTCTATTCAAACTCAAAAGATTTTTAGACTATATTATAATATTCTATTGAGGAAAGGTAATTGATTTGTTATCTTCTTTTATTTTTCTTAAATCAAAATATCTAGTTGATAAATACAAATATGTAAATTTTATTTAAAATAAAATTATCTGACACGTGGCAAAATCTAATTAGAATATTGATTTAACACGTGTCAAAATCCTATCGACTAATTAACACGTATCATGATCATGTTAATTACAACATTTGCGCATCAAACTTTATATAATAAGATTGCATATATTTTTGCATAATTTTACAAACATTAATATTAAATAATAGTTTGGGAAATTTAGTCTCAATATTACCTAATAGGCATCTAATTCATTATCTAACATCTAATAAATCAAATATAGTAACTAACAATTAAATGACTTGATTTTTCGTTTTTACCGTTAATGAAAAACATTAAAACAAAAACCATAATCTCTTTTTTCTCCTC
Source organism: Arabis hirsuta (assembly GCA_964056655.1). Taxonomy (NCBI): domain Eukaryota; kingdom Viridiplantae; phylum Streptophyta; class Magnoliopsida; order Brassicales; family Brassicaceae; genus Arabis; species Arabis hirsuta. The sequence goes on along the minus strand of OZ053302.1, from coordinate 18,261,273 downwards.
TTATTCTTTTCTCATCGTCTTTTTTCCTCTTCTTCTTCTTTTATCGCCTCTTCTTCCTCTCCGTCTTCCATTGTTTCTTCTTCTTTTATGTCTTCTTATCACGAACACTATAATTGATCTCATATCTCTCTGGTGATCCAGAAAATTAATATTTTAATCACTTTGTCTTATTTCGCTACAATGTATTGAAAACTTCCAAAAATAGATTAAGATTGTGTTTCTTCTCCTCTCTTAAACTACCCATTGTCGTCCCACTCCTGGTCAAACGGAGCCGCCGCTGAAGATCGATATAGTTAACTATGTTTGAAAATCAGTTAACTATTTTTCTGATAATAGTGAATTATGTATGTTATTTTTTTTCATTATATAGACTATAATACGTAACTATGTTTCTGGGGATAGTTAAGTTCTTAACGTAGTTAACTATGTTTGTTTATATAGTCAACTATGTCTTAAAATCAGTAAAGTAAATAATTATGCTATAAAAATAGTTAATTCTATTTTTAAATTGATAACTAAAAATAGTTAACTATATTTGTGAAAATAGTTAACTATGTTTTTAGATAGTTACAAATAAAATGATGTAGTTAACTACTCCCTCCGTTTCAAAATAGTTGTCATTCTAGCCTTAATTTTTTGTTTTATATTGCTTGTCATTCTGCAATTTCAATTCACATTTATAACTAATATTTCTATTTTTATCCTACTTTTAAGTTTATTAATTACTCAAATCAAATAAAACATTGTATTAATTTCCATTTTTATCCCCTATTTTTAAGTTTATTAATTATGTTTTTAAATTGATAACTAAAAATAGTTAACTAATTTTTGAAAATAGTTGACTATGTTTTTAGATAGCTACAAATAAATGATGTAGTTAACTACTCCCTCCGTTTCAAAATATTTGTCATTCTAGCCTTAATTTTTTGTTTCATATTACTTATCATTCTGCAATTTCAATGCACATTTATAACAAATATTTCCATTTTTATCCCTGTTTTTAAGTTTATTAATTACTCAAATCAAATAAAATATTGTATTAATTAGGGATAAAACAGATTTTTAATATATTTTCTTAATTTGTGTGAAAAGTTCCAGAATGACAATTATTTTGAAACGGAGGGAGTATGTTCTAGATGTTTCATAAATAGTTAACTATGTTATTAATAGTTAAATGTTACAACATTGTTTTTTTTTGTCATCCTCTAACTCTTTTTTTTTATCTAGATATCAAACCGCAAGAGCAAATTTTCAGAGATTAAATTAAGAGAATGTAACGCCCGTGAACCAAAAAGGGAATTTTTTTGGGCATGTGTGTCGATCCACGGGGTAAAATCAGACCGACGGTTTCGGTTTCTGATTTACCGGTTTGGGGAGCGGTTTAGAGGACACCCTAGGGTTGTATAAAAAGGCTGCAACAGACGCGTGTTGGTCTCATTTTTGGCCGAAAATCAGAAAAAAGAGGAGGATTCGAGAGAGAATCAAGAGAGGTTGTGAGTTGTGTGTGATTGAGAGTGAAAGACAGCTTCTGTTCGAGTGTTTGAGAGGGAAAACGGCTGGGCAATTCGAGGAGGATTGGGGTGAAACTTTGAGGGTAAGTTCTCCGATCTCTGGTCTCGATATGGGCGAAATCCGTTCGTCATTTCGTTGAATATTCGTTGAGTTATGGCTGTTTGAACTCGATAGGGTTGTGCAGACTTGTTGCTGCGATCAATCGGCTTCGGGAAGGCTTTCTGATCGAACCAGAACGGCTTAGGAGACGATCAGCCTATTTGTAGAAAGCTCTCTCTGTCTAGTTGCTAAATCAGGTTTCTGATACTGATTCTGAGGTATTATCCGTTCTCGGTGTGCTTTCAAAGTCAGTGTGTCGTTCCTGTCTTCTGAAATCCTAATTCGGTTTAGGTGATTGTTGGAGGAGACGAAAGGCTAGGTTTTAGGGTTGGATTGGGGTGAAACTTTGTGGGTAATTTCTCCAATACTTTTTCTTGATGTGGGTGAAAACCGTTCGTCAATAGATTGAGTATTTAGGGAGTTATGATCGTTTTAACTGGGTAGGTTTCTGTAGTTTTCTGCTGCGATCAGTCCACTTAGAAGGAGGATTCCCGTCGAACCAGAAAGATTCTGGAGACAATCCGCATACCGACGTGTAGCTTGTTCTGTCTAGTTTTCAGAACCGTTTTCTGATTCGGATTTGGATAATCCGTTCGTCGTGTGCGGGGCATTCTTGTAGGCGTTGTATTCTTCATCTTTTCAATCCTTTCGAGGTGAGTGCGTGACCGTAGGTTTATCTGGGTAAAGGGATTGATCCCAATGCATTGTTTGATGATTTGATGGTTGATTCTCGTGTTATGGATGTTATGTGTTGTTTGGTGTTGTGGTTTGTCTCTTATGTCGGTGTGTATAACCTGTAGACGGGATGACCGTCTCACTGAGTATTGTGATAATACTCACGCAACTCTTTTTGCCATGTGTTGCAGGTAAAGAGAAAATGTGATCGTGGAATCATGGCTAGGAAGGAGAGATGATCTAGGGTCTCGTATGGCTGTGTGCTGTTGTAGAATTGCTAAGTTGCTAGTGAATTCTGAGTTGTAGTTAATTGGTTTATTGGTTATTGGTTATTGTTTGAATTGTTGAATTGAACCGGCTAGATTTAATAAGTATGGGATCACTGAATTGATTGAGTTGGTTTAATTGTTTTCCATTTTTCGCACGTTGTATTGATCCAATTGAGGATTATTATCTGTGATGATAATAATCTGAAGGAAAATTTTAAATTTTTGGGTCGGGTCGTTTCAGAGAAGATTTTGATGATTTGTTTTATATATATATTTATGTTAATTATAGGTGTAAGGATAATTTCATCATATTTTTAATTCTCTCTGCTAGTTACTTAAATATATTTTTGGATATGTTATTTTTTTAATGAGATAAATAAGTTTTACCCAAAATAAAACAACCTAGGCTGCAAGTGTACAACCAATCGATCATAGTACTTAGGGATCGAATCTACAGAGATTTAGAGCACACCGAAATAATGTAAATCAAGGAATTACGCTAAGTTAAACAGGATTTTGTGGTTTCAGATAATCGAGCAAAGAAATTTAGTTGTAAACAATAAGAGAAAAACGTTGGGTTTTTACGAATTCTCAGGAATTCATAGTTCAAATTATTCAACACATAGCTAGGGGCAATCGATTCAATTCTACTTATTTCTAGAACGTGAACACATAATAAGCTAAGCATACTCTCGCAGCAATAACTCCTAATTCGAATTCATCCTCTCCACATACTCTCGCAGCGATGAGGACTTATTCTAATGCAATTGTAAACAAGTTCAATTGTTCATCTAACTCAGTAAGTTAACTTTCGCAACCTAGAGAATCAAACTCATCAAATACCATGTTCTTGACAAAGCAATGGAACGGTTAGCACAATATACTTCGTCTAAGATCAGTTTCAAGGTGATCAGTCCCTAAAGCATGCAATAAGAACGGATCTAGATGAATGAATACTCTTAACCTATCAAAAGCGTCATCCTAGTTACAAAACCTATATACTGAACCATGAAATCTCCTCGAATTTACTCCCCTAGAACCCAACAACGGAACTACTTACATGACAGAGTAAACTATAGCAAAAGCAATAGATGAACTCATAATCATTAAGAACCGTAGTAAAAGATTCGAGAAAACTTCTCTATGGGTTACAAAGAGCTGAGATCCTTCTCCGTTAATCAAAACAAACAATAGAAACAATGAAAGAGATGAATGTTGTCAGAATTTTGTGAAGAACTTTGAGCTTTGGAAGTGGTGATGAGCGTGATTCATGATGGTGATCCCCTTCTCTCATAGCTTCTACTCTCTTTATATAGAGAACAAGTCGTATATAGGGTGAAATTCTTGAGGATTTGGAGATAAAGTCGTTAAAGGAAAATTCTCAATTTCTTCGGATGAGGTGTTCGGTCGATCACCGTGTTAAATCGTCTCTGCGTCAAGACCAAGGGATCTATGTCCGATCGATCACTCCTTGTGTACGGTCGATCAGATCACATGTGAATATTCTTGAACCGCCTTTAACTCAATCCTTATTCGAATAGATTTTAGTAGATCAATGATATCTCAAGATCTAACCATCGGATTGTAGAGATCAAATATTCATTTTGAAGCTGAGCCTCCTCTACCTCGTGATAAAATATGAGCTTGATCTAACAGTGAAAACTTCTTCATTTGGAGCGAAATATTTAACGGTCAGGATCTGTCTTTTTTTTAAAAGGCTTGATTTCCCTCATTTTAAGTCCAAAATTCTCTAATTTCCTGTATTGACTTCAAAACCCACGAAAACATAGAAAGCTCAAAACTTATTCATTTCTTTATTAAAAACCTATTAAAAATAAAGGAAACGGGTAAAATATCGTATATATCACTTTCCTAATTAAAGCTCTCAAATGTAATATTTAGTAATTAACCCAATATTTTTCAACATTATTAAAAATATATCAAATATATGTGTAAGAAAGGAAACAAAGATTATTAATAATGTTGGAAAAACTTATCATCTTTTTGGACCACAACAAGCCAATCCATTAATATATATATAAGCCTTTATATCTACATACACTAAATACAATGTTATAAGAAATAAGATTAAATGATATTTTTCAACATTATTAAAAATACATCAAATATATGTGTAAGAAAGGAAACAAAGATTACTAATGTTGGAAACACAATTTATCATCTTTTTGGACCACAAAATTGAGAGAAATTTTTGAGAAATGCCATTATTCAAAAATGTCATCATTTTGAAATCTTTTCAAAAATACCACAAATAATATCTCATTTACTCAAAATATCATTTATGTTTGGATTTAACTATTTTATGTTAGGGTTTAGTTTTTGGTGTTTAAGGTTTGTTAGTGTCAAAAACTTTTTTAAAAGTTATGAATTTTAGGGTTTAAGGCTTAAAAAATCCTTAATTTGTGGTATTTTAAAAAATGGACAACTCAAAGTGACATTTTCGCAAAATTGTATTTCAAATTAAAAGTGACATTTTTGAAATTCTCCTTAAAATTAACTCATGGAGTATTTGTGAATGTATCAAACTTTAATTATTATTGCAGATATTTCTGCATAATTTCTTACGATAATTAGGTAATTAGATTGCTTAGATATACATAGTTGGCGTGGCTCGAGTAGGTCAATTATTCACCGGTGTTCATCCATTATCCCATGTGATATCCCTGATGTCGAGCGGTTTTCTTCATTGGTTTAATTCGTTGTTTAATTTGATGCGCTTGTTTTAAGTTGCTTTAGATTTTAAATTATAAAAGCCTAAAAATCCATAGGGTTGATGCTTAGGAATCTTAGTATAACCATTAGTATACTTGGAATTTATCCGCTTAATATATTCCCGCGGATGTTGTGTACGCTCGGTTTTTAGGGCACTGTAAAGGTGCATTTGCACTAGGCCCAACTGATTTTTGCAATTTTTCATTGAGTTTTTTATAGTCATTTTTTGAGAAATAAAGCCTTTTCGTAATATCCATTAGATTTTTGAGTATTTTTTCCAATGTTTGCACTGGGTCCACTTTGAGTTTGGGATGCGCCTGCTTTCAGCTACAACTAGAGTAAATATGATACAATTGTTGCAAAAATCAAAAGATTGCACTATCAACATAGTGGTGCACTATCAATATAGTGTACATAATTAATTGAAGACCTAATTTGCCACTATGTATGCTTAATGCCTATATAAGGAGATGTGTTTGTTGATCACTGACACACAATTCATAACTTCAATAATAAGAAGAAATAGCAAATCATTCATTCTCTCTCAATCTTCATTTCATCAATATCCCGTTCTTTACCGGGTATAATATTTTTGTTCTTATTAATATTTATCGAAACGAAAAATTATATCATTCTTTTTATAACACGTTATCAGCACGATCACTCTAAAAAGCTCAATTTTCATATGCATACTTATTGTACCATATGGTGTGCGGACTACCGCCTCCATAATAATTTTATGTGGTTGCTTTATGCACCATAATTTATTTACTGCTTTATTTATGGTCGATTGAACCGCATGATATTTTATTGATTTCTATGTGGTTGTTTTACACACCATAATTTATTTATTTACTGTTTTAATTATTTATGGTCGGTTTAACCGCCTGAAATTTTATCTGTTGTTTTAATTATTTATTTAATATTCTCCCGTGGATGGCTTTGTCACCATAACCTTATTATTAATTCTCTGTTTAATTTTATGTCTAGTATATATAATATTCACCCAGTTTTTTCTAAAATTAATATTTGAACTGGTAAATTTATCTGATTGATTATCAAATATTTTCAGATTAATTTTTTGTTCTCATCCGATTTTACAACGGTCACAAAGAAAAATTTTCAAAATATTTTTCAAAATTTTTACTTTAAAAAATGGCTAGTTAATGGTTATGAACAGTATTTTTCAATCTATAAATACACTTATTTTTCATTCATTCATTTCACTCAAACATTTTATCTTCTTCCAATCTCTTCTACAAGAATTTATTTTGTTCTCATTTTTAAGAAAAATGTTTCGCTTGTTTTTTATTTTTATTATCGGTGTATTTCTTACCGTGATTTATGGTCTCTTCGCTGGAGAATTTACTCGCGAAGAGTTTATCATAAATATCGGTTTACTCATTTATGCTTTAATATTGTTTGTAATTGCGATTATGATTAATGTATACGGTTTCTAAAATTATGTTATATTTCTAATAATAATATTTTTGATTTTGTTTTTGTTTTTAGAAATATTATTATCATAAATATCGGTTTACTCGTTTATGCTTTAATGTTCTTTGTAATTGCAATTATGATTAATGTATACGATTTCTAAAATTATATTATATTTCTAATAATAATGTTTTTAATTTTGTTTTTAGAAATCAAATGGCCACCGTTGAGAAGCTTAAGTTTCCAGCTCTCAAAATTACTGGAGCTAATTATATAGCATGGACAACCGATGCGGAACTCTATATGGAATCGGAAAATTTATCTGATACCATCATTGAGGGAAATGATTTATCCGCCCAAGCTAAGGCAAAGGCAATAATATTTCTACGGAAACATTTGGATGAAAATGTGACGCATGACTATGCGCACATCAGAGACCCAACAGAGCTCTGGAAAGCTCTGAAAGAGAGGTTCGATAATCAGAAGGAGATAAATCTCCCTCATACGATGGAAGAGTGGAAAAACCTGAGATTTCAGGATTTTAAGAAAGTGGAGGAGTATAACTCCGCTATGTTGAGGATTGTATCACAATTAAAATTTTGTGGTAAACCTGTCACCGAAGCAGAAATGCTCGAAAAGACATACCTCACATTCCACAAAGAACATAGTGTCCTACAAGCAATGTATAGAAATTGCGGATACACAAGGTTCTCTGAGTTGATTGTAACACTCATCATCGCTGAGAAAAACAATGATCTTCTCATAAAGAATCACAACTCTCGCCCTACGGGAGCCAGAGCATTTCCTGAGGTGAATGCAACGGATTTTCAGAATCCGAAAGAGACAAGTCAAACCTATCGGGGTCGTGGCTACAGATTCAAACGCGGACGTGGAAGAAATTTCAGTTCACGTGGGAGGAATTCTTTCCAATGGGTTCGTTCTCAACAAACCCCCAAAGGAAAAGATATTCAAGAGACCACCGCACAGAAGCGTGATAGCATCTGTTACAGATGCGGAAGCAAAGGACATTGGTCCAATGTGTGTCGAACTCCCGAACATCTCTGCAAGTTATACAAAGAGTCCACCAAAGGCAAAAGGAAAGAAGTGAACCTCACGGAACACTTTGAGGGTACATCGTACCTTGATTCTCTCGACTTTGCAAATGACTTTGATGAGACCGCTATAGCGGATAACTAAAATGCTTGTAATAATGAGACTACTGAAAGATCTCCGGTTATACCATTATGTATTTCTGTTTTCAACGAATAATTTTTTTTTAATATTGTAATGCATGATTATTAAGCGTATTTTCTAATAAATAAAATTTACTTTCTATCATCTAATTTTTGTCAATTTCAGCGGAAATGGATGAATCGATACCCAAAGAAATGGTTCGAGAAATTTGTATACCAGATAGTGGAACAACACACGCTATTCTGAAGGACAAGAGATACTTCTCTAATTTAAAACCGACAAACATTATTGTCAATACAATATCAGGTCATACAGACTTAATTAAGGGAAGTGGAAGTGCAAATTTTATATTGCCTAATGGAACCAAGTTTTCCATAAATAATGCCTTATATTCTCCGAATTCTAAAAGAAATTTGTTGAGTTTCAAAGACATATACCTTCAAGGATATGATACTCAGTCTGTGACTGAGAATGGAAAAAAGTATATGTATGTAACTTCCGATAAATCCGGAAAAAGGCTTATACTGGAAAAATTTCCAAAACTTCCTTCAGGATTGCATTATACTCATATAAGTGCAATCGAATCACATCTAGTGGTTAAAAGAAATCCAGAAGATTTCACATTATGGCATGATCGCCTCGGTCACCCGGGCACCACAATGATGCGTAATATTATGGAGAACTCACATGGTCATTCACTGATAATCCAAAAGATATATCAGGGGAATAAAATGACATGTGTTGCGTGTTCTCTTGGAAAATTGATCATAAGGCCATCGCCAGCCAAAATTGATAAGGAATCACCAAAGTTCCTTGAAAGAATTCAAGGCGATATTTGTGGACCAATACACCCATCATGTGGACCATTCCACTATTTTATGCTGTTAATTGATGCATCTAGCAGATGGTCACACGTTTGTCTATTATCATCTCGAAATATGGCATTTGCGAGATTTCTAACTCAGATAATCAAACTGAGGGCTCAATTCTCTGATTATCCTATTAAGAAAGTTAGACTAGACAACGCTGATGAATTCACATCCCAAGCATTTAATGATTATTGTATGGTAACGGGGATTGATGTTGAACATCCTGTAGCTCATGTTCATACACAAAATGGTTTGGCGGAATCATTAATTAAACGTCTGCAATTAATTGCAAGACCGTTGATCATGAGATCAAAACTCCCACCTTCTGTATGGGGACATGCCATTTTGCATGCAGAAGCACTTATTCGGATAAGACCAAGTGCATATCATAAATATTCTCCATTACAATTAGCTTTTGGTCGAGAACCAAATATATCCCATCTAAGAATCTTTGGTTGTGCGGTATATGTGCCTATAGCACCACCACAACGTACAAAGATGGGACCACAAAGAAGAATGGGAATATATGTTGGTTGTGATTCCCCATCAATCATACGATACCTAGAACCACAGACTGGTGATGTCTTTACGGCACGATTTGCCGATTGTCATTTTGATGAAAAAGTATTCCCGGTTCTAGGGGGAGAAAATAACAAAGTAGGAAAGGATATAGAATGGCGTGTGCCATCTTTGCTACACCTTGATCCTCCTACAAGACAGTCAGAACTAGAAGTTCGACGAATTATGCATTTGCAAAGTATCGCAAACCAGCTACCTGATGCATTTGCAGATACTAAAACGGTAACGAAATCACATATACCGGCTGCAAATGCTCCTGCTCGAATTGAGATACCAAATGAACATGAAAGAGCAGATAATACACGTGAGTCTAGAACCCGCTTGAAGCGTGGTAGACCCGTTGGTTCTAAGGATAAAAATCCTAGAAAACGAAGAGAAGCTGATAAGCATAATGATCCCAAAATTACTGAAAGTATTTTGGATGAAACGAATCATGAGTCTAACGACAATACAGAGCTTCATGAAGGAAATCATGAGATCTCTATAAACTACATTCATAATGGAAAGATATGGAATCGTACTGAAATGAATGTAGTCGATGACGTTTTCTCATACCTTGTGGCAAAGGAAATAAATGAGGAAAACGATGATCCAGAACCAATGTCTGTATATGAATGTCAAAACAGACAAGATTGGATGAAATGGAAAGATGCTATACAAGTTGAACTTGATTCGCTTAATAAACGAAATGTATTCGGACCTATTACACTCACACCCAAAGATGTGAGACCGGTTGGATACAAATGGGTCTTCATTCGAAAACGAAATGAGAAAAATGAAATTATGAGATATAAAGCTCGCCTTGTGGCTCAAGGATTTTCTCAAAGACCTGGGATCGATTATGAGGAAACATATTCCCCCGTTATGGATGCAATCACGTTTAGATTCTTAATGAGTCTAGCGGCTAATGAAAATCTAGAGATGCGTCTCATGGATGTTGTTACAGCATATTTATATGGATCATTAGATACTGATATCTATATGAGAATTCCAGATGGGTTTAAAATGCCAGAAGCATTAAGTTCCAAACCTAAAGAGTTATGTGCAATAAAATTGCAAAGATCATTATATGGGTTAAAACAATCTGGACGCATGTGGTACAACCGTCTCAGTGAGCATCTAACAAAAGAAGGATATGTAAATGATCCTTTATGCCCATGTGTTTTCATCAAGAAAACAACATCCGGATTTGTGATTATCGCGGTGTATGTTGATGATCTAAACATAATAGGAACTCAAGGAGAAATACAAAAGGCCTCAAATTATTTAAAAGGAGAATTTGAGATGAAAGATCTCGGACAGACGAAGTACTGTCTTGGCCTACAAATTGAGCATTCTCAAGAGGGTATATTTGTGCATCAGTCCACATATACCAAAAGAGTACTAAAACGATTCAACATGGATAAGGCAAATCCATTGAGTACTTGACATATCATGGTTTTTACTGGTTTTCAACCATGATATCCGTTGTTTTATCGAGTATTTTTGGTGTTTCTAGAGTATTTTCGAGTCTTTGCAGGCATTTGTACGTGTTAAGTGGATTTTGAGCTAAATGGAGCATTATGGAGTCAAAGCAATCGAAGTGGAACAAAGAAGTCGTGAAGAGGAACGAAGATCGTGGTTTCAAGACTTGTGTCGCGCGACACAGTCATTTGTGTCGCGCGACACACCCGGCGACCGAATATTCGTTTGCGAAGGAAGCCCAGAAGTTCTCATTAAGCCCAAAGAAGCCCAATTCGTGTTTTATGCTTATAAATAGTTTTTTTTAGAAAGTTTTTAAGAGAGTTTTTTTTGACAGAGATTTGGAGAGAGACTGAGAGAGAGAGATTTTGTTACAGAGTTTAGAAGGAGACAAGTTTTGCTTCAGACCTTTGAGATTTCTTCGAACCCTCTGTATCTCTTCCCTTAATCTTTTATGCAATTTTATTCAGTTATGATGTGTGTTTCATTCACCATGTCTGAGTAGTTTGCTTGTTAGGTTTAGGGTTGTTCAAGGGATTATGAGGAATTGCTAAACTTGTTAGAACTGCTAGGGATTATCACTTGGTTCTTCATCTAAGTTGTTTTTAATGCTAGTTCTAGCTTGATCACCTAGAATTTAGATCTTAGGTTAATTATTAGATGCGGAAGTATTGATAATTACCTGAACTACTTTAGATGAGCAAATTGTCTATCTCTCAAAGGAATTTGGTTTAGAGAATTTGTGAACAATTGAATCCGAATTTAATGCTGGTTTAACTTAGAGAATTTACAAAGGAATTTGGAATTTAATAAGTTAGACTTAGATAGTTTTCACAACGGAAGTTGGTTAGCTTTATCATTGATTTCATGTTCTAGAACGGTTCTAATTATTTCCCTAGTATTCTAGCTTTTCTGCAATTCCGATTATCCTGCGAATCACCTGAAAATCTAACTTTTTATCTCTTGAATTTAATCTCATCAAAACCGCTTTGCTTATCTCTGTTTTCGTTAGTCACTTATTTTAATTTACTTAGCATTATTTGAACTTGAAATTAGTAGTGCAACTTTAAGTCTCTTGGGATACGATAACCCTTTATACTATAACTGCGATTCTGTGCACTTGCAGGGATTGTTTCTAGGGTAAAACTTTAGAGCTATCAAGTTTTTGGCGCCGTTGCCGGGGACTTAATTGTTGCCTATATATTTTCATCATTAGAATTTTGTCTAGGTTTTTATTTTTTTCGTTTTATTTACTAACTTTCACTTGTTCTTTCTCTTGTTTGATTCAGGTGCATGCCTAATCGCAAAACCAGAAATAACAAGGAACAGAAACTAGTGGAACTTAATCCAGAGGTCACAAAGCTAGAACGCCAACTCAGAGCAGCGAAGAAACCAGTCACCATGGTCAACACAGTAGTGCTTATTCAGAATGCGGAGGGATTGTTCTTTGACAGAGAAGGGAACCGACGCAATGAGCATGGTCAGCGACTGGACGCCGCTGGGAACATCATTGTTGAACAACCTGAGCCGCAAGGAGGCAAGCTAGCTGAGCGCATTCTAGGCGCTAATGTGGACAGGACACTAGCTGACTTCAACAGGCCTGATAAGTACTACGCCAACAGGTCCGCAATCAGACCTCCCAGCTTTGAGAGGAATGATTTCCAGATTTCTCCACAGTACTACACTCTCATTGGACAGCACCAGTTCCATGGACTCTCCAATGAACACCCTATGGATCACATTGAGATGGTGGAGGATCTAGTTGGTGGCATCAAGGCTAATGGAGTTAGCAATGACTTCCTGTTCTGCAAGCTCTTCCCATACTCTCTTGCAGGGGAAGCATCTAGGTGGTTAAAGCAACTGCCTCCAGGATCGTTGACTACATGGGAAGCAACGAAGAATGCCTTCTTGAACCATTTTTATGATGATGCAAGATCCGAGGAGTTGAGAACCAGGATCCCTACTTTTTCTCAAGGGCCTTCAGAGTCATTCAAGGAGGCTTGGATCCGTTTTCAGTACTACCAGAGGGATTGCCCACACCACGGATTCAGTGATGCTCAGTTGCTTAGCACGTTCTTCAGAGGAGTCGATTGGAAGTATCAGATGGCTCTAAATTCTGCAAGCAACGGGAACTTCATGACTAGAAGTCCGCAGGATGCACTGGTTCTCATAAAAAACTTAGCTTCAAGCAACACTGCTGGGGCATCAGACTACGACAGGCAGAGGCAGGTTGGGAGTCTAGAGAGCAGTCAGCTTGCAGAGGTGCAAGCTAAGTTGGACCTCTTGTTGGGGAAGAACAACAAGAGAGCTGTCCACTTTGCTGCAGAAGTTGAGGCCATTGAGGATGATGGAGCTGAAGATGTCAACTACATCGGAGGAGGTTATCCAGGACAGAAGCATCAATATGGGCAGAACAACCGGAGCTTCACCAACTCGTTCCAAAAGCCAGCTCAGAACAGTTCTTTCACCAGGGCTTATGGAAACTCATCTTACCAATCACCACCACCTAAATCTCCGGAATCAAGCAAGGTTGAATCTATGTTGGAGATACTTCTTGAAGGTCAAAAGAAGATGACGGTGGACTTCAATGCTAAGATAGATGCGGTGTACTCGGATTTGAATGGAAAGTATGAACAACTCAGCGCTCATATAAAGAAATTGGACACCCAAGTTGCTCAGACTGCCGAGTCGGTGAAGAGACAAGAAGGTTTTCTTCCTGGCAAAACTGACACAAATCCAAAGCATTTTGTCAATACGATCTCGTTGGGGGTTGAAGAAGAGGTGTTTCAAGCTTTGGAAAATGACCTAGATGAGGAAGAAGTCGTGGAGCTCGAAGAAAACTTGAAGATGGAGTCTGCAGAGTCTGTGTCGCACGACACATATGGAATGTGTCGCGCGACACACGGCCAGAATCGCGATGTGGGTTTAGACGAGAAACATGTGTCACTCGACACATCTAGAGTGTGTCGCTCGACACAAAAGTATGCAATCGGTGATTTTTCGAACAAGCTCGACACAAGCTCGACACAAGACTCGACACAGGTGTGTCGCTCGAAACAGAAGATTTGTGTCGCGCGACACAAAGCCCAAAAACCCCCTACTTCTTCGAAGCCTTCGGCTAATGCAGAGGAAATGGTCTACAAGCCTAGAGTTCCATATCCGTCGGTTATTCGAGTCAAGGCACCAGAGGAGAAAGGGAGACAAGCTCAACCATCGCTGAGGAAGCTGTCTAAACTAGCAAATCCAGGGAGGTTTGTTATTCCATGTTTAATTAACGGTGTAGAACTAAAGGACTCTCTCTGTGATAGGTGCTAATGTGAATGTCATGTCTATGGCTGTGGCAAAGAACCTGGGGATTTTGGATTTGCAACCTCCAAGGGCATCTATCGAGCTTGCTGACTCTTCTTCAACGATTTCAAAAGGCTTCGTACCTGATCTAGCACTTCAAGTGGGAGATTGTCTTGTCCCTGTGGATTTTTATGTGATGGAGATGAAGAAGGAGAGCGAAAAACCTTTGATTCTTGGGTCATCTATCCTTGCCACTGTGGGTGCGATTGTGGACTTCCCCAATGAGCGAATCTCCTTCTCCAAGATCAACAAGGATGTCTTCTACCCCGCAGTCCATGTCAAGGGGACTTCTTATATGAGTGTCACTAATGGAGGAAAGCCAAGCTTAGACTTTGGAGATGACAACAAGAAGATCCTGTGTGCTCCTCCTTCGACTCTTACCCATCCGCAATCTGATGGAGTTTTGACTGCCAGCAAGGTGCAGCGAAAAAGGACCTCAAAGCCTTTCTCCAAATTCAAGATCATCATTCCCTTAGAGTTAAGGGAGAAAGGAGAGGAGGTTATCCAAGAGATGCTGGAAAACACTATGAAACTCCTTCCTGGTGTTGTTCCTTGGAAGTCTGCAAAGGCGAACCATACAACGGATGAGGGAAACATAAGACCCCTCAAAGATCCACCTCAAGCCTAAATGGCATCCACAGTCAAGCTAGTGACTGAAAACAAGCGCTTAGTGGGAGGCAACCCACTGGTAAGTCTACTTGTTTTCGTTTATTTTTCCCTTGTTTTCTAATTTTTGGTTTTGTTTTTGGTTTTAAGTGTTTCAGTTATTCAAAAAAAAAAAAAAAAAAAAAAAAAAAAAAAGAGAGCCAAGGAATCAGTGGTGTGTCGCGCGACACACATTACTTGTGTCGAGCGACACACCCCTTCACAGGTAAGTTTCCTTCATTTTTCTTGGTGTTTTGATTTGTTTTCTTTTCTTCCCAAGCTCATGGTTTAATCACACTGGGGACAGTGTTGTTTAAGTCTGGGGGAGGTAGTTGCTAACTTGTTTTTCTTTGCTTTTGAAGAGTCAGTCTAAAAAACGTTTTATTGAGTCAAAACAGTTTGAAACGACCCTTTTCTTAGTTTAGTGGATTGTCCTTTTCAGCATGTGACCACTTTTCCAGGATCAATTTCAGAATCAGACTAATGAAAAATCCAAAGACCGACCAGTTAACTAGAGACGTCCGTTACTTCCACTATAATCCGCCAAGTCAGAGCTACTGCACGGATCTATTTGTGATTGATGTCCATATGGCTTGACTCCTCATTCATACCTGACAAGTGCAGCCCCTATTGAAAGTAATGGTACTCCTCTCCCTCTATCCCCTTAGAAAAAGAAAAAAATTTATTAATAATATGTTAGGATTGGGGTGAAATGATAGCTCTTGAGTATAAGATGAGGAATAAATTCCAGTGAGTCAGTACTCAAGAGGTGATCACCCAGAGCTCAAAAGCAGCAGTCTGAGTCCCTTAGAACGGATGTAGAAGACGAGCAATCTCACAACCCTGTCTCCTCACAAGGAACAACAGTAGTGAGTCACGACCCTGTCTCCTCACAAGGAACAACATTAGTGAAAAATGCACTGCTTTGAGTCTCAACAATCATAGAAAAAAAAAAAGAAGAAAGAAAAAGAAGGAATAGCAAACCAAATAAGTCTGTGGGGAGAGAAAGAGTATCAGGTGTTGTTAGGTTGATTTATTTGGTATCGTATGGGAAGAGTCTAGAAGGTCCTTGGCTTTGAGAACATTGAGACCAAGCAATGAAGACTAGCGGATTATGCTGGGAAGTTGTGGATGAATTTGGAAGGCTGCGAAGGTCTATGGAGAAGTACATGGTGGTCTGATTTTGGGTTGTTTTTGCATTATGTGGATCACTAGTCGGAAAGGTCGGTTCAGTTTCAAAGGGAAGGTAAGTTTCTATGTTTTCAAACCTCTTTCACTTTCTTAGTTTATGTTTTGCTTGAGGGCAAGCAAAGGCTAAGTCTGGGGGAGTTGACATATCATGGTTTTTACTGGTTTTCAACCATAATATCCGTTGTTTTATCGAGTATTTTTGGTGTTTCTAGAGTATTTTCGAGTCTTTGCAGGCATTTGTACGTGTTAAGTGGATTTTGAGCTAAATGGAGCATTATGGAGTCAAAGCAATCGAAGTGGAACAAAGAAGTCGTGAAGAGGAACGAAGATCGTGGTTTCAAGACTTGTGTCGCGCGACACAGTCATTTGTGTCGCGCGACACACCCGGCGACCGAATATTCGTTTGCGAAGGAAGCCCAGAAGTTCTCATTAAGCCCAAAGAAGCCCAATTCGTGTTTTATGCTTATAAATAGTTTTTTTTAGAAAGTTTTTAAGAGAGTTTTTTTTTACAGAGATTTGGAGAGAGACTGAGAGAGAGAGATTTTGTTACAGAGTTTAGAAGGAGACAAGTTTTGCTTCAGACCTTTGAGATTTCTTCGAACCCTCTGTATCTCTTCCCTTAATCTTTTATGCAATTTTATTCAGTTATGATGTGTGTTTCATTCACCATGTCTGAGTAGTTTGCTTGTTAGGTTTAGGGTTGTTCAAGGGATTATGAGGAATTGCTAAACTTGTTAGAACTGCTAGGGATTATCACTTGGTTCTTCATCTAAGTTGTTTTTAATGCTAGTTCTAGCTTGATCACCTAGAATTTAGATCTTAGGTTAATTATTAGATGCGGAAGTATTGATAATTACCTGAACTACTTTAGATGAGCAAATTGTCTATCTCTCAAAGGAATTTGGTTTAGAGAATTTGTGAACAATTGAATCCGAATTTAATGCTGGTTTAACTTAGAGAATTTACAAAGGAATTTGGAATTTAATAAGTTAGACTTAGATAGTTTTCACAACGGAAGTTGGTTAGCTTTATCATTGATTTCATGTTCTAGAACGGTTCTAATTATTTCCCTAGTATTCTAGCTTTTCTGCAATTCCGATTATCCTGCGAATCACATGAAAACCTAACTTTTTATCTCTTGAATTTAATCTCATCAAAACCGCTTTGCTTATCTCTGTTTTCGTTAGTCACTTATTTTAATTTACTTAGCATAATTTGAACTTGAAATTAGTAGTGCAACTTTAAGTCTCTTGGGATACGATAACCCTTTATACTATAACTGCGATTCTGTGCACTTGCAGGGATTGTTTCTAGGGTAAAACTTTAGAGCTATCAGTACTCCCATGGTCTTTAGATCACTCCAAGTCGAAAATGATCCATTTCGACCACATGAGGAGAATGAAGAGATACTTGGTCTTCAAGTACCATATCTTAGTGCCATTGGAGCCCTTATGTACCTAGCGAATTGTACAAGGCCCGATATATCATTTGCCGTTAATCTTTTGGCAAGATTCAGTTCGTCCCCTACGAAAAGACATTGGAATGGGATTAAACACATCTTCCGCTATCTCCAAGGGACTATTGACTTAGGTTTATTTTATCCTAAGAATTCAAACGGTCAAATGATTGGTTTTGCAGATGCAGGATATTTATCATATCCATATAAAGCCCGATCACAAACTGGATACATTTTCACGATCGGAGGCACTGCTATATCTTGGCGTTCTCAGAAACAGACACTTGTGGCAACTTCTTCAAACCATGCTGAAATCATTGCACTCCATGAGGCAAGTAGAGAATGTGTATGGTTGAGATCAATAAGCCAACACATCAAATCAAGCAGTGGGATACACGAAAATACGGAGCCAACCATTTTATATGAAGATAATGCTGCATGTGTCGCTCAAACAAAGGAAGGATATATCAAAAGTGATAGAACCAAACATATCCCTCCAAAGTTCTTTTCATACACTCAGGAACTTGAGAAGCCTAAAGTCATTGAAGTCAAGTATATTCGATCATGTGACAATACTGCTGATCTCTTCACAAAGTCGCTACCTACCACTACGTTCAGGAAACATGTCCATAACATTGGAATGCGTCATCAACGAGATTTACAAGATGACTTATGATCATTCGAGGGGGAGCATACGTGGTTGCACTCTTTTTATCCTTCTATGGTTTTTCCCAACGGGGTTTTCCTAGAAAGGTTTTTAACGAGGCAACAGAAGACACGACACAAGAGACATAGTGACATTGGTCTTCAAGGGGGAGTGTTGCAAAAATCAAAAGATTGCACTATCAACATAGTGGTGCACTATCAACATAGTGGTGCACTATCAATATAGTGGTGCACTATCAATATAGTGTACATAATTAATTGAAGACCTAATTTGCCACTATGTATGCTTAATGCCTATATAAGGAGATGTGTTTGTTGATCATTGACACACAATTCATAACTTCAATAATAAGAAGAAATAGCAAATCATTCATTCTCTCTCAATCTTCATTTCATCAATATCCCGTTCTTTACCGGGTATAATATTTTTGTTCTTATTAATATTTATCGAAACGAAAAATTATATCATTCTTTTTATAACAACAATTATGTTTTTGGCGCCCAATTAATTGAGTTACTTTTGACTTTTAGTTTAGAACTAGGTGTTACCCGCGCGCATGCACAGCCAAATAATTTATTAATATATTATCAACGAATTAAAACATAATATTTTTTTTACCCATTCATTTTTCAAATATACATAAATCAAATTATATAGGATAGTTTATACCATATATCTTTAATCGCACACATTTGTTAAAAATATATAGTTTAAATATATTGATCTATATTGATTGGAGACTAATTCTCAAAAAACATAGTTGTTTTATGTTTGTTAAAAATCTCCCCGCAAGTATTAAGATTGACATAATTAATAAGGTATACAATATTACGATTGAAGTTAATACAATAGCATTTTAGTATTATCCCCGCGTATGACACTCGAATTGGTTATTATTCTCCTTAAACATAAGTTAATACAATAGTCATTTTGGTATTATCCCCGCAACTATCTCTTTCTTCTATGCTTTATGTTTTGTGTTTGTCGTAGTTCTTTGATGGTCTTGATGGCCTTTGCTTCATGCTTTGTACACAATTTATCCCTTTGTGGAGAGTAATTTGGTTTATAAAATCATGGTTTGACCCAAACAAAAAAAATTTATGTATCATATAAATAAGTTTACATCTTCGTCACTCTAGACATTAGCCTCCTTTAGAATTTGGAATTGACGAAAATATCTTATACATACTCAAATCATCTTCAGCTGCATTAAAAATTATCCCTCAATCACTCTCTTTGCCATATCATCACATGGCATGAGCCCGGTTGAGTTTGTCTATCGAACTTGTAAATAGAAAACTCATGTAAGAGTTTGAACACAAAATCAAAATTAACGTGGATTAGAAGTGATGTTCTTGTGGAAAGTAACCTATAAATCAACAAATCGCATTGAATAATTTTTTTCAAATTCGTCATTTGAAATTACAAATTGTTAACTATCACTACGTTCTAAGTAGTGCTACAATCTTTTCATATGTATAAGATTTTCATATTATTTAAATATACATATTATTCATATGTATAATAGTTAAATAAGGATCTCTGAAGTTCTGAATTTATGTCCATTTAAGTGAAATGTTCTTTTAAACGGTATTCACGTTCTAACGTATAGCTAAATCCATCTTATCCTAAAAAGATTAATGTTTTTTGGTATCTTTGGAGTAACTTGAATCTCTTCTCTAATCACATCATCTTCTTCTCTTAAACTTACCAGAGTTTAATCACTTTTTCGGTTTCATTTATTTTTTGTTTTTGCAAACGTTTTAGAGTGCTTTAGAGTGCCTCAAAAAAAATCAAAAACATTCAAATAAAGGAGGTAGCTGAGAAGATACAACAAAATAAAACAATCAGTAGAATGCTCTATAATTAAAAATGTTTTAAAGTGTTCTAAATATAATTTACACAACCAACATATAAATCACACAAAATGGAAACAAAGAGCAACATAGACTAACCAAGAAGCAATATCACAGTCATTTTCAAGGAAAAAGGAAGAACAATACAATAATTGACCATCATCGCCAATGATTTGTAGTGTGACTTTAAAATCACTGATACATATTAATTACAAAAATATTTTAAAGTTACACATGTTCATTACTTATATTCTTATTTTTATCCACTAATCAAATACAACTCTTCTCCGGTTTACAAAAAACATCACGATCAAAAGAGTCTGTAAATATTGGATTTTTTTCTTTCTATTTTTTTTATTTCTTCTTCTTCTTCTTCTAGAATATTTTTAAATCTACACATGTTAGTTTCCCCTCAAATCTATCATTTTTGGAAAATAAAAGTTTTGAAATATTTATATGTATTAAAAAAAACTAAACATACATCTTTTTGTTGATTTTACATATGAATTGGATATGTTCTTAACTTTACCTCATTTACACGTTGAATAAATCATTACAATAGCCCATATTAATAAACATTAATCCCAAAAAAACATAAATACTCAAAGATTCTAGATAAACATATGAGTTTTTATTACATCACAATATAACCAACATACAAAAATCTCACAAAAATGTTTGCGTTTGTAAGAAGATTTACATCAAACAAACAAAATTGGTCCAAATTATTAACCACTCTCCTAATATCTCTTGTGGTCGAATAAATGGTTGAGCTGTCAAACAAAATTGATCCAAATTATTAACCACTCTCCTAAGATTTACATCTCCAAACATCCTTTAGGAACGCTAGAACTTCTTAAAATTTTCAATTTACACTCATTTAAGTCAAGTGTTATTTTCTACCGCATTCACATTCTAACATATAGAATGAGGCTGTGAATCTTCTTCAATTAAGCCCATTTCCCGAGGAGTCGTCACCATCACCACAAGAATGCATCTCCTCCATCGCTCCTCCGTCATGCAGATCATCTTCCTCCCTTGAAACAGCGATGCTCCTCTTCTCGGGTCACACGAAGTGCTCCTGGAGAACTGTTTCCTCGCCTCTCCACTGAAGCCCTTGTCGCCGGTGAGACCTCTCCTCTAAGTTTCTCTCAGTCTCTTCCTCGTATTCGTCCTTCATGGCTCATAGATCTGCACCGTTAGTTGTCTTTTCAACCCTCTCGCCAATAGTTGGTTTGGATATGACCGAGACTCCGCCTCATCTCCGAGTGTGGTACTTTCCGGCGCCACTGGTGTAACCTCCTGGTTCTGGAAATATGTGGTGGATGCGGAGAGGTTTAAGAGAATTGATTTGGCTACCTATATCACCAAAGTGCACTTATCTTTTCCGTCACAAATCCAGAGAGAACTCCAGAGTTAAGTGTGCTTGGGCTAGAGCAATTTAAGGATGGGTGACCTACTGGGAAGTCATTTCCAGTATCGTGTGAGTGAGGACAAAACACGGAGAAATATCACGTGGTGATTTGCAGGGTCAGTAAACAAGTCTTTCTAGCCTCCCGGACTAACGCACAGACCGTCGGAGAGGGATGGACCCACAAGCCGAGAGTGGGTGTGGGGTCCATTGGGAGATGAAGATTTCTCCAGAAGGGATGAGGATTTCCCTTGTATGTTAGGAGATGAGGATTTCTCCTGCATACCGATAGATCGACGGTGGTTGGGGTGTTACAACTGGACCTCTCAAAACCATTAGAGCCTCCAGACCTGCCCATTCCTCCGGATATGCCGCCTCACACTTGGTCAATGATAATCGATTATATCGATCTGTTCAAGGCCACCGATAATGGTGTGATGTTGATGTTGGGCTCAATTGAAGCCCTTTTGGGAAAGTTGTTTTCCAACCCGTCAAGGCCAATGGCCTTCGTCACTATTTTCGGACTGTTGTTTCTGTCACATCACCTAAGCAGTTTCAAGAGTTTTTTCAAAGTGTTCAAAATACCGAAGTCTTCGAACATTGTGTCTTCTTCAAGTTGTCGTCTTTGGTCACATAAAAATCTTATAAATCACTGAGCTATACAGTAGTTTGGCTTTTAACAATTAAAACATATAAACAAAAAATTTGATTTTCTAATATATAGTCGAATTGAAAAATAAATATGTATCATTACCTCTTATTAGTGTAATAAACTCTAGTACCGTTAAGAGCATAACCATAAGTCAAAAAGCACATATTATATACTTTGAAACTTTTGAAGACAAAAAACCATGAGACGTTGCGAACAAACAGAAGAAATAGAGGATAATTCCGTAAAACAAACTCGATGGAACAAAACTTAATTAGCAAAAGTCATTAAGAGAATAAAAATAAATACAATTAAGTACCCCGTGAGAGCGATCCTCACATCCTGTAGGCAAATATTTGAAATTACAAGTTATTGGCTATCACCACTATTTCTAAGAGTCCAAACTAAATTAAGAAAGCAAGATTAATTTGAATATTCGTATTACACACAACAAAATTGTCAACTACCGAATGAAACTTTGGTCTTGCATGTGTAAAACTATCAAGAATTACCGGTTGGAGGTAATATAATCTTGAAAAATATCTTTATCAGCTCCATGCCAAATTCATTCGACCCATGTACACCAAATGGAAAACGGTAAGATCTCCGAGATAAGATACCTAAAGAAAGTATAAGAGCCTGCTTGGTTCTCGCAAAATCAGTTTCGTTCTCATAAAATATTTCCAAGCATACTTTCAATCACTGGGTGGTCGCTAGGGACAGATTACCTACTCGTGATAGGCTACGGCATTGGAGATTGCAAGTGCCAGTCACATGTATGCTCTGTAATGTAGCTGTGGAATCTCGCTCTCACATTTTCTTTGAATGTACGTATGCGTCTCAAGTTTGGGAATCTTTTTTCACCCACCCAAGGCTCAACCATCCATTTGGTATTGATCACATTGATGGCTGGTTCAGAATTGCTTCCTCCATAAAAAAACTAAACGTTATTTGCAATTTGTTGCTCCAAGCAACAAATAGGGGTAGGCATTATTACTGTCTCGTTCTCTCCCGTCCCATTCTGTACCTGTTCCCGAATTCTTGTACCATTTATTTCCCGTATTCCCATATGGAATAAGTTTTCAATTCCCGATTGGGGACATGACAGGACGGGAACAGAAATGAGAATTCTTGAAATCCCGTTTGATATAAATAAATATGTATTAAATTATACTTTATCTATATTTATTGAGGAATCATAACATATTACATATTATATTAGACTACGCACGAAAAGGAAGATTAATAGTGATGTGCTCAAAGGGTGATGCTGCGTCTGTGAGCTCGAGCAGATCTTGTCGAGCAATCGAAGTACCTCAGTGGAAGATTGTTTACAACCTGTTGTTAATATAGTTCCATTACAGTTAAATCTAATCTCTACATCAATCTAATCTGCTTATATTTTTTATTTATTTTTCGACGCGTAAATAAGTTTCTGGTGTTTTTAACATTTTACCAAAAAAAAAAAAGTTTATGGTGTTTTTGTTTGGGGGCAGTTATTGGCTTATCATCTGTTCTGAGAGATCACAACGTTGATCAACCGAGGAACCTAGCGAAGAGTGTGACCACTTAATAAGAGAAGCTAAGAAGAAATGAGTTTTGTTTGTTTGTATAGTTGATAGACGAACGGTGACTACTTCCCTTTGGAGTTTCATGTTACAGACTCCATCGTTTACCATTCAACCTTTTGAGTCTGACAAAGTGGAAATTAAATTTTCTTTAAATTCTTTTAACTTATTCTCTACTTTGACTTTCTTGTTAATCAAGAAAGAAAATCTCAAATTTTACTTTTTTATTTTGCTAAAAAGAAGTAAAAAAATTAACTTATTATCTACTTTGACTTTCTTGTTAATCAAGAAATAAAATCTCAAATTTTACTTTTCTTTTTTGCTAAAAAGAAGTAAAAAAAATGCCCGTTTGAGGACTCGGGTTTGAAGAAGGCTTCAAGCAGAGAAGAAGATGCCTCCTAAGAGAATGGCAGCTTATTGACACGGACTAATTTTCCCTCGATAATCAGTACGTGCGGTCTTAGCTTTTTCCTACCTCTTGTAGTAGCTAAGTCAGCCTATTCGGATCGCGATTAGTACTTAGAATAAATGGGACGTTTCTAGAGAGGTTTAGAATGTTTGGAAGGATTTTCTTATTAGGAAAATTTGTTGTTACAAATGGGAGGTTCCACCCCCTTTATATAGAAGTTCACCTCCTTAATGGACGGCTTAGATTAAATTGATCCAACGGTGGGGATCTTTTCTTCCACAACCTTCCACAACCTTCCTCATCCTTCCATAACCTTCCATAGCCTTCCATAACCTTCCATAGAATTCTACACTATTCTATATCCTTCCCAAAATATCTTTACTTAGATATTTACAAAGGTTTTGGGCTTAAGTAAGACCCTAAGATTAGCCCAACGGGCTGGACTATATTCAACGGCCCGTGACATCCTCCCCCACCTAAATCGGTGACGCCCTCGTCGCCGAGTACGCCTTCAGCACCTCCCGGAACTGCCACAAGTCTTCTTCCGGTTCCCAAGTTGCTTCTGCCTCTGGTAGTCCCTTCCATTTGATAAGGAAATGGGTTTATCTCGGAACTCCCCTTTTTCTTACTTCCTTTGACGCTAGCACCTTTTCAAACTCCTTGTCATAGGACTTGGTCATGACTAGAGGTGCGCGGGTCGAAATTCCTCGGTCTTGATCCTTTTCGTCCGCGTGATAAGGTTTCAACATACTCACGTGGAAGACCGGATGGATCTTCAGTGTATCCGGCAGGTTCAATCGGTAGGAAACTTTCCCTACCTTCCCGATTATCTCGAACGGCCCTTCATATCTTCGGATCAAGCCTTTGTGTAGGCTCCGAAATGCCTTAAACTGTTGTGGGAGTAACTTTACCAGAACAAGGTCGCCCACTGTGTATTCCAAAGGCCGTCTCTTCTCATCCGCCCATTTCTTCATCCGTTTTGGGGACTTCTCCAAACATGCTCGGGCAAGATCAGCATGTTCTTCCCACTGTTTAGCCATTATGAACACCCCCGGACTTTTCCCTTCCACCCTTGGAGTTGCCAAAGTATGCGAGGTTAATGGTTGTTGTCCCGTTGCCAACTCAAACGGACTTTTCCCCGTGGACTCATTGCGTTGGAGGTTGTATGAGAACTGGGCTATATCCAGCAATTTTGCCCAGTCCCGTTGGTTAGCACTCACGAAGTGTCTAAGGTAACACTCCAGCAACGCATTCACCCTCTCGGTTTACCCATCCGACTGTGGGTGAAAACTAGTTGAGAAACTTAGTTCAGTTCCCAACATCCTGAACAATTCTGTCCATAACTGCCCGGTGAATCGGGGATCCCGATCACTCACAATATTCCGTGGAAGGCCCCAAAGCTTCACCACGTTCTTGAAGAACGCCCTTGCTGCTTCTTCCGCGGTGCAATTCCGATCACAAGCCACAAATGTTCCATACTTAGAAAACCGATCCACGATCACCATTATGGATCCGAACCCTTCGGATTTCGGCAAAGCACTGATGAAATCAAGTGAAACCGAATCCCATGGTCTTTCTGGAATCGGAAGTGGCTGCAACAAACCCGCGGACTGCTTGTTCTCCGACTTGTCTTGTTGACAAACGAGACAAGTTTTCACGTAAAGCTCCACGGTATCCCTCATTCGCGGCCAGTAATAACTTGCTTCGACAAGTGCCAAAGTTCTTTTTTGTCTCGGATGGCCCGCCCACCGAGTATCATGGCACTCACGAATGATATCACGTCGAAGACTCTCCCACTTCGGAACATAGAGTCGACGACCCTTGGTGTAGAGTAGCCCATTCTCTACCCAAAATCGATGCACTTTCCCCTCGTTAGCTAACTTCATTAGCTCTTTGGCGACTGGATCACGCTCCAGCCCCTCTCGAATCCGAGCCACGATGGTCCCCTCGACTTGGCTCATGGTTGCTAATTCCGTCTTCCGACTTAGTGCATCGGCCACTACGTTCACCTTTCCCGGTTTATACTCCAGGGTATAATCAAATTCGGCCAAGAAATCTTGCCATCTTCCCTGTTTTGGGGACAACTTCTTCTGAGTCTAGAAATAACTAGTCGCCACGTTATCCGTCTTGATCAAAAAATGTGATTCTAGAAGATAGTGTCTCTATACCCGCAAGCAATGGACTATAGCGGTCATCTCTTTCTCTTACACCGTGTATCGCCGTTCCGTATCATTGAGCTTGCGACTCTCAAAGGCAACCGGATGTCCATTTTGCATGAGTACTCCTCCGATGGCAAAGTCGGAGGCATCCGTATGTAACTCAAATGGGAGATTGAAGTCGGGTAAGGCAAGGACAGGCTCTTGGCTTACCGTAGTCTTCAATTCCTCAAAGGCTTCCTTGCACCGATCGGACCATTCCCATGTCCTTCCCTTTTTAAGTAAATCCGTCAATGGTGCAGCCTTCCTTGAGTATCCCTCGATGAACCGTCGATAATAATTGACCAGACCAAGGAAAGATCTCAGCTCCGTTACCTTGGTTGGTGTTTCCCATTCCGTAATCGCTTTAACTTTCGGTTCATCCATCTTTAGCTTCCCATGGCCAATGACATGGCCAAGGAACTGTACTTCCTCGGTGGCAAACGTGCACTTCTCTCTTTTTACGTACAGTTCGTTCTCTCAAAGAACCCGAAATACTGTCCGTAAGTGCTCTACATATGCTCCTCTATTGAGTTGCTGTAGACGACAATATCATCCAAGTAAGCCACCACGAACCGATCCAAGTATGGCTGTAGGATCTGGTTCATTAAGGTGCTAAACGTGGTTGGGGCGTTTGTAAGTTCGAATGGCATCACCAACCACTCGAACGACCCATACCGCGTTATGCATGTCGTCTTCGTCTCATCCCCTTCCGCTATCCGAACTTGATAGTATCCCTTCTACAAGTCCATCTTCGTATAGACTTTTGCCCCACCAAGCCTATCGAAGAGATCCGCGATCAATGGAATAGGATAGCGGTTCTTGATCGTCACCTTATTCAGGGCCCGGTAGTCCACGCACATTCTTAATGACCCATCATGCTTTTTCTGGAACAAAACCGGGGGGCCATAAGATGCCTTGGACGGTCTCAGCTTCCCCGTCCCTAATAACTCATCGAGTTATTTCCTTAACTCTTCCAACTCAGATGGAGCCATCCTATAAGGAGCCATGGATGGTGGCTTGGCTCCGGGTTCCAACTCAATCCGATGGTCCACCGCCCTCCTCGGTGGTAATCTGTCGGGCAACTTAGCCGGTATTACATCCTTGTTCTCTTCAAGGACGGCTTCAATAACTGGTGGGATGGACTCCACGTTTTTAGGTTCATCCTCTACTTTCATCATGGCAAGAAACGTGGGTTCACCCTTCTTCACCCCCTTGGTGAGTTGCATTGCCGATAGCTGCCTTATCCCATCGGTTTTCCCTTCTAAGGCTGGAATCATACATGATGATCCCTTTTCAAGTATGCACACCGAATTTAAGGCGGGTATAGGAATGGCCGAGACTTGTCTCATGAAATCCATTCCCAAAACCACCTTAAAGTCATCCATGGGAATGACTGAGAAGTCCACTGGTCCGTACCAACTTCCCAGCTGCATCCCGACCTTTCGGGCTTTCCCACTAACGGGTTGCGCCTTAGCATTCACCGTCTTCATCGAGCCATCCCCCTTTGACCAACTGACTCCAAGTCTCACAGCCTCCTCTATGGCCATGAAGTTATGTGTGGCTCCCGTGTCCACCATTACTTGGGTCGGTTTATCATTTATCCGAGCTTCGACATACATGAGCCCCTTGCTCATTGGCTTTACCACCGGGTTAGCCTATAGGGCGTGCAGCAACTGTAGCCTATCTTTCTTGGTGGTTCCTCTGGAGTCTCGGTCTCCCGATTTTCCATAATTGTGGATAAGGACCCCAT
Organism: Arabis hirsuta; assembly: GCA_964056655.1. Taxonomy (NCBI): domain Eukaryota; kingdom Viridiplantae; phylum Streptophyta; class Magnoliopsida; order Brassicales; family Brassicaceae; genus Arabis; species Arabis hirsuta. The sequence goes on along the minus strand of OZ053302.1, from coordinate 18,233,297 downwards.
CTTCGGAAAGTCCTTCATCGCGTGTGGCCCCTTGCACACAAAGCATCCTCCCTTTGGAACAAAGGATTTCTTTCTTGCTTCAAAATCCTCCCGCCGAGCCCCCTTCTCAAAGTCCTTTGAGTTGGGTGATCTAGTATTATCTCATTTGGCTCTCCCACCTTTGACTCCGCCCTGGTCCTTCTTTTTAGAGGATTCGGACGGTCCCGAGGGCGAAAATCAATCAGTGACTCGGCTACCACAATAGCTTCATCCACTGTCTCGATTCCCCGACGCTGCAACTCTAGCTTGGCCCAGCTTTGCAACCCATCGGTGAAGTGGAATACTAGATCTTCGGCAGTCATGCTTGGAATTTGAAGCATGAGTGTTGTGAAATCCTTCACATATTCCCGGATCGAACTACGTTGACGAAGTTCCCTTAGTTTCTTCCGGGCTTCGTAAACAACGTTCTCCGGATAGAACTGCCGGTTCAGTTCCTTCTTGAAATCTTCCCAAGTATTAATCTGGCAAATCCCTTGTTCAATCTCGGAGTGCTTCCTTCGCCACCACAACATGGCCGTGTCTGATAGGTAAGACGTTGCGGCCTTTACTTTTGCAGTCTCATCCATCAGGTTGAGATTGTCAAAGTGTTGTTCCATCTGCCATAGGAAATTCTCTACTTCCTTGGCATCCCTCACACAGTTAAACCGACTTGGTCGCGGGAATTCAACCCGACCAGTACTGGTTCCTTCGATGTTTCCAACGTTCACGCTTGCCCTCTTGACCAGCGTGATATCCTCCTCCATCACGGTAAAGCGTGCCTTCATCCCCTCGATGTCATCACGCACAGCCTGGATGGATCCCTTTACCAACTCCTCAAGTTGGCTGAACCGAGTGTCTAATTCGGTAACACCTTGCTTGGCCTCTTCAAGCCCACCGAACACAACACCTTCTAACTCCGTGACGGTATACTCTACCGTTTCGAGCTTTTCGCCCAGCTCACCCACGGCCGAACCCAAGGCCTCACGAGACATACTCTGATCTCGTTGGGTGCCTATAAGGGTAGAGGTGGCCTCCCGTCCACGTTCCTCCACCCCGGACGTCGAGCTAACTTCTTTGTCTTTCCTTCCTCCCCTAGCCATTTTTATTTGGACAGAATTTCCCCTTTACCTAGATCGTAATAGGCTCTGATACCAACTGTCACGGACTAATTTTCCCTCGATAATCAGTACGTGCGGCCTTAGCTTCTTCCTACCCCTTGTAGTAGCTAAGTCAGCCTATTCGGATCGCGATTAGTACTTAGAATAAATGGGACGTTTCTAGAGAGGTTTAGAATGTTTGGAAGGATTTTCTTATTAGGAAAATGTGTTGTTACAAATGGGAGGTTCCACCCCCTTTATATAGAAGTTCACCTCCTTAATGGACGGCTTAGATTAAATTGATCCAACGGTGGGATCTTTTCTTCCACAACCTTCCTCATCCTTCCATAACCTTCCATAGCCTTCCATAACCTTCCATAGAATTCTACACTATTCTATGTCCTTCGCAAAATATCTTTACTTAGATATTTACAAAGGTTTTAGGCTTAAATAAGACCCTAAGATTAGCCCAATGGGCTGGACCATATTCAACGGCCCGTGACATTATGGTAACCTAGTTTTGATTTCTTAGTATGTAGTTTGAAAACCTTTTATTTCGTATTCCTCTGGTATGTTATCAAATATCAATGATTTGAAACTTTAATTTTGACTATCGAGGATTCACAGTCTCACTTTCCCTTCCATTGTATTACAATTGACAGTAATGATTGGATTATTATAAAGTGTTTTGTAATAGTAATAACTGAAAAAAAAGTATGTAACAAAACAAACTACTTGCATTACTTATTATTGTTAACTACATCAGGCAGAGAGTTTAGCATAAGAACGTCAAGTCTTAAAGAGTCGTAGATACACAGTGTCATGGCCCCAACCCACTACTTCACCCACCCATTACCTCCACCACTTCACCAACCCACTACCTCCACCACTTCACCCACCCATTACCTCCACCACTTCACCCAACCCACTACCTCCACTACTCAATCACGTTGGTTTTGTGCCTATATAAGGACATTTGCTCTTCTTATGGATGCCTTGCAAAAAAAAGCAAAAAAAAAGAAGAGTAAAGAAAAGGGGTTCCGAATAGTGACATTGCGGGGCTGATTGCCGGCGGTTCAGAAGGCATTAGATCGTGATTCTTATATCTCTGGACAGATCACAGATTCTAGTTTCTGGAACTTCTTTTGGATTCGCGATACGAGGTATAATTCGCTCGAAAGTCGTGTTTGAATATCAGAAAAAATCACTGTTTTCTGAACCTCCATTTTTCCGACCAGTGAACTTTCGGGGCGATTTTCCGGCGATCCGTGAGGATTTAGGTGACGAGTAATATACCTTTGGAAAGAGGATTCTTCTAAGATTCTGGGGCTCTTTTCCGATTTGGATTCCGATGTAAGATGAATCCGGAATTTACGTTTTAAGTTCGCCCTAGTTATCTGACCAAAATCTGTTCTCGGGTTTCACAGTGCTAACTTTGGAGGAAGGTGCACGCTGCTACAGAACAAGTTAGATTACGATTTTGGTACTGTTGGAAAGCTGACGGTACAAGGATTTCAGATCAACTTTTGGCTTTCCAATCCGGTGAGTTACTGACGTTTCTTTCTGGTCAAGAAACACTGATTCTGTCAAAAACCAGAAACGCTATTTTTGACTTGAATCGCTATTTTCCATAATCCAACCGCCCAGAACGTACATTCACATCCTTCTAGGATTACTCCTTTGTTTTTGATCATCCAAAAGGCTAAGGTGAGGGTGTTGGCTACATAACTTTAATACTAGTTAACAGTAAATGTTCTTACATGTTAGTCTAGGAATGGAATGTGATGTTGTTAGTTATATATGCTAAGTCTAGGAATGTTTGATGCTTGCTGATTGATAGTAGTAATTCTTGATGTTGCAAACGGTTGGGATAAGAGAGAATGTTAGGATTAAAATTATTGCTTGAGATTGTAGAATAAATTATAGTTCTGGGAACGATCACGTACGTAAGCCCGTTACAGAACTTTGCGTGTTGGACTACGAACGATCGTGTATGTAAGCCCGTTGTAGTCCATCAAGGCCATAAAAGGCCGACGGGGAGGACAAACCCAAAACGGTAGAAAGGGGTTGGCTCCGCCGTCGTACGTAATATATTAAGTAAAGGAAAGAAAAGTAATGTATGTGAAAAGGAAAGAAAGTAAAGAATGTAATAAGTAAAGAATGTGAAAGGTGAAATGTTTAAGTATGATAATGTATAAGTGAAAGAGATTATGGTCTAGAAATGTTAGGTATGAAGATTATGTTACTAGTAATAGATTGAATGATACATGTTCTATTTCTGGTTTAATGTGTTTGAATGCTTATTGTCATCAAGTATTAGAGTGGTTGTGGGTAACAATCTCACTGAGTAATTTCTTCCGGAATTACTCACCCTTCTTTTTCCCCCTTTCAGGTAATGATGAGTAACGGCTCAAGGTGGTTGTTGTCCGGGTGCTGGTTTTACCGGGGTTATGTTTGTATTTCGTTTGAAACAATTTTACTTAATATTTTCTACATTGGTTTCACGTGAAGGATTTTAAGGTTGGAATTATGGTTTTTGTGGAATGATTTAAGACGTGTGTTATGGAATAAAAGTATGGATTTTCATAAAAGTATCTATTGGAATTGATAGATTATTTTCATGACTGCCGTCTCGGCTAAGTTAACGAGTCGGGTGTCACAATTTGGTATCAGAGCCCTAGGTTAGCCAAGCCGGTTCTGACCCGGAAGGCTGTCCTAGGTGACCATTGTTCCAAAAAAAAAAAAAAAAAATGTATTCGAAATTTGGGATGGGTTTTTATAAAAGTAAAAGAGCACCGGCAACACTACTCTTGAGCAAGTAAGTTGAGTTTCCTTTCGAATATTCTAAATTTTGATTGTCTGCACAGAATGGTTCGTGGAGGAGCACGTGCTGGAAGAGGGAGAGGAAGAGGAAGAGGACGTGGTCGTAATGGGCCTAATTCAGTTGAGACTGCATCAGATTCAGCAAGCACACACAGCAGTGGTCAGGCGACAATACATGGAGTGGATCCTGAAATGCTGAGGAATCTCGTGAGGGACTCACTCAAAGAGGTATTGGCGCAGATACAAGGGGCAGGTCAGACTGGTGTACCACCTCCACCTCCTCCGCCTCCTCCACCGCCCCCTCAGGAGGATATAAGTTAGGACTATTGGAGGATTCTAAAATTGATGAGGGATTTGGGTACTGTATCCTTCAGTGGTGGCACAGATCCGATGGTTGCAGACAATTGGAGAAAGCAATTGGAAAGGAACTTCGGTACGGTTCGTTGTCCGATAGGGTACCAGGTGGATATAGCTTCAAGTTTTCTACTGGATGAAGCTCAAGTTTGGTGGGAGGGAGTAGAGAGAGAAGCTCCTCATGGTTATGTGATCCTGTGGAGTACCTTTCGTGAGGAGTTTACCAGGAAGTACTTTCCCCAGGAGACCATAAATGAGCTAAAGATGGAGTTTCTGACTCTGAGCCAAGATAATAAGACGGTGAGGGAGTATGAGCGGGAGTTTACAACGCTGAGAAGGTTTGCTGTGGGGGTAAAAGATGAGCAATCTATGATTCAGAAGTTCATGATGGGTTTGCGGCTGGATATCCGTAAGATTTGTCAGATTCGTGATTATGGGAGTCTCATCGAGCTTGTGGAGAGAGCTTCTATGACAGAAAAGACAAATGAGGCTGAGAGCAAGTTAGTCAAGAATGCTCCCCAGAGGACCACCAGAGCACCAGATCCGCCAAGACAGCAGCATGGTAATCAGGGTAGACAGCAGCATGGTAATCAGGGTAATCAGGCAAATGTCCCAATGTGTGGTAAGTGTGGCAAGAATCACAATGGAGTTTGTTTGTACCAATCAGGAGCATGTTTTAAGTGTGGAAGAATGGGACATAGTGCGCGGGATTGCAATGGTTTTGGAGGAACTTGCCATACTTGCGGTAAGTATGGGCATCGTGCTAGAGACTGCAGAGTACGAACAGGAGGGCCAGAACCAGCAAACCGAGCCAGAGAGCAGTTGCCGCCACCTCCAAAGAGAGCAGCTATTGTGCCTCGCGCATATGTTGCTGGAGATCACGAGGGTGCAGAGCCGATCGCTGGTAAGTCACAGTTAATATTTCTTAAGTTTTATACTTGGGTGATGTTAGAATTGAACTTTTGGTTGTTGAATTCAAATTGCTTAGACTAGTAAATCGTGTAGGATCGGTTTGTATTGGAGAGGTTTCAGCTTACACTTTGTTTGATTCGGGGGCTTCACATAGTTTTGTGAGCCCAGCATTTACCAAGTATTGACACTTCAAAGGGGAAGTCGTGGAGAGACCTTGGCAGATTGAGACTGTAGAGCAGAAAAGTTGAAATCACAGCTGTAACGACCGCGAACCAAATTACAGAATATTTGGTCGTGTGTCGATCGACACAGGGAGTGTGTGTCGATCGACACGGAAAAAAAAAAAAAAAAAAAAATTCTCTTTAAAAGGCAGAGTGTCGGCAGGGCTGGTGAGCTCAGTTGTTTCAGAGAGAAAATATTAGTTTTGTGGGGATTTGAGTGAGGAAATCAAGTGATTTCGAGTTGGGTTTTTGGAGGGTAAGAACAACTTCTGTTCGTGTTTTGGAGGAGACAAACGGAGGTCAAGATCACGGCGGATCGGAGTGAAATTTGGAGGTTCCGATCATTACCGATCATCGAGTTTAGGGGCTAAATTGCCGTCGAACCAGAAGGACCCAGAGAGCGATCTATATACGGTTAGAAAGCCCTCTCTGTCTACTTTTCAGTTCGGGTTTCCGATCTTGATTCCGTTGTGTTTTCCGTTCCCAGTGTGCTTTCTTGTTAAACGGATTATTTCTGTTCCAGTTCGGATCATCGAACTTGCGAGTTGTTTTCTCGTCAAACCGTTGGGAACCAAGGGACGATCCTTATACGGTTGGAAAGCTATCTGTGTCTAGTTTCTATATCAGGTTTCTGATCCTGATTCGGAGAGGAGACGAACGGCTAGGCAAATCAGATCGGAACAGGGTGAAAAATTGTGGGTAAGTTCTTCAAGCCTTTTTCTTGATGTGGGCGAAAACGGTTCATCATTTCGTTGATTATTCATCGAGTTATGGCTGTTTGAACTCGATGGGTTTGTGCAGATTAGTTATCTGCGATCAGTTGGCTTTGGGGTTGATTTGCGAACGAACCAGAAGGAATCTGGAGGCTATCCTTATAAGGTTGTGTGTGATCTCACAAGAGCCGTTGGGGTTAGAGGCAGCTAACCAGGCAGATTTGCTGAGTCGTATTCGAGCAGCTCAAGAGTTGGATCCGATCTTGATTGATGTTTCTAGTGTTGCAGGTTCAGAGTATGTGGTCTCGGCAAATGGGACGATATTAGTGAACGGGCGGGTTTGTGTACCCAAGGATGAGGATCTGAGGCAGGAGATCCTGAGGGAGGCTCATGCGAGCATGTTGTCGATTCATCCGGGTGCGACTAAGATGTATCGTGATCTGAAAAGGTATTATCACTGGGTCGGGATGAAGAGAGATGTAGCTAACTGGGTTGCTGCGTGCAACGTGTGTCAGTTAGTGAAGGCTGAGCATCAGGTGCCAAGTGGTATGTTGCAGAGTTTGCCTATTCCGGAGTGGAAGTGGGATATGATTACCATGGATTTTGTGACAGGGTTACCTGTGTCACGGACCTTTGATGCGATTTGGGTGATTGTGGATCGTTTGACTAAGTCAGCACATTTTCTTGCCATCAGGAAGACCAATGGAGTGGCAGTTTTGGCTAAGAAGTATGTGCGGGAGATAGTGAGGTTGCATGGAGTGCCAGCAAGTATTGTGTCAGATAGAGATCCGAGATTTACTTCTGAGTTCTAGAGGGCATTCCAGGCTGAGATGGGCACTAAGGTGCACATGAGCACAGCGTATCATCCTCAGACGGATGGTCAGTCTGAGAGGACGATTCAGACATTGGAGGACTTGTTGAGGATGTGTGTGCTGGATTATGGTGGTCATTGGGTGGATCACCTGAACCTGGTTGAGTTTGCTTACAACAATAGTTACCAGGCGAGTATTGGGATGGCTCCATATGAGGCTCTGTATGGGAGGCCATGTCGGACACTATTATGCTAGACTCAAGTGGGGGAGAGGAGCATGTTTGGTGCGGATTTTGTTTAGGAGACGACGGAGAAGATTCGTGTCTTGAGACTGAACATGAGAGAAGCTCAGGATCGGCAAAAGAGTTATGCTGATAAGAGACGGAAAGAGCTGGAGTTTGAGCTGGAAGATCAGGTGTATCTTAAGGCAGCGATGTTGAGGGGTCCTAACAGATCCATTTCAGAGAATAAGCTAAGTCCGAGGTTTATGGGTCCGTTCAAGGTTGTGGAGCGGGTTGGACCAGTGGCTTATCGGTTGGAGTTACCTCAGAATATGAGAGCCTTTCATAAGGTATTCCATGTATCGATGCTACGGAAGTGTCTACATGAGTCTGAGGAGGTGTTGGCTAGGATTCCGGAGGATCTTCAGCCCAACATGACGTTGGAGGCGAGACCTGTGAGGATTCTCGAGCGGAGAATCAAGGTGCTGCGCCGAAAGAGGATACCATTGGTTCGAGTTGTGTGGGACTTTGACGGTGTCGAGGAGGAGACTTGGGAACCAGAAGCAAGGATCAAGACAAAGTTCTCAAAGTGGTTTGAGAAGCAAACGGAAGCTTGAGTATTTTCTGGTTTTTCAGAGTTTGTAATAGCATGTGCTACATTTTGTATGTATTTTTCGTTGTGTTGTAACGATATACATTGATGTGATATAATAAGATGTGTTTTTCTTATTATTGTGTTATAAGATGGGTGTTATTCCTTTGATGACTAGTGGTTGAGTTATTTCGGATGACCGGGGGATGGGTCATGGGATAATATTCTGGAATAAGGAATATTATGAGGGAACCACGGAAAGTAATTCAGATGTCGGGAACTTATAATACGGATTACAGTGTGACTGCTCCAGAGGATGTGTGATTCCTCTACATATACTTTGAGAGACGGAGATCTCTCCAGAGGATGTGTGATTCCTCTGCAGCCGATAGCTCGACGGACTGTGTGTCCTGAGAGTGGGAGGGGCTGGAGCGTACCGAGAGCCGGTATGTTATACATCGAGAGCTCGTAGGGTGACGATCCTGCGAGTGCGAGTGGTGTATAGAGATATGATTTTGAGCATCAGTGCATGTAAGTGTGATTATAGGTACGAGACTGTATGAACTTCAGAGATCGGGAATGATCTCAGGTGGAGTTGACCGGGTTTTGGTCAGGAAGGTTGTCTAATATACGGTTTTTACTCGAGTCTGGAACCTCGGTTCAGACGATCTTGGTAAACATACGTAGCCTCCTTGGTCGGGCATGTTCTTGTTTGATTGTTGTGCGATCAATTGGTCTAAATTCTGGGTTTACGATTGGTCGGGCATGTTCTTGTTTGATTGTTGCGTAATCAGTCGGACAACCCTGATTCGGATCAGCGAGTGCTGCATTGTAGATGTTTTCCGGGAAAATCTGGTCGAGATTCAGACATGAGTGTCAACTTTAGTGAGACGGGGTTAGGATGCTGGCACAGTTGGGCCAGAGGGCTGCTTACAGTTGTGTTTGACCGTAAGGTGACGGTTTCGCGTGATTCGAGGACGAATCTGTGTTAGTGGGGGAGAATTGTAACGACCGCGAACCAAATTACGGAATATTTGGTCGTGTGTCGATCGACACAGGGAGTGTGTGTCGATCGACAAGGAAAAAAAAAAAATAAAAAAAAATTCTCTTTAAAAGGCAGGGTGTCGGCAGGGCTGGTGAGCTCAGTTGTTTCAGAGATAAAATATCAGTTTTGTGGGGATTTGAGTGAGAAAATCAAGTGATTTCGAGTTGGGTTTTTGGAGGGTAAGAACAACTTCTGTTCATGTTTTGGAGGAGACAAACGGAGGTCAAGATCACGGCGGATCGGAGTGAAATTTGGAGGTTCCGATCATTACCGATCATCGAGTTTGCGGGCTTAACTGCCGTCGAACCAGAAGGACCCAGAGAGCGATCTATATATGGTTAGAAAGCCCTCTCTGTCTACTTTTCAGTTTGGGTTTCCGATCTTGATTCCGTTGTGTTTTCCGTTCCCAATGTGCTTTCTTGTTAAACGGGTTATTTCTGTTCCAGTTCGGATCATCGAACTTGCGAGTTGTTTTCTCGTCGAACCGTTGGGAACCAAGGGACGATCCTTATACGGTTGGAAAGCTATCTGTGTCTAGTTTCTATATCAGGTTTCTGATCCTGATTCGGAGAGGAGACGAACGGATAGGCAAATCAGATCGGAAGAGGGTGAAAAATTGTGGGTAAGTTCTTCAAGCCTTTTTCTTGATGTGGGCAAAAACGGTTCATCATTTCGTTGATTATTCATCGAGTTATGGCTGTTTGAACTCGATGGGTTTGTGCAGATTAGTTATCTGCGATCAGTTGGCTTTGGGGTTCATTTGCGAACGAACCAGAAGGAATCTGGAGGCTATCCTTATACCAACGCGTAGCTGTGTCTGTCTAGTTTCCAGAACAGTTGTCCGTTTTGGTTTTGGACAAGTGGTTCGTCGTGTACAAGTCTTTTTGTAACCGTTGGTCCCATTTTCTTTTCGATTCTTCGAGGTGAGTGCGTGACCGTAGGTTTATCTGGGTAAAGGGATTGATCCCAATGCATTATTTGATGATTGGTGGTTGATTCACGGGTTATGAATGTTATGTGTTGTTTGGTGTTGTGGTTTGTCTTTTATGCCTGTGTGTATAACCTGTAGACGGGATGACTGTCTCACTGAGTATTTGTGATAATACTCACGCAACTCTTTTTGCCATGTGTTGCAGGTAAAGGGAAAATGTGATCGTGGAATCATGGCCGGGAAGAGGAGATGATCTAGTGCTCGTTTTCGTGATGATAAGTTAGAATTGCTAGGGTGTTAGCAATTCTAGGATTATATTTAATAATTATCGAACTGAATATTTAACCGATATTTATTATGTTATATTTAATAATTATGGGATTATGGGATTATTAAATGATATTATTATTATTAAATGATTTTTATTGTTTGATTGTTTAATCGTTGTTCCGCATTAATATTAGATTGGACCGTTGAGGATCACTAATTGTGATAATAGTGATCCGGGTCAAAAAAAAAATTTTTATTTGACGGGTTGGGTCGTCACAACAGCGGTACTTCAAGGATGTTCCGGTTATAATAGAAGGAGTGGAGTTACTTGCGACTCTTGTGGAGATGGAGTTACACCGCTACGATGTAATATTGGGCATGGGTTGGTTGACTCGTCATAAGGCTGTATTGGATTGCCCGAGGACCCAAGTGACATTTCAAAGACCTGAGGGTAGGCTTGTCTATAAAGGAGTGAAGACACAGAGTGGAATTCCTATCATTTCTATGATTCAGGCAGAGGAGTTAATAAGCCGAGGAAATGAGGCATACCTCGCTGTGATCTCAATGGAAGGAGGAGAATCAGGAGTTGAGTTGCACTCAATTCCAGTGGTGGCAGAACTTGCAGATGTATTCGAACTGCTTACAAGACCGCCACCAACACGAGGAGATGCGTTTACAATCGAGTTAGAGCCAGGGACTGCTCCCGTTTCTAGAGCACCGTATCGGTTGGCACCAGCAGAAATGGCTAAACTAAAGAAGCAGTTAGAGGATCTCACTGATAAAGGGTTTATCAGACCTAGTAGCTCACCATGGGGTGCACCAGTGCTGTTTGTTAAGAAGAAAGATGGCAGTTTCAGACTTTGCATTGATTATCGAGGACTCAACAAGGTGACTATTAAGAACAAGTACCCGTTGCCGCGATTGACGAGTTACTAGATCAACTACAAGGGGCGTCATGGTTCTCAAAAATTGATCTCGCGTCTGGATATCATCAGATTCCAATAACTGAAGGAGATATAAGAAAAACAGCTTTTCGAACTCGGTATGGACACTACGAGTTCGTAGTAATGCCATTCGGATTGACTAATGCACCAGCAGCGTTTATGAAGTTGATGAATAATATATTCCGAGAGTATTTAGATAAGTTTGTGATCGTGTTCATAGATGACATTTTGATATACTCTCGTAACCGTGAGGAGCATGAGGAACACTTAAGAATTGTGTTAACCAAGCTCCGGGAGCAGGAATTGTTTGCAAAAGAGAGCAAGTGTAGTTTCTGGAAGAGACAGATTGGATTCCTGGGCCATATAGTTTCAGAAGCAGGGGTAGCAGTGGATCCGCAGAAATTTTTGTCTATCACTAATTGGCCTACACCTACTACTCCCACTGAAGTTCGTAGTTTTCTTGGGTTGGCTGGTTATTACAGGAAGTTTGTAAAAGGTTTTGCTAGTGTGTCTAAACCAATGACTCAGCTCACGGGAAAGGGAGTAAAGTTTGTGTGGTCAAAAGAATGTGAGGAAAGTTTCAAAAAGTTGAAAGAGCAGTTGACTCAAGCACCGATTTTAGTACTTCCACGGACAGGAGTACCATTTAGCGTTTATACCGACGCATCAGGAACAGGGTTGGGATGTGTGTTGATGCAAGAGGAAAAAGCTATTGCTTATGCATCAAGACAGTTGCGTAACCATGAAGCTAATTATCCTACCCATGATTTGGAGCTAGCTGCAGTAGTCTTCGCCTTAAAGATTTGGCGTGCTTACCTGTATGGAGAAAAGGTTCAAGTATTCACGGATCATAAAAGTTTAAAGCACATCTTCAGCCAAAGTGACCTAAATGTAAGACAGCGAAGATGGATAGAGTTACTTGCAGATTACGATTTGGATATTGCTTATCATCCCGGGAAGGCTAACCTAGTGGCAGACGCTCTAAGTAGAAGGAAAGTCGAGGTGTCTGAGTGCAAGGAAGTTCAGGAACTCACGGGAATCCTGGCTAGTCTAAAACTGTGTGCTGTAACAGTCGAAGATGATACCGTAGGATTGGAAGCAGTTAATCAAGCAGATTTGTTATGGAGGGTTAGAGCAGCCCAGAAAGAAGACGTCTCCCTAATTAAGGCATTGGAAATTGGTGTGATTGGATATCGCACGACATCTAATGGAACAATCTTATACAGAAATCGAGTGTGTATGCCTCTAGTCAAAGATCTAAGAGACAAGATCTTGCAACTTGCCCACGAGTCTCGATTTTCGATGCACCCAGGGAGCAACAAAATGTATCAGGATCTAAAAAGGTACTACCACTGGAATGGGATGAAACGGGATGTTGCGGAGTATGTGGCCCAATGTTCAATATGTCAGATGGTTAAGGTAGAACTTGGACTTCCAAGTGGGTTGCTACAGAGCTTACCGCTACCTCAATGGAAGTGGGACATGATCACTATGGACTTCGTTACTGGACTTCCGAAGACAACAGGTGGAAAGGATGCCATCTGAGTGATTGTGGACCGACTTACCAAGTCCGCCCATTTTTTGGCTATTAAGAAAATGGACGGAGTGGAAGTGTTAGCAGAGTTGTATTTAAAAGAGATAGTCAAGTTGCATGGTAATCCAGTGAGCATTGTTTCAGATAGAGATCCAAGATTCACCGCTAAGTTCTGGACAGCCTTTCAGAAGGCATTGGGGACTAAGGTACATTTGAGCACTGCATATCACCCTCAAACAGACGGGCAATCAGAACGCACTATTCAGACATTGGAAGATATGCTGAGGGCGTGTATGCTGGATTGGGAAATGAGTTGGTTGCGCTATTTACCTTTGGTAGAATTTGCTTATAATAATAGCTACCACTCGAGTATTGGGATGGCACCCTATGAGGCCCTTTATGGACGGCCATGTCGCACACCCCTGTGTTGGACCGAAGTGGGGGAGCAACGGGACCTGGAATTAGAACTTGTTCAGGAGTCGGAGGAGCAAGTAGCTTTAATTCGGGATAAACTTAAGGAAGCTCATGATCGTCATAAAAGCTATGCCGACAAAAGAAGAAAGGACTTGGAATTCAATGTTGGAGATGCAGTGTATTTAAAAATGAGACCATTTAGGGGAACTGATAAGTGGAGAAAGTTGAAGAAGCTCAAATCGCGGTACATTGGTCCATATATTATAACCGAAAGAATTGGAGCAGTGGCCTATCGACTAGACTTGCCGGATGAGCTATCCGACTTTCACGACGTGTTTCACATTTCAGTATTGCGCAAGGTGGTTAAGAAACCAGAATTAATTATTCCACATCCACTGTCTGACTTGGGAAAGAATTTGACAATACCAGCAATACCCATACGGATTTTGGACCGTAAGGAAGAGACATCGAAGGGAAAAAGCAAATGGAAAGTGCAAGTTTGTTGGGAAAGAGATGGGATACGAGAGACGACTTGGGAGTTGGAAGACCGGATGAAGGCAGACCATCCGGAGCTCTTCCAGGCCTAGATCGGGCAGCACTAGCCATGCAATTCGGGGACGAATTCTTTCTAAGTGGGGGAGAATTGTCATGGCCCCAACCCACTACTTCACCCACCCATTACCTCCACCACTTCACCAACCCACTACCTCCACCACTTCACCCACCCATTACCTCCACCACTTCACCCAACCCACTACCTCCACTACTCAATCAATGATCTGAATCACGTTGGTTTTGTGCCTATATAAGGACATTTGCTCTTCTTATGGATGCCTTGCAAAAAAAAACAAAAAAAAAAGAAGAGTAAAGAAAAGGGGTTCCGAATAGTGACATTACGGGGCTGATTGCCGGCGGCTCAGAAGGCATTAGATCGTGATTCTTATATCTCTGGAAAGATCACGGATTCTAGTTTCTGGAGCTTCTTTCGGATTCGTGATACGAGGTATAATTCGCTCGAAAATCGTGTTTGAATATCAGGAAAAATCACTGTTTTCGGAACCTCTATTTTTCCAACCAGTGAACTTTCGGGGCGATTTTCCGGCGATCCGTGAGGAGTTAGGTGACGAGTAATATACCTTTGGAAAGAGGATTCTTCTAAGATTCTGGGGCTCTTTTCCGATTTGGATTCCGATGTAAGATGAATCCGGAATTTACGTTTTAAGTTCGCCCTAGTTATCTGACCAAAATCTGTTCCCGGGTTTCACAGTGCTAACTTTGGAGGAAGGTGCATGCTGCTACAGAACGAGTTAGATTACGATTTTGGTACTGTTGGAAAGCTGACGGTACAAGGATTTCAGATCAACTTTTGGCTTTCCAATCCGATATAAATTCAGTGAGTTACTGACGTTTCTTTCTGGTCAAGAAACACTGATTCTGTCAAAAACCAGAAACGCTATTTTTGACTTGAATCGCTATTTTCCAGAATCCAACCGCCCAGAACGCACATTCACATCCTTCTAGGATCACTCCTTTGTTTTTGATCATCCAAAAGGCTAAGGTGAGGGTGTTGGCTAGATAACTTTAATACTAGTTAACAGTAAATGTTCTTACATGTTAGTCTAGGAATGGAATGTGATGTTATTAGTTATATATGCTAAGTCTAGGAATGTTTGATGCTTGCTGATTGATAGTAGTAATTCTTGATGTTGCAAACGGTTGGGATAAGAGAGAATGTTAGGATTAAAATTATTGCTTGAGATTGTAGAATAGATTATAGTTCTGGGACCGATCGCGTACGTAATCCCGTTACAGAACTTTGCGTGTTGGACTACGAACGATCGCGTATGTAAGCTTGTTGTAGTCCATCAAGGCCATAAAAGGCCGACGGGGAGGACAAACCCAAAACGGTAGAAAGGAGTTGGCTCCGCCGTCGTACGTAATATATTAAGTAAAGGAAAGAAAAGTAATGTATGTGAAAAGGAAATAAAGTAAAGAATGTAATAAGTAAAGAATGTGAAAGGTGAAATGTTTAAGTATGATAATGTATAAGTGAAAGAGATTATGGTCTAGAAATGTTAGGTATGAAGATTATGTTACTAGTAATAGGTTGAATGATACATGTTCTATTTCTGGTTTAATGTGTTTGAATGCTTATTGTCATCAAGTATTAGAGTGGTTGTGGATAACAATCTCACTGAGTAATTTCTTCCGGAATTACTCACCCTTCTTTTTCCCCCTTTCAGGTAATGATGAGTAGCGGCTCAAGGTGGTTGTTGTCCGGGTGCTGGTTTTACCGGGGTTATGTTTGTATTTCGTTTGAAACAATTTTACTTAATATTTTCTACATTGGTTTCACGTGAAGGATTTTAAGGTTGGAATTATGGTTTTTGTGGAATGATTTAAGACGTGTGTTATGAGTATGGATTTTCATAAAAGTATCTATTGGAATTGATAGATTATTTTCATGACTGCCGTCTCGGCTAAGTTAACGAGGCGGGTGTCACACACAGCAAGACCAGACCATAATGTTTCAAAAAGAAATTACACTAACCCGACGTACACCAAACTGTTATCCCGACCATTTACCGCATTACGATCTCATCTCCACAGTGACAAGACCACTGCATAACCTTAAGACTAACTTTCCACAAACTTGAAGACATCTTTGACAACACCAGACTTCATTGCTTCCAAACCAACCTACTACATGGCTACCCTTATGTACATATTGTTCCTTTCGGATAACCAAAAGGACATTTAAAACTGTTAGGAAATGTCTATGACCCTGACTCCTGACAGTTCTAACTTACATGGCATCATTCTTCTTGAAGTGGTTTGAGGTTAACCCCCAAACCCTCTGTAGCATCAGAGCTTACTCGAATCCGCTTCTCCAGAATATCACCAGCCTCTTCCACTGCTTCCAAAATTCCTTTTACCTCAGATGAAGTTCCAACCATTTCAGATTGCACATGTGATATATATCCTTGCAAACTCTAAGTGTTTAAAGACGGTGATGGAAGATTCAGAGTCAATGCATAGGGTTTATTTTCGCAGCTTTTTTTCTCTACTCAGGTTAGATGGAGATCCTTGAAACAACATCCAGCTTATCAAGTCATGCGTTTTTAGCTATTAGGTTACTTGAAGTGTACTCAAAGTGTATGAACAGAGAAACACAAGTAATACAAGTAGAAGCACCCAATTTGAAAGTCGGTACAATTAACAAAGAAATCATTAACAATCATTGATAAGATTATATCATAATGCAATAGGATACTATTACAAATAACTTATCAAAACAACAAAAAATAGAAACCATGAAAGCATTAATAAGAATAAGAAAACTGGCCTAAAATCACAGAATTGAACAAACCCGAATTGAATATCCAGATTGACGGTAATAGAACAAAAACCTAAATAGCAAAGAGTAAAAACTCGTCATATATATAGGCCTACATATATGTAACAAATTATAACAAAACATAAGCATGAAGATAGAGCATATACCCGATACCATGGCAGTCCTATGACTATGAGAACAAAAGAAAAAACCCAAAACAAAATCAAAAACAAAACTTAATAATATGAGCTTGAAACCCTAAAAAATAGGAAAATATCAAAATCATTACGGTTATGGGGAGTATTGCTGTTTATGGATACATCTGCTTCTCTCTGAAACACACGCCCACAATCCATTGAGTAGCCCAAACTATTTCTCTTCTACGAAACATATATCTCTGTAAATCCTAATAAAAAGAGTCACAAAATATATGTATATCGAAGCAAAACAAAACATTAGGAAGAAAGTTACGGTACAGAAGAAGAAGAGAGTCATTAACAATAGTTACTCATATTATATTAGAATGATAAGATCGAAACTAATCTCGTTCAAGCTGATAAAACCTACATGACAAAAAAGAATAAATAGGTTAACAATCAGTATATAATATATACAAAATAACAGGAAGAACAAAACCCAATCAAGATATACGATGAAACAAAGACCTATGTCGTATATGAATCAAAACCTAGAAATAAAAGAGAAAATATGAAAACAAAATAATGACAAAACATTTGACGGCACAACACCAACCTCGTTTAAGTATTTATAAAAGAATAGTAGGTAAAGTTAGGGTTTTATGAAACCGACGTAAATTTATGGGCCAAAATATCACATGGATACAAACCCAAGCAATCATTAAAACTTAACAAATCAAAAACCCATAACACCTAAAAGCCAGAAAAACCATGAGACGTTACGAATAAACAGAAGAAACTGAGGACAATTTCGTAAAAACTCGATAGAACATAATTTAATTATCGAAAACATTAAGGATATCATTAAATAAATACAATTAAGTACCCTTTTGAGAGGGCTCCTCGAACTGCCACATAAGTTTTTGCACTTCTCAAATAATAGATAGATTTAGTAAAAGTCTTTCATTTTCCTTTACCACTTAAGTGTTTCTTCTCTTTCTTTGATTGTTTTGATATACATCATATTTTGCCAGTTCTAACTGTTTTTAGCCAACTTTGCAGCAAGTTTTAAACCCAAAACGCGACAAGTTGCGGTAGAATGCTCAAAGTAATTGTGGTGCTCGCAATAAGTTGTCTCATCGGTACGAACTATTTTTCCTTGTCCATGTGCTCCATGAACCCCTTCCCCGACCTCATTTGTATTTTGGTGTACGACTTGGTAATTCTGAACTCCTCTAAAGCCTCCTTCATGCGGAACATAACCGGAACCTTGGTTGCTTTTCTTGTTACTTGGAGGGTTCAAAGTTTGGGGAGGATGATTTATTAACCTCGTCTTTCCGTATTTCTCGGAAAATATCTTCATCTCTTATTCGTTGCTAATGAAATCAGCAACTCGGTGCATTGCATCATGTGTTGTAGTTGAAGTGTTTAGTGCGATTTCTTTCCGAAAATCTGAGTTGTACCACAATGCTTTTCCTTGAGCAAGCAATTTTGCCTTGTCACTCAAGCCCTCGAATTTAGACATCATTGTCTTGAACCTTCCGATAAAGTGTCACACCGTTTCGCTCGGCCCTTGAGCCATTTTCCAGAGGTCTGCATCAGAGACTTCGGGATCCATAAATATGGAATAGTGCTTGAGGAATTTTGCGGTCAACTTACTAAAGTTATCAATGGAGTATTGTTCGAGTCTGGAAAACCATTAAAGAGCTGGTTCTTTCATGTGCTCTACGAATAGGAGACACTACACAAGATCCTTTTCCCCATTTCTAATGTTGGCTCGGCCTATAGCTAAAGTGAACTCGGTTATGTGGTCTTTTGGATTAAACATTCCTTCGTAAATTGGAACTTTAATCTTTCCAGGCCGGAGAGTCTTGTGCTAGTGATCCGAGCAATGAATGGGGTATTATGTTGGTCTATCTTCGGCACCTTGCTGGTTGCCTCATGCATCTGTTATCGAAAAACTTTTATACCAGTTGCAACTCGATCCATGTAGGCTCGCATTACAGCCATCTCTTCCTTCAGAGCTTAGATAGCCTTTCTTCGGTCCTCTTTGTTTCGAGCTTGCTGAACCTAGATGATGTTTTCTTCTTCCTCAGTTAGATCTCTGTCTCGCTTTAGGTCGGCACTGCTGCAAGGTTGGTGTCATTTGAATATACCGCGGTGGGATTACTTCTTTCTTCGGATCTACTACTTAGGCAGATTCGTTGTTAGTTCGTGCTAGTTTCATCTAGCCCTTCGCCTGACCTGTTTACTACAGAAGTTTGGTTTAGCAGTATCAATCTTCCTCTGGTTCTTGGCGCACCGATTAGTGTTGACAAATTAAGGGTCATTGAATAGAGGCGTCTTGAAAGTCGCTGATAGGGGTGAAATCTAGTTTTACCAAAAACTATTAAGGCTGCAAGTGCACAACCAGTCAATTGTAGTACTTAGGGATCGAATCCACAGAGATTTAGGGTACTCAATAGCAATTTAAATTCAAAAACTACGCTAAGTCAAACAAAGTTTTGTGGTTTTGAAAGTGAACTAACATTATTAAATTCGGTTTTAAGCAGTAATAAGAAAGCGTTTGGCGTTCGGAGATTCTTAAGTTTTCATAGTTTGAATTATTCAGGCGATTTTCCTAGGGGCAATTGATTCGATTTTCTTTCTAAAACATGAACACATATCAAACTAAGCAATCTCTCGCGACATTAGCTACTAATTCGAATTAGTCATATCAATCAACTATGCACCGATAAAGACTAAATTCTAATGCAATTGTAAGCAGGTTCAATTGTTCATCCAATCCTATAAGTTTAACTTTCGCAACCTAAAGAATCAAATCACTAAACATCTTTTTCAAGACAAGTATGGAACAGTTAGCACACAATATTTTATCTAAGATCAGTTTCAAGATGATCAATCCCTAAAACATGTAATTAAGCACGGATCTAGATGAAGGAATACTCTTAATCTAACAAAAGCCCCACCCTAATTATAAATCCTATATCTCGAACCATGAAAATCCCTTGAATTGGTTCTCCTAGAACCCAACAATGGAACAACTCAATCATGACAAAGCAAATCATAGATAAACTTGTATTCATTAAAAACAGTAGTAAAAAAGTTTGAGAAACTTCTCTAAGGATTACAAAGAGGTTATATCCTTCTCCCCTAATCGAAATAAACAATGAAACAATGGAAGAGATGAATGCCTTAAGAATTTTTGTGAAGAACCTGAAGCTTTTTAAGGTGATGATGATGGAGAGCGTCATCCTTAATGTCGTGGCTGTTGTTCTCTTTATATAGGGAATACGTCGGTTTTAGGGTAAAACCCTTGAAGATTTGGAGAGAACAACGAAAAATAATATTTCCCACTTTTCTCGGATGCGGTGATCGATCGATCACATAAGTATTCGGTTCATCATCGTGTTAATTCAGCTCTTCGTCAAGACCAGGGGCTAGCTCCACATCCGGTCGATGACTGGTGAATATCCTTGAACCGTTTTTACCTTCATCCTTACTCGAACAGATTTCAGTAGATTGATGATATCTCAAGATCTAACCGTCGGATTGTGGCGATCGAATATTCATTTTGAAGCTGAGATCCTCCTCTATCTTGTGGTACAATATGAGCTTTTTCTGACAGTGAGAGCTTCTTCATATAGAACGAAACATCTGACGGTCAAGATTTGTTCTTCCTTAAAAATGCTTGATTTCACTCCTTTTAGGTCCAAAATGCTCCAAATTCTTGTATTAACTTTAAAATCCACGAAAATGCTACAAGTAGCATAGCATATCAAGTCCAAAAACCATTCATTTCTTTATTAAAAACATAATAAAAATATAAGAAAAACGGGTAAAATATCGTATATATCAGTCGCTTCGTCGGATGGAGAACCAACTCTCTTCCCACTACAAAAAAACAGGCAAATTTCCGACGGTCAAAACCGTCGGAAAGCCGTCGGAATAGGGCTTATTCCGACGGCTTTCCGACGGTTTTGACCGGTCGGTTCTATCTCGTCGGAAATAAAATTCCGTCGGAAATACTGACGGAATTCCGACGGAAAAGAAATAACCGGAATCCGTCAGAATTCCGTCCGAAATCCGTCAGTATGTCATTGTCCGACGGATTTCCGACGGTTACACATACCGACGGATTTCCGACGGCTACGTATACCGACGGATTTCCGACAGATATTTTATTTATTAAAAAAAAAAATTTAATTTAATTATATTTAATGAAATTAAATTAAAATAAAGTAAATTAAATATAAGTAAAATTAAATTAAAATAAAAATAAAAAAAACAACATTTAAAATTAAGGTTCAATATTTTTAAAAGTGATTTAGAAAATTAAAATATTACATAACGTGTTATCTATCGGTTACGGAAGAACTCGTTCATCCTTTCTTCCATTTCCCGCATTCGTGCCATCTGCTCTTCCATTGCCTGCAACCGTGCCTGCTGTTCGTCGTAGCGAGCTTCATCTTGTGCGCGTTGGGACTCCAACCCGGTCACCCGCTCGAGAAGCTCGGCATTCTGTGCCCTCAACGCACTATCTGCATGAATGCGGTAAGAATTGACGGACGTGGCTGAACTGTCTTCCGGGAGGCCAAACACACGACCTCTGTGCTTAGGCGCAACCTACGAAAAAAAATCAATCAATAAATGTTGTAAGTTGTTTATATTTAAATTTATTTAAAATTTAATTAAAATTGACAGTGTTACTAACCTGATAGGTAAACTCGTTGATCATCTCGAGAGGAACTTCCGTGGCCGGGGGAGTTCCTTCGACGATCGGTTGGGATTGGAGGTACTCCTCACCCAGCCTCTCCACGCTCTCCACGATTTCACGAGCAATGGGATCTTGAATTTCCCCCGTCTTGCTGAAAAAAAAACGTACCCATATTAGTATTGACAATTTTAATGAAAATAAAAATCTAAATTCTTAATAGGAAAAGAAAACATACCGCAAATTGCCGAAACCAGATCTCCTGGTCTGCCACCGGCATCGAAGTAAATGTGGGATACGGGAAAGTTATCAACGAATTAGTCATTGCGTTGATCAAACTCGTAATCCCGTTTCCCGAAAATTGAAACCTAAACAATATTTAGTTAAATATTTTTTTAAGTTAATATAATCAAATACATTTTTAAATAAAACTTACCATGTCGTGTTAGGTGGCAAGTCAGGATCTAGGCGAGGCAACCTATCCCGTCCAGGTTGCGAAACAAAGTCCTCAATGGACATGGCCGTGGGAGCTGAGGGCTGTGTACCCAGTGGAGGAGACGGGTGTTGGGGATCCGGAAAGCTAGTATCTGGGATTTGCGACTGACTCCCTCCCCTACTGGAAGTACCGGATCCAGTAGAGTGATGAAATCGCCCATAGTCCCTACGATTTCCAAAATATTTACATACCGTTGAAATTTACTTACATATATAAATATAAATTCTGATATTAAATATAAATATATGTAAATTTAAATCATAAATTTTAAAGATAAATTTACAGATAATTTAATTTACATTATGGATTTAGGGATTTTCAGTTTTTGAGAATTTGCCGACATCGAATTTTTGAGATTTACGAATTATAAAATTTACGGGAATTGGGGACTTAACGATTTTAGGATATTGATATTTTGAGAAGTAGGGATTTTGGAATTTCGGGATTAATTTTTGGAATTTCGGGATTTCATAAATTAAGTTTTTGGGAGTTAGGGATGGTGGAAAATTGAGGTTTCTCTAAATAGGTATTTAGGGATATTTGGATTATGGATTTCAGATATTAACATTTACGAATTTACAGATTTAGAAAAATTTTGGAATTTCATATTTGGTAATTTATATTTTTAGATATTTACGATTTTTTCAGAATTTGGGATTTTGTAATTTAAACAAATTAAAAAAATTACAACAATTTAGAATTTTACTAATTTTTTTAAATTATAAATATTTATAATTTTCTAAAAATAACAAATACATATTAAAATGTAAATAAATTTTATAAACCCGAAAATTCTCTAAATCACAAAATTTACAAAATTCAAAACTTTTCAAACATCCTAAACCCATACATTTCTACATTTCTATTATCCTAAATCATTTAATCCCTTAATTTTTAACATCCTAAATCTAACAAATTCTATAAATACATCTCATAATTCATAATTTACAAAAAAAAACTTCGAAAAACTTACATTGGATTGATGATTTGTTGATAGAGATTGAGATTGTGGATGGATTTGCAGTTTCCGGCGTGTTTCCCCCTGCTTTCGAACGTTTTCCGGCGGTGTTTTGCGATTTTTCTCCGATTTTGCGATCTGTTTCCGCGAAGAGGAAGAGCCTGGTTTTTATTACAGTGTTCCGACGGATTTCCGACGGAATTTCCCGCTATTTTCGATGAGATCGAGGCTCGCTAGGCGGCAGAAATTAGGGTTTCCGTCGGTATTTCCGACGGATTTCCGACGGATTCTAAACATTTATATATAAAACCGCGTAAATTTATTTTTTTATTAAATTAATTTTTTATTAAATTGAATTTTTTTTTATTAAATTAAATTAATTAAATCCGTCGGAAATCCGTCAAAAATACCGACGGATTTCCGACGGTTTGTAAATTTTTATTAAATTAATATATTTTTTATACGGTTTTTTTTATATTAAAAAAAATTAAGATCCGTCGGAAATCCGTCAAAAATACCGACGGATGTCCGACGGATCTTAATTTTTTTTAAATTAATTTTTTTTAAAACGGTTTTTTTTTATTATATAAAATATTAAATCCGTCGGAAATCCGTCGGTATTTTTGACGGATTTCCGACGGATCTTAATTTTTTTTTAAATTAATTTTTTTTTATTCGGATTTTTTTATATTATAAAAATATTACACCCGTCGGAAATCCGTCAAAATTTTGACGGATTTCCGACGGGTGTAATATTTTTATAATATAAAAAATCCGAATAAAAAAAAATAAGATCCGTCGGAAATCTGTCGGTATTTTTGACGGATTTCCGACGGATGTAATATTTTTTATATAACAGATATCTGTTTTAAAAATAAAAATTACAATCCGTCGGAAAACTATGAAAAATCTATCGCTTAAAAGTCCGCGTGGTGACCCGATTGCAGAGTTAATTAAAAAAATGTCCAAACATTTTTTCATAAATTATTTTAAATATATCCGGGAATTGAATAAAAGATTTACACAACGAAATTTTATAACAGAGAAAAAACAAAAGCCGAAAGGAAATTTATTTATTTTAAAGTTTGAAACACATATGTCTCTGTATCCGCTCCAAACTTACCTTTTTTAGAACCTGAAACTTTTTTTTCCCTTTTTTTCTTTGGCGGAGAATCTACATATCCTTTGCAAAATTCCCTTTCGATTGCATCAACATCTATATTTAAGTTCGGACTTTCAGGTCTTTGGGCAAATTCATCATCATTGTACTAATCCTTTTTATTCTTCGGTGTACCTTCTAAATATCCGCCGCAAACATCTCTTTTGATTGCATCAACATCTATATTTAAGTTCGGACTTTCTGGTCTCTGGGCAAATTCATAATCATAGTAGTGATCCTTACATTCATTTGAAGTACTTCCACCGTAAGTATCTGACGTTTCAATCAAGCAAGATGGTTGTACGTCTTCGAGAACACTCTTCTTGTCTGGATATTTGTCGCACTGCGATTGCGTTTCCCACGAGACGTTTGGCAAGCACTGGCTCTCCGGCACTATTGTTGATGAAGAATCTCCGATTGAGATTGGTGAGACCGTATCAAATTCCCACGAGTAAGTGGGTATCTCTTCAGTGTGTGTGTCGCATTGGGTTTCGGTTTCCCACGAGTATTTTGGAAGTAGAAAGTGGTTTGCCACGATTTTTGAGTCTTCATTAGGAGAGTTAGAAGACATTATTTGTGTTGTTGACAGGAATGAACGTCTGAGGAACCTTATATAGAACGGAAAACCGTCGGAAATCCGTCAGAAACCTCCGACATAATACCCCGCCAGTCCCATCGGCCGCAGATAACGCAATGGTAACCACTCAAACTTTGCCGACATCGGAATTCCGACGGAACTAATTCCGTCGTTATGTCGTCCGAAAATTAGGACAGCTTTTATCCCGCGCGCGGAAATCCGGCGGCAAATTTAATAAATGATTCTGGCGAATATTACCATAAAGTACATTATATTAGAGGGAACGCATAGGGGTTATAGTACAACATTGGTAAACAAACATTTATTCATAAATTATTAATCTGACTCTTCTGATGAACCTTCACTAGGGATGGAGTCGGAATCGTCGTCAAATTCTTCACGTAGTTCATCTTCATCCGAATGCACTAGATCATCGCCGATATGTGTGACATCAGTGACAAGGTCAATGTTATCCGTCTCCTCAACATGTGACATTTGGTTGGTTCGCGATACTTGTAGAGCATCATGTTCCGGAACTCCATATATTTTTCCTCGCGGATTAATTGGAGTTACTGTCATCCAAGGATCTGTCCTCCGCCCAACTCGAGGATATGGAATGTAGCAAACCTATTCATTAACGGTTGATGTTGTTAATATACAAGAATAACAAAACCTAACGTATAAATATAACGGAAAACCTATCAATATATTGATACCTGGTCTGCTTGAGATGCAAGGATAAATGGATCGTAATGATGTAATTTCCGGCTTGAATTTATCGAAATAACACCAAGACGGTCAATTCGAACCCCACTAACCATTGGATGGATCATACCAATCGCACATAAACACAATGCACCTCAAGTCCAACATTCCTGGATAGTGGATTTCCAAGATTTCTTTTAAATGGCCATAGTACATGGTACCACCTGATTGCGCCGAAATACCATTGTCCGAAGTTGGCCTTTGACGTCCTTCGTCACGAATTCTGAACGAATATCCCCTAGTGCAAAATCTCGGATATGAAGTCGCGGTGCTGCGTAAACCATGAGAAAACTCCACTAACCATGTCGGGAGGGTTTGACCACTTGCTAAACCTTCGGAAACCTAAAAACAATATAAGTAAGCAATCAATAACATATGAACGTGAAAAACTTATAAAATTAGAGTGAGGAGTTATATTTAACGTACAAAAAATTTCAACCACTCCGGGAATTCTTCATCTTTTAATACTGCAAGTTCGGAATCTGTCTTATCAGCATGGTAAGTTTGTGCTAGGGACATGTATATCCTGTAACATAACAATTGTTATTAGATGAAGACAAATAATTGCACAAATTTAGTATGAGAAATGGTGTACCTTTCATACTCTCCAAGTTCGTCACAATTTCTGAGGATATATGTATGCAAATGTGTGACCTCTTGTGGTGATAGTATGCGTTTCTTCCCTTTTCCACTTACGCGGCCCACTTGCGCAAACAACTCAGGTACAACCACGGGATACACTGCTTTCTCACCTCTATCATCATGTCGCGCCGGCCGTCTACCTTTAGTCCGGACATCCGAAGGAAAGTAATATTCGGCAAAGTGTGATACTTCTTCGTTTAGACTTTGTGCAACAATAGATCCCTCAACTTTGCTCAAATTTTTTACCTTTTTCTTCAGGTGGAACATGTAACGCTCGAACGGGTACATCCATCGGTATTGAACAGGGCCTCCTAATGCTGCTTCTCGTGGGAGGTGAATAGGAAGATGTTCCATAACATCAAAAAAAGACGGTGGAAATATCTTCTCAAGATTACAAAGGAGCACCGGGATGTTGGCCTCTAAAGACCGGATCCCGTCCGCTGTTAGTGTCCGTGAACATAAATCTCGAAAGAAAGCCCCAACTCCTACAAACGAAAAGTAATCAAGTTAGTACATATATAGTAACATTATATTAGTAATAAACTAAAGAAAATTATGAAATATACCTCCAATTGCTTGATGGATGTCTTGTGGAAGAAGATTAGAAAATGCAAATGGAAGAAGACGCTGCATCACAACATGACAATCATGACTCTTCATTCCAATAAACTTCCCTTCCGTCGAATCCACGCAATTACGCAGATTAGATGCGTAGCCGTCAGAAAATTTAACAAAATTTTTAATCCATTCAAAGAAAACTTCCTTCTTACCCGCGTCTAACCGGTACGCAGGCATCGGCAATCTACCATTAGGCAAAACGTGAAGGGATGCCCTTGAACAAATCAATGGCAAGTCTAATCTAGATTTCCAGTTATCTTTTGTCTTTCCTGGTACATTTAAAATGGTGTTCATGATGTTGTCAAAGAAATTCTTTTCAACATGCATGACATCTAGATTATGACGCAGTAGATGATCTTTCCAATAAGGCAAATCCCAGAAAATACTTTTCTTATGCCAATTGTGATATTCCCCACAGCCGTCGACGGGGTGATGGCCATTACCCCCACATTCAAGAGTTCGCTCTGCACCAAAATCTCGTAACTGTTCCAATATGCTGCGACCATCTATCTCCGGAGGTGGACCATTAAACACTGGAAAATTCTTTCTGAAATGTCTTCTAGATCGATGATATGGATGATTTGCCGGCAAAAAACACCTATGGCAATCAAACCATGAAGTCTTCCTTCCGTTCTGCAATTGGAATGCTGAAGTATTGTCTTGGCAATAAGGACATGCCAATCTTCCATGTGTTGTCCATCCAGATAACATACCGTACGCCGGAAAATCGCTTATGGTCCACATAAGAGCCGCACGCATGTTGAAATTCTGCTGGATTGAAACATCAAATGCCTCAACTCATAGATCAATGGTTGGAGGAATATATCGAGTGATCGTCTTGGATGATCTGGCCCAGGAACTAGAACTGAGAGAAACAGGAACTCTCACCGCATGCACATAGAAGGAGGCAAATTGTAAGGTGTTACGATGACCGGCCACAATGAATATTTTCTTCCATGCTTTCCAAATGGGTTGAAACCATCAGTGGATAAGCCGAGGTATACATTTCGGCGTTCGTATGCGAAATCTGGATATACGGATTGAAAGTGTTTCCACGCTTCTGCGTCAGAAGGATGCGTAATATCTCCATCTTGATTATGCTCTGCATGCCATCTCATAGCCTTAGCAGTGCGTTCTGATTGATACAGCCTCTTCAACCTCTCTGTTAATGGTAAATACCACATCCGTTTGAAAGGAATCTTCACTCTGCCACTTGTGTCTTGGAACCGTGGTTTACGACAAAATTTATATTTTTTCCTGTTCTCATCTTCCCTCCAGTATAGCATGCAGTTGTCGATGCACACATCTATTATCTGGTAGGGCAAACCAAGACCGACAACAAGTTTCTGGACCTCGTAGTATGATGCTAGAGAAAGATTATCCTCTGGCAAAACATCTTTCACAAACTCGGCGAATGCATCAACACATTCTTCGGACAAATTGTAATCGGTCTTCATGTTCATCATCCTACTAGCAGAAGATAACGGTGAATGCCCTTCCCTACAACCGCTGTACAGTGGTTGCTTTGATGCGTCTAACATATCAAAAAACCTTCGAGCTTCTAAATTAGGTTCTTCAACCCTATCACCCTCATAACCACCCGACTGCAAATTCTCTCTAAACGCGTCGTTAACCATCGCAACCGTACTTACCCCAACATCTACTTCCGTTGTACGTTCTTCAACGCTATCCGGAAAATAAGGTGCATTACTACTAGTACTACCATATTCGTAATTGCTTTCTCCATGTAAAAACCAAACCTTATATCCCGGCCTAAATCCATATCTATATAAGTGATTCCAAACAGTATGAACCGCAACACTAATTCTGTTACAGCAATTAGAACATGGACATTTGATATCCTGACCTTTTTTTGCTGCATCTTGGTTTCTGGGTAAATTCATGAACTCGCATATACCTGCAGCGTAAGCGGATGTTAATAAGTTCGAGCCCATATCCATCATTGGCTCGTCCATCCAAGACCGAAAATATGAACCCATCGCTGACAAATTTTTTTGATTTGTAAAATTGTGTTATGAATGAACGAAGACACGAAGTAAGTTATATAAAACGGATTTCCGTCGGAATTCCGTCGGAAATCGGTCACAAAACTCCGACATAACACCCCACCAATCCCATCGGCCACCGCTAACGAATGGTAACCACTCAAATTTGCCGACATCGAAAATATCGGATTTCCGTCGGTAGTCCGTCGGAAAGTCGTCAGAATATTACGACAGATTATTTTCCGTCGGAAATCCGTCGGTACAAACGACGGATTTCCGACGGAATACCGACAGTAGATAAAACCGTCGGAATTTTGCGACGGAATACCGACGGACTAGATGTTAGTCGGAAATCCGTCGGTAAGCCGTCGGAAAATTCCGACGGAAATATTGGCCGTCGGAATAGTGGCTGTTTTCTTGTAGTGTCCTCATGCTCGTCTCGCCGGTCTCAGATTATTTAGCTCGCTCATCACTGTGTTGTTTAGCTTATCCTACTCCTCCGTCGTTTTGAGCAGCATCGACTTTATCACGATCAGGACTTCCTGGGTCGTCTACGTAGCTATGGGTGTTGGTGCATATTTTGATCTGATTTTGCCGGTACTGGTATCTTGCACATCGTCAAATTGCCTAGTTATGTCGTTAGTCATCGTTATTCACATCGTTTTCGTGGTGGTTTCTGGTGTAAGAAAATTTTGTTCTCCCCTCAGATGGTGCCAAATTTTAGGAGTCGAAAATCCAACAATTATATTTGTTAAAGACTTTTAGGGAACAAAACTTCTAAGTATAATAAAACCACAAGTAGATAGTTTTTATTTTTGTTTTGTGTGCTCTTGAAGTTACAAGTGTTTTGGCTAAGTAGAATTGCGGATCTCTTTCCCAAGAGATGTATATTAGTATTTTTAATACTATAAGTTGGCTAGGTCGACTCGTAATGAGATAAGAAAAAGCTCCAATTTGTTCGCGAGTTTATTTTCTTCTACGTCACTCAACTTCTTGGACTTCATGTTACGAACTCGGTTAGTATTAGGCTTTAGCTCGAGCTATCTGAATCCATCACTTACCATAAGATTTAGACTCAATATGGGCTTGAGCATGTGAATTTTTCACGTTGGCCCATGAAGTGCAAGACGTTGGGTTTGATCTCGTGAACCCGTCGATCCTCTGTAATGAACTCTATCGGTCTCTTCCGCAACGAGATCAGCCCTCTTTGTCGTGATGAGCTCGGCCTTGACAAGTTCAGCCCGTAATGATGGTGAGATCAGCCGAGCTCGGCCCACGTTGTCACCACCGAAACATTTTCACCAAGCTCGGCTCGAGTGACGACGAGCTTGGCTCTCTTTGTTTTCCAGCTCGGCTCATTTCATTACTTAAGTCATTTTTAAATGATTTTAGGAAGAATGAGATCTGACCCCAACAATGATCACTGGTAGCAACCAGTTTCCATCTCACTATCGATATCATTCAAGAATCATAATGGTAGAGAGCATTTCGTAGGCCCTCCTCCTGAATGTCCTCTTCATATTGAAAGTTAAAGTGGAACTTACCATTACGTAAATCGGCTCCTAATACCTTATCTTCTAACCTCCAAAAATTCGTCATATTATGAATGAATGAATACATGCTTTAAAACCTAATAATGTGCAATTATTGATGAGTGTATCCATGCTTTAAAACATAAATTCACATTTATATTTTAAATCGTAGAAATCTAAGGGAGAAGAATACGAGCATTGGCTAAGGGAGAAGAGATAATTCGGAGTACCGTCTATGTCTCTGATCTCAACACCATGTTGAATTTTGCACCATTTTTCTCAATTATGGTTGTTCTCAGACTTAAAAGGTCTTCACTTTTTCTTTATGTGTGTGTGTTTGTTTGGATGTATAGGTTACTGAACAGAAGCTCTCAAACATTAAAGACCACAACTTTGTGTTTGGGTGTTTTAGTATGTCTTGGTTTACCAGGTTGTTGACTGCCCCATATGTGGTCACCCTAACTCAGTAATTACGTTTCCATTGACCGCATTCACTGATGCAGGTATATATTACATTACTATTGTCTGTTTTGGAGCATCAATGATATTTAGTGGTTTTGTGTTGGCAATTAAAGTTTTACTAGGGACTATGTTGAGATTCTAACCCGACTTTCTCACCCAAGGTCAGATTTCCTTGTGTTGTAACTATGCAAAGTCTCCTACGTTCTGAAACTCCAAAAATGATTTATTTTTGTTGGTTTTGTTGTTGCACACTGCAGATGAGCGTGAGATGTGTGCAATAACTATCTACCACACTAACATTGACAAGAAGGTGACTCCCTCAAATTGTTTCCCTTCACTCACTGATGAAGTATCATTCTCTAACACATCTGCTTTTGCTACAAGTGACTGAATCAGATGTGATGATCTTGTCCGAATCATTCTGTTGAAAGGTGAATCAATCACTTAGATGAGAAAATCACTTACAAATTCTTGTTTTGGTTGCAGATTAAATCAGTTAGATGAGAGTTTAGATGAGATCCCGTTTTCTTATGTCTATTCTTAGTAGTTTCATGAACTCGTGCGTTGATTTGTAGTTTGATGAATTACAACGGAACGGAAGTGTCACTAATTAGTCATCAAATTTGCCTTCAAACTGTATCATAATTTTCTTGCCAGTGGATAATTATCGTACTAATCTTCAGCCACTACTCTTTTGTGATTCTCACGATATACAAAACTAAAGATATTGCTACAATGAACTACTCTTTATAGCTCCTGCCATTGCAGATATCCCTTCTCGTAAAGAAACATTCAGTTTCATATTCAAATCATGCTTAAGCTTCTCGTCACATAAAAACGTTCTTACAATTATACTTTGGAAATTCCAGAGATCTCTTAAGTCATTGGGAGCGATGGATTCTTGTTCGGAGGAGATTGTGCCTCATAACTACGAAGAAATTGGTAAACACTAAAGATTTACTATCGTAGATCTTTATTGAGAAATTTTGGGATATGCCACATGTTCCATGCCACTTTACAAAAATGTCACTCTTTTGAATCTTTTACAAAAATGCCACACTCATTTTTTGATATTCCAAAATTACCCTTTTCTAAAAACAATCTCTCTCTGCCTTTCTCTGATCTCTCTCTCGCTGTGCGATTTCGATCGAATCTCGATCTCTCTCACACAAACACAGAGAGATCTCTCTGCGATATCGATATCGATCTCGATCTCTCTTTCTCTCTCTTGATATCTCTCTCTCGCTGTGCGATCTCGATCGAATCTCGATCTCTCTCTTCTCCTCTCTCACACAGAGAGATCTCTCTGCGATATCGATCTCGATCTCGATCTCTCTCTCTCTCTCTTAATCTCTCTCTCTCTCTCGCTGTGCGATCTCGATCGAATCTCGATCTCTCTCTTCTCCTCTCTCACACAGAGAGATCTCTCTACGATATCGATCTCGATATCGATATCGATTTCAATCTCTCTCTCTCTCTCTCACACAGAGAAATCTCTCTACGATCTCGATCTCGATCTTTCTCTCTCTCTCTCTCTCTGCGATATCGATCTCGATTCGTATCTGAATTTTGGATCGGATTTTCTGGGAAATTGGATTTTCTGGGAAAATTGCTGTCGCTGAAGTCGGGGTTCTTTGTGATCAGAATTTGCTGCCGCTGAAATCGTGATTCTTTGTTACAATTAAGGTAATAACCTATTTCTCTTTATAATCAATTTACAACTGTTAAAAAACCTTAGAAATGTTATGAATAAGAGAAAGAGAGAAGGAATTGTGTTATCTTATTTCATGAATAATACAGAGTATATATAGGGTTACAAAGCTTGGAGAGGAAGTACAACTTGGAGAAGAGGTAAGTCTAGAAAGTTCTAGAATATGGGCCTATAATGGACATCCATACAAATGGGTTTATAACAAGAAATTGTTTATAAAATATATGAGATTAATATTACAGGCGGTTGAGCAAGATTAATTGATTACCAATTAAGTTATAAATCGTTTTTCTTTGATTGACAATCATGTTTATAAACCTTTAAAAAACCTTATAAATCGTTTATAGACATATGAGATTAACATTACTGGTGTATAACTCGTTTCTCTTTGATAGACAATAATGTTTATAAACCTTTAAAAGACCTTATAAATTGTTTATAAACATATGAGATTAACGTTATTGGTGTATAACTCGTTTCTCTTTAATTGACAATAATATTTATAAACCTTTAAAAAACCTTATAAATTGTTTATAAACATATGAGATTAACATTACTGGTGTATAAATCGTTTCTCTTTGATTGACAATCATGTTTATAAACCTTTAAAAAACCTTAGCAATTGTCCTTAATTTTTATAAATCGTCCTTATTTTCTGTAACAGACTGTAATGGTTGAGTTGTATTTTTTGTGTGGAATCTTTAAGATTACGGATAACAATCAGTGGGAGTTTATGTTCGATGTTGAAAGAGGAGGATCTCTGAGCTTGGTCAATGAAGATATTAGTTTTTCTGGGTTATTGCAGGTTGTGTTAGAAGATTTTGGTATTGATGTGTGCGGAAGTTTTGTGAAACTCAGTTACATGTTACCTGATAGAACACATCTTCCGCCAATGTATATTAGGATTTTATAAAGATTTTATAAGGAATAGTAGATGCAGAATGAGTAACATTTTATATTAAAAACATTGATAAATAACAAATTTGTTACACTTATCTTTCTTTGTTCATCTGTTTTGCGATATTCAATTCCCAGGACCTTCTCTACCGCTTTTAATCTTTCCTCCTATTTCACAAGAATAGCGATGATCATGTCGAGTTTCTGGTCTTTTGTCATGCCACTGAAATTGGTTTGGCTAGGCTCCTCTTGAATCATCTCGTAGACCATCTGTGTCGCCCGTCGATAAGTGTCCTCTAACCCTTGACATAGCTCAGAAATATCTATTTTCTCGATCGAATCTCGATCTCTCTCTTCTCCTCTCTCACACAGAGAGATCTCTCTACGATATCGATCTCGATATCGGTATCGATTTCGATCTCTCTCTCTCTTTCTCTCGATCTCTCACACAGAGAAATCTCTCTACGATCTCGATCTCGATCTTTCTCTCTCTCTCTCTCTGCGATATCGATCTCGATTCGTATCTGAATTTTGGATTGGATTTTCTGGGAAATTGGATTTTCTGGGAAAATTGCTGTTGCTGAAGTCGGGGTTCTTTGTGATCAGAATTTGCTGCCGCTGAAATCGTGATTCTTTGTTACAATTAAGGTAATAACCTATTTCTCTTTATAATCAATTTACAACTGTTAAAAAACCTTAGAAATGTTATGAATAAGAGAAAGAGAGAAGGAATTGTGTTATCTTATTTCATGAATAATACAGAGTATATATAGGGTTACAAAGCTTGGGGAGGAAGTACAACTTGGAGAAGAGGTAAGTCTAGAAGGTTCTAGAATATGGGCCTATAATGGACATCCATACAAATGGGTTTATAACACTCCCCCTTGGATGTCATTATAGTAAAATTAATCCTAATGCGCTTAAGATGTTACCTCATTAAAAATCTTGCCAGGAAAACCCAATTGGGACAAAACCATGGCTAAGGGAAAAAGAGTGCAACGCGCTATTTCTCCCTCTGATGAGTGCATAACTTGATATCTTTGTGATGACGTACCCAAATGTTAAACTTGCATCTTGAAAGTACTAAATGGAAGTGTCTTGAAAATAAGTCCGCCAAAGCTACACTTGAACGAATCTGTAGAACATGTATATCGCCTTTCTTCTGCAACTCATGAGTCTTTTAGATGATTCATCTGGATCATTCTCTTTGTTTCTCTCAATACCATCAATGTATGATATACATTTGGGAGATTGATAGAGTTTCATATATCATTGTAATGATAATACTTCTCTTTAAGTGTCTATCATTTGTGTGTTCTTTGATGTCTCATTAAAAACCTTTCATAGAAAACCCTATGGGATAAAAACTATGATAAGGGAAAAAGAGGACATCTACGCTCATCATTATATTTCTCCCCCTCGGAAACATCTTCTTCTAGAGATGAATTCCGATCTTTCGAAATTACTATAAACATAGCTTTAAAACTCATATAATTGTTATATGATATCTCAGATTATTGGAGTTCTGGTCCATACCATCTTTTCCTTTATCACACATAATCTCATTGCATTTTATGTATGGTACTTCAGGACCAAATATATATGAGCATTTTCTGTAAAATCCTCTAAGGATTTATTGAGATAATATCTTTTGCGCTACATGTTTAACTTGAGATATCTGAAGATACATTTAACTTTCCAAGGTATATTCTCAAATATTTTCTTCAGATATTAATCTCATAAGGAGTTCTAGTGTTGTTCAAATCATCACATACATTACTATTATAGCAAATCATTTACAAAATCTCCTTACATTGAATCTTCTGGACTTTCATAAATATCATTATCTAGTGATCTTTTATCATATATTATTATCATCGTACTACTTGTGATAACTCTGCTGGAGTTTCGATGATCTTCAATTAAGAATCACTTTATCAAAATCTTTTGATAAATACATGATTATACCCCATGTTACATATTTTCTATTCATTCGATTGAATAGAGTTCCCGGGAACATAATTCTGATACCGTTAATCCTTCGGGGATTGTATCTTTTACATCCTTCAAGGATTGCAATCATATGTAATTATCCAGTGTTCAATAACATATTGTCAGACTTATAAGGATTGCTTCCACCACCAGAGAACATATCCCTTCATAAAATATTCATTGTCTTTGTGACAATTTCACTATTGTTTCACACAAAGACTCATTTATCTTCCACTGGTTTTACACTTCACGTGCATAGACTACTAGTCTAATTCTCTGCAAGAGATTATACGTCTATTTTTTTTTTCTATTCCATTTGGCCAATCATTACTTTGTGTACACTTTTCAATAGACTTTCATGATCCTCTTCTTATTCATAAAATCAACTGCTCATAGCATGCAAAATATTACGACGTCGATTTGCTTTTTGGTTCTATCTTATTTCAAACATGACATAGCTAGCTAGCTCTCTTCATGGTCAAGTACTTGAATATTTTCATTCGTCATGTTTATGTCTCTTCTAGAGATCATTCAGTCTCTTCTAGAGATCATTCGGAATCTTTTTTTTTTCCTCGATCTGGTCATTCTAATTATCTGCTCATTTTCTTTTACGAGGATTCTTATATTTGAAACCAAATAGGTCTATCACGCTTCATGCGGTCTTTAGACTCACTAGCAGTCTGATATTGTCCTTCTAGGACATTATTTCTAATTAGAGCATATACAGCTGGATAGGTGATTTCATCACTCTATTTGGGTCAGTAAATGCGTCTGGCAATCAATACGCTAAATTTGGAATTATCTTTTGGACTTCTAATTCTCATCATTTAATCCGAGAATCATTGATAATTCATAGATATTTATATCTTTTTCCAGCTATTTTACTTTTTCCCCCTAATGTTGGAAAAACTGACTCATTAAAATGAGAGTCTTTAAACAAAGCCTTAAATAAATCCTTCTAGGATGGCTCTAGATACTTAGTATCATTCATATCCAACATATATTTTTATCCTCTTTTGAGGTCCCATCTTAGAGTTTTGTGGTGGAACACTTTTCATACTCAAAGATTCTCATATGGAACTATTTGGTTTCTGACCCTAAACCAATAATGATGGGGGATCTATCAGTTATTCATTGGCTTGATGCGAGTCATTAGACTAAACCATTTTTGTGTATGAACATGAAGTTCAGGATGTTCAACACTGATTCCAGTGGACACAGAATAATCATCAAAGATTTGAAATGTGAATTCGCCAACATTATCAAATAATCTTGCAAACTTGAGGTTGCAGTTTGATGGTAAGAATTAATGTGAATATTTAGTCGATACATCCATCGATTTTATGCATCAATCGAGTCAATGCGTCCATTGAATCGATGCGTCTATTATAACCATAAGGAATAAAAAAAACTCACATGGTGGGGGATCAGCCCATAACCATTTCCTTGTAAATATTTCACATTACTGTTACATTCCAAAATATTTTTATCTGGTGAAAGCCACATTATCATATTGCTTTCTCAGCAAGCAACCTATGATAAATCATTAAGAAGAAACTTCTAGTTCTTCATGGAATGTCCACATAAATTTTCTCACATCATCATTAAACCAGGATGACCAATCCGGTTAAGCCAAATATTTAATCTTAGTAAACTTCTTGTTTACTTTACATTCTTAGTAAACTTCTGATTTATTTTGCATCGCTAATCACATACTCCCTTCAAAGAATATTATAATTAGAATTTCTTTCTCGAAAATTCAAAGTTAATAATGGGAGTTATCGTAAAACAAAGACCGAGACGATCACTTTAGTAGCCACTTCCTTGACGGATTTTGTTTGTCTGGTCTTTTTCTTTTATGTGTCATAAAATGACTGTTTTACGATTTTCTACATTAGAGATATTCTTCCAGCATAACTGTGTTAAATTCACTTACAGACTTCAAGTCTTGTAGTCTTAAATATCACATTTTGATGATCACACTTTTTCTTTGAGAATTGTTCGAAGAACTTAGTGAATATAATCTTTTGGATATCACTTGTAGTGAACATTAATAATCAAGCAGTGAACATAATCTTCTGGATATGTCACTTATCATGTACATGAGATTTATTCTTTCTCCTTTGAGATAATGATATTGCAGGGTTATCAATCTCGAATTTACTCATTTAGAGTAACATACCCTACTTAGGTTATAAGCAATAGCTTTTATGTGCTCTTCTGGAGCATTCACTATTTTCTTTCAATTTCCAAATTATTGAAATATCTTTTGCTTATTACCATCTTTCTTTTCTCACTTCAGGTGAGAATATAAGTTCTTTAAAAGAAACACCTTTATTTCAATCTTGACCATTCAAAAAATTTTCTATAGCCAATTCTTTGGCTTAGTGCTATTAGTGTGATCTTATGTATAAGACGTCACATTCACTTTAGAGAATGGACCATGATCAATTCTTATTATATTCTTTCTGCACTGCTGGTGAGAATTTAAGTTCTTGAAAAAAAAACATCTTGGTCTTAACCACTCAAGACAACTTTTATAGCAACTTCTTTGGCTTAATGTTATTAATATGATCTTTTATTTTTTTATATAAGATTGTCGCATTCACTCCAGGGAATGGACCAAAATCATCTCAATGTTATAAAAATCTAATATTAGAGGATATAAATATGTAGCATTAGAACTTAATTCAAAATGCACTCTAATAACATTATACTATATGATCGATTAATCATTATTCAAAATAGAGGATCCACTTCATAAATTATAAATCAACCAAATTAATAAGCATGAGTCAATCATATAGACAATATTATAAACATATTCATGATCCCAATAATTGAGTACTATGTGCCATGAATTAACGTATTAAACATGAACTAATAACAAAAACATATATCGATTATTATAATTTACTACCATATTTATTTAAAGAATGAATCGATTTGTTTAAAGCACTATGATATCACAATATTAAACCAATCAGACCAACACATACCAATCATTTAAAAGCAATTCTCAATTTCGGGAGCTCAACAAAGCCATAATTAAACATGTGTCTCACAAGGTTTGCTTAATCAAATTCTACATCAATCTCTTATGCATCTAGTAGGTTTTATCTCATAAGTTTCATAAATCAACCAAATATTACATATCATATGCCATATGAAATTACGATTCTCGAGATAGAAACAATTTATGATAATCAATTTAATTGATGCAATAACTCATTCATGCCACTTGATAAAGTTAATTATGATTAAAACATGACAAATCATGATCAATTATCAAAGCATCGTATTTCTAACGCATAGGCATGATCATGATGTGATGGTTATAAAGCTCAAGGCGATACTTACCTCGATCCTAATGTAGACCTCGATCGGTAATAGGACGGAACTCTCCGAACTTTTGATATCGCACATTTGCATTGAGTTATGACTAAGCCAACGTCTTTGCTCAAACGGTCTGAACGTCTCATCGGCTAGACTTTTATATTCGAACAAAGAAAATATATTGAATCTGCCAATAAAACATGATCGATAGTAGTGAGTTAATAAAGTTCCAACAATAAAACATCCGCTAGTTTTAAACTAACAAGTTCACAAATTCATGCTCAGAGTGACAAAATTATTATGTATATCATTCATAAATCTAGATTTAATTTCATAAACCGATCATAATAATGTCAGATCGACAATTATAAATCATGAAGAATGATCGATCATAAAGCATGAAACATGGAATATATATTAGGTGAACATGTTGAACAAATCAACTCAAATCAAGAGTTATGAAGCAATAAAGTGAACAAAAGGTGGATCTCGATTTATCAAACCTACGCTAACCAACAAATTATCAAACCAGTTCAAACCAACGGTTGATTATGTTAACCATAAAACATGGACCGAACAAACATGAGGTAGCATCATCAATACAGATTTAAGAAATCAAATTTAAACAATTTATTTTTCTTCTTTTAGTCTACCAAACCAATAAGTTATAAAATATAAAAATTATTCATGTAATGAATTAAGAGAATACCAAATCAACGATTTTCTTATCAATTTCTAATTAATTATTCTCATATCATGAAAGGAATCGAGCAACATCGAAATAGGTGTAGAAGAAAAAGAAAACAATAGTGAGGCATGATCTAATTGTAAATTCAATTCTAACAAATTATTAAACAATAGTCAGACAATAAACAAACAAATCTCAACATAAGCAAACATGTATGTGCTAATATTCTCATATATAGAATAATTAAATATATATGTATTATCATATATCAGTTACTATGAATCATGTTCTGATAATAAGCGTGACTAGAATTAAAGCATAACGTGATACTTATCTCGATGGATAATGAAGGAGATCGGAGATGCCGTCGATCATGGATTTCGGTGGAGATCTCACTTTTCTGAGATGGCTAGGGTTTTATTCAGTGGCTAGGGTTTCATGCTCAGACGGCTAGACTATCGTGCTGATAACGTGTTTTGAATAAGAGAAAGAGAGAAGGAATTGTGTTATCTTATTTCATGAATAATACAGAGTATATATAGGGTTACAAAGCTTGGAGAGGAAGTACAACTTGGAGAAGAGGTAAGTCTAGAAGGTTCTAGAATATGGACCTATAATGGACATCCATACAAATGGGTTTATAACAAGAAATTGTTTATAAAATATATGAGATTAATATTACAGGCGGTTGAGCAAGATTAATTGATTACCAATTAAGTTATAAATCGTTTTTCTTTGATTGACAATCATGTTTATAAACC
The DNA here is from genome assembly GCA_964056655.1 of Arabis hirsuta. Taxonomy (NCBI): domain Eukaryota; kingdom Viridiplantae; phylum Streptophyta; class Magnoliopsida; order Brassicales; family Brassicaceae; genus Arabis; species Arabis hirsuta. The sequence goes on along the minus strand of OZ053302.1, from coordinate 18,193,609 downwards.
TTTAAAAAACCTTATAAATCGTTTATAGACATATGAGATTAACATTACTGGTGTATAACTCGTTTCTCTTTGATAGACAATAATGTTTATAAACCTTTAAAAGACCTTATAAATTGTTTATAAACATATGAGATTAACGTTATTGGTGTATAACTCGTTTCTCTTTAATTGACAATAATATTTATAAACCTTTAAAAAACCTTATAAATTGTTTATAAACATATGAGATTAACATTACTGGTGTATAAATCGTTTCTCTTTGATTGACAATCATGTTTATAAACCTTTAAAAAACCTTAGCAATTGTCCTTAATTTTTATAAATCGTCCTTATTTTCTGTAACAGGCTGTAATGGTTGAGTTGTATTTTTTGTGTGGAATCTTGAAGATTACGGATAACAATCAGTGGGAGTTTATGTTCGATGTTGAAAGAGGAGGATCTCTGAGCTTGGTCAATGAAGATATTAGTTTTTCTGGGTTATTGCAGGTTGTGTTAGAAGATTTTGGTATTGATGTGTGCGGAAGTTTTGTGAAACTCAGTTACATGTTACCAGATAGAACACATCTTCCGCCAATGTATATTAGGATTTTATAAGGATTTTATAAGGAATAGTAGATGCAGAATGAGTAACATTTTATATTAAAAACATTGATAAATAACAAATTTGTTACACTTATCTTTCTTTGTTCATCTATTTTGCGATATTCAATTCCCAGGACCTTCTCTACTGCTTTTAATCTTTCCTCCTATTTCACAAGAATAGCGATGATCATGTCGAGTTTCTGGTCTGTTGTCATGCCACTGAAATTGGTTTGGCTAGGCTCCTCTTGAATCATCTTGTAGACCATCTGTGTCGCCCGTCGATAAGTGTCCTCTAACCCTTGACACAGCTCAGAAATATCTATTTTCTCATTCATCCAAAATGATGCCTTCATCGTCAGTTTCCCCATCATAATGAGGTTAACCACGTCCATAAATGGCAGATCGTCATCATACGTTTCTGAGACCAAATGTTTATAATATTATGAATCGCCAACAATTGCGTGAACCTTTACCTTGAAAAAAATTCTTATATAAACCAAGGTTCTTTTATAATCGTTATATAAACTGTATAATATTATTTAAAAATCTTTATAAAAACATTATAAAATCTTTATAAAACCCTTATAAACCCTTTATCAAATCCTTATCAACTCAAATAACCCATTAAAGAAAGAGAGCAGGAACTTACTTGACCCTTTTTCTCGATAAGAACAATGTCGGTCATTCTTGGGGTTTCAGTGCTTTCCCATCTTAAACACCATGGAACTACGTCTTCTAATCCTTCACGTTTGCTGGCGAATTTTTCGCCAAAGACAGGAACTGCGCTGAGCGCCCATATGTAAAGTGCGAGAATGAAACCTTTGACATTGTACCGTTCTTTGGTCTATGTCTCTGGACCCATCTTTGATACGCAAGAAGAGATGATCTCGAAAGCATCTCTACCCCACGGTTGGCAGCAATACTGATCAAAATCCGAAGCATATTTGAGGCGGGAGTATGGAATCTTCTCCGTCGAACTAACGCCTATCAGAATACCTTCAACTAGCACAACTAGTCCAAGGCACTGCTTCTCATCATCTTCCATGTCTTCTGTTTTCAATATATTGAGCAGATCACTGTGGATAAATTTTTTATTCTGCATCCAATGGTAATGAGGCATATGTGTTCTTTTGCCTTTTCTAGTCTTTTCACATTCTAATTCTTCATAGTGAACACCTGCATACACCAGTAATAAATGTATAAAATTGAACAATATCAGTTTAAAATCCTTATAAAATCTTTTAAAAATCCTTATAAAATCCTTATAAAATTCTTTCAAAATTACATGTGGTAAGGAAGAACTCTCTTTGTGAGAATCTTGTTGGCTGGGAATCGACCCTGAACCACAAGTCTTGTCCTTTCGTCTTGATTCTCCTTTGCATCAGAAAATGGAATATCTTACCAGAAAATATGATATTCCGCTGTGCAAGTTGTACAATAGGACCGAGAAAACTGTTTTCGATCCTACTGAACAACTTAGGTCCTAGTATTGCTCGCACTGTATCAACTAATAGCAGGTTGGCATGTTGTTGCGCCGTTTTATTATCGTCAGGTTCAAAACCAAGTTTGTAAATCTGTTCTGGCATGTTTATGCTGCCAAATATTTCATCATCTGTCTGATACATCTGAAAAGTTGTTGAAAACACATGTCAATTATTGATTTATAAACTGTGAAAAACCTTTATAAAATCTGTAAATTGTCTGAATTTTATCCGTAATCGCTTAAAGAACAAAACTTTACTTAGTTTTACAGATTTAAACCATCAATTTCCATCTCATATATTATCGTTTTAAAAACTGTTTAAAACCCATAAATTTACCCAGATTCACGTCAATAAGGAAAAATTACAAAGATTGACATATTCAAACCAAGTGCGACGACGAGTTTGAAACTCATATCGATAATATCGGATAGTCGCGAATCGAAAAACCATTGACAAATGAAATAAACTAGTAAAATATGTTACAAAAATCGACGAAATTGCGAAATCGCGAAATCGCGAATCAAAAACTAGATCTAGATCTAGATTGAGAAATCAAGAAATAGAGTTGAAAATTACCTCTAATAAGCTTCGAATTCCTCTCGAATGACCTCTAAAAAGCTTCGATTTCCTCTCCAATTACGTCTAAAAAGCTTCGATTTATTTTCTAAAGAGATAAAAAGTGCCGATGGCGTTTAGGTTTTGGGAGAGAGAATATTGAGAGCGTTCTTTTGTTTTCAGGGGTAAATTTGTCCTTTCCGGATAAAATCGTGGCATTTTTGTAAAGGGCCCAGCGCGTGTGGCAGTTTTGCAAACTGTTGACCCATTTGTTACATTTTTGTGATTCCCTCTTTATTTACCTATCTTATATAATGTACAGTAAAACCTCCATAAATTAATAATCACCATAAATTAATAAATTTTCTCGGTCCCGAGTCAGGCCAATGTAAAAATTAACAAAATTCGATAAGATAATTAGATAATAATTATTTTTGAAATTCCTATGTAAGAATATAGTCCCAATAATACTATAAATTAATAATCATGTATAATTATACATATATAAGTATAACTATGATAATATACTAAAATATGGTTTCACTGATTTTTTATTTTATTTATTTCATCAAAAAAAATTTATGATTATTTCCTCGGTATCCAAATCTTGTAAAAAATTATAGACACGACAATTGTTTCTTTGCACATTGATTCTTTTACCCATAACTCTTGCCAAATTCATCATAATATATATATATATCATTTCTGACTTTATCATCAACATTAAGAAGAATAACCATGCTTTCTTTTAAATTTTGTACTTAATAACATGTATCATTTTTATATGGATAGTATATTATGACATTAACATTCATTTTATCGCGACAACTAAAAGTATAAATCATAATCTCAAGTTAATGCATATTATTTTTATAATTTGATTTAATTAAATTCTTTAATATAACATCGTTTGATTTTTTTACGAGAATTATTACCTAAAATAGATTTCTCTCTACAAATTAATAATTAATTTATCGATTAATTAATATCTCTCTAAATTAATAAATTTCAAAATCCCAACATTATTAATTTATAGAGGTTTTACTGTAGTAAGGTTTCTCAAAATTCAAGCCATGAGAGGCTGCCAAAGGTCATTTTTTTTTTGACATTTGTCTTTTTTATTTATTTATGGAAAAGAAAAGAAAAAATTATGGATCATTTAATAACTTTAGCCATTAATTATAACAAATTACAATTAAGTGTTTTGTGTACATTTATGTAGTTCTTATGTAAATTACAATATAATTTTTATGTATAGTAAATAGATATTTTATTTATCAAATCCAACATTATTCTATACAAAAAAATATTTGATTTTTTGCCTTTTATATAGGTAACTGTGATTTTAAAATAAAAAAAAAATCACAAAAAACTTTAATAAAAAAAAACATAAAATGAACAAAAAAGAAAGATGATGTGAGAAAATTAGAATGATTTTTGGAATTTTAGGGCTATTAAACCCAACAAAAGGAGCTTTGAATGTGGGAGTTGTTCTATTCATGAATACACATTGAATGCGAAAGTTTGATTGAAGAAATTTAAAATTTAAACGTTTTTAAAATGTTTTCATACTTTTTAAAGCCAATTTACCAATCACCCTCTAATGCAATTGAAACAATTTGTGTTGGACAAATTAACGTTCTTAACTTAGACTCTTGAAAGAAAACTTTACTCCACCACAAATTGTAAACCTAGAAAAATAGAATCACTTCACTAATGAATTGATATGAAAGATAAAAATCACAGCAAAACAATAAATAGAGTGAGACAAAAATACAATCAAGCATCAATTATTCTCTCCTTATGATTCAAGGTTTTAATGAACTAAACGAAAAGATGCATACCAACACTTTTGTTGAGATGATGTAGATGTCCTGGTAGAATCAAAGCATACAACAAGTTGTCTGATCAATAGATTTTTACAGACATATTTGATGCAAAAAAACATAAGACCAATCATTTTTTAGAAAAACATAGTGGACATTGATTCAAACATACAAGTTAAGGATTTGTGCCAAAGAAGATGTCTTCCCTATTCTGTAATTTTTATTAATGAACGGTCCATTTCTTTTATATATAACATTGTATATGTCCAACAATTTGGTACAAATGTTTAGTCTTCTAACTTAGATAATTATTTACTATAAACACCAAATTCACATAATATTAAGTACACAAGTAATCAATAACTAGAAATTATTAATGTTAATTTTTAAATCTCACGCAATGCGTGGGCAATCTTTAGTATATAATATGTTGTTGTAGGGTATTGTTTGATTATGCAGGTGAATTCTTGTTTTTGTTGGTTAAAGTGCTGTTTGAGATCCGAAGACTTTCTCTGCAAAATCTCTATTTATCAGTTAACAGACTTGAACAGTTTCTTACTTGGTTATAGTATTATAAGGTTACTTTTCAGTGTCGACATATATCAAGACGCCTACATCCCCATCAGAGTTGTTCCTCAGTGACCTGAGAAATGTTGTGGTATGTCACAGAAACATAAAACAAGTCTTTGTTGACAAGGCTTCATTTGTAAAAGCAAGTTATTTTCCCATTGTGATCCCTGGTGGGATGAATCAGCAACAAAATCCAAATGCTGACGCCATCATCATCTCTACAATCCTTGGAGCTTCTCTAGTTGTTTGTGTTTTAAAGTTCAACTTCATTTGTGAACAAACATTTAGATTTCAAATTTCATGTTGAAGAAAGCAAAATAGTAAAACATGTGGCGTGGATTTCTCCAATTTTTTAGCTTGACAGTAAGTGAAACTTCACATTGTCTGTTTTTTGTTTCTGCAGTGAATTCGCCAACATCTTTCATTCGGAGCATTTCAAGAGTGTAGAAGATGGTGCCTATATAGTGGGCTCATTGATTCTAATAGTGTTTTCTTTCTCTATTTGTTCGACTCCTTTATGGCCACTACTTAATCCTCTATAAGATGCTACGTCAATGGGAGATATTTGGGTTATAATGATTTATCTACCGTGTTTAGATAGTTCCTAAGTATTGAGTACAACAAACAAGATTTAAGATTGATTTTGTTTGTCTTGTATTATTTTTTCTAATACATTTCCATTTGTTTCACCAAAAATGATCCTCATTGTTTTTTTTTTTAATTGATTAGAGCTTTTAGAGGATGGCAAGAATTGACCTTCAGGTGGGAAAGAGAGGTTTTGGAGTCTTTAACTAAAGATTTTCCTAACCTCTACAAGCATGCATAATCTTGTTTTGTCATGTGAGTTCAACCGAGAAAACACTAGAATTCTCAAAACTAATTATTTAGCAGATGTTTATATATGATAAATAGATGCAAACCTTTACAATAGAAAAAAAGGAAACATTTAACAAAAATGGCACTTAAGGATAATAAAAGTAATCAAATTATTTATAAATATAATTTAGGAAAATCTACAAAACTAAAATCCGCGTATACGCAGACATTCACCTAGTATGTCATAATAATATGTGTACTATGATTTATCATTTTATTATTTATATTTTAAAATATGCTATTTTCAACTACTCCCTCGGTATCATATTAAATGATTTTTTAGAGAAATTTTTTATCTCAAATTAGATGATATTTTAAGTTTTCAAAGTAAAATTAATTATATTTTTGTTGTTTTTGACTCTTTAAATTCTGCAGAATAGTTTTCTGTTGGTTAAATTGTATTGGAATTGGTGGTTTTATGTTGAAAAATAGAAAGTTAAATAGTTTTTTAATTTGTGTGTAGAAACCTTAAAAATCATTTAAAATGATACAGATGGAGTATTTGTAGTTTATTATACAAGTCTAAACAGAACCCAAAATCATTTCTTTGATATAAATCTGTGATAGAATTTTCTCATTATAAATAACAAATTTCTCTCTCGCTAACATCTTAAGCAATTATATATGTTTGATAAAAGTAGATAAAAATATTTTTTTAGATAGTCTTTTAATATCAAATCTTTTGACCAGATCACCCTATTTAATAAATAAATAAAACTAAGAAAAGAAATCTAGCTTTCTGGAAATATATCTGTTAGTCATTATCAATTACAAATGTTGAAGCTCTTATATATATATTGATAACCAAAATTACATATATATATATATATATATATATATATATATATATGATAAATTTGTAGGAAATGTTGAAATTTTTCTATTGAAAAAATAAATTTAAAGCAATTCTCAAAAATAATTACCATAAAGTAAGATTTACAAATCATAACATAAACATTTTTATGTACGTATATTTCTATATTATAAATATCCTTGTCCCTATCATCCTATGATATAAGAATTTCGTAGAATATTAATTTCGAACCTCATTTCTCTTTCTGTTTTTTTTCCGGTGTGATTGAAGTGTCTTCCAACAAGTTGTAGCATCCTACAGCAATATAAGTGATGGCAACTAATAAATATTCATCTCTTCTACTATTTTCATTAATGATTTTTGCTCTTTTTATTACGCCGATGATTTTAGGTAACTGATTTATTAGTTTATGATTTTCCAAACGCAAAATGTATAATTTTTTTCTTGAACATCACTAGCAAAAACTTAACCTGGGATTTCTTGAAATAATCTACGGGTTAAGACAAAATCACTTGATGCAACAAAAACAAACAATGTATTTTTATTTACAGATTAAAATATTATGTTCACATTTGAAAAATATATTTTTTTTTAAAGTTCTTAGTTCGAAATAAATTAATATTTTGGTTTTCCATGTTAATATATGATCAATATTATTATTTAATTTATCAAATAATTGAACGTTTTTTCTTGGAAAAAAGCATAATTGTTTTTTGTGTGAGGGATTTAGTTGTTGGGTCCAAACATAAAAAAAAAAAAAAAAAAAAAAAAAAAAAAAAAAAAAAATTTACTATTTTGTTTTTTTTTTTAAGTTGTGTATTTACTATATGTCGTTAGTTTAGTTAAATCCGCAGAGTCAAATCCATTTTTATTAGAAGCAAAGGGCCCTAGTAAAAAAGATTCAACTGATTTTTTTTTATCATATTATATTTAAAATTTTGTCAATGTTGTTTATGAATAAAACAGGACAAATCATACCATGTCTGCCGGGAATATGTACAAACACAGCAACATGTAGTAAAGCTTGCAAATCTAAAGGATACAAAGGAGGGGCTTGTGTACGCAATGTTGGCTCAAAGACCGGTGCTTGTTGCTGCAGGGTTGGTTTTGAATCTCAAGATGCTTCCATATCTACTGATAGTATTGCTAATTAGTTCTTCATTTTATAAACGTTTTATTATATGAGTAAAAGAGTAAAATTCACATACATGTTACAAATATAAAACCTCTCACTGCCATACATTAATCATATCCGTAAATTTTTCAATATAATTGTTAAAGATAAAAAATAATTTTAAGAAGATTAAGAGATGGGTTAATTAGCTTAATATTCATATTGGGTTAACAAATAAAGAATACTAGATTTTAACTCACGCCAAGTGTGTGATTAAATATGTTTTCTAATCGATTTTAATATGTAGATGGGTATTCCAATATTTATAAACGTACAAAAATGATATGTATTGTACATAAATATCATAAAATTAAATTTTGATCAAGCATACTTTGACGTTATATATTTTGATCAATTTTGCATAAAGTATTAAAACTGAGAAATTTCAAAAAATGCCACTTTCCGAGTGCCACTTTACAAAAATGTCACATTTTTAAAATCTTTACAAAAATGCCACTCTTTCAAAATTATTTTTTGTTTATATTATTTATATTTGAGTTAATTATGTTCTTTTAGGGTTTAGTTATGAGGGTTTAGGGGTCAAAACAATTTTTTAGTGTTTAGAATTTTAAGATATAGGGTCTAAAAATCTATAATTAGTAGCATATTTGCAAATGAACACCTCTAAATGGTATTTTTGCAAATGTGGACGTAAAAAGTAGCATTTTTGCAATTTTCAGTAAAACTAATGCAAATATTATTTATTTCAATTCTTTTGAAGTGTAAAATTAATTTTTATTATTTCTGTAAATGATAGCATACTATAAATCATTTTTAGATTTATATAAATTTATCGGACATAACAAACGAAAAATATATGTTTTTCAATAATGAAAAGTAAAAATAATTGTAAATGTAGTTGTTTACAAATAAATAATATTGTTACAAATATAATAATGAAAGCTTCTTAATATATCATTTAAAATAAAAATAGATCATATGGTAAGTATAAATATTACATTTAGTTAAACTTAAATCTGCAAAATGTGTATTACTAAGTTTATATTATAAAATTAATAAAAAATGTAGAGATCTCCACCATAGCATATGATTTGAATTGAAATGTTTTCATTGATTAATTTAAATGACATGTTTCTTAAAATCTCCATCGAATAACATATATAATTTTTTCACCAAATATATACTCAATTAATATATAGAAGATTAGTGAAATTTTTTAAAACGTTACAAAATGAAGGCATTTTGGAAAAATAGTATCTTAAAAGTGGTATTTTTAAAAAAATTCTCTACATTTACTATAAGTGTCATGTAAATTAAGTTTTATGAGATAAAAAAAAATATTTGTATGAGAGATATATACTATTTGATATGTAGATAAATATGTTTTATCTTTCTTATTTTTAGTTTCGCATATTTTAATCTCGCATTTGGCTCGGATAAAAAAATATAATAGTTATTGAAAATAAAATAAGATATTCTCAAATATTTTTTATATTCTTTAAATAAAATCCTCCATATTAATTAACACATATTTGTTGTTTCCATATATTCATCATTAAGAATTATTAATCGTCTTTATTATGAATTCCTTAAAATCCTCTTTAGATTATACATAGGATTTTTCACCTAGTGTCGTCTCTATTAATATATAGAGGATAGCCATCAATATCCTCTATATATTAAAGGAGAATTTTGGATTAGTTTGCTTAGGTGTTAAGTTCTCAGTTTTTGGAATTTTTAATTAACAATTAAATTAAATCATATTATTGATTCTATAGTATACTATTATCCAAACACTCCAAAATTCTATTAATTATCTACTATATTATTATCCAAATACTACACAATTACACAATCCTTCCAACCAAAAATCACTAGAAAATTATTTTTTTGATTTATTTTTTAAAAACGAAAATAAAAGAAAGTTTACTATTAATATTGAGAAATTTTCAAAAAATACCACTTTTCAAGTGCCACTTTACAAAAATGTCACATTTTTGAAATCTTTACAAAAATGCCACTTTTTCAAAATTATTTTTTCTTTATATTATTTATGTTTGGGTTAATTATGTTCTATTAGGATTTAGTTTTGAGTGTTTAGGGGGTTTTAGGGGTCAAAACATTTTTTAGGGTTTAGAATTTTAAGATATATGCTTTACAAATCTATAATTAGTGACATTTTTGTAAATGGACACCCCTAAATGGCATTTTTGCAAATGTGCACACAAAAAGTGTTATTTTTGTAATTGTCCCATTAATATTCACTACTAACGAAATTTAAAATTAGAGTTCATTGAGGGTAATTAAGTATAGAATTTCCGTACTATTCAAATTATTATATATAATTCGTTTCAAAGTCGAATTGGTGAATTTTGATTTGGTTCCGTTTATGCAATTTTTCTATCTATAGGTGATACACATTCCTAGAGCGAAATAATATTAAATTCAAATATATACAAACATGTTTTGAATTTCTTTTGAGTATATTCTAGTATGATAATTAAGTGAGTAATCAATTTCATTGTCAACTGACCACTATGACCCTATCAAAGCTCACGAAAGGGAGGAAAGAATAATGCCACATCATTATTATTTTTTACAATTTTCACATAACTTTATTATCTATCCCATTTTTAATTTACTAGGTGATTCTTCATGAAATATACGAAAAATATATTTATAAATATGCTTTGTTTTTTTCATTTAGTATTATAATTTATTGATCTTTTATGAATTTTTATACCACTATAATTTCGCGTTTGGGGAATCAAGTTTTATTTAGTTTTTATCTTCAACATATTATCAATAGTCGTATTAAAATCATATTTTGATAGAAGATTATTATATATACCACATCCAAAAAATTGTATTTATCCCTACCTAATGACAAAAATTAGAATGTAATCTTTTAAGTGATAATTAGTCTTTCAAATTTACGTGGTTACTTAAATTTCGTAATAAGATTAAGTATATATATATATATATAATAAGACACAAAGAAAAAGCCAATTTAAAAATTAATTGGAATACTAACCAAAATACATTTTCATCGTATCCTTTTAGACTATTTTAAAATATATAAAGTAAAGATTTTTCATTCAAAACTTTTGATTCCAGTTTCACTTGAATGTTTAAAATGAAAAATATAAAACAATAAATAACATATTTTGATAGATTTCAATTTTCATATTTATTGGTGAATTATTTTTGCTATGGTGGCCGTTTTTTATGCAAAATCAAAAAAAAATATCAAATATATTAGTTTTGGAAATAGTTTTATGTTTAATTTGAAGAGATACGAATTTTGTAACGACCGCGAACCAAATTACGGAATATTTGGTCGTGTGTCGATCGACACAGGGAGTGTGTGTCAATCGACACGAAAAAAAAAAAAAAATTTCTCTTTAAAAGGCAGAGTATCGGCAGGGCTTGTGAGCTCAGTTGTTTCAGAGAGAAAATATCAGTTTTGTGGGGATTTGAGTGAGGAAATCAAGTGATTTCGAGTTGGGTTTTTGGAGGGTAAGAACAACTTCTGTTCGTGTTTTGGAGGAGACAAACGGAGGTCAAGATCACGGCGGATCGGAGTGAAATTTGGAGGGTAAGTACTCCTGTCGTTCTTCTTGTCGTAGGAAAAATCCGTTTGTCAATCGGACGGTTAGATTGTTATTTATGGTCGTTTAAAGTTGGGTTCGTTGTGCTGTTTCCAGTTCCGATCATTACCGATCATCGAGTTTGCGGGCTTAACTGCCGTCGAACCAGAAGGATCCAGAGAGCGATCTATATACGGTTAGAAAACCCTCTCTGTCTACTTTTCAGTTCGGGTTTCCGATCTTGATTCCGTTGTGTTTTCCGTTCCCAGTGTGCTTTCTTGTTAAACGGGTTATTTCTGTTCCAGTTCGGATCATCGAACTTGCGAGTTGTTTTCTCGTCGAACCGTTGGGAACCAAGGGACGATCTTTATACGGTTGGAAAGCTATCTGTGTCTAGTTTCTATATCAGGTTTCTGATCCTGATTCGGAGGTATTATCCGTTCTCGGTGTGCTTTCAAAGTCAGTGTATCGTTCCTGTCTTATGAAATCCTAATTCGCTTTAGGTGATTTGTAGAGTAGACGAACGGCTAGGCAAATCAGATCGGAACAGGGTGAAAATTTTTGGGTAATTTCGTCAAGCCTTTTTCTTGATGTGGGCGAAAACGGTTCATCATTTCGTTGATTATTCATCGAGTTATGGCTGTTTGAACTCGATGGGTTTGTGCAGATTAGTTATCTGCGATCAGTTGGCTTTGGGGTTGATTTGCGAACGAACCAGAAGGAATCTGGAGGCTATCCTTATACCAACGCGTAGCTATGTCTGTCTAGTTTCCAGAACAGTCGTCCGTTTTGGTTTTGGACCAGTGGTTCGTCGTGTACAAGTCTTTTTGTAACCGTTGGTCCCATTCTCTTTTCTATTATTCGAGGTGAGTGCGTGACCGTAGGTTTATCTGGGTAAAGGGATTGATCCCAATGCATTGTTTGATGATTTGGTGGTTGATTCACGTGTTATGAATGTTATGTGTTGTTTGGTGTTGTGGTTTGTCTTTTATGCCTGTGTGTATAACCTGTAGACAGGGTGACCGTCTCACTGAGTATTTGTGATAATACTCACGCAACTCTTTTTGCCATGTGTTGCAGGTAAAGGGAAAATGTGATCGTGGAATCATGGCCGGGAAGAGGAGATGATCTAGTGCTCGTTTTCGTGATGATAAGTTAGAATTGCTAGGGTGTTAGTAATTCTAGAATTATATTTAATAATTATCGAACTGAATATTTAACCGATATTTATTGTGTTATATTTAATAATTATGGGATTATGGGATTATTAAATGATATTATTATTATTAAATGATTTTTATTGTTTGATTGTTTAATCGTTGTTCCGCATTAATATTAGATTGGACCGTTGAGGATCACTAATTGTGATAATAGTGATCCGGGTCAAAAAAAAATTTTATTTGACGGGTTGGGTCGTCACAGTTTGGTATCAGAGCATTCTAGCGGTTCTAGGGTTAGAATATTTAATTGATTATGTGAGTTAGTCAATTGATTGTTGTGTGGGTATGGAGTCCTAGATCATCTCTTCTGAGCCTTCAATGAGATTCCATGGTATGTATTTTTTTGTGAGTTCTGTTTTTTTTTCTAGTACTTAGTATTCTGTTGGTTAGTGCAGAGTGATGGCTAGAGGGACTAGAGGCAGAGGTCGTGGGGGCCGTAGAGGTCGTGGTGGTCGTGGACGTGGGCGGAGACTTGCGAGTGAGTCTGCTGCCACGTGGGTGTCCCAGGAGACTACGCAGGAGCGAGTAACTGACTCGCAGGCGTTTCAGGAGGGGTCTGGGGGTGTGACAGCTACGGGTTCCAGTGAGAGAGCTGGAGGGGCTGGTGCTGGTCCTGATGTAGCTGGCGGTGCGGTGGGCCCTAGTGGGGTGCTGCCGTAGGCGTTGTCCCGGATCGAGATGATCGTCTGGCGGGTCTACTACATATGATTCTGGAGAGGTTACCGGGAAGGGTGCCTGCTCCGGGTCATGCTCCTGGGGTGCAGCCGGGTATGGCTGGGGTGCAGTCGGGTATGGCTGGGGTGCAGCCGGGTATGGCTGGGGTGCAGCCGGGGTTGGCTGGGGTGCAGCCGGGTATGGCTGGGGTAGAGGAGCTTCCATCTTATCTGCGGATGATGGAGCAGATGCAGCGGATTGGTACTGCATTTTTCTCGGGCGGTGCTAAGCCTGAGGAGACTGATGGGTGGCGGATGAGGTTAAAGCGTAACTTTCGCTCCATCAGGTGTCCAGAGGGATACAGAGTGGATCTGGCGGTACATTACCTAGAGGGTGATGCGCATCTTTGGTGGAGAGGTGTAGAGGCTAGGAGGGTGCAGGCCGAGATGGTCTGGGAGGATTTCTTGGCGGAGTTTAACGCCAAATATTTTCCGCAGGAGGCGGTGGACCGTTTGGAGTCTAGGTTTCTGGACCTGACTCAGGGAGATCGGTCAGTGAGGGAGTTCGATGCTGAGTTCTGTCCACTTCTGCTACATGCAGGGAGAGGCATGGAGGGCGAGGAAGCCCAAGTTAGGAGGTTCTTGAAAGGACTTCGTCCAGATTTGAGGATTCGCTGCAGGGCGAGTAGGTTCGCCACGAGGGCGGAGCTGGTTGAGATGGCTGCTGCGATCGAGGAGGATCTCGGGGAACAGGTTGTGGCGGGTAGTCCACAGGTGCAGCAGCAGCAGCCGAGGAGATCTCAGCAACAGGCGAGTTCAGGTAGGGGCGGCAAGCCTGCTCAGGGACAGAAGAGGAAGTGGGATGGCACTTCCGGGACCAGTCAGGGTGGTTCGGGTTGCTACGGGTGTGGGAGCATGGACCATCGCGTGGCAAGCTGTCCGAAGAAGACTAGGACTCAGGATGCGCGGGTCGGGGTTCCAGATACGCGGGTGTGTTACCACTGCAGAGAGACAGGGCATATTAAGCCGAAGTGTCCTAAGCTGCAGCAGTTGGCGGCGACAGTTGTGCAGCCATTGGCAGTGCAGCCGTTGTCTCAGATTGCAGCAGTACCACGTGTGTTCACGTCAGCGGAGGCAGGCGGATCTAGCACCAGGCCGATCACAGGTAATTTCCAGACTTGATTTTTTTTTTTTTTTTAAAAAAATTCTTAAGACTTTCGAATTTTAGTCTGTTAAAAAAAAATGTGTGAGTCTGTGCTAGAGTGTTAGGGTTCTTAAGCACATGAGATTTGTGCAGGGACCTTAGTTGTGGGCGGGTGTGAGTCTCACGTGTTGTTTGATTCTGGAGCTACGAATATCTTCATTACGCCGGAGTGTGCGGAGGGCAGCGGAATCCAGAGTGATCCCGGGGAGCAACTCGAGGTAGTTAAGGTTGCGGGTGGTAGATCATTAGCTACTTTCGGGCGGGCTCGTGGCGTGGATGTTCTGGTGGCGGGTGAGTTGATGCCAGCAGATCTGATCATCAGTCCGGTGGAGCTATACGATGTTATCCTCGGTATGGATTGGTTGGATCGGTACAGGGTCATCTGGATTGCCATCGTGGTCGAGTGGTGTTCGAACGAGAGGTGGGGAGGTTGGTTTATCAGGGCGTGAGACCGACTTCTGGAAGTCTCGTGATTTCTGCGATACAGGCCGAGCAGTTGCTTGTCAAGGGCTGCGAGGCGTATCTAGTGACGATAGTGATGCCTGAGTCTGTTGGAGAGGTTGCAGTTGGGGATATTCAAGTTGTTCGGGATTTCCAAGATGTTTTTCAGTCATTGCAGGGATTACCGCCATCACGGTCGGATCCGTTTGTGATTGAGTTGGAACCTGGGACGACTCCAGTATCTAAGACACCTTACCGTATGGCTCCAGCAGAGATGGCAGAGCTGAAGAAATAGCTGGACGATTTGTTGGTTAAGGGTTTTATTCGACCAAGTGTTTCACCATGGGGAGCGCCAGTGTTGTTTGTTAAGAAGAAAGATGGTAGTTTCTGTTTGTGCATTGATTATCGGGGGCTTAACCGAGTCACCGTGAAGAACATGTATCCTCTCCCGCGGATTGATGAGTTGTTGGATCAGTTACGAGGGGCTACTTGGTTCTCCAAGATCGATTTGGCTTCGGGTTACCATCAGATTCCTATCAATGAAGCAGACATTAGGAAGACTGCTTTCAGGACGAGGTATGGGCACTTCGAGTTCGTGGTGATGCCTTTCGGGTTGACAAATGCACCAGCAGTGTTCATGCGGTTGATGAACGGGATATTCCAGGAGTATCTGGATGTGTTTGTGATCATCTTCATTGATGATATTTTGGTGTATTCGAGGAATCCTGAGGAGCACGAGGTGCATCTGAGAATAGTTCTGGAGAGGCTTCGGGAGCAGAAACTGTATGCGAAGCTGAGTAAGTGCAGTTTCTGGCAGCGTGAGATGAGTTTCCTTGGCCATGTAGTGTCTGCAGAGGGAGTTTATGTGGATCCGGCTAAGATTGAGGCTATCAGAGGGTGGCCTAGACCGAGGAACGCCACCGAGATTAGGAGTTTTCTTGGGTTGGCAGGTTATTATCGGAGGTTTGTCAAGGGTTTTGCAAGTATGGCAAAGTCGATGACTAAGTTGACGGGGAAAGATGTCCCTTTTGTTTGGTCTTCAGCTTGCGAGGAGAGTTTTGGCAAGCTGAAGAAGATGTTGATGAGTGCACCGGTGTTGGCGTTACCCAAGCCGGGTGAGCCTTACGTGGTGTATACAGATGCTTCGGGAGTTGGTCTGGGTTGTGTCCTAATGCAGCAGGGAAAGGTTATTGCATATGCCTCGAGGCAGTTGAGGAAGCACGAGTGCAACTACCCTACCCACGATTTGGAGTTAGCTGCAGTGATTTTCGCTCTAAAGATTTGGAGATCTTATCTTTATGGCGGAAAGGTTCAGGTGTTCACAGACCATAAGAGTCTGAAGTATTTCTTTACTCAGCCAGAGCTGAACCAGAGACAGAGGCGCTGGATGGAGTTGGTAGCGGATTACGATTTGGAGATCAGGTACCATCCGGGTAAGGCTAATCTGGTTGCAGATGCGTTGAGTCGGATGAGGGTTGCTTCGGCTCAGGAGCGTGATATGGAGGCTCTGGTGAGCGAGATTAGTACATTGAGGTTGTGTGTGATCTCACAAGAGCCGTTGGGGTTAGAGGCAGCTAACCAGGCAGATTTGCTGAGTCGTATTCGAGCAGCTCAAGAGTTGGATCCAATCTTGATTGATGTTTCTAGTGTTGCAGGTTCAGAGTATGTGGTCTCGGCAAATGGGACGATATTAGTGAACGGGCGGGTTTGTGTACCCAAAGATGAGGATCTGAGGCAGGAGATCCTGAGGGAGGCTCATGCGAGCATGTTGTCGATTCATCCGGGTGCGACTAAGATGTATCGTGATCTGAAGAGGTATTATCACTGGGTCGGGATGAAGAGAGATGTAGCTAACTGGGTTGCTGCGTGCAACGTGTGTCAGTTAGTGAAGGCTGAGCATCAGGTGCCAAGTGGTATGTTGCAGAGTTTGCCTATTCCGGAGTGGAAGTGGGATATGATTACCATGGATTTTGTGACAGGGTTACCTGTGTCACGGACCTTTGATGCGATTTGGGTGATTGTGGATCGTTTGACTAAGTCAGCACATTTTCTTGCCATCAGGAAGACCGATGGAGTGGCAGTTTTGGCTAAAAAGTATGTGTGGGAGATAGTGAGGTTGCATGGAGTGCCAGCAAGTATTGTGTCAGATAGAGATCCGAGATTTACTTCTGAGTTCTGGAGGGCATTCCAGGCTGAGATGGGCACTAAGGTGCACATGAGCACAGCGTATCATCCTCAGACGGATGGTCAGTCTGAGAGGACGATTCAGACATTGGAGGACTTATTGAGGATGTGTGTGCTGGATTATGGTGGTCATTGGGCGGATCACCTGAACCTGGTTGAGTTTGCTTACAACAATAGTTACCAGGCGAGTATTGGGATGGCTTCATATGAGGCTCTGTATGGGAGGCCATGTCGGACACTATTATGCTGGACTCAAGTGGGGGAGAGGAGCATGTTTGGTGCGGATTTTGTTCAGGAGACGACGGAAGCTCAGGATTCGTGTCTTGAGACGGAAAGAGCTGGAGTTTGAGCTGGAAGATCAGGTGTATCTTAAGGTAGCGATGTTGAGGGGTCCTAACAGATCCATTTCAGAGAATAAGCTAAGTCCGAGGTTTATGGGTCCGTTCAAGGTTGTGGAGCGGGTTGGACCAGTGGTTTATCGGTTGGAGTTACCTCAGAGTATGAGAGCCTTTCATAAGGTATTCCATGTATCGATGCTACGGAAGTGTCTACATGAGTCTGAGGAGGTGTTGGCTAGGATTCCGGAGGATCTTCAGCCCAACATGACGTTGGAGGCGAGACCTGTGAGGATTCTCGAGCGGAGAGTCAAGGTGCTGCGCCGAAAGAGGATACCATTGGTTCGAGTTGTGTGGGACTTTGACGGTGTCGAGGAGGAGACTTGGGAACCAGAAGCAAGGATCAAGACAAAGTTCTCAAAGTGGTTTGAGAAGCAAGCGGAAGCTTGAGTATTTTCTGGTTTTTCAGAGTTTGTAATAGCATGTGCTACATTTTGTATGTATTTTTCGTTGTGTTGTAACGATATACATTGATGTGATATAATAAGATGTGTTTTTCTTATTATTGTGTTATAAGATGGGTGTTATTCCTTTGATGACTAGTGGTTGAGTTATTTCGGATGACCGGGGGATGGGTCATGGGATAATATTCTGGAATAAGGAATATTATGAGGGAACCACGGAAAGTAATTCAGATGTCGGGAACTTATAATACGCATTACAGTGTGACTGCTCCAGAGGATGTGTGATTCCTCTACATATACTTTGAGAGACGGAGATCTCTCCAGAGGATGTGTGATTCCTCTGCAGCCATAGCTCGACGGACTGTGTGTCCTGAGAGTGGGAGGGGCTGGAGCGTACCGAGAGCCGGTATGTTATACATCAAGAGCTCGTAGGGTGACGATCCTGCGAGTGCGAGTGGTGTATAGAGATATGATTTTGAGCATCAGTGCATGTAAGTGTGATTATAGGTACGAGACTGTATGAACTTCAGAGATTGGGAATGATCTCAGGTGGAGTTGACCGGGTTTTGGTCAGGAAGGTTGTCTAATATACGGTTTTTACTCGAGTCTGGAACCTCGGTTCAGACGATCTTGGTAAACATACGTAGCCTCCTTGGTCGGGCATGTTCTTGTTTGATTGTTGTGCGATCAATTGGTCTAAATTCTGGGTTTACGATTGGTCGGGCATGTTCTTGTTTGATTGTTGCGTAATCAGTCGGACAACCCTGATTCGGATCAGCGAGTGCTGCATTGTAGATGTTTTCCGGGAAAATCTGGTCGAGATTCAGACATGAGTGTCAACTTTAGTGAGACGGGGTTAGGATGCTGGCACAGTTGGGCCAGAGGGCTGCTTACAGTTGTGTTTGACCGTAAGGTGACGGTTTCGCGTGATTCGAGGACGAATCTGTGTTAGTGGGGGAGAATTGTAACGACCGCGAACCAAATTACGGAATATTTGGTCGTGTGTCGATCGACACAGGAAGTGTGTGTCGATCGACACGAAAAAAAAAAAAAATAATAATAATAATAATAATAATAATAATAGAAAAAAAAAAAAATTCTCTTTAAAAGGCAGAGTGTCGGCAGGGCTTGTGAGCCCAGTTGTTTCAGAGAGAAAATATCAGTTTTGTGGGGATTTGAGTGAAGAAATCAAGTGATTTCGAGTTGGGTTTTTGGAGGGTAAGAACAACTTCTGTTCGTGTTTTGGAGGAGACAAACGGAGATCAAGATCATGGCGGATCGGAGTGAAATTTGGAGGGTAAGTATTCCTGTCGTTTTTCTTGTCGTAGGAAAAATCCGTTTGTCAATCGGACGGTTAGATTGTTATTTATGGTCGTTTAAAGTTGGGTTCGTTGTGCTGTTTCCAGTTCCGATCATTACCGATCATCGAGTTTGCGGGCTTAACTGCCGTCGAACCAGAACGACCCAGAGAGCGATCTATATACGGTTAGAAAGCCCTCTCTGTCTACTTTTCAGTTCGGGTTTCCGATCTTGATTCCGTTGTGTTTTCCGTTCCCAGTGTGCTTTCTTGTTAAACGGGTTATTTCTGTTCTAGTTCGGATCATCAAACTTGCGAGTTGTTTTCTCGTCGAACCGTTGGGAACCAAGGGACGATCTTTATACGGTTGGAAAGCTATCTGTGTCTAGTTTCTATATCAGGTTTCTGATCCTGATTCGGAGGTATTATCCGTTCTCGGTGTGCTTTCAAAGTCAGTGTATCGTTCCTGTCTTATGAAATCCTAATTCGCTTTAGGTGATTTGTAGAGGAGACGAACGGCTAGGCAAATCAGATCGGAACAGGGTGAAAAATTTTGGGTAAGTTCGTCAAGCCTTTTTCTTGATGTGGGCGAAAACGGTTCATCATTTCGTTGATTATTCATCGAGTTATGGCTGTTTGAACTCGATGGGTTTGTGCAGATTAGTTATCTGCGATCAGTTGGCTTTGGGGTTGATTTGCGAACGAACCAGAAGGAACCTGGAGGCTATCCTTATACCAACGCGTAGCTGTGTCTGTCTAGTTTCCAGAACAGTCGTCCGTTTTGGTTTTGGACCAGTGGTTCGTCGTGTACAAGTCTTTTTGTAACCGTTGGTCCCATTCTCTTTTCTATTCTTCGAGGTGAGTGCGTGACCGTAGGTTTATCTGGGTAAAGGGATTGATCCCAATGCATTGTTTGATGATTTGGTGGTTGATTCACGTGTTATGAATGTTATGTGTTGTTTGGTGTTGTGGTTTGTCTTTTATGCCTGTGTGTATAACCTGTAGACGGGGTGACCGTCTCACTGAGTATTTGTGATAATACTCACGCAACTCTTTTTGCCATGTGTTGCAGGTAAAGGGAAAATGTGATCGTGGAATCATGGCCGGGAAGAGGAGATGATCTAGTGCTCGTTTTCGTGATGATAAGTTAGAATTGCTAGGGTGTTAGCAATTCTAGGATTATATTTAATAATTATCGAACTGAATATTTAACCGATATTTATTGTGTTATATTTAATAATTATGGGATTATGGGATTATTAAATGATATTATTATTAAATGATTTTTATTGTTTGATTTTTTAATCGTTGTTCCGCATTAATATTAGATTGGACCGTTGAGGATCACTAATTGTGATAATAGTGATCCGGGTCAAAAAAAATTTTTATTTGACGGGTTGGGTCGTCACAAATTTTATTATAAATCTCATTAAAATATGAAAGGTTGATCTGTTTATGGGATATTAGAAGAGTTTGTTACAGATTTACAAAACCAGTTCGATTGATATAAATATGGCTAATTACAATAAAAATTTAATTAGTTTTTGCAGAAATTTTTTCGTTGGTGTAGTTTTTGAGTTAGTCAGCTAAATTTAAGTAGTTTTGTGAGAGTAATTTTAATGGGCTAAATTAGTGGGATAAATGTTTGATAAATTTTGTCATATCACATTTTAAAGAATGTCATGTCACAATAAATTTTGGGAGAATGATTTTAGAAAAGACACATAAGTTTTTTTTGGAAAAACCACTTCCCAAATAATGTATAAAGGATGGCTTTAATCTTACATATTGATTTGATTAAGTGGATGCTATTGGGGAATGGATTTGTATAGATTTTTAAAATTCTGAAAATACACCGTTATTGGTTTATGGATTCTTAAATTCTAAGTAAAATCCATTGTTATTGGTTTGAGGATTTTTAAATTCCATTTGAAATCTCTTGTTATTGAAAAAGTTTGGTTTTTAATGATTATGTAATTCTAATCAAATCCACTGTCATTGGAACATGAATTTGTAACAATTTTACTCACTAAACAAAACTTTCAAAATCTTTATATCCTTAAAATACAATTCTATGATATAATTATTGAATACACACTCTCTAAAAATTTAACAAATCTATATACAAATTTCACAAATCTCCAAACTTTTGAAATCAAGCAACTCTATCTAAATCCTAGTGCCAATACCCGCCATAAATGTTGCAATCTTAGTAGAACAATTATACATACTTTTCGGCTTCTAACATACATTGAAATTTTCAAAATGGACACCAATTTTTTAAAATATGGGTTTGCAGTAATAAATAAATAAAAAAACATGATTCGATTCTATATAAAGTGACGTGATTACTATTTTGTTCAATACACCATAGTTTTTACTTAAGGAAATGTTAAATTTTAAATATTAAACTCTAATTCCAAAAAAAAAAATAAAACCTTACAAGTAAACTCACAATCCGAAAATAATGTAATGTATTATTTTAAAGATTTAGTATATCATGTAGTTTTCTTATAGAACGGCTATTCTATATGAAAAAATAAAATAGTATAGACTTAAGAATTATATCACTTAATCATTGTTCTAAAAAACATGTGTGTTAGTTTACAAAAATTCAAACTATATGTGGAAAAAAATCTATGTTTTTTATTATTTTTAAGAACTTGAAATTTTTTATTTTTAAGGAGATGGAAAAGAAATAAGATAAAATGGGAGAAACAAATCTTAAAACAAAGAAAAAGAGAAAGAAGAAATATGTGGTTGTGGATTGTTGAGGACATTTATTGTAATATTATATATGATATACAACATATTCTAGCCAAGCTTTTAATATCGTCATTTGACCAATTATAAATTTTTTGTTTGTCATCCATACTAATTTCCTTTAAGAGATTACAAATACCGAATATAATTTTTTTTTAACATCTGATAGTTTTATTATTAAAGTATATAAACAGAGTTTTTATACTTTAATAACGTCTGATAGTTATATTTGACCAAAAAAAGAAAATATATATATATATAAAACAGAGTATAATCTCCAAAACATCAAGAGGAGAAAGAACAAGGAGCATCACATTCCTAATATAAAGGACAAACAGATGCTAATTCGAAGCCTTTCGACGAATATGCTAATGAAACCATGTCGGGCCTCCTAGAGCTAAATACGATTGGAAACGTCCATCACATAAGACACTTTTGGAGATCTCACGAACCGTAGCATTAGAGTTTTGTGATGCAATAATCACATCTTGTTGTCGAACGTTGAGAAGACCATGTAACGCCCAAATGATGCATCTTAGCTCATCAATAATTCGGTTTGTAGATGGCGTAAAGGCTTCTCTGGAATGGTATAAAACCTGACCATGATCGTCCTGTAGCTCCCAAGCACCACCACTAAGAAGCCTTGCATTTCTCCAATTTGCATTCACATTACACTTCACAGTCCCTCGTGGTGGAGCCTGCCATCTACGAAACACTATTCGAAGCTCAAGATTCTCATTGTGCAGCTCTGATGCAGGGAGATCCACCTTTATCCACAGTCTTGCTTCTTCACGAGCTCGTTGTGCTAATGTTTCATACGCTTCTTGTTTACTCGTATATAAAACTGTGCTTCGGTTTTTCCATATCGTCCATAATACCCGAGGAAACGAGATCTTTACATCTTCTGCGATCACTACAAGAAAAATAGACATTCTTAACACGCGAAAAGAGCTATCATACGTGTTTAATAGCGTTTTCATAAACGCTAAGACATCGCGAGATATCTTAGGTCCCTCCTATACGATAGCGTTTTTTTTACATGCTATTATAAACCGTTCTATCATAGCATTAATTAAATGTTTTAATATATATTACTATAACTCATGATAAATGCTATAATATATTATGTTGTAGCATTTTTTTGCTGTTGTATCAGATTTACTTATAGCTCTTGATTTATGTTGTAATATATTGTTTTGCAACATTTTTTATAATTGTTATTTGAATAAAAAAAACGAAACTAAATGTTTTATTTAAATGAATATTTTGTCAAATATATTGAAATTGAATTATACAGTTATAAAAGAAATAAAAAACATCAATAAAAGCAAAAATTAAATTATAATTTCATTCAAACTTACTAAAACATCTCTTTCTTTATAGGAGCAATTACAAAAATGCCACTTTTTGTGTGCACATTTATAATAATGTCATTTAGGGGTGTTCATTTACAAAAATGCTACTAATTATAGATTAATGTTTTGACACCTAAAACCCCCTAAACACTCAAAACTAAACTCTAATAGAACATAATTAACCCAAACATAAATAATATAAAGTAAAAATAATTTTGAAAATGTGGTATTTTTGTAAAAATGTGGCATTTTTGTAAAATGACACTTGAAAAGTGATATTTTTTGAAATTTCTTTATAATACACAAACTATTACTAAAACATCTCTTTCTTTTTGTTATTTCGAAATCACCAAACCTAAAGTCTCAAGCTCCCTCTCGACCTCTGATCAAAATTCCTATTAGGACAGACCAAGAAGCAACAAAACTCCTGTTAAGTTCCATGGCAGTGACACCTTTCATAAACCTTGAATCCACGACTCTTTCTCCTTCCTCCAGCCTTCTTGAACTTCCTTCAACTGGACCAAATATATGGCTTTGTGTGATTGTGTGCAGCAGGAGCAGGAACGAAATGCTTCACAGCTTCACGTGAATTCTTAGGTCCTTTAAGAAGAGCCTATAACACAACAACACAAAAAAGTTTATAAATTGAATTTTACCAAGTTAAAAATTCCACTACCTAACCAAAAGAGATTGATAACTTATCTTATCGGTATATTTGTTATAAAGTTTCAACCGATTACTCAGATTATATATAAATCTAGAATTTCAAAGTCCCAAATCAACAACAACCTAGGGATACTAATCAATAAGATAAAGCGTTAAGGATCAAGACATTGAGACCTTATGAAGTAACTTGCTAGAACCGTACCACTAGCCTTGAGCTGTGTCTTTTCTACAACATCATTTGCTTCCTCAACACATACAGGGACTTCCTTTGTTGGAGAAGCCACTGCAAAACCCATCACAGATGCAAAATCAAACAAAGGAAGACTAATCAAGAAACAATCAAAAGTAATAGCTGAATCCGATTTCAATGAAATCAATAAATCGACAGGAATCAAAGTGTTAGATAGGTTAAATGAAATCGACATCCTAAGAGGAACAATATGCAAAGAAGACAGATTCAATCACTCACCATAATCGACAGGAATCCAATAAGTAACGGAAAAATGAGGAAGACGACGCCATGGAACTTCAGCGACGACGTCCATGGTGTTGAGTTGCGTAGGTTCGCCGGTGAACGGAGCGGGAGATGGAACAAGTGAACGAAACGAAGAGAATCAATAACCCTAATTTCTAAGGTCATGAAGAGAGAGAGCAGAAGCAAAACTTTGGAGATTTTGTTTGGTGCAGAGAGATAGTGACCCTAAATCTGACGGCATATTAATCTTTGATTATGATCTAACGATTCCGAATATCATTCTAAAGTATGTCACTGATCGCTGACGTGGCGATAAAATAATTGTAAAAAAACAATTTTATTCGTTCCAATTTACAGAGTTTGTGTTGAACAAACAATTTGACACAAAATAAATACACGAAACAAACAAATTTGTGAGAAAAAATGCAAACAGTTTTGTTTCATCTATTTAACAATCAAATAAGCAAACCAATTAGATAAAATATTTGTAAACTTATGTTCAGCACATGTGATCAATACTAATACAGGATCATTTTTAAGTTTAGCGTAAGGGTTAGAGTTCATAATTTCGAATTAGGGTTTAGAGTATATGAATTAGAAAATGATTAAAGTTAAATTTATTACAAAATTCTATATCCTTAACAGAACAACTCATTAATCTATAAATTTTTATTATATTTATGTGGTCAATAACACTAAAAATGTAATTCAAACCATGTACCCTATATTCTTATACTTATATTATATCAATTGTTAATAACACTAAAAAGTCATATTTAAACCCTATACCCTAAACCTCAAATCTTGTGTCTTAAACCCTTATACTCTAAACTCCAAATCGTATGCCCTAAACTTTAAATAAATGATCATAATTTTAATTTAATTCCAATTTATTTGAATCTTTTGCCGGTTTTGTATCGGTAATGTGTTTTTGTTGGTCTTGAATAGCAATAAGTCAATAACATATTTAGAGATTGATAAGATAAGAAAAAAACTATGGTTTAATTATTGAATTATCATAACGATGAAACTTGTTTACAAACCGGTTTCACATAAGAAATTCCAGTAAACAACATCACATTAAATAATTCAATAGGGAATTTAGAAGCTTGAGATTTGATTTTCTATCATGTTTAGAGATCAATTAACGATCCATCTTTTTTTACTTGTTGGTTTCTATCAACAACCCCATTGTAAGTAACATATAAGAACCCATCCTCTTCCACTCCATCAATCAGGACCAGTCCAGAACCACAATCTCGAGCCTTCCTCAGCACTTATTGCTACACTCACAAAAACACAAAAAAAAAGACAAACAAACAAATCAAACACATTTTTGAGTAAGGTACAGAAACATAAGCAATTAATTTAGGTGAAACAGGAAGAAGCAAAAGAGAAGGGATTATCTAGAGGAGATATCAGAGAGGATCTGAGAAGCTTGGAGACTTGGATGTTCTCCAGTGAGTTCATCTTCAAGCAAAAGACTCTTCTTTACCTTGACTACGACACTAGAGCAACCAACCACCTTCCTCGCATTGCCCTCTAAATCAACCTTACATAGCTGCTGCTATCACATTCAATATTATAACAACGCAACATTTACCTTAAGAGTAGAACGAGATTACTACTTACACAAGCCCATTCCCAATAACTATAAGCAATTAAAACTCATGAACCAAATATTTGCAAAAGTCTAGAGATTGAGTTACATAGCATAAGCATTAGTGAGTTAAAAATGACTCATACTTCTCTTTATATATGTTGTATAATGTTATATTTCTTAAAGCCTCTGAATTGCTCTTACTACAGAAGCCAATTCAACTATTTACCTACTTAGAACCAAATGACATTACTCTCTTTAACATGTTGAACAATACCATTGTCAGATTTTGCATATCTCCTAAATGTTTTGTCGCAAATCACGATCCGTAAGTACCTGCATAACATTATATACAGTTGAATCTCTATAGTGTCTAGAAAGTCATATGGATTAAGCTTCTCAATGGTAGATAAAAAGAGGTTATTTCAGAACTAAGAACCTCTGTTTCTTCCTGTCACTTGAACTACTTAGCAGCTGCCTCAACACAAACAACAAAAGAAAATTACTGACAAGGAAACAGCAAGCAAAACATCATCGCTATCCAAGAGGAATAAACTAAGAAACAGCATCGAAGATAGTGAATTGAAACCTACCACTGAATTGAATCCCAAATTCAAGTTCATCAAAACCTAACGCTAAACTGAATCATTCTATTTGTATAACTGGAGATCTAAACAAATCAAATCGAGAGGCAATGAAAGAAAAAATGGAGAAAATCATACTCGGCCATGATAAGCTTTGTGGACGTAATACTGAGAATTTCCCATGATACAAAGCATTCCTCTGATGATTCCGAGAGGTAGAGTTGCTTCTAGCCACACCAACGACATCTTCTTCTTCGTCGTCTTTTTGTTCTTTTGATTATGCTTCTCTATGTATCAAGTGATTTGAGATTGTAAATTAGAAGAGGAAAGAGATGGCACAAGGCTTCAAGCCATTTATCAAGCTGTGATAGGGAATCCAGGTGATAATTGTGTGATTTGAGAATAAGAGTACGAAAGAAATACCTTCAATTTTAGCTCAATGCCGACTGAGATGGAGAATATAGCCGGTGACAGAGAATGAAATTGTGGCCGGTGACAAGGTTAGTGGTTGCGGCTATCTTCGACGGTGACGGCGTCGAGTTTTCTGGGTTGTTGGGTCTCGGCGATTTTGTTTAGGTCTGATGTTTTTTCGATAAGTCTTGTAGAAAAGGGGGAATTGTATAAGTGTTGGCGCTTAAGTGAATATTTTGGCTAAGTGTTGGCCGAATAAGGGATATTAAGTTCCCGCTTAGTGATTTTTTTTTTCGCTGTGTTTTTAATGCTATTATATGGCAAACAAAATCTTCATTTTTCATAGCACTTGCATAATTCGTGCTATCCTAATGTGCTATCAATGAGCCTTTTTTGTAGTGGATGCTTGCATTTTTGGCTAAATCCAGGAGATAAGATAAGTTATGTTCAACCGAATTCCCAAATGATTGGCGTCGTGATGTAAGCTATCTCCATTAATATATGCGCAGCCAAACAATGAAACAAAACATGGCATATTGTTTCCGATTTCTGTTGACACAGCTTGGAGACGGTATTTATATTCAAATCTTTGTATTGTAGCCTATCTGACACAGCTAATGCCCCTGAAACCGCTCACCACATATATAAATAAGAATGGTCCAACATGAGAAATTAAGACTCTCCACTGAAAATGTTCTAAGCGTGGACCTCAGTTTTCCATAACATCAACGCTACTTTTCCTTTTTGTTATTTATTGGATCAAATCACAGTTGTTTAGAAGATATACAATCGGAAAACTTCATGGATGATGTCATTTTTCTATTTGTGCTTCCTAAACACTAGGTACCATGGCATTATTACCATGTACGGTGACACTTATTGATAAGTTGTCACATTGCCTTAACAAGTCAAGTTTACCCGAGTCAATTCAAAATCTCCCGAATAACTTATGTTATGATCTTCTACATCCTAGGTCTTCCCGTTCCGTCATCTGGCTTATGTTCTTCATGTAGCATTCAGACCGAATGACTCTATGAAGTTACGTCGATACTTCCACATATTATGGGTAACGTAGGAGACATCTCCATTATTCCCCGGGGGAATCTTTAGAATTACCACTGCTTAGCTTTCAATTCGCCTCTTACCATCAAATGAAATGTGAATAACCCGTCCTCCTCTCTTTGAAACAAGGGGCGCTTATGGTTCTGTCGGTGCTTGAAACAATTTTGTCTTCTTCATATTATTATATCTCTAGAGTCAATAATTTTATATGAGGAACTACTGAACTCAATCACTTGCTGCCGTTACTCTTCAGTTTTCTGTTGAGGTCTATCCTGTAGAGGTACTCAAATTGGATCAGTGATCGATTTCTAGGTTTCGTCGTAAACGTAATTGGTTACTTCCAATTACATAAATCAAATACTTCAAACCGCACTCAAAGGTAGGGCATTTCCCATTTTTATAGGAACTTCTGTACCAGAAACAATGGTATCTCCAATTATAGCCCCTCTGGGATGTAAAATATATCTCTTCTCACCATCCCCATAGTGTATGAGACAAATGTACGCATTTCGATTAGAATCGTAACCCTTATATATTATTTGGGGAGTGATTTGTGAGAACATGCTTATGTGTCATCTTCACAATCATTCTCACCAAAACAATTGTGACATGCCTGAAAAAAATGTGACATTGCAATTTTGAATCAATAACAAAATCTTCTACAACTAAATTTATATTTGTTTCCATAAATAAATCAAAAGAGTTTTTAATCAATATTTTATCAGATTTTCGTTTTATTCTAAAA
Organism: Arabis hirsuta; assembly: GCA_964056655.1. NCBI lineage: Eukaryota > Viridiplantae > Streptophyta > Magnoliopsida > Brassicales > Brassicaceae > Arabis > Arabis hirsuta. The sequence continues at coordinate 18,164,718 of OZ053302.1, read as the reverse complement.
TTATATATAAATTTTCGTTGCTCATTTAAAAACAGTTTTGAAATTGATTATTGTAATAATAAAATTATAGAACATTTTCATAGAATATATATTCTTTTTGAAATTAATAATAAAGGCGTACCAAATTTCTATTAGAGATTTTGATATGTTTGTGAAAAAAAACTTCCCAAGTTTATAACAACAAATATAATTATTCTTTTGCAATTTTTTTTAACGCAAGACAATTTGAAAAAAATAAAAACATTTTCTAATTTGAAAGCAATAATTTTTTTTGATCCGTGTTTCATTTATAAAATTTATCATTATATATTTTAATGTTTTAAATAGTAAATAATTTATTTGTATTCTAAATTCTATTAAGATATTTGAACAAGCTAAATTTAACATGATTTTTTTAACGCAAGACAATTTGAAAAAAATATTGATCTAAGACCTATTCGAATAAATGATATTTTGATTAAAATGCAAACACAAACCAAAATCAAACCGTACAATATTTTGTGTAGTAGATATTTTCATTTTAGATATTGTTATTCAAAAATAAAAAATAATCCACACGAGTTTAACCATGGATAATAACACTATTGATCACAATATGTTTTGTTTTGTCAAATTTTCAATCTATAAAAGAATTTACACACACAGTATTAGTAGTTTGGTGTAATGTATTAAAGGCAAAGTCGACACTACAATATCAATAGAAATGGAAAATATTTTTGAAAAAACAAAATCTTTCTTGCTTATTACAACATAGAATTTGATCTAAAGACCAATTAATTGTTTTTTGTTAATTGAATTGTAAAAGAATGTTGACAAAAAAAAATTTGTAAATGAACTTATTTTTAATGTTATTAATGAAATTAGAATTAGTGCCAACAAACACAGAAAAAGAAAAATATTTTTTCATATCAAGAAAATTGAACCGAAATCCAAATTGAACATCATTAGCAATTTTCGATCACAAAATAATACTTTTCTAATTTTTTTGATTTTTAAAAAATATTTAACCGCGTATAAAGCGGGGAGTCATCTAGTTATCTAGTAATATTAGAAAATAATATCCCACATATATAGGATGTTGAAAGAGATCTTAAATAATATATATATATATATATATATAAATATGGGGCCAAATGTGAACCTGGGCAATCGGTTTTTACGGTTGGATCAATTCGTGTTTTTTTTTTTTTTTTCGATTTGGAAAAAAAGTTGCCTATTAAAACCGGATTTTTATTCGATTTGATTCGGAAATCGGTCTTTCCGGTTTGGCTAGTGTGTATAAAATGACTGTCGAAGTAAACCGAAATGTAATAAAATTTGGTTTTATCGGTTTAATAACTCAAATTGTTGTTGTTTTGCATTTGATAATCTAAATACGAATTAAATGTTTGTGTTGTGTTCGATTAATATTGGACCATTTGTGTTCGGCTAATATACAAGTGACAAATAGAAAAACTGGAGGTGGGCTGAAGGCCCAGATAAGCCCAGTAAACTTCTTTCCCTTTAACGTCATCAACTGAAAAAAACCCTTTTAAAAGCCAATAATAAACAAAAACAAATCATATGCAACTAAAAACAATAAAGAAAATTGGTTTGTTCGATCGTTGAAACCTAAGAATGGATCCGAAATCACCGGAATTTATCATTGATGAGCCGCTTAACAGCTTAGGATTTGTGTTCGAAGAGCTCTCCGCCACCAGAGTCTCCGGCCGCCTCACCCTAACTACTAAATGCTGCCAGCCGTTCAAAGTCTTACACGGCGGCGTATCCGCTCTGATCGCCGAGGGACTCGCCAGTCTCGGCGCCGGAATCGCGTCTGATTATAAACGCGTCGCTGGTATCCATCTCTCCATCCACCACCTCCGACCTGCAGCCCTCGGCGATTCCATCTTCGCCGAATCTTTTCCGGTCTCCGTCGGCAAAAATATTCAGGTACACCTATACGTCTACCGATTAACAATAAAAATATAAAATATTCAGGTACAGCTTTGTTGATATATTCCGGCCAGAAAAGCAGGTCTTGTACCAACTTTGTTGGGCAGTTTGTTTTTTGTTAACATACATTTGACTAAACCAAGGCTTAATTATATATATTATTGTAAACGAAAGCAACACGGATTCAGTGTGTGATTATATTATTTTGTAATCGAACATTTTTTTACTTAAATTAGAAAAATTTGGATCAATTTGTGTCTAACTAGGTCTGGGAGGTCCGGTTATGGAAAACCAAGGACCTGGACAACAAGATTATGGTATCAACATCCCGGGTTACTCTCTTCTGCGGTGTACCTATACCGGACCAACTTAAAGATGCTCCGGACCAACTGAAGAAGTTTGTATCCAAGTTGTAATAAGAAGGCGGGGTTTGAATTTGCTTTTACTGTATCTACCAAACGATCACATAAATTTCTCTACAAGTGTCAGATGTGAGAAACTCTTGTTAAGAATTTAAGAGTATAATAAATTGAGAATTGACGAGTTGTCGTGCATTTTAATTGTACATCATTTTATAAGTTTTAGTATTAACAAAATAGTGTTGGAATCAAACTAGGGGACTGTTCTTTTTGGAAGGTTGTTTAAAAAATACGTACTAGTAGGTGGAGAAAATGACAAAAACAAAATGTCCAACTCACTTTTTAATTTAGCATATATAAAATTGCTATTAAAAAATTGCGTTGACTTCGTTAAATCCGATCAAAATTTAGAGTTTAAACTTTTTGTAAAATCATTGTCTCTTTTAACAATTTTCATAATTTGTAATAGGATAATAATAAAAATCCAATGTTAAAAAAACAAAAACTATTTTTGAGATTAAACTATTTTTCTTTAAACTATCGAGTTCATCGGTAAATCTTTTAAACTCCTAATTCTAATAAGTGTGTGGAAACTCCCTTTGCCCAATGCTTTGATCAAGGGTCCATTAATACTTATATACCAGAAGGTCTAGGGTTCGAACCCTAGAGGATACGATTTATTATATTGATGCAAATTAATAGAGACAAACTTACAAAAGATCTTCAGCGTGGGACTAAGTAGAATCGTCTGGCGTAGATCAAGACGGACGCTTGTCCGTTGTAGAATTGTCGATGTAACAGTTTTCATAATTTGTAATAAAATAATAATAAAAAACAGTGTTAAAAAAAATCTTAATAAGTGCACCATATAAATTATCTAATTCATATTAATTTCATATATGCAACTAAATCTAGTTAAACACGATCAATTATAGTAATAAGAGAAATTCCATAAAATACCACACTTTGAAGTTATATTTTCAAAAGTACCATGGTTTTTCAAATGTTTCACAAATACCACAAATACGAAATTGATTTTCAAAACTTTATAATTTAAATTATTGGGTTTGGATTAACTATTGTAGAATTAGGGTGTAATTTTAGGGGGTTGGATTTGGGTTTAGGGTTTAGGATTTAGTTTTAAATGTTGAAAGTTAACTTTAGTTTGGTGGTATCTATAGTATTTGAAAAATAATGGTATTTATAGAACATTTGAGAAATAATGGTGGTTTTGGAAAGGTATTTGTGAAAATTACCCTTAGTAATAATAAATAATAGCATTTAACAAAAAATAATTATCGAGGATTTGACTGAAACTTAGATCCGACTCGTTCCGACGAAATAAAAAAAAGAAACTAACGAAACAAAGTGTTAAAAACATAATTACTGTAAGTCAAAACAGAATCTACACAGGTTTATTTTTGGTGTTCTTTAATAATTCTTCGTTTTCATGGGAGATGGGGGGGAGCGTCGATGGGTTAAATTTGGAGCCATGTAGTTTGGTTTTACAATACAAAATGTCACTCCCTTTATTAAGGTTTGTTGTTGCTGCATGCATGTCAGTCTTTGCGTCCAATGGTACGATTGACAAAATGTCTCTCCCTCGATGTTTAATGTCTTGCATCTAATCTTTTTGGGTTTAAACAAAAAAAACTTTTGTGGTTGATTTAGATATAATGCTTAAGTTGGATTTAGTCAGGAAAAAATCATAACCAATTTGAGATTTAATGGAAAACACTTCTTTGGTTCATTCTTCTTCTCAAAATTCTCAAAGTGTTCAATTTTTTTTGTTTTATTATTTCTTTGTGTTAATTTTGGTACCAAGCTTATTGATTTCTACAGCATTTCCTTAACACAAATCTTTTTTTTTAATTACAAAGAGGTTCTGGGCCAAAATCCGTAATTTCTTCAGACCCGAAACCACAACATGTAATATTAGTTTCGTCCCAAGAACCACTCGAACCAGCGACTTCTAGGTTTTGCCTTAGGTCTTTACCAGTTGAACTATTAACTCTTGGTATTTCTGTTTTTATTCAGAAAAAAAAAGAGGAGGAAGAATGCTGAAATAACCGGAGAAATATGTCCATCATCGATATTTATAATTTGCGAATGAATTTAATTGCTTTGTTATCCAAATCTTGTATTATGAATTTTCAAAAGACAATCAACAGTGTCACGCAGGGGCGGATGCAGTGAAGGAATGGAATGAGCACTTGTCCACCATGACTTTCTCAAAATTAGCGTATTTGTTCAAGAATTTTCCATTATACCCTTTTGATATATTATTTTATGGTGAATTACTAAATAATTTTTAGTTATTCACCGGAATAAAATGATTTTTAGATCCACCACTGGTGTCACGTTCAAGTTATAGTTATGAGGTAGAGCACAAAACAAAAAACAGTGGCCAACATTGTTGCAAAAAATTTTGTTGGAGTTATGTTACCCATCACTAAAGTTTCTATTGTATACTGTGACAACATAAGTTCAGTGTATCTCGCCAGTAATCCTATCAAACACACCAAAGAACCAAAGATGCCACAGTCAATATATATTTTGTTCGAGAAAAGGTAGCCATGGGACATGTTAAAGTCATTCATGTTCCTTATTTCCTTTTTTTTTTTTTTTTTTTTGAGAAAATTTCCTTCCTTATTTCAATTTTGCTGATTTTTCACAAAGGGATTATCAACTCCATTGTTCACGACTTGATAATTTATAGTGTAGAAACATTAATGAAATCTTGATCAAACCACTAGGACATAAGAATTTCCACGTAGATTCTATCTAGAATGAGGCATGACAATGAATCTATGCGCCTATCTAGGCATGACAATGAATCTATGCGCCTCATCTTCGTTCCCATGTTCGACGGAATGCTGGTGTGGGGAGATATGGGAACGAAGATGAGGTTTGCTGCTTCTTCTTCTTCTCCCGTTTTAATGGCGGAATTACCTGACCTGAGGAAAAGCAACAAGAGGAGATCTCTCAGGATGGTCAAGTGCAGCGCCGCTGGAGCTGACGGTGGACGCGTGACAGTCGGAGACGACGTGTTTTCGGTTACAACTTCTTCTAAGTGTGAAGTTGACTATCTGGGTCAAAGCACCAAAGGAGATTTGAATCTCAAGCTTGATCTTCTCCAGTCATTTGGTATACATCTTCCATTTCCTTTGCTAGTTTTCAAAATTCAAACTAGAAATAACTTTGCAGTGACTGGTTAGGGAAATCGAATATGGCTGATACTTGTTTATTGAGATGAATAAGAGCTAAGGTTCATGTGGAACCTCATTGTTGTGTATGTTATGTTGTTTCGCTGCTCGAGCAAAAGCTTACTTTTTTCTTTATCTGCAGTCTCATCATTAGAAAATTTAACTTTGGTATATTAATGTAGGGAATGGGCAGGCTACATTGGAGGGTCCAATTGAGGAGGTAGCGAGGATGGAGGCTCAAAAGGCTGAAAACTTGATTAGAGAACTGGGTATCCAAGTTCGTTATTTAACTCTTTACATTTTTGTTGTTTGTTATCAAATCTATCGAGTTATTTCTATCTGTTTTTATTAGGACCTTCTTCTTTGGTATTGCAGGGTCCTTTCTCTGCACAACACTCTCCTCGTGGTATATTTTGTAGTCGGACATTGAATCTACGGTCCATTAGTGCAATCGGATATGATATGGACTACACTTTGATGCACTACAATGTCATGGTGAGTTCTCCTTTTCTCATACATAAGTAGGAAAGATGTATGCAGAAGATACACCCATAAGTGATGCGAATTTATTAGGCTTGGGAAGGAAGGGCTTACGACTATTGCATGGAAAATCTAAAGAACATGGGGTTCCCTGTTGATGGACTTGCTTTTGATCCGGAGCTGGTAATGTGTTTATTCTTGTGATTGTTGAAAGATCCACATTGTAGTTTGCTCTCTAGTTTTTGAGTACTAAGCCATCATCTCTTATGATAGGTTATTAGGGGTCTCATGATCGACAAAGAGAAAGGTAATTTAGTCAAGGCCGATAGATTTGGATATGTAAAGAGAGCCATGCATGGTACAAAGATGTTATCAAATAAGGCTGTCAGGTATGGTTGACTTTTGAACACCATTGGTAGCCATGGGAAGAAAAAGACAGTTGCATTGTCTTTGTTCTTTATCTGAAAAGGAAGTCTTATTCTCTTCTTTTCTTTGTATGGATGAAAGTGAGATCTATGGAAGGGAGTTAGTTGATCTGCGGAATCAGAGTCGTTGGGAGTTTCTCAATACATTTTTTTCTGTTTCAGAGGCTCTGGCTTATGCGCAGGTACATTCATATATTACGAGAAATGATTGCTGAATAATTTGCAGTTAATGTTGGACATAATTTGCTTTCTTGATTTATAACACATACAATGTTCACATTTGTTTTCTCAACTGATGCTTCTTCACCCACCCCCATGACCTTTCTTTTTTTCAAAACTTTCCACATGGGTTTCTGCTGAGCAATTATGGTTCAAATTATTTCAGATGGTTGATAGATTGGATGATGGGTCTATTTCGACAGATCTTGGCACTCTTGATTATAAAGGACTATACAAGGTTTTGTGTTTCATAGCACCTATTGCATTGAATTGAAAGCTTTCCATATTCTTTATCTCTAGTGAATGCTTTCAGGCTGTTGCAAAAGCTCTCTTTAGAGCACACGTTGAAGGACAACTTAAGGTTGCTATTCTGTCAATTCTGTAATCATTTTCTTAAAAAGCGGTTTTCTCAGGTCCCCTAGTTAATGACAATTACTTTGCAGAGTGAGATAATGTCCAAGCCGGAACTATTTGTCGAGCCAGACCCAGAATTACCTCTAGCTCTTTTAGATCAAAAGGAGGTAATGTTTCAGTCTTTACATAAAATGTCTAGTTATGATGGTTTCAATTGTTAATATCGTACTATCTGCTCACAGGCTGGTAAAAAGCTTTTGCTTATCACAAACTCAGATTATCACTACACAGACAAAATGATGAAGCATTCATTTAATAAATTTCTCCCCAATGACATGGACTGGCGAGATCTTTTTGACATGGTGAGCAAAGTAAATTTGTTTCTGCATTTTAATTGTAAAGCAATCGTTTCTCCAGAGGGTATTTCGCATAAGAATTTACTGCCACATAGGTGATAGTTTCTGCGAGGAAACCAGAGTTCTTCCAGATGTCACACCCTTTGTACGAGGTTGTGACCGGAGAGGGTTTGATGCGTCCATGCTTCAAGGCTGAAACAGGTGATTTCTCGTTGTTTCTACTGAACTTAAGCTGATAATTTTGCTGTGGAGATATCTGAAATTTTCTCCTTTCTCCCACTGTTTATCTTCCATAGGAGGTTTGTATTCGGGAGGAAGTGCTCAGATGATAGAGAGTTCACTCAACGTTCATGGAGATGAGATTTTGTATGTTGGTGACCACATCTACACTGATGTCAGTGTATCCAAAGTACATCTCAGGTGGCGAACTGCACTAATTTGCCGTGAACTGGAAGAAGAGGTTTTGATAATTAAGTCATGAATCATATAATCAATAGATGACAGAACTTGGAGGGGAGGGCTTTCGTTCGTTGAAGTAACAGAAAAAACCGATTTGGTCTTGTTTCTTTGCAGTATATGGCTCTTATTGGCAGTCGTGGTCACCGAGAAGAGCTAATAGAGCTTATAAATCAAAAAGAGGTTGTTGGGGATCTGTTTAACCAGCTTCGACTTGCTCTTCAAAGACGAAGCAAAGGCCGTCCAGCTCAGGTTTGTTTATCTCCTTACAAGATCTTGAGTTCCTGTTCTCTCCTTGTGTTGAACACAATGAGTAATATGATCAGATAAGAATGTAAATTGCTCATAAGGTGTCTCTTTCTCTTTTCCTTCTAGACCCTCGCTGCTACCAACTTGGATGATCAAGAATTGACAGAGACCATGCAGAAGCTTCTCATTGTCATGCAAAGACTAGATGACAAGATTGGTCTGATGCTGGAATCAGATGGAGAGCTTTTCAACAAAAGGTAAAAAAAGACAGTTAAATCGCATTTAGATGACCCGGGAATGGAAAAAACCTGACCCTTAATTCATGGGCTGTTTTCCAGGTGGGGCTTCCTCTCACGTGCGGGTTTGTGGGATAAAAGCCACTTGATGAGACAAATCGAAAAGTATCTATACCTCTTCTCTGCATTTCTGAGCAACTTGTAAGCTCAAACTGAGCTCACATTATAACCACACTTAAATTCCCTAAAAATTGGTTTCAGGTATGCTGATATATACACTTCAAGAGTCTCCAACTTCCTCAACTACACACCCTTCATGTATTTCCGCTCTCAAGAGCAGGTAAGCTTGAATCGGATTATTAGAATAGGTAACAAATGGAACCTGAGGCAGCTGTTAATTAAACTAACTCATGGTGTTTCTCTCCTCTGCAGTCTCTGGCTCATGATTCTCCGCTTCATGATGCGGCTATGGAAAACTAGCAGTTGCGCCCAAACTTGGTGTAACTTGTCTGTTGTAATATTCTTAGAAGAAAAACTGTGGATAGGAATGTAACAATAGAAAATCTTATGTTAAAAGTATTTTCTTTTATGTATAAAAATGTGTATTCCTAATTCCTATTCGCTGAATTGTAGCCGAAGGTTCTTTTGGTTGGTATGATGTTGTTATATTGATCTCGTGTTTATCTTTTGTGTGCTTTCCGGTTTCTACTTCACAGTCTGACAGTTCGTGAAAAGACTATTTGTAGATGGACATTTGGAGAATATTGTGTATTCGTCGTTCTCTATAAAAAGGTATAGGTCACCTTTATGGATGATTTGATGTTATTCGTTTGAATATTTTTAATTGATCTAAAATTTTACTAGGGGATATCCCGCGTTTGTGGATATTATTTTTGTTTGATTTTGTGAGAATTTGTTATGTTCTTTGTAACTTATGTATGGGTTAAGATTTTGTTTTTTATTGTATCCGCCTATTTGTTTTGTTTATGTTAATTATTGTTTTTCCTTTTATGTTGTTATATTTGGTATATTGTTTATATTTTATTTTGAAAGAAAGTAAGATAAGATTAGAACCTATAAATCAGTGAACATGGTGTATTTAAAACGCGGTAGAAACTGTATTTGAATAATAAAATAAAGTCTAATTTGTTATTGCTGATAGTTTGGAAATATTATTTGGCCCACTGCAAATCCACGTGAAAATGAGACGAAGAAATAACAATGTTGTGGCTAAATTAGACTTTTGAATACTGCGAATTCGTTTTTGGTATTTTGCCGACTTTGTATAGCAACCTTATTTTCATCTTGGTATTGTAATTTTTGATATCTTGTCTAGATTTGTCAAAGTAAAATCTTGTTGCTGGTGTGGATTCGCGTAGTAATTTTCTTGCATTTTAGTTTTAGTTTGTGAAACTTGTGTATGTACATGTAAATAAGATGTGTGTACCTTTTTGGTCCTTTGCTTGATGCTCGTGACCAACATAGTTGACTGTTTCCGGTTTTCAATGCACATGATTTGTCGGAAACTTGCTACTTGAGCACCCATAGACGTAGTCGGACAATGGTGTATGTGCAATGATTTGTTTTGTTTTGGTGTCACTGCTGTCTAGCACCAGTTTTATGTGTAGAAACATATTTTGTTTGAGTATCTTTTAAACTCTAAGCCCACCATATATATTTTTTTTTAACTGTTGGTGGTTTAGATTAACGCTCTATATTACACAGATTTTGCCGACTACATCTTTTGAGGAAAGAAAGTAGTCAATTGCGTGTTTGCATTAATTGATTATGATAAGAGATTGTAGTAGACATACCCGGTAGCTCTGTTTTGGTATGTCGTAGTAGTAGTAGTTCGTTGTATGATTTAATATATTAGTTCTTGGTAAATATGTTTGGTAATTCATCTTTTAGTGGCATAATGGTTGTTCTTCTTGTCATTCGAATAATATATTGATGAGGAGTGAGTTTGTAGTTGTAGATGTTTGGAAGAACTAAGAATTGTGAAAATTCATATATTTCGTTTAATTTTTCCTTGTGTTTGTCTGCGACGGAAAAATGCATCGTACTCTGGATCATTGTACCATGCGCTGGAAACGTTTTTTTGTTAGATTTATATAGTGTAAGTAATTTACTTTGGGAGGAGTAGTTGTTTACATTGGTGTATGAGAGTCGGAATACGGTGCTAATTTTTTGTCTTTGTTTGTATGGCTGGTTGTATCCCATAGGCGATTGATCCGAAATATGATTGGCCATTGTGAGAATCCCAACCTTAAGTTTGTTTGATGGCAATGTGTAGTGGTTGTATGTTGTAGTATCATTCCTGTGAGAAAACATGTCTGTTATTGATTCAGTAAACGCTAATTGTCAATTCGTAGATAATTAAGAGCATTTATACATTAAAATTTAATAACTTACAAAGTAGAGAATGTATATAGTTGTGAATATTATGTTGAATTTCATTTCTCTTTGAACTATTTTGCCTTGTTTGTATGATTAATGGTTTGTATTTAACTATATGACAATTATAAAATGTTAAAGAATTTGTTATTGGTCCACCGGTGATTTTAAATTTTGGTTTTCAGAGAATGTTTGCGATATAATTGATTTCTTTTTTCAAAAAATATAAACACATTAAGTACCATGTTAATTACCAAGTTATTTTACAAAATGACAGATAATTGAAAATAAAATTACTATCAATTATTGTTCAAACGTAACAAAAAGAAAAATGTAATGTATTGGAAGTTTGAATCGTAGTAAATAAGTTGAAACTTTCCATATCTAAGTAAAAATGTTAGAGAGCATCTTCCGCTTCATGATCAAAAGAGGGGTTACTCGATCTCTCCTCTTCGTGTAATCGTCTCAATCTCACCAGATTCTTCTTTGTCGGCTCCATTTTTCTTAGATAAACCATGTGACTTTGCCACAACAATTGTAGTGTTATCAACTCCCACATACTTGAAGATATACTTTATCGTCTCAGTTTGACAACACTTTCCAACATTGATTTTTGCCCTATACTTTTTCAGTAGAGGAAGATTATGTGGGACAACAAAACCATTACCAAGCTTTGTAGTCTTTTTAGATACAAAGTTTATGTTATCCTGCCTACGCCGGTAAGTTACAAAACCGTCTCCGCCAAACTTAGTTTATAGTGTATGGTTTTGGGAACTCCTCATCAATTTTGTTCATCTTCATTCACTCTACAAACATTGTGTTCCTAAAATGTGTTTCTAAAAGTAGACTATCAAGTAATCCTTTGTGAGAAAGAAGTATAGATAATGGATGTGAAGTCAAAATGGTATAGCTACTGGTCTTTATATAGATGATTCTAATGTTATAGAATAGAATGATTATAAATATTTCAATTTAATATTTTTTTTTTCAATTATTCTAAAGTTATTACAAATGATTCGTAATATTTGGTCATTAATGTGGTAATTGCTAAATATTAGGAAAACATTAATTTAAAGATCAGTTTGTTGATGCTTTGATGGGTGAGTGATTGGATATGTTTATCTTAATGAGTTTGATAATTTTGAATAGTTTTTGAGCATTTTTGAATTTGTTGATATCAATCGGTGGTATAAGTTAACTATTAGGTATGGGTTAAATATGCAAGTATATATACACAATCTCATATAAAATTAAAAATAAATCACCATTAATATATTTAGTAGATGCGTAGAATTAAATATCTTATGTAGGATTGAACCATCTACACTTATTCTAACCCTTACTATTTTGGTTTAACCAAAATATCAAAAGTATATCTGTTTTTGGATGTTTTGTCTAATTATTATTTTTTTTGTTAATTCATTGGACAGAAAATAGATTATCGAGTACCCGAGACACCTTTCTCCCACGAAAAACATTTGAATGTTTCTCACATTATCTAATTAAATCCAAGTGTATTTTGAAGTAAGGGTGTTCAATCTGGTATAGTTCATCCCGAGAAAACCAAATCTTATTTTATTTCGGAACAAACCGAACTGGAAAATAAACCAACTAAACCTCAGTTTGGAAACTTTGCAATACCCAATTTTGCTTGAATTTGACTCCTTTTACTAAACAGAAAAGTAAACGTAAGAAATTGAAGACTGGCGGTGGAAATTATTAAATTATTAAAAAGGAAAGAAAGTTGAATTCTTAAACATGGAAATACTGAAAACATAAAGGCGATAGAAGCAACATAGGTTCTGAGTAGCCAGGTTCTGAGTAGCCCTGGGCAGAATAACCGGAACCGAAGAACCGAACCAGAACCGACCCGAAATAACCGGTTTGGTTCGGTTTCGGTTATAGGCTAAATATCCATTGGGTCTTGAGCTAAGGATCCATGGGTATCGGTTCGGTTCTGGTTCTTACCCGGGAACCGAATACCCGAACCGAATACCCGAACTAGATATGGCATTTATTAAGGGGGTGGGGGGGGGTCGAACATCAAGAGGCTTTCATATTTGTTTTGAGCATCACAACATTTCTTTTCTTTAATTAATTATGTTCTTTTGGACTCTGGTACTTAAACTATTTTGTGTTTGTTTTGAAACACTATTTCATGTTTTTTTTGAAACTTTGGTTAATGTTTGAACTTTTATTTCGGATATTATATTTTGTATTTCGGGTATTTTATCATAATTCGGGTATAAATTAACTATTTCGGGTATAAAATACCCGAAACCGATGAGAACCGAATATTTTCGGGTATTTTAAGGTTCTTCATCCTATGTACCCGAACCGACCCGGAACCGACAAGAACCGAACCGGAACCGAACCGAATAGTTAAAAGTAACCATTGGATCCTAAACCTATAGAACCGAAATATCCAGAACCGATCGGTTCCTATCCGGAACCGAACCGAATACCCATATGCCCAGGGCTAGTTCTGAGATACGTACAGTAATTATTGATAGAGCATTTAAAATAGAAATTAAAGTTGGTTCCATCAAGGTTTCGAGACGTGGACGCTTCTCTTCATGTTTAGTAGGCGACTCGACAGTTTCGGACGAGGTTGATTCCATAGTTTTCTTTGGTTCTTCAACAATGAGATCAATCTTCAACTCCACATCGTTATTGTCAACGCTTTGACGCCCACGCTTGTCTTTCTTTTTAGAAGCGACATCCTTCTCTTCGACATCATCTATGGTGAAGTTTTCTTCTACTGATTTTTTTATCTGTGTTTTCGTTAAATATGCGGGAGACAGTGAATGTTTGGTGAGAAGTGCCAAAGTTGTAGTTTGACCTTGACATGGAATTTGCAAGTGTAGTCGATGTTATTTTTCAGACAGTTAAGGACTTATGCGGTGATTCCTTCACTTTCATTATCGGAGCCAGTCTGGAGAAAATATACAATAGTTATGAGATGTTATGGATATTGAATACGGAGAGTAATCGTCTTGATGAATCATACCTTGGTGGACTCATTTAGAAGCTCAGCAGTTGTTCTTCGAGTAAGTTTGATGCCATCATCGTTAAAAACAACAAAGGTTGCAAGATCATTGTTTTGATTAGAGACTGCAATATCGAAACGGTACATGAATGTTGAAAGATTAAGAGTTTGTAAATGTGAAGTGATTAATGAGTGACTGATTTGACATGTGTTATGATGATGTTAATTACGAAGTTTGATGATAATATTTAAAAAAAACAGAAAAAGAGAATAATACGTTTTAGTTGGATTGCATTCCATACTTGCTTAACTAGAGAAGGATTTGCTTAATCATATTTTTTTTGTTTAACAAAACTCTTATCCAAAGACCTATTGCGTAAAACGCAGCGTTTATATATTTTTTATAACGAGTTGAGAGTTTGAAACGCGCAGGCAAAAACTCGTCTTTGGATTTGTTTCTCGAAGCAAAAACTTGTCTCAGACGAGAACTCAGTCGGTGGTCTCTCTGTTTCACCCTGGCCTTATCAAAGGTACCCTTCTCTTTAATTCTCCACCATATATTGAACTCCGACGCTTTGTTCTGGTTCAATTTAGGGTTTTTTTTTTGCGGGTCATATCATCTTAATTTCGTTGTTGTGATAGCATTTTATAGATTAGTTTGTAAGAATTTAGTAAATTTTCAATTTCGAGTCTTAGGGTTCCGTAATTGAAGATGCTCGATACGTCTTTGCGTTAGCTGAGGATGTGAATCCCAAATTGAAATTCGTGTTTACTCAAGAGTTGATGTTCTTGCAATTCTTAAGGTTTTGGTGATGGCGACGAAGAAAATTATAGCTATATGTCAGTCTGGTGGAGATTTTGTGACTAATAAAGATGGATCATTAGCTTATACCGGTGGAGAGGCTTATGCCATTGACATCGATCAGGACACTTCTATGAGCGATTTCAGGTCCGAATTAGCCGAGAATTTCGGGTTTAGTTGGGAGACTATGACCCTCAAGTACTTTCTCCCTGGAAACAAAAAAACCCTTATTACCATCTCTAAGGATAAGGATTTCAAACGCATGGTCAGCTTTTCCGCAGACGCAGCAAATGTCGAAATATTCGTCTTACCCGAGGAAACTGATGCAAGGAATGTGTCCAACATGCCAGCTAGCAGGTATGTCTTGCTTTTTTCGATCTTGTTTCTAGCTCAAGATGTGAAATTCTTGATATATTCCTTTGTTATAGGACAAATTTTGCTGTAATTGTCCAGTTTTGATCCTTGGAGAGCCTATCATAGATAGTATTGTTAAAGCTATGTTGTAGTAGTTTCTAGCAGCATCAATTGCCATTCTAATAGCTGACACCTAATGGTTTTATCGACAATGTTTAAGATCATAACGACTGGTGTCTGAATTTCTTTTCTGACAGGTCAAGTAGGACAACTGCATCGGAAGCAGTAGTACCTGTAGTTTCTGCAGGCGATGTTGTTATGGGAGATGATATCATAGCAAATGATTTTCATATCGAAATGGGCATAATGCCTGAAGAAGACAGCCCTTTGCCGTGCAATTTTGCTTTGACTGATGAGAAACAGCATCTAAAAGCTGCTCAGCAGTGGGAAAACGCCATCACGGGTGTTGATCAAAGGTTCAACAGCTTTACAGAATTCCGTGATGCATTACACAAGTACTCAATCGCGCATGGGTTCACTTACAAGTACAAGAAAAATGATAGCCATCGTGTTTCAGTCAAATGCAAAGCTCAAGGCTGTCCATGGCGTATCACTGCATCCAGGCTTTCGACCACACAGCTAATTTGCATCAAGAAAATGAATACGAGGCACACGTGTGAGAGAGCGGTTGTGAAAGCTGGTTACCGTGCAACAAGAGGTTGGGTTGGAAGTATTATAAAGGAGAAGTTGAAAGCTTTTCCTGATTACAAGCCAAAGGATATTGCAGAGGACATAAAAAGAGAGTATGGGATCCAACTTAATTACTCACAGGCATGGAGAGCTAAAGAGATTGCTAGAGAGCAGCTTCAAGGTTCTTATAAAGAGGCATATAGTCAACTTCCCTTTTTCTGCGAGAAGATCAAGGAGACGAATCCTGGAAGTATTGCCACTTTCATGACAAAAGAAGATTCGAGCTTCCATCGTCTTTTCATATCGTTCTATGCATCGATATCTGGGTTTAGACAAGGTTGTCGCCCTCTCCTTTTCCTTGACAGCGCTGTCTTAAACTCTAAGTACCAAGGGGTTATGCTTGTTGCTACCGCTCCTGATGCCGAAGATGGAATATTTCCAGTAGCTTTTGCAGTTGTGGATTCTGAGACGGAAGAGAACTGGGTTTGGTTTTTGGAGAATCTCAAATTGGCATTGGCCGATCCCCGAAGAATTACATTTGTTGCAGATTTCCAAAACGGTCTGAAGAATGCATTGCCTCTGGTATATGGAAATGGATATCATCATGCCTACTGTCTGCGCCACCTCGCTGAGAAATTAAATATGGACTTGAAGGCTCAGTTTTCTCATGAAGCAAGACGGTTTATGCTCAACGATTTCTATGCTGCTGCTTATGCGACACGGCCCGATGAATATTACCGCTGCTTGGAAAATATAAAAAGTATTTCCCCTGATGCTTACGCTTGGGTCATAGAAAGTGAACCGCTCCATTGGGCAAATGCTTTGTTTGAAGGAGAGAGATATAACCACATGAACTCCACTTTTGGGCTAGATTTTTACAGCTGGGTTTCGGAAGCACACGAGTTGCCCATAACTCAAATGATAGACGAACTCAGAGCAAAGTTGATGCAATTGATATATACACGTCAGGTACAATCCCGGGAATGGGTTGTCACAGCACTAACACCAACTAACGAGGAGAACCTACAGAAAAAAATAGAGCTCGCAAGGTCGCTTCAGGTTTCATCGCCGCACAATAGCTTGTTTGAGGTTCATGGTGAATCCATCAACATAGTTGATATCAATCAGTGTGATTGCGACTGTAAGCTGTGGAGACTAACAGGTTTACCGTGTAGCCATACTGTTGCAGTGATTGAATGCATTGGGAAAAGCCCTTATGATTACTGCTCCAGATACTTTACCTCAGAGAGTTATCGGTTAATGTATGCCGAGTCCATTAACCCTGTCCCAAACGGGATGATGATGATGATGGAAGAGCCGCCCGCTGAGGGGGTTGTCTCCGTAACGCCACCGCCCACAAGAAGGACACCGGGGAGGCCAAAGAGTAAGCAGGTGGAACCGATTGACATGATAAAGCGTCAGCTTCAGTGTAGCAACTGCAAGGGATTAGGACACAACAAGAAGACCTGCAAGGCTGTGTCCTAAGTATAGACAGTGAGACAGGGCTAGGACAGATTGTAGTTTATATAGCTGAACTTTGGACAACACTTGGTTTTGGTTCTTAAGTTTGTTTGTTTAGGAATGTGATCCTAAAGAGTAAAAGTTCTTCCCTTCGGGTTGAAACCACAGCAAGAAGAGAACAAGCGGCGCAGAATCTCTGTTCCTAAATGGCATAAAACTTTATGGGAGATTATACAGCAAATGTGCATTGCATTTTCTTGTATTAAATTCGATTTTCTTCCCAATGTTATCACGTTCTTTTACAAATATTACTAGGGCAGTACCCGCGCGTCGCGCGGGAGATGATTATATATATAGGAAGTTTTGTAAATTATAGTTTTTTATTTTTATTTGTTAAATAGAACATAGGAAAATATATTCAAACAAACCTAGACACGTAAATTATATATAAGAGAATATGGAAAGGGGAAAACCCTAGAGTTTAAACCGACTTATAATTACAGAAAATGGGATAAAGGAACCTAGGCCCAATAATAATAACGAAGATTGCTAAATCAACATTAATATTAAATTCATAGATTTTGGATTAAAGGACACTAATGATTCGTTTCAGAACATGAACAACATTAATGAAATAAATAATCACATATAATTTACGTTAATAAAATTTATTATATTGACTTGCTTAAATATACATATATAATTTAAAAGAATGAATACAAAAAAGTTGAAGAACCGGTTTAAAAAATTGTGATAAAAATTATAAATATTCTATTATAAATAGAAGATTAGTATTAGTTAACACCAAATTGTGATAAAAATAAATAAAGAATATATAAGAGAAAATAAATAACAACTTTGTCAATACTGGTCAATTGATTTAAATTGATCAATCATACTATCATCATCACAAAATCGTTTAACAATTTGGGTCGGAAAGTTGTATCTCAAACACCAGATAAGAGAAGGTAATTGATATTCGTATTCTTGAACACCAGATAAGTATCCGTATTTGATATCCATATGCTAACCGGATAAATTGTACATCCAATTTTTCTTGGGAGGAAGCCTAAATTAGAAAAACCAAAAAATAATTGACATATGTATGTAAGATAAAATTAAAGATAAAAAAAATGTTGACTGATATACTAATAAACACATACATATCTTTAAACTGACGAACAACTGAACAGAATGGATCCAATTCAATCCTTGTAGGATTCGTAGACATAATAATCCTTCTTCCTACATAAACATATTATATAAGAAATCAAGATATTAAATTAACAATTTATAACATATGTACTTAACATACTAATTGAGTTTACCTTCATAAACATCGATCATACCCCATCTAATGATGCATATAGGAGTATTGGAAGAACAACGTTTCCAAGACACATAAAACTTCAAAGCAATGGTTCCATTAAGTTCAACGGTGATTATTTCGTTCCTAATGGAATAAATATATACGTTGCATAATTAAAGTCTATTTGGTGGTTGGTATATACGAAATCATTCATGAGCTAATAAAATATATGAAATAAAACAAATAATAGGAAGGAAAACCCTATGAAGTAAATAACATAAAAAATACCTTGTGTTTCGTAAGTCAAACGATATGGTCTGGTATGAACGTTCTTCTCCGTTATTTAAATCATCTACAATCCCGTCTCCTTCATCATGGTTAGGTTCATGATTAACACCATGATGATAAATATCAAATATTTCACCTTCCACACCAGTATCTTCTATTTGGGATAGACCTACGTTAATAGTAGAACCTTCCCACGCACCAAAAGAACCAATACCTATGATTTCGCCGATGATATCTAATGAATAAATAACAATATTAAATACGAACATTAAATGGTAGGTCAAGGTGATCACATATATTTATTTACACTTAGTAGTAGTAGACAGAAGATTAATTACCAGTTAATTTATTATCACCATATGTTCCATCAAGTATTGACTCATATTCAACGAAATCATAGAAATCACGTCCACATGGGTCGAAGACTTCTTGCATCTTTGTTGATTCCAAAAAGACAATTAGCCCAGGATGGAGAAACGGAACATACCAATTACTCGCATTGTCAACACGGAAATCACATAAATTGAACCATATATCTTTTCGGATTTTCTTGCTAAACATAATGAATGCATCTCCTTTGATATTTGCATACATCTTGGTTCCCTACAAAAATATTTTGCAACATTCTTGATTTTATCGTTAAGAAATATTTATCCTTATGAATATATTAATTTAAACAAACCTCTTCATCGCACAAGATTAAATCCATGGTTCTACCATTAAGCTGGGTTACTCGATACCAATATTGTAAAACTTTTACGTAAATATTAGGGTTAATCGTATCATGTGTGAGAGAGGATAAACTTGAATAAAGAGGAGACCTATACATTGGAAATAATATAGATTTTGGCTGATCAAACAAATTTCATGGAAAAGATACGATTTTATAAACTAAATTTAATAAATATATATAAGATAATCAATAATAAAAATTTAACAATTTTTTTTTTTAAAGGATGACTAACGACATGTTTTCGTTGATATTAACATAATACTATAAACAGTATAAGAATATTTACAATTATCTTGACAAAAAGTATATATATATTTACAAATATAATATTAGTTTGTTGGGTTGGCATAATCAAATGGGCTACTACATCGGAAGCCCATCATCTATGTTCTTCTTCTTCAAGAGTTCACGTGACATTTAGTTTCAAGAGATCTCACCAGAAACATTCCTTAAATCGTTGAACAACTCCATGGAAGCTCATAAACACCACCTAAAACCCTAAAATTCTCATTGAATAAACCACCAGGAAGTTTAGTGATGGGATCATTGACGTTAGTGATCATCAAAACCTTAACTCCCAGCTCCTCGCAACGTTTCTTGAACTCTAAGTTACCAACCCTAGGACCTGCCAAAGAGAATACGGTCACCGGAATATCTCCCTCGCCTTTCCTCTGGTTTAAACCGAGTTTCGCGATGTCGTAAGCAAGAAGATGAGCTAGTGAGCTTCCCATGCTATGTCCAGCGAGTGTTAGACTCATCTCTTCTCCTTTGTGCTTATTCATCAATCTTGATCAACATAAGATTTCAGATTTAAATCGATCAACCATGGATTGGACGATCCGAGTCAAAATCATAATAAGAAAGTGGTATGTGTATCATAACGAAATGTGTTTAATTGAATAAGTAAAGTTCATATAATTTTATAAATATAATGAATGAAAAACACCAAAAACCGAAGTAACTCATAGTAATTAGAGAACACCAAAAGAAACTATCAAAGCTACAGATTTTGAAAGACTTCTTTGTAAACAACATTCGTTGTTCGGCTTGCTGGTTTTCCATCTTTATCGGTTATAAGAATCTTCAAGCCTTTCCTCGAAGTGACTCTCGAAACCGCAACATATAATTGACCATGCGTAAACACGGGTTTTGGTAGATACAAACCAACTTTATCTAACGTTTGTCCTTGACTTTTATTAATGCTCATCGCGAAAGCCACGGTCATAGGAAACTGTCGACGTCTCATACGAAAAGGAAACTTTGCATCAGGCGGAGAGACAAACATTCGAGGGATGAGTACCTTCTCACCAATATTGTTGCCAGTAATAACAGTACCTTCAATAACATGTGCAGCCATTCTAGTTATAAGTACTCTGGTCCCATTGCATAATCCACCTTTTGGATCAATATTTCGGAGGAGCATAACCGGTGTACCAATCTTCAACCGCAACTCATGATTAGGCAAGCCAGATATACGTATACTATTTAGAAATTCAGATGAATACAACAGATCATCTTTGGCACCCTTATCAGCTGGTTCAACGCTATCAGAACTAAAATAGATTTTCTCCTCACCTATAAAAATATAGCGTAAGCCAATTATTAAAGTCATAAGAAACACACAAACGTAATTGTACTAATAAATGAGTGCATAAGGTTACCTTGTATTTGACCAAGCATGTAATCGTTAATGGTATCAACATCATGATTACGTGGACTTAATATTGCTCTTGATTGGTAATATTTTGGATCTCGCCTGGTTGAATAAGAAGTTTCATACACAGCCTTAACAATTCCCTCCACTGGATTTACGCAATCGGCAATCAACAAATCCTCCGGTATATCAATCTCAGTCTCTCCATCATTAGGAACATTGATCAAACCATCACCAATATCCAATATCCATTTGGAAAAAGTTTCTAATTCTAAAACATCTTCAACACTTAGACCGTTAGAGAGCAACCGCATATTTTTTGTTAGTTTCAGTACCTTACAATCAGACCATAAAGACGAAGAATTTAGGGAAGCTAAGACGGTCTCCACTCTACCAGCATCAGGTACCACAGGCAATATTTGTCTAAAATCGCCACCGAAAACGATAACTTTACCACCAAAAGGTCTATCACACTTGAGGATATCTCGCATAGTCCTATCCAAACTCTCGAAACAATGTTTACTCATCATGGGAGCTTCATCCCATATTATTAGCTTTGCCTCTTTTATTAGCTCAGCTTGCATTGAACCGGCAGATATATTACAGTATGTAGTTTCATTGACCGCAATAGGAATGCCAAACCTTGAGTGTGCGGTTCTACCACCTTGTAACAACAATGCAGCAATTCCACTGGAAGCAACGTTTAGAAGGACCAAACCTTTCGATCGAAGTGCAGCTCCTAGAATACTCCATAAAAAAGTTTTTCCGGTACCACCAAAACCATAGACGAAAAACATACCACCAGCATCACGATTTACTGCATCTAAAATCTCGTCGTATACACCCTTTTGTTCATCAGTAATTTGCGCTAGTAGTTCAATATGCTTAACACGTAACTTTTCGCGATCATAGCTAGTCTCTTCTTGTAACAACCGGTTCTTAATTCTACTAACCATTGAAGCATCTAATTGAGGAAGAGTCTTGTATTCTGCGAGAGAACTACCGTTGAGACGTAACAATTTATCAATTTTAGCCAACGCCAACACTCTAAGTTTTTCAGGAGGAAGCACCAAACCTACGTTATTTTACCAGTATACACAATTAAAATATAGTATATAATAATTAATTAAAACAATTAATTTAAAACAAATAAGATGTCTACTCACGTGGATTTCCAGTTTTACGTCTTCTTCTAAGTAGTATATCTTCAGATAAAATATCAGAAGTGGCATCCCATACTCGTAGAGGAAGTACCATGCTTTTGGTCACCAACATAATAGCAAAGAGTCTACGCAACTGCTTTCCCCCAGCCCACAAACTCGCCTCTTTAATTGCTTCGATATATTCTTTGTCATCATCTAATAAACCCATAGCAAAACAAGCTTCTTCGAATGTAGGATAAACAATTCCATTCACTGTCCTAATATCCTCAAACGACGTTGGACCTTTAACAATGTTAATCAAAACTCTCAAATAATACAACTCACCGGTTGACTGTGGTACAAAAGTAACACGTCCAATTGAAAATCTCGATACACGTGGTTTCCACACTCTTGGTTTTAGATGCCAAACAAACTTGGTCGGAAAGTCTGCATAAGTAAGATCTTTCGCTTGTGGATATATTTTGTTTGCTTCCATCCATGCCAATAATTTGGTTTTACCAACAGATAAACGTTGAACAATCTCATCAGCCGGATCATCTTCGTTGTATACAACAAATTGCTGATTAGGGAGATGTAATGAGAGTTTTTCTACTGGGGTTGTTCGAAACTGAGTAGGAAAAGCTAGTATACGCCACGTAGCTTCACATGCAGAAACATACCTAAAAATAACACAAGAACAAAATTTAAAGAAGCTTGAATTAATAGAACCACCTATCACAAAAACTATAATAATTCATTTGAAGAACACAAAAACATACCTGCAGCTAAAATGCTTTTCAACTTCGTCGGCCGGCTGTCCGTTATCATTAATAGCTCCTACAGATGCCCTAATGTAATCACTACCTTTTGTAATATATTTAAACAAATATTTGACTGAGCGCGTCTGATTGCACCATTCGACATTAATATGAGCACGATAACGTAGGGATAAAGTCCGATTATATGGAACAACAAATCTGTTATCACAATCCACACCCTTTTTACTTGTAACCCTTTTATCATTTCGTCGTCTGTAGTTTGGAAAACCTGCTTCATCTATTGTTGTTACATCGGAAAACGTTTTTGGAAAAAATTTCGTACACTTTCCGTTGTTCATACAAACATTGCTTGGATTCTCTAATCCACATGGACCATGAATCATCACATCTCCAACGACCTCGTATAAAAAAGGATCTAAAATCTTATCTGGGATCTCAGCACTGATCAGTTTGTCAATATGATCACCGGTTGGTAGTTTCGAACCAGGAGCCAAAAACAAAACGATATGTGCATGAGGCAAGCCACGCTTCTGAAATTCAATCGTGTATAGAGCTGCGATAAAGAAACATGAAATGAAAGTATGTCAGAATGAACATGTAAACGAAAGACACTAACACACTAAACATATAAAATTAAGATATACCTGATCTAACTTCACCAAGGGTATTGTCGTTCATAAGCTCATGAATGAGATTATCGAGTTTGATTTTAAAGATCCGACAACATATGTCAGGCTGGTCTTCAATTTTCAGATGGTGAAATTCCAAATACCTAGTAATCTCAGGCCATTTAGGATTACAAGTAATAGTGATAAAAAGATCCGGGAATCCATAATATTTGCATGTTGACATTGCATCTAAGTAATGTTGCATCATATACCGTTTACCACCAGTATAAGAAGAAGGTATAAAAACTGGTCTTCCTTGTCCAGCAAGATCACAGTCACCCATATCAACCTTATCAAAAATATTTTGATAACTATCAGACCGAAGATTTTTTTGATTAAGGGAGATATAACGAAGTCTATTAGACTCTATCATTGTGTACACATCAACCAAAAACTGTTGATATAACCTTCCGGACATCATTATAGTAGGAGATTCTCCTAACCTCGATTGGATGCGAAAAGCAAAAAATTCTCGCATGGTTATCTTCGTTCTCTTTCGACCAGATATATCGACGAAGCCAATGTCAATACCCAATCTAAAACCATCCTCGCCGTACGGGAATAAAAGTGGATACTGAAGAGGAAGATAAGCCGGGTGTAACTCACTTATCCTATGAAATGGCCCGGAGTGACTTTGGATGATAATGTCACGTGATTCATCTGCTGCATCGAAGTCACCAGGTATAAGCGCGGCTACATCATTCTCCGTGGGAAGATTATATGTTCTTCCATCAGAAGCCCTACCAGCAGATAAGCGCAACTTAAACATAGTGGAACAATCCGCTTGGTCAGAAATCCTATCTTTGATATACCTAAAAGCTTTCACATGTTTATTATGAGAATCTAACATCTTCTTGAGTGAAGAGACAATAGCGGCCTTACCAATGTCTGATATCCTGTTGTAACAAAATAAGAATACAAAACGTAAATATAACATAATTATAAAACATTATAATTGATATATAGTTAACACATTTACTGATTGACTTACCGAGATACCTTTAGTCTATTGGATACTTCATTTAACGTATCGTGGATATAAAGTTGAAGAAAAGACGGGGTTTTCCCGGGTGGAGGCAAAAGACTACCAATACGATGATAATTCTCACCACTTAATTGAAACACATATGGGCCTTTACCATCGTTAATAGATTTATTAACCGTTCCTCCAAGTGATGTGAATGCGAACATCATGTTGTATGCTCTTATATATTCACGAAAATGTTTTGATCGATCATCCTGGTTGTAAAGTAGAGCAAGTAATGTCTTAGGAGGAGCTTTAAGGAGCGGAAGCTTAACCTTTCCTCTATGACAACACAAAGTGAATACGGGTCTCTTATTAAGAACTCTCTTGGCTATTCGCTCACCGAGCCACATATAAGCATTACAACATTCGCATAGGAAAGAAGGATCTCCATCATCCACATAACCTGCAAGAATATTATTAATTACATATATATATATATATATATATAATTAAAGTAATCAAATACGATATCTTATATTTACGGTTAGTTGATATACCATTATTCATCTTATTTTGTGAATTTTGAACAAACGGTTCATCACTCACAGACATTGTTTTATTTGTTTTGGAAGATCTAGAACGAACTACATGATCACTCTCATCATCGGATTCAGAGTCAGTAGCAACAAAACACATGAACTCATCCATTTCAGATGTCTGTGTTAACAAACCTGTAACAAAAGCAAAGCGAATATTAAAAGTGTTTGATCATTAGCATATTAAGAAAATTAAATATGTAGGAAAAAAAACGAAAATAAAGAACAAAGCAAACACTCTCCATTATGATTATTATACAATCGGCGTCTCTTATTCCTCAAGATCTCCATGCGATTACGTCTAGCGATTTTAGAAGGTCTATCTGGAAGGCCTACTGGATGACGAAGTCTAACATCGGATGGGGCATAATGTTCTTTTTTATTTGTTATACCTAAGTTCATGTCAATAAGAAATATCAATAAGAAATAAGAATATATATATATATATATACACCATTTTGTCTACATGAACTACGAAACTCACCATGTTTATAAACATAAAGCCTTTCTGCGGCCGAAAGTTTTGTCTTACTATGACGTGGTTTCATCTGAATTTGAAAGTTATGATAAAATGATTAGTATACATATAGACAATTGAAAGTTTCAGAACAATATAACAATAACTGTAAGGGAAGACCTTAAACAAAGAAACTTTAGAAAATAATATAAGACGACTAAGGAATCACAAAGATTAGGCGAAGGGTATATATATACAAAATCTAGGGTTCCAATCCGAGATATTATATATATATATATATATAATTAATACGTATATATATAAGATTTCCATTTATCTAAATAGATAATAAGAACAGATTAAAAAATATCATCGTAAAATTGTGAAATAAATTAAAGAAATGTTATTAATACACAAAAAATTGCCATAGAATGTACCAATTGGAATTATTTATGATAGGAAAATCCAGTCGAATATATGCATTTTCTATGTTTAATATTATAAGATGTATTTCACATTAAAAATATAAAATTATAGTATTTTGTATTACATATCTCGAGACGTATGCATGTTATGAACATTTAATATTTAATATTATAACTAAACGTTTGGAGATGTTAGAGCATGTACATTGGAAGGTTTAATAGAGGTTCTCAAAATATAAAACTATTAAAATTTGAGTAAAAAGAAAAAAGAGTTTTTGTGGGGTATATTGAAATATAAAATTAATAAAATTTGAGTAAAGAAAGGAAATAGTGGGTGTATTTAATGTAGAACTTTTGGAAAAATTCTCAAATGAGAACTTTGAGAATTTTTTGGAGAGTGTTTTTAAAAGTGAGAGAGAGTGTTTAAATATAAAATTAATAAAAATTGAGTAAAAAGATGAAAGAGAATATATAAAGTTGCGTAAAAAAAAGAAAGAGTGTGTGTTTTAATATTTTTATATTTTGAGAACTCCCTCTTAAACCTCCCCAATGTATATGCTCTTACATATTAAGTACATATCTCGAGCATTTATAATTTATGTATTTAATATATAAATAAACGTTTATAATTTATGTAATATCAAATGGTGGTAAGCAGAAATAATTAACCAATAATAAACCAAAAAAATGAATGTAATTATTCATTATGTAGATGTATAACCGAATCACGAAAGTCTCATAGATAGTAGAAAATTAGGAAAATATTTTTAAAATGAAGCCAAACCAAAACATAAATACAAAATAAACGGCCATAATACCTCAATCAAACTGCTGTATTGTCTTCTTTTGTTTCATCATTAGCTTTGGTCTTGTTTGATTGAATAACATCTCTTGGTTCAACCTTGAACTTCTTGTCAGCCAATAGAAGATTCTCCGAATGATCTTTTACACTATCATCTCGAGTTCTCTTGAAAGCCAAACCATCCTTAGAGATAATAAAAGTATCCATTGACTCACCATCAAGATCAATGACTTCCGAACCCTGCGGAGATTAAATTAAATAAGAAAAATAAATATAGTATATAAAATTGTAAAATAGAATAATGATAACAAATTTTGAAAAAAGAAAAAATTATACCTTTCCACAATACTTAGATGCAAATTTTTTGATCAAATCATCACTGGTTGAAAATTTCTCAACTCTAAATGGTTTATATCGACTTTTTAAGTTTTCTTCAGCAATTCTAATCTTGAAAAGAATGCGCTTTCCTATGAGAGCTTGCAAGTCCGAAGGCAGTACATCCTCTTCAATCTGCAGAACAACAATTACAACATATATTATAAAATCACGAGTATAAAATCAACTAACCACATAAGTAAGCATAGATGTTCATATATACGAAATCATTACATGAGCAACTTCTTTAGCCAATTCAGCTGCACCCTTAGTAAGAAGTTCTTTAGCAATCCCATCAAAGAGTAGAAACTTAGATGAAACCGACGAATGGTCAGTTACATTAAGTATGAGTCGATACCTTATAAAGAATGAAGAGCTCAGTACACAAAAAAATGTAATGTAATACAAATCATATTGATAATTTAAAATACATAACCGACCTTGCATCTACATCAGATACTCTACCACATTTCTCACAATCAAATGTCACAACACCGCCAGTAATAGGATAAGGTTGAACCGAACTCTTACAACCGAGGCAAATTATATAATACCAGCTCGATGTATCAATCGAATGGACATTAACTAATGTTACACAGCTAGACACCTACACACAAAAAAACAAAAACAAAATATATATATATATATATATATATATATATCAAAGAGTAAATTAACACACAAAAAACATTAAGTAAATAGTGAAAACTAATTACCTCGGTAGAATTAACAATATTGTATATTGTCTTCTTCTCGTTAAGGACGAAGAATTCTTGGTATAACGTAACAGCAGGCTTACTTGTAGTCGCAATCGTAAGTGAAACTCCATCCTGAGGAAGCCTATATAAAGCATGAAAACCCAAACAGAATATTAGACACAAGAATAGTAGATAACATGTGAATACATACATGTAGTAAATTACATACATGATACTAAACCGTTTGACTTCTGGGATATCAGGGTTGAAAAGAAATTCAGTGGCATCAAAAGAGTTTTGCACAGTCCATACACCTAAAACAAACAGAAAATATTTAGATAAAATATTGTATAATACAAAATATTGACCAATAAGAGACGTATGTTTTTGATTAAAAAAATAGACCTTTGTATTGTTTGGCAGACACAAATCTCATTAGACATATGGCCTTAGAATCCACATAATTTCTACTACTATCCCAAAACAACTGAGCATATTTTCCCCATAGAGTACACGGCAATGGAGAGTCGCTGAAAAAGCAAGGAATCAAATCGGAAAAATTATTGAATATATAAAAACATGTTTTCGAATTAAACAAAATAAAAGTAAACCAAAACGTAAACTCACAGTGCGTCTCTTAAGTCGACCTCCAATTTAAGCAACATCTTTCCACCAGTGTTTATTTCAGCAAGGGGTTTGACTTCGACAATCTGTCCAAGTATATCTAAATAAAACAAATAAAGAATATTAAATCATGATTAAACAATGGTATCGTATATACTAAAGTTGTGTAAATTATTAAGATAAGAATTTTAGATGGATAACATGTATATACTAACCGAACATAAAACTCTGATCGTATACACCTGATGAAATTTCCATAAAATCGGTAATATATTTTTCAGGAATAGCCATAGGGAAATCGATACACTTTGTGACTTCAGTTGTTCTAAAAAACACTATCTTGAAAGTATGGTTATTTGTCCGATAATCACCCACGTATGAAATGACTTTGAAAGTATCAATCATCACCGAATCACCTTGAAACAATTTTCCGTCAAACTGGTGGAATTCTTTTTTTTCAACAGTTGCATGAACACGTACGCCCTATACAATAACAAACAATTTATTTGTGAGGCCATAATTCTATGTAAAGAGGAGATTCATTATCGACAATTGAGAAGAAGAAAAGGTAAGAAAAATATATTGAATTTTGTTAAAAGACCAACCTGATCATCAACCAGAACCATCTCAATATGTCCTCCTTCTCGATACCTTTTTGTCCAGAGTTTTAAGATATTGACCCTTATTTGGATACCGAACAAAGATGGTTTTAGATCTTTAACTGCGACCATAGATGAGGTATGCTTTTTAACGAAAGACATATTTGTCTGCGAAGAAGGTTTTAGGTGTACAACAAAACTTAGAAGCGTTACGTATATATAGTATTTGGAATACATATCTAATCTATTATTAAAAAAAAAAAAGATATATAGAAATAGAAATTGACGAAAACATATATATTACAAAGATATGTAAACTTTACAAAAAATCTTTTAAAAAAAAGTAACAAAACAGAATAATAAAATATGATAGATATTACAAAAATATGTAAAGTTTACAAAAAAAAAACATATTTGTTGTATAGAAAATGAGATATAAACTTTTTTAAATAAATACATTCCGTATTGCGTTGTTGATAAAAAAAAAGTAATAAAACAGAATAATAAAATATGATACATACTACAAAGGTATGTAAAGTTTACCAAAAAAAAAAAAATCATAGTTGTTGTATAGAAAATGGTTATATATATAAACTTATAAATAAATACATAGAATATTGCGTTATTGAGCTATAATCAAGATAAACACGAATCTAGCACCAAAAAAAAAAGATAAACGTGAATCTATAATTATTATCTAACTAAATATACATAGAGATATAGTTATATACAATGACGGTAAACAAAATATACCAAGTAGTTTTAATCTGTTCATAATAAAATAATATATATAATACAAATTTCATTGATTATAAAATACAAAGATACCATTCATCAGCATCATTTCTATAAATTTAAAATTCATCAGAATCAGTTTACAAAGTTTTGATATATATACCGATCCAAGCTCCGGTTCTAGCTCGAAGAGGAATCTCTCCTCTACTGTCGAGTGAAGAATCAATCTTGTATCTATGTATCAATTTTGGTGTGCTACATATTTTTTTGTATGTGGTAATGACTAAGAGAGAGATAGAGAGTGTGAGAGCTGGAGAGAGGATTGTTGATGAGTCATGTGTTTGTGGAGAAGGTCCTCTTTATAATGGAAAACAATCGAAACCTATGTTAATCTTGACTTTTCTTGTTTTTAGTGACTCAAGATTATTTCAAAGGAATATATTATGAGAGAAAGACACGTCAGGTTTGACAAATACGGACACGTAAGAACGGTTTTGATTATATGTACATAAAAAGCTAAGTTTATCACAAAATTCCTTTGATAAAACTAAATAGCATGATTGTAATCTTATATATATGCTTATAGAACTATTCTTATATATATGCTTTAAGAATAGTAATCTAAAAAAAAAAAAAGAGAATTGCAAGAGATTCATAATATAAGTGAAATAAAGTTGGAAAATAAATTATTAATTGGGAAAATCCGACGACGAAGGACACTATCCAACTCCACAAAGCATCAAGAGGAAGCAAACGATGATAAATACTTGATAAATTATCAAAACAAAACCGACTCTGAATGGTTATTAAAACTTAATCAGCTCTTAAGTATTAGTCTAGCTCACTTTTCTAGTTGTGGCATTTTGACTCCTTACAGTAATGGGTTTTCGCTTATCATCCGTTCAAATGTAACAGCTTTACCATTCGACTATTGGTTTGAAAGACTTACACAACTTTCGGAGATGTACAAAGGTTAAGCATTTGCCAGAAAGTATATTCAACATCCATTTGTTGCCACTGCAATGAAAAATAGACCGATTACGTAAACGAAAATAATATTCATGGCCCAAAAGTCAAGCTCGAACATGCATCATAGTGTATAACATACACAAATTAGTTTTGACCAATTATAATTGCACCAGTGCTTACAGATTCCCAAGCTACATGACCTTAAAAACACTGAAGCTATATCACTCATAACTCATAAGAACAAAATGTTACAGAATCCCAAAAATCTCTGGTTGAATTATCAGAAATTGCTAAACCTAGAAAGTGGTAGGAGTCCCAGTGCGGAGTTAAACTTTTCTACCAGGCAAATCGGTTCAGTTAAATCCGAGTTCTCATTATCTGCCCAGAATTCGATCTAAGAAATGACGAATCTATCTATTTAACAACAAAAAATCGAGGAAAATCTGAGATCAAAGCTTGAGATGTGAGGAGAAAGAGAACCTTGACGATACGACGAAAATACTGAAGGAACATTGGGTTAGCTCGTGATGAAGAATATGAAGAGCGAGATCTGGAAGTTGTGGGCAACATCTTCTCATATCGAAACATGAATTAAAAGAGAGAATATAATAAAACCCAGTCCCGATTCCGGAATAATACAGAGGAATCGAAACATGAAACACGAATTGATGATGATGATGAAAGGAATAATTAACGGTTGTGTATTTTGGTGGTGGCTGTGTGTTTTGATAACTACATGGTATTTATAGATATAAGAATCTAGGGTTGGTATGTTGGAATATGCTCTAGATATTGGGCCATCTATTTTTAATTGATATTGGGCCATCTATTTTTAATTGATATTGGGCTATTGGGCTATTTCCGATGGCAGAGAAGTAATATAACAAACAAATTAAGGATAATATCGACATTTCAAAGCTGAAACGCAGTATGAGTGCGACACATCAGCTTTTTCACCTCACAATTATAAGTATAGATTTCTCTGAGGCTATGCTTTTTTTTTTTTTTTTTTTTTTACCAATTTACATTTTCATGAACAGAGGCTGCAGATTTGCTTTAATGTGCCAAGCTCTATCTATGAAGGAGGATTTAAAAACAACTTAGATTGTTCGAGTGAATCATCATTCCCATTAAACTTCAATAGTATATGTATTCATCATTAGCAATCTTTTTAGCTTTTTTGCTACTACCTTCAAAAAATCCTAAGTGATTCACAGCACAACTTTTACAAAATCCGTTACACTTGTTAGAAACTTCTACAATTGCCGACAACACTTGGAAGTTTATTTGTATAATTCCAAAAATAATCAATGATCATTTGATATAATACACCCGTGAATAGGGGCTGAAAGCTTTGAGCCTATGATAAATGCTAGAGACAGAAAGATATAAGATGTGTAAAGAGTAAAATCGCTACCAAGAAATTGATTCCAACCAGTCGGAGGTAAACTCA
Organism: Arabis hirsuta; assembly: GCA_964056655.1. Classification (NCBI taxonomy): domain Eukaryota; kingdom Viridiplantae; phylum Streptophyta; class Magnoliopsida; order Brassicales; family Brassicaceae; genus Arabis; species Arabis hirsuta. The sequence goes on along the minus strand of OZ053302.1, from coordinate 18,132,477 downwards.
TAGGCCACAAAGGTTACTGCACCAGCAGGAGCAGCTTTCACAGTGGATGGCACAATGCCTTTGTACAGACCATGCCACCCTTCTGAAATCAGAATCTGCCTAAGACCGTCTAACATGTTTCTGTATGCACGTCGCTCAACTCGTGCTCCATATCTTGGATGTCTCTGTAAACCTTCAATCTGCAACAACAACAAAAAGTCTTTCAATTTTTTCCGACATTTCTATTTCTATCATATATTTGCAGGCAACTGCATTCTCATTGAGATAGAGATCCACTGGGAGGTTAGTAAAGCTAATGTTTAATACAAATTTGAGTTTTCTTTCTATAGGTTCGATGACAGAACAAGTGAAGTACAACCAGAAACAGCACATAGGAGAATGACTTGAGGTTTTTAGGATTTGTCTAGGGTTTGGGATTAGGTAATGGCTCGAGAGTCAAGATTCTCTCATTAATCAAGTTTCTCTATGATGTGTAGTTCTCGCTAAAGTGAATAAAAGAGTTTGCCAATTTGGATCCTATCAGAATAACTTTGTAGAGAATCCATTGGGTAAGATTAACTGACCTGGAATCGTTTTTTGACCACATCAAGAGGATGGCAAACAAGTTTGGCGCTAGTGCCAGCCCCAAGCCCACAAACAAAAAGCTGGAAGCTAGAAAGGTTGGTGTCCACGTTGACCGGGTTTTTGGACGATAATGTGTATCGGTTCCAATCCTGGTGGAAAACCAAACGACCTGATTAAATCCAGGGAGAAAAAAGGCAGACTTCTTTAAGAAAATATCACAGAGAAAAGATATATTCCCATGCTCTTACCATCATCCAACGTTTAAACATATCATAAGTGCCAAATTGCAGGCCAGCGTAAGGCACAATCTCAACAAGTGTTGGTGTTAATCCATTATACAATCCTTTTATGCCTCGAGATTTGATAATATCAACAAATGCAGACCTCATTGTTGGATACACCTGTATACAGTCATCAATATGGTTACAATGTCACTTATGAATTGCAGGAATAAGGAAGAAAAACAAGAAATCCCCTGGGAGCAAGAAATTTAAATTATTTTACAGGCTTCATGAGTCAAGCAGCAAACCTTAGGCTCCCCTTGGGAGGCCAATATTGTCCTTAGAAGATCAAAAGGATAAGATCCTAGTGTAGCAGCACATCCTGCTAAAGCTCCGCTGACGAAGGATAGATAAGGGCTCAAATGTATATGATCCTCTGCATTTCAAAAGATTACAACCGGCTCATAAACATCTAACACATTGATCACCGAATTACAAGTCATATACAAAAGCTATTATAAGAGACACATTCAACAAACACAATCTGAAGAAATTTCCCCAAAGTGAATTCCTTTTTACCAGTGACAAGAAATGCAACAAGATGTTGGAAAACAAGAGCATCATCTACCCCTAATATAGCCGCAGGACAACAACAAAAAAAAGCACTGGCAATCTATAGAGAGAGACCCAATTGTTTCTAAGTCGACGTGTTACCTGTTTTAGTAGAACCAGATGCAAAAGATTTCAACTTATGTAGTACTGTAAACTGAATAGAAGTATATGGCATGACCATGAGCAAAGCGGGCACGTTACCACGCCAAAAACCCTGAGAAAAAAAAGGTATCAAACATGAGTACAAGACCTCAGAAAACCTAATCGGCTGTGCCATTCCAGTGTTGAAGAGACAGACCCGAAAACCTTCTTCTCTAAAGATGTCTTTAGTTGCCTGTGCCATTCCAGTATACTTGGATGCTCCTGACAAGTTTCCCCTAACCAAAGACCATGAACTTGTGGGCTCTAGTTGAACCTGCCATCATTACATATCAAGCTTATTCAGCCAAAGAGCAACAAGGATCTCTATTTGTACCCGAAGCAGCAACAAGAAGAATCAAATAATGATTCCACCAAAGCTTATCAATGAAGGGCGAAATTCGAAGTACCTGAAATCTAATCTTAATGACATCAAGCGGAGAAGTGACGGTGCGAGAAACAGCACCAGAGATTGCGCCGGCCGAAGCATCAATCAGGGCGCGTTTGATTTGCCCGGGATCGTCGAGCGCCGTCGTAGGACACATTTTCTAGGGTTTCGTCTCTAAAAGCTAATCAATTTGTGTAAAAAAGTTTCCATCAATATAAAGCTCGCAGAAAAAGGAAAGAGAGAAACCAAAAGCCGTAACACAAAAAACGAGAATTTTACCTAGAAACCAAAAGGCTCGACATTGATCATTCCCCCCGGGAAAATCTTTGCCGCGGAACTGAGAATTAAATGTTTTTTGACTTGAAAAAGATTAAAAAGAAAAGCTGAGAGATTCTTTCTCCGTCAATGTTCGTGTTCTCCGATACACAAAAAATAAAATAAAAATAAAAGAATAAAAGCAGACTTGATTGTTCGTTGTTGTTGATAGAAGATTTTTTCCTTTTTAGTGCTTTGTCGGTTCGGTTTAATGAGATATCAACTCATCAAAGTGCCCTCTCATGGTCATGGAAAGTTTAGGACCATAACATCAGAAATATACCACCTTTTTTTGTTAATATGCTACTTTATTGTTTACTAATTGTTATCGTTATTACGTTTACGGTAATAACTTCTTTACGTTTTCTCTTTTTTTAATAGATAGAATAAGGTTTGCTACTTTTAAAAATTTGATACCATAAGAGTAGAAAAACACTACGAATCTGAATTTCATGTTACATATGTAGTAATTATGTATCAACAATGAGTTCTTGACCATATGCAATTTTAATACAAATTTCACTAATAACTAGTATTAACTTTTCCATGGCTCCAAATCCTTCAACGCAAGCTTCCAACTTTATTAATAACAAAGCTATGGAGGAGGAGAAAAGAGGAAAGGGGTTTAAATTATATTTTTCACCAGAGTTTAAGACTATCTCCAAGAACCCACTTGTTTTTTAGGTTGGCCAAAACTCAAATTTGAGGTTTGAAGGTATTGTTTTCCATTGGTGAAATTTCAAATTAAACCTTAAAAATTTTTTTTTGCATTTTAATCCTTTTTTTATTAGAATTAATAAAAATCATAAAACTTTTATAAATAGCTTAAAACATATATTAAAGAAATCACACAAACAACATTAATTAATAAAACATTACATTAGAACATAAAATTATATATAAATAATAATAAAAATACAAAAATAAAATAAATTACAAATAAAATATTAAACTACTCAATTATTTCCGTAATGCTCCCAAATATGATCAATCAATGCATTTCAAAATGATAAATGGGCCTCTTTATTTTTTATCTGTAGATTACGAGATAAAAATTGTTGAAATCGGGCATTTTCATTTACTGCCATCTCAATTGTTGCCTCCGGTGCTGGTCTTGCATCTCTAATTGGTGCGTTGATATCACGTTCATCCTCAATTATCATGTTATGCATAATAATGCACGCTGTCATTATATCATGCAATACTTCTTTCTTCCAGTAACGTGATGATCCTGTGATGATAGCAAACTTGGATTGTAGAACTCCAAACGCAAGTTCAACATCTTTTCGACATGGTTCTTGTCTTATTGCAAACAATTTTTCTTTGGACCTTGAGGAGCGCTTATGGTTTGAACAATAGTTGACCATTTCGGATAAATACCATCAGCTAAATAATAACCCATGTTATACTCTTTTCCCTGAATAATGTAATTAGCTGGAGGAGCGGTACCTTGAGCAAGATTTGAAAATAAATTTGATGATTTCAAAACATCAATGTCGTTGTTGCTGCCTGGCATACCAAAATAGGCATGCCATATCCATAGATCATAATCTGCAACTGCTTCAAGAAAGATTGTGGGTGATCCACTACGACCTCTAAATTGTCCAGCCCATGCAGTTGGACAATTTTTCCACTTTCAATGCATACAATCAAGACTACCCAGCATTCCAGGAAATCCATGTTGTTGACCGATATTGAGAAGCCTTGCAACGTCCTCTGGTGTTGGTGACCTGAGATACCGCTTCGAAAAAACTTCTATAACTGCGCGGTAAAATTTCTTCATGCATTCAATTGCCGTAAACTCTCCTATTTTGATGTATTCGTTTGTGGCATCAGCAGGCATACCATATGCCAAAATTCGAATCGCTGCAGTTACTTTTTGCAGAGTTGATAAGCCCATTATACCAGATACAGCACGTCGTTGAGTGAAGTAAGTGTCATGTTGTTTAACAGCATCAACAATGTGAAGAAATAGCCTTTATGGCCATACACAGGATTAGTAGAAAAGTAATCATTAAACAAATTATGATGAACACTTTCTCTATCACGGTTTATAACTGTGTGACCATGAGTAGAGCCTCGATGACTTACGTGATTGCTTTCTTCGGAGATTTGGTGAATAAGGCGGTTGTTGTTGGTAAACAAATTGACTGCAATTTGTTTTTCTCTCTCTATTGCTGCATTTTTTCCATCAGCCATTCATCAAACTCAGATGAGTTAGAAGATGAAGAGAAATTGGAAGAAAATAGACCTCCAATATTAAAATTCATTTTTAACTAAGTGTAATATTGTGATGCTTCTCTAATGTTTGTATGTGTATTTTATAGATATAGAAGATTATTATTTTAGTAGATAAGAAAATCTTAATCATTTAATCTTGGCCTTTCATTAGATTTCATATGTCAGCAACCGTTGGATTATATCCATTATATCAGATAAGGAAATCTACTTACTTTAATCTAGGCCATTCATTTGTTCTCACTCATCACAACCGTTGGATTAAATCCTATCCATGATATCAGATAAGAAAAATCTACAAATTGATTTGTAACCATTCATTTGTATTCTTATCTATCTATTATCATGTATAAATAATAGACTTCAAGTATTGAAAAAATTACACTTCAATCAACTCCTTCTCTTCTCTACTAAATAGAGGCTCATCATTCTCTTCTCTTCTCTTCTAAAGAAAATAATGGATAAAAATAGAGGCTCATCATTCAATCAAAATGAAGATGAGTTGCTATGTCGTGTATATTTAGAAATATCACAAGATCCAATTGGTAGCAATAACCAATCTCTCGGAAAAAGATACAAAAAGTTACAATGAAACCAAAAATGGGGGTTGAGAAATTAGAAGCAACAGATCTCTACAAGGTAGGATGACTACGATAATGTATTCTGTTAGAAATTTGAAGAGTTGCGTGATCCAAGTGGAGAATATGCATCCAAGTGGTGCATCCGAAAGCGATATTGTAAGCATATGTATATTTTCTAGTATATTTATATATGATACTTGTTTACATATTTAACAAAGTTTTATGTTTCCATAATTTGCATATGAAAAAAAGCCAAGAAATTGTTCATACAAGATCCAAAAGTAAAAAAAGACTTTAAATTTGACCACGTGTGGAATTTGATGAAGGATATACCAAAGTTTACAGACAATGTAAACATTGGTATTCCTGATACTACTAATACTAGGAGTGACACCGTCAGCTCTCCAACATCACAATCTCCGCGTTTGTCTTCCTTTTCAATCAATTTAAGTAGTGATGATGGTGGATCAAATTCATCACAACGTTCCATTGGATCAAAGAAAACAAAACTCAAAAGGAAGATTAGTGAAGGTAACAATTCATCTGTTGATACTTTGGTTTCATCAAATGAACAAATCCTTAATTTTTTAAAAGAAAGTGCTGCAAGTAGGGAGAAGGGTTATGAGATGGCTCAATTACGTATACAAAATCAAACTAGAAAATTAGCTTTAAAAGAAAAACGGGAGGAAAATAAGATATTGTTAACTAATTTAGAAACTATCACTGATAGTAATACCCGTGAGTATCTTCGATCTGAATAACTAAAGATCGTACAAAAACGAAAACAAGAACAACAACAGACTCCGGTAGAACAACAAGAGCCTCTGGTTGCACCAAACTCTTATGGACAATATTTTGATTATTTTGGAGGTTCAAGTTCAAATTTACATTAATATTAGTATTTTTTTTTGTCAACAAACACCATTATATTAAATCAAGTTGTTTCCGACTGGAAAGTTTTCCTGACGGGCCACCCCAAGCGGAAATGTCTGATTTATATGGGAAAATATATAACCTCGTGCTCGAGCTCCCTTTGCAAGGGAGTCGGTCCGGATATTACTAATACGTGGGATATGAAATAAACTAAAATATACAAAAGATTATCTATGAAACAACCAGATTTTTTTTTTTTTTAAACACCCGGAATAATATTCCCATAAATATTAAACCACACAATAATTCAACACAATAACAAAAGCGGAATAGATATAAACACAAACGAGACACTAGATCATCTCCTCTTCACAGCCAAATTCCACGATCACACTTTGTCTTTACCTGCATCACATGGTTATAAGAGATGCGTGAGTATTATCATAAATACTCAGTGGTACGATCATCCCATCTACTTGGCTATATGCACGGGTATAGGGAACAATCAAAACACCACACAACACAATTAAGCAAAAAATCGACACGAAAAGTCAACCCCGAAAAGTCAACGCAAAGTCAACCCCGAAGAGTCAACGTAAAGTCAACCACAAACCACGATACTTACTTTGATCTAAACATTAAAAACGCCCCAAACAAGCATTGATCGAACAACAAATCAACTCAATTCGCAATCAAACGCACCAAATACACCCATCTACCCGCGAAGACCATGGTCACGCACTCACCTTGTTTCGGAAGAGAATAACTCGCGACTTACTACACCAAATCACGATCGGAAAACTTCTCTGGAAACTAGACACCAACAGCTTTCCAACACCGTATCGCAAGACTCCTAACTCCAAAAGGTTTGCCGGGAAATCATCTCCGAAAACAGCAACTCTAGACGAAACCGCAGGAAATTGCAGAAAAACTGCACGAACTACCCAAGTTCAAAGGACCATAACTCAGCGAATTATTAACCAAATCAAGGTATAAAACCTGTTCTAGAAACTAGACATCCAGAGCTTTACAGAGTTTATAGAACGTAACCTAAATCTAAGCAGTTCGACGGGAAAATTAGCTCGCAAAATCGATGATAAGAACTGAGAACAAATATTTTAGAAACGACACACTAACTTCAAAAGCACACAGAGAACGGAGGTCACCTCTGAATAAACCGAAATCGGTGTCTGTGGAAAGCTAAGACTCAGAGATTTCCAATGATATCTAACTCGTCCGCTGGTCCTTACAAAACGACGGGAATCGTCCTTTGAAGTGGACTGATTGCAGAAGCGATGCTGCAGAAACATCTCTCAGTAAAACTACCATAACTCCTAGAATACTCAATCAAATGATAAGCGGTTTCTTCCTAAATCAAGATAAGGGAGTGGAGAACTTACCCTGAAACCGGCGTTTGTCTCCTCCAAAACCGGCGGATTCTTCCACCTCTCTCTCTCTCCTCCTCTCTTTACTGACTAATTCTCTCTACCTCTTTTCCTCAAAACTGATTCCTCTCATTAATACTTCAGCCACTTCCACAAAACAAGGCTCCCCAAAACATGGGTTCCTCAAAACAAGGCTTTTGACTTTTATAAAAAAAAATAAACTAACAACTCGGGTTTCCAGTCAAAACCCGCCTAACCGAGCGATTAAAAACTTAATCCACTAGTTCAAATCGAGCTGGTATCGATCGACACCCGAACCAAAAATACATAATTGGTTCGCGGGCGTTACAGTCTAAACATAGTGAACCAGTCAAGCTCTGCACTAAAAGATGGCCAATCAAGTGGATGCGTGGTCATAAAAATCAGGCTTGTACAATCCGCCTCAATCTTCACTGAGTATAGTCTCCTCTCGCTTAGACACTCCATCGCCCAAAGCAACCCGTCGAACTCAGCATGAAGTGACGAGATGCTTCATTTACATCCTCTCATGCCGAAAGTAAAGAGGCCCGTATAGTCTCTTAGGCACCACCCCAATCCACTGACCGGACCATGATCAATCCAAGATGCATCGATCTGGCATGTCGAGATCTGAGCGTCCCACAGAGATAAATCATGTGAATCACCCAGTTGACGTAGCTCTTCTGCTTCTTCTTCTTCTTCTCTTCGATTAGCACTACTCCAACTCTCTGCCTTGACGGTCGCTGTCTGGAGAGTATACCGTGGGAAAATTGTTTTCCCGTTGAACACTTTATCATTTCTGGCCTTCCAGATATACCAGAGGATCCATGGGAAAGATTCCCTTTGAGACTCGGATAAACCGATCTCGTTCGTTCGCGAGAATAGGAAATCCATATTCCGGAATAAAGAGGTACTCGAAAAGACATCCGGAGAGGACGGAAAGTCGGATAATGCCCACACTTGTAAGGCTGGCGGGCATTCTAAGAGTAAATGATTAATCGTCTCTTCTGGTGAACCACATCGTGGACATGTCATGTCTGAACCCATATGTCTATAAGTCAGTCGTTGGCATGTAGGAACACAACCAGATAGTGCTTGCCACATGAAATGTTGAAGTTTTCCGGGAGCTCGTATCTTCCATACTTGGCTCAGAAGACAAGTAATACTTGGTTCAGACGCAATCATGGGTTCTTGAGAGCGTCTGATGTTTTTAGCAAGTGTGTATCCTGACTTAACGGTGTAGACCCATGTGGTCGTATGGCTCCACGCATACCCATCAGGTATGGAATTACGACTAGGCCTCATCCCTAAAATGAGAGAGATGTCCTCAAGATGGATTAGGTCTCTGATTAGAGGTACATCCCATGTTCTCGAATCACCTCTAATAAGGGCGTTGACCTTTAGTAGTGGATCATGGTTGTTTGCTCCATTTAGTGGTCTCGCCGGACGGGCCGGGATGTCGGGGATCCATGGATCGCTCCAAATTTGTGTGGTGGTTCCTGAGCCGATGGTTTTCCTAAGGCCTTGTTGAAGTAATGGTTTGGCCGCCATGATACTCTGCCAACCAAACGACGGGGAATAAGCCTCCTTAGCTTCCAAAGGACTAGTGAGTCTAAAATATCGCCCCTTCAGAACACGAACTAGAAGGGATGATGGATATTGGATGAGACGCCATAATTGCTTATCAATGAGAGCTAGATTGAAATCATGGATATCTCGGAATCCCAAGCCACCCAATTCTTGGGGAGTACATATTTTGTCACATGCGATCCAGTGAATTCCTCTACTATCTTATTTTTTCCTCCACCAGAATATAGAGATAGCACTCTTAAGTTTGTCTGTTATACAATCAGGTAAAAGAAAACACGACATAACATATGCCGAAATTGCTTGAGCTACAGATTTGATCAAGATCTTTTTCCCTCCGGTGGAAAAGAATTTTGCAGACCACGCATTGATTCGGTTGTTTAGTCTGTCTTGAACATAGGCAAAAACTTTCTTTTTGGATCCACATATCTGTTCAGGGAGTCCTAGGTACATACCCATGCCTCCTTCGCTATTTATGCCACAAGCTATCTTAATTTTTCTTCGAAATCTGGTGGGAACCTTGTTCCCGAAAGTGATAGATGACTTATTGGGGTTCAAGAGTTGTCTCGAAGCATCTCCATAGGTCTTAATGATCTTAAAGATCTCTGCACATTGCAGGACATCGGCTTTGCAGAAAAAAGACTATCATCTGCAAAGAGGAGATGAGATACCGGAGGACTCGCTCTAGCGACTTTCAAGCCAGTAATCCGTCTCTCTTCTTCCGTCCCTTTGAAGAGGGATATAAGTGTCTCTGTACATATTATGAACAGGAAAGGAGAGAGAGGATCTCTTTGACGGAGTCCTCGCGAGGGCTTTATCCTACCCTTTGCCTCTCCGTTAATGAGAATCTGGTATGAGACCGAAGAGATACATAACATTAGTAGTTCGACCCATTTCTCTGCAAAGCCCATCTTTAGCGTAGGTGCTTTTAGAAATCCCCATTCTACCCGATCATATGCCTTGCTCATATCCGTTTTGATTGCCATAAAAGTAGATTTACACATCAAGCTTGTGCGTAAGGTATGAAAGTTCTCTTGGGCTAGCAGGATGTTGTCCGTGATCAGACGTCTAGCCATGAAGGCCGATTGTGTCTCCGATATCAAATTCGGGAGTGCTAGCTTTAACCTTTTGCACATGAGCTTGGAGATGATTTTATAGCTCACGTTACATAAGCTGATAGGTCTGAATTCTGACATTTCCTTTGGTCGTTTTATCTTTGGTATCAGGCATATATTTGTCTGGTTGAGTCGTGGGTCAAAACTTCCCGAGAAGAAGAAGCTTTTAACTAACTTAGTTATGTCTTGGCCCATAGTCTGCCAGAATCTTCGATAGAGTCTACTTGTCATGCCGTCTGGCCCTGGTGCTTTATCCGGGTTAATGTCAAACAAGGCCTCTCTAATTTCATCTTCGGTGGGGTCTTTTGTAAGATTTTGATTCGTTGTATCCGAAACTTTCTCGGTAATAAACCGGAGTGAAGATTCTTGGTCTTGCAGACTAGAGGTGGTGAAGAGTTCTTGGAAGTATTGTGTCGCCACTCTCTCAATTGCCGGAGCGCTTTCCACCTATGCTCCATTTTGGTCTTTAAGACAAAGAATTCGATTCCTAGCCTTTCTTTGTTTTGTAGAAGCATGGAAGAATTATGTATTTTGGTCTCCTTCTTTACGCCAAAGTTGCCGACTTTTTTGGCTCCAAAATTTTTCCTTTTCGCGGAATGCGGTACATAATCTTCTTCTAATATCTTCAATTTCCTCCAAAGCAGTAGCATCATATTCCTGTGCTCGGTCTAACTCATTCTTTAGCTCTTCTATAAGTCTTGCCGTATTAGTTGGCAGAGTTTTCTTCCATTTGGAGATATATTTCCGACAAACAACTATCTTCTGGTGGAAACTCGCTCTTGAGGTTCCGTCTAATTGGTTTCATCCCGAGATTACCGCTTCTTTAAAATCGGGTTTTCCTACCCATCTCTTGTCAAAACGAAAGCTCTTCTTAGATGTTTGCGGTCTCGCTTTGATCTTGGCCAAAACTAGTCTATGATCTAAACCCGTAATTTCAAATACTCCACATTAGTGTGGGAAAAAATGTGATGCCATTCTTCGTTTTCAACCGCTCTATCCAGGCGATACTTGACTTTTCCACAAGGTCGACGTCCCACCCAGGAGAAAGAGTTGCCCGTGTAAGAAAAATCTATCATCCCGCAGTTATCTAGTTTGTTGCGAAATAAAAGACGTCTCCGCTCTCCATCTTCCGCCCCTTTTTTTATGGTTTCCGGTAATCTCATTAAAATCACCTATCATGAACCAAGCGCCATTTCGGTTCAAACTTATCCTCGTGAGTCTTTCCCAGACTTCTTCTCGTCTTTCTACCACCGGGTCCCCATGGACGAAAGTCATAAAAATCTTATGGCCCTCTAAAGTAGATTCAACATCAATCATACGATCATCTGAATAAGAAATGATAGTCTTGGGCTCTTCCATGTAAAATAGAGCTAGACCACCGCTTCTTCCTCTTGGCTCAACGGTACAAACATGGTCATAACCCATAGATACTTGCAAATCTTGCAGAAAATTACGACTATTTTTGGTTTCAGATAAAAACAAAAAACTCGGACGAAAACAACGGTATAGTTCTTCCAAGTGTTCTTTTGTTAAATCAGCTCCCGCCCTTGACAATTCCAAGCAGCCACATCCATTTTCACCGGAGAATAATGAGGTAAAGATATTTGTTTAGCAATATGCTAGATGGAGAGACTTCGCCGGTGGAGAGAAGCCTTCGATATCACTCGGCATTTTACCGGAAAAGGAGAAAGATCCAAGTAAATTAGCCCCTCCTCCCGGCATGGTTCCGGAATAGTCCGAAATTGCTTATGGTTTCATACCGTTTTCTTCATTTGAGCTTGATTAAAAAGTAGCATAATTCACTACATCCACACCCCAATCACAGCAAGTCGAGCACAATCAAGCTAAGACAAAACGTAAATGCTTAGCATGAGGCTAGAGGTCCGATGTGAGCCACTTCAGAATATGCAACACCGCTAGATCTTCAAAAAACTACTACCGATTAAAGGCAAAATCAAAGGTAAAAGACTTAGCACAAAGCTAGAGATAAATAACAAGCAGATCCGAGACTCTCTACTTCTTCAACCGCCGGCGTTCTAGGTTATCTAGGAAGCACCGTCGTGTCTTCGTCTAAAGCCGCCGTCAAACCAGATCTTAGCATAGGGCTTGAATTCTAGTCTTTCTCTCGGACACGGGTAATGAAGCTGGGTAATGAAGGCTAGGTAATGAAGCTTTCTCCGGAAGCGGACGATGGAGGACGAGAGATTGCTGGTGCCGGATAGAGAAGCTACAAACCGAACAAATCCAAGGAGGAGAAAGGATGGAGAGGTCAGTTCAGAAACTTGAGAAGAAACGATGGAAGCTCATCGGAGAGGGATTTAAGATGATCGGAAAAGATGGTGTACGTACGGTGGGTGAATTTTGAATTCTCGGGACCCGTGTCCGAGAGAGAAAAAAATGCTTCGGCAACAAAAAAAAAATTTCTATATACATTAATATTAGTATTGTTGTAGTATTTTAATTTGTGTAATATTTATATGTTCATGCAATTGTTATTTTATTTTGTATTTCGTTTGTTTATTGTAATATATGGTGTGTAAAATTTGCTTTTGTGTTATATAATATTTTTAATTTTAGTTTTAAAAAGATTAGTTAATTTTATATGTAAAAATTAAATTTATAAAATATATGTACAAATAGTTATGAGACAAATAATTATAAGGATTAAAGTGATAAAAAAATAAATTAACAAAATGAAAATTAAAGATATATAAATTTTAGGGATTAAAATGAAAAAAAAAAATGAAACCTCAAATTTTGAAGTTTTGAAGTTGCTCTTGGAGAGGGATAAACCTCAAAAATGAAGTTTTAAGGGGCTCTTGGAGATGCTCTAAGAGATACCACACTTGCACTAAATTATAGATTTGGGCATTAAAGCCTTAACCGAATGGAACCAAAAATGACCAGACCAAATTTTGTCGGTTTTCTGTTTTATTTAGGTTTGGAGGTGCAAACCGATTGGCACTTGGTTTTCAGTTTGGTTCGATTGGGCACCTCCAAACTAAAAGGTAGCTTTATTCTTCTTAACTCTTGTGGACGGCGGATCCTACACAGTTGAATTTGTCAAGGATTGAAAGGAAAACTGAGTCTTCAGAGTATGAATCACAAAGCAAAAGTTGAAGATATGTTTTATTGCTATTTTTATTAAGCTCTGGTTACAAATGAATCGATCCCCTTTTTTGGAGATGATAATGAACTATATATAGTACTTCTAAGTAAAATGGGTCAGTTAATAAATGGACCTGGACCATTACTCAATATATTAAAATTAGGCTTATTAATCCATTAAGCCCATTTTTGTTAATGGGTTTAATGTTATTTTGGGCCTAGATTCAGACAAGGCCTTTGTAGACTTGCTCCGATTTCGGTAGGATGCTGCCCAGTTGATCTTGTCGTTATATCGATCTCATAGGGGTGAAATCCGACCCCTACAGTTAGCCCCCCAGCTTGGCAGTATCGAGTTAAGATGATGCCGAGGTAAAAGTTGTTGAAATCTGAGATCGATATGTTGGATTGCGAAGTCGCAGGCGTGAACGTCTTATCATCAAACTCGGGAAGTTTCCGCTATTCCGTATCGAGTTGATGTCACCGTGTTTTCCTGGACTTCTCATTGTTGCCCATTCTTTTACTTAAAAGCCTAACAAAGTTGATAGTCTTATTGCGCTAGTGGGCCTTGAGGCATGCTGGAGAATTTCAGGAATTTTTCCAAAAATAAAACGATTTTAGAAAATCCTCCAAGTATAAATAAGTATGTTTCCCTGAAGTTATTTTTCACCAAATCACTTTTCCTCCACCAAAGGTAAAGAATCTTTTGTCCCTTCTATCTCCTTATTTTATTGTTATTTTGTGTAGTTTTTTTTTTTTTCTTGATCGATTCCGCCGCCGTCGATGACTCACCTCGACCCGCCGCTGCTTCTCTCGCCGTTATCAACTTTGTCAGGCCTCACCGTGATGGTCAGCGTCATCATCTTCGTCTTCCGATTCGGCACATCGAACTTCCGGCGACGTGGATCTTCCAGCGACATGGATCTCGACGACGTTCATCACCCCGACGAAGAAACGTTCGCTGCCAACGACGAAGCTCCATTCGCTGACGACAATAACTTCGTGATGCAGTCTTCCCGCGGCGGAAATCTCCATCGCCGTCGCGACGACAAAAACTTCCTGACGAGATCTCCCCGTGATGACTCGGTCGCGTACAGAGAAGGAGAGAGAGTCGGTAGTCGACGAGCTTCGCGGCGAGGAGAGAGAGAGGCGTGGCAAGATCGTGTGGAAAGTCGGCGGTTCGAGACCTGGCGAGTTGACTCACTAACTGAGTCGACTCGGTGACTGAGTCAACTCGGTCAACGAGTCAAATTTTTTTTTTTTTTTTTGGGCGACTCAACGGTTCGACGGCTTGATGACTTTGTGACAACGCTAGCTTCGTGGAGTGAGACTGACTCAAACCGTTGCTCTTTGGTACAGCGAAGAAAGTGGATCGGAAAGAATGGTTTCCGACTCTATGGACTCGCGGCTCGACAGTTCACGCGACTTAGATGATTCCGGAGATATGGTTTCTGATCCTCTGCTTCTCGGAAGGAAAATGGTTCTTTCTCCAGAGTCTGACACTGGCAGTTCGATGAAACCGGCCTCCTCCAATGTTTTAGTTGTGGGGGAAGAGGTTAGCGATGAGATCGCGGTTGTGCCGCCTTCCAGGATCTACCATGTCAACTTCGAAGTCTTTGGATTCCCTTACTGCTTGCTTTGGTGTTCCCGATGGAGTCGAGCTAGTTGTTTCTTGTTCAGATGCGCGAGCGGATCATCCTTCAGAGAGCTACTTTACTTTGTACGAAGCTTACTTTTACGCGTGCTTCATGTGATTCCCCATTCCTTCTGCGATTTTCGACTTTTTGTGGAGGACCAATCTTGCTATTGCACAGATCACGCCTCTTGACATGCGCCACTTGGTCGGGATTATGGTGCGCAGCTACGAATGTGACAGCGAAGTCGTAGTCGATCACTTGCTGAGTCTCCTGGAGGTTAGGAAGACTGGCTCCAAGGGCAAACTCCTCTATTTCCTTAATGCCAAAACGAATCTCCAAGTTGATAAAGATTTTTCCAACATAGATCGTTTTTGGTCGGAAAAGTTTTTCTTTGTGAAAATCAATGAAGCTTCCATCGGCCGCGGTCATCTGGACATGCTTCGAGAAAGATGGGGGACTCGCGGTAGTCGACCCTGCCGCGCCACTATTTTTTAGCTTAGAATTTGACATTCATTGCCGTTTCTTTGTGATTCTTGCTTGTTTAACTATTCAGTTTTCAATGCTAATCCTCTTATACTCTTGCTTACTGTTTTGCAGTTTTGAGCTGCATTGCAAAGTTGCCGATAGACTTGTTTGTTCTCCGTGACGACCTAGCTGCTGAGAAGTGTAGTTGGAGGGACGACTTTTCTTTACACAGGGTCAGAGAAGCTCTTGTCCGTCGATTCGGAGCTACTTTGTCGAATTTTTCACCAGAGATGTCGGACAACGCAAGGAAACCATCTGCTCGCGAGAGGAGAGCCATGGAGGCCCGACTGGAGTCTAACGCGAGGGTACCGGAGCGAGCAAGGTCATTGGCGTCGGTTCCTAGAGTTGGTACGTCTACTACCTCTGCTTCTAAGCCGCGTCGCCCGGCGTTAGAGCGAAATGTTACTGCTGCCGTCGACCGTGGATCTGAGTCATCGCCGCGGCGTCCCGACGACGCGAAGAGGAGAGATGATGGCGTGGAGGCGAGTCGTAAGCGTCCTCGCAAAGACGAGGAGAGAGGTGCTGCTGATGGTGATGGCCAGAGCAGATCGAGGCGCAATTCGAATCCTCAATGTGACCGTGCCGCGGCGACTTTGACTATTCCTTTTGGTCATGCTGCGACGGCAGCATCGCATATGTCCAAGATTGTCTTTCCGGGCACTGAGTTTCCGCAACCGAGAGAAATGTCAAATGAAGATTCTTACTCAACTACGGCTCTTCATTGTATGACGGTAAGACTTCACGACTTTATTGTAAGATAGTGATTTTCCTTCTTCCTTATTGCTATTTTTTCCACCTTTTGTTTGTTTTTGCAGTTCCTTTCGTCGTTCAACAAGCTTGCCATTGACTATGAAGTGACAGTTCGCTCACAGAATTGCCTGCTTAGTAATGTTCAGAAGGCTTGCGACAATCATAAGAAGGAGAAAAGGGATGTAGAGGATCGCGTTGCTACTCTCGAAGCTGCTATGGAGGATATCGAGGAAAAGAGTCGCGAGATGGATGGGACGTTCACAGAGTCTGAATCTGAGAGGATGCGTCTTTAGAAGGAAGTCTCTGACCTTACCACCCGCTTAGATGTTGCGTCTGAGCTTCAAGATGCGGCTGTACATCGGGCTGTCGACGAAGCGAAGCCCGAACTGGAGGCGAACTACGAGGCGAGGATCGTCTGTGCTAGAGAGAAGATCGGAACGATCAATGGTCAGCCGAAGATTGACATAATTGATCTTGCTGAAGTCCGAAGTAACATTGAGTTCGTGAAGTTGCTTCAAAGTGACAAGGCGCTTAACCTTGGCGATGAGCTCGTTGCTCTCAAGAAGCAGGAGGCGGGCCTGGTACTTGCTGATAAGGTGTTTGCCAATCATGTGCGTGAACTCGAGGATATTCTTAAGCCTTCTCCCATTAGTACCATCGAAGATCGAACTAATGAATTGGATGCCGCTTCGGGTTCGAATTCTTCTGATTCTTCGAGCGATGGTAATTCGTCGAACAGCGCGGCCGAGGGTCATTCTGAGCGGGCCGTTGAGATTGTTGATGACGCTGAGGAGATTGCGTCTTAGTTTTTGTTTTGACGCTTTGCTGTACTTTTGATTTCAGACTTAGTATTTGATTCAGCTTGGATGGTGTTTATCCTTTTGTTTTGATTTATATCATTTCTGAGATAAAATTTATGAAAGCAGCTTTCATGATTCTTGTTCCTGTCTTTTGGACGAATTGTTTCGTTGCGAAGTGTTTAGTTCTGGACACCGTTACCCTAATGAGCATGGCTGCATACTGATAAGTGGAGTGTCTCGTTGATGTTTACTATTCTTGATGCAAGTATGGTTTACTGGCGAGTTGTCATTGACAAGCCTTCTCCACCTATGCTGATTTACGTTCAGACGATGGTTGCCCCGATTTACATGCAGGGTGTCGTTGGTTTGTCCGCTCCCAAATATTGATTATAATGTTGTTGCGACCGGTGATAAGTTAACCGGGTTTTCTGATGATCATCTTGGTTCACGGGTGAGTCTTTACTGAAACACCCGCTCCAAAAATGAACATGTTATCGCGTGATGACCAACGATAGAGTTGTTGGGTTTTTTAGAGATCATTTCGGTTTGCGGTCATGTTTTTTGTTAACATAGCTGCTCCTATAATGAAAACTTTACGATGATACCAGCGATTTGTTTGCTGGGTTTAGTGATGAATATTCCGGTTTACAGAGAGTTGTTCCCATGAACGCATCCACTCCGGTAATAAACATAAACATTTGTATAGCGCGCTTTGTAATCCTGCTAAGGATGTAGTAGTCAGATCTGAAGTAAGTATTAAAGTTCGTTACTGTGGCCATCAGTAATGAAAGAAGAAATCGGATGTCTGTTTTATTAAGACTTTGTTCGTAAAAGACGTAGGAGAAAAGTTTGTAAAGAAGTTGTAAGTTTTATTTCTTACAAAAATGGGAGTATATGAATATAAGCACCCACTCCCCCCTTTTCAGGGGGGGGACAGCTGAACCCATCCGAAGACGGGCTGCCTACGTACCCTTTGAAGGGATCAAGCCGTCCCGTAGTTCAAGTTAAGTATGTTGACTACCTCAGTGGTAGTATTTTCTCAAGTGTCTAGCATTCCATGACCGTGGTATCAGAATGTCTACCATGCTGGCTAGCTCATATACACCTGGTCTGACCACTTTGGTGACTTTGTAGGGGCCTTTCCAGTTGGCACCGAGCTTGCATGCGTTTCGTTCAGCTGTGTTCTGAAAGACCTCGCGCAGTACTAAGTCGCCTTCGTGGAACCGTCGTTCCTTGACGTGAGAGTTGTAGTACCTTGCAGCGGCTTGTTGATAGTTAGTTATCCGGATCAACGCTTTGTCTCGGGTTTCTTCGGCTGTGTCTTGTCGGTAGAGTAGTACGACATTGTTGAGTGCTTCGTGCTCTGGCAAGAGTTGGCGTCGGATGGTGGGGAACTGGATTTCGGTTGGGATGACGTACTCTGTACCGTAAACGAGGGCGAAGGGTGTTTCACCGGTTGCTCGTCTTGGAGTCGTTCTATGTGACCACAATACGCCTTCCAGTTTGTCGGCCCAGCGACCTTTCTTCTCATCCAGGCGCTTCCGAAGACTGAGGATAATTAACTTATTGATTGATTCGGCCTGGCCGTTTCCTTGTGGACATCGTGGAGTAGACTTGTTGAGTCGGATTTTCCATTTCTCGCAGAAGGTTTCGAATGTTACAGAGATAAATTGAGAGCCGTTGTCCGTGATGATCTCGTATGGGATACCATGTCTGCATGTGATGTTCTTCCATACAAAATTTTCCACCTGGGTGTCCCGAATGTAAGCATAGGCTTCTGCTTCTACCCACTTGGTAAAGTAGTCTGTCAAGACTAACAAAAAACGCTTCTGTCGCGACGGGTGGAGAGGACCGATGATGTCCATGGACCACCTCATGAAAGGGTACAGCGAGGTTACCGAGGAAAACATTTCCGTTGGTTGATAAATTTTTGGGGCGTGGCGTTGATATTTCTCACACTTAGCCGAAAACTTCTCGCAATCGCTGATCATTGTTGGCCAGTAGTAGCCATGCAGCTTGATCTTGATAGCTAATGCTCGTCTGCCAGAATGATTTCCGCAAGAACCACCATGTTCCTCATGCATGATTTTTCGAGCTGTCGGGCCTTCGACACAGAGCAGCAGCGGTCCTGAGAAACGCCATTTGTAGACTTCACCATGTAGTAGAGTGTAGCGAGCGACTTTGGCTTTAAGTTTGCGAGCAGCCCACTTGTTAGGAGGGATTTTTCCTTTGTCAATGTAGTCTCGTATGGCGCCGAGCCAGCTTGTATCACATCCGTACTCCATGACTTGAAAATCCACCTCCATGGGAGTATCTTCGGCCAATGGTGGGGGCTTGTCATTGATCGCAGTGGTATCGCGGTGCGGTGCAAAATTCTTGTTAATGTTTTCTCTGGCAGGAACGGGAGGAATGTCGAGGTTGTCCACCGGGTCAGTATCCATTGCTGGAAATTCATACTGCTTGGCAGGGTTTGTTGCCACGTTGGTTGCAGTGACAGTCCTATCAGACTCAAGTAAATCTGTGGGAGGGGAGAGTCTGGCTGCCGGATTCGCCTCTCCTGGCGGATGTGTCTCTGTTAGTGAATCTACCTCGGCTGGGTGGAGAGCGGAGTCAGTTTCGAGAGGTGTTGGTGCTTGTCGCATGGTAAGTTCCTTCCCATGCTGGTACGCGTCATCATCGTCAGAAGAATCAACTAAGTTGTGCGGCCGTTTCCTCTGCCGAACTTGCGGTGGTGCAATGACCAGCTCTTCCATCTCGATGTCTTCTCCGTTCACGATTCTCTCTGCTAATTCCTTTACTTTTTTGGCTGCTTGGGACCGGGTAAGGATGTTAACCGATTGCGGCAGAGTGATGCTCGGGTGCTCGATGAACTCCACTGGAATGATACGCTTTAAGTCATCGTCAGATGTTGAGGCGAGAGCTGCCAGTGCGTCATCGTTGGTGTTCTCACCCCTTGGAATTCGTGTAAGCGTAAATTCTGTGAATTGCAAAGCCAACTCTTTTGCTACCTTCAAGTAAGCTTCCATACGGCCATCTTTGGTTGCGTATTCGCCATTGAATTGGTTGGCAACCAACTGCGAATCGCAAAATGTGTGTACTTGGCTGATCTTGAGTCCCTGGGCGAGTTTCACACCAGCAATGAGGGCCTCGTACTCAGCCTCATTATTAGATGCTCGAAAGCCCAAGCGAAAAGATTGCTCAAGTATCTCGCCAGCTGACGATGTCAGACGTATACCGACTCCAGAGCCACTTTTTGATGATGAACCGTCAACATGAAGTTGCTAAGTTGAACTTTTGTTTGTGGTGTTGTCATGTTGCTCCGGAAGCTCAATCAAAAAGTCAGCCAGTACTTGAGATTTTGTGCAGGATCGGCCGCGATACTCTATGTCGTACTCGCTTAATTCAACAGCCCATTTGGCAAGCCTGCCAGATTGACTTGGGCTGTGCAAAACTGAACGCAGCGGGAACGTACTCAAAACCACGATCGTGTGGGACTGAAAATACGGTCTTAGTTTCCGCGATGACATGATGACGGTCAGTGCCATTTTCTCCATTTGAGGATATCTCGTTTCTGCTTCAGTAAGAGTTTTGCTAACGTAAAATATAGGTCTTTGCTCCCCTCATTCCTCTCGAACTAGTATGCCACTTACCGCCGTAGGTGAGACTGCTATGTATAGAAATAGCGGCTCTCCTTCAACTGGTTTTGCGAGAATTGGAGGTGTAGCCAGATACGCTTTTAATTGTTGAAAAGCTTCTTCATATTTTTCTGTCCAATCAAAGTGTTTGATCCCGCGCAGAGCGTCGTAGAACGGCAGGTACCTATCGGTAGAGCGAGAAATGAATCTGTTGAGTGCAGCCACTCTTCCTGCCAGTCTTTGCACATCTCGCTTATTCTTTGGTGAAGCCATCTCTATGAGGGCGTCGATCTGTTTTGGATTTGGCAAGCCAGTCCGGATACTTAACTTCTGCAATTGATCCGACTCGTAAAAAACGTTCAATCTCAAGCTTACGTCGCTTCTGCTTCACTGGCTTGAAAGTTAGGTCGATATTTAGCTCATAACTTATTATGTTGATGTCGATTCCTGGCATGTCTTCTGCTGCCCTTGCGAAGGTGTGAACGTTTTTCTTTAAAAACAGTATGAGTTCTTCCTTGATTTGTTGTTCAAGATTTGCTCCGACTTCTACGCACCGCTCCGGGTTGTTGTCATCAGTGCAGACCGATATAGTAGGATCGCATGTTGGTCTGGCTCCTTCTTTTTTACGATCCTCAGCAATCTGTAATTGCTACAAGAGCTTAGAGAGCTCCTTCACCGGTTCCCTATCTGTCTTCATCTTCTTACGCTCCTCTTTTGGGGTTGTTTCGGTGACGGGATGTCGGTGCTTGTGTTCCACCATGATGCATATGCGAGACTCTTTTTGACTGCCTAGGATTGTCTTTATTCCCCGCGGGGTAGGGAATTTCAGGCAGAGGTGATAGGTTGATGCCACAGCGCGCATGGAATTCAGCCATGGAGTACCCATGATAACGTTGTAAATTGCTGGCTGGTCTGCTACGGAAAAATTGACTATCTTCATGACTCCGCAGGCCTGAACTGGCAACTTGATTGTGCCCATTGTCATTGTTGTGTCTCCGGAGAAACCTGTTAGGGGCTTGGGAAATGGTTCGATTGTAGATAGGTCGATCTTCATCCTTTTCAGAGTATCTCGAAAAATTACGTCCACTGTACTACCGGTGTCTACCAAGATGCGCGCGACGTCGCAATTGTCGATGATCAGCTCAATAACAAGTGGGTCGTCGTGTGGTCTGTCGATCCCAGTGGTCTCTTTTTCTTCGAACGTGATCACATCGTTTGGAAATTGGGAAGGCGCTGAGAAGTTGATGCTAACTTCGGCGCGTCGTTGAAATGCTTTGATGGAAGAGACTGTGTCTGAACAGTAATGAGATCCGCCCATGATCATGTTTATCCGTTGTCTTGGTTCGTGTGGTGGCTGCTCGTCATCTCTCCTTCCTCGCTTTGTGTTATCACCGTTTATCCGATCAAAATTGTCAGTATTGACATCCACCTCGAAGTCTCTGACGCTAATATTGATGCCAAGCTTCCCTTCTGCCAGTTTTGATGCGAGTTTTAGACCTAGAACGCGACAATTCGCAGTGGAGTGTCCAGCGAAGTTGTGGAATTCGCAGTGCGCTGTCTTATCATAAGAGCTTTGACCTCTCATCCAGGTGTTGCTCCTTCCTTGGCCGCGGCCTCGGCCACGGCCTCGACCGTATCCAAGCGACTCTATATGGTAGTTATGTGCTCTTTTAAAACCTCCCTCGTGCTGCACGAAGCCAAGAGTTTGATTTACCTTCTTGTTACCGGGTTGATTTTGTGACTGTGTCAGGCCGGGTTGGCTAGCTAGTTTTGATTTCCCATGTTTGGCTGCCATAATTTTTACGTCCTCTTCGTTTGCTGCGAATTCTGTGGCGCGGTGCATGGCATCTTGGATAGTTGAAGGGGCGTTTAATGCCAATTCCTTGCGGAAGTCTGAGTCGTACCACAAGGACTTTTTCAAAGCTTGAATGGCGGCCGAGTCGCTTAGCCCTCTGATTTTTGACAAGACTGCTTTGAATCGGTCGATAAAATTTCGTAACGTTTCATTTTGCCCTTGGTTCATAGTCCATAGATCAGCGTCCTCAGTCTGGCGCTCCATGAATATGGCGTACTGCTTCATGAACGCCTCTGTTAATTGCTTGAAGTTATCTATGGAATTCCGCTCTAGCCGGGAGAACCATTGTAGAGTCGGTCCCTTCAGGTGCTCAACGAACAGAAGGCATCTTTCTACGTCTTTCTCGTCTTCCTTAAAATTAGCTCGGCCCATTGCGATGATGAAAGCTGTAATGTGTTCTGTTGGATCAGTTTTGCCTTCGTATGTTGGTAGCCTTATCTTTCCTGGATCGGACACGTGAGCCCTAGTGATTGTAGTAGTGAACGGGGTGTTCTGTGCCTCTTCTAGTACCAAGTCAAGCTGAGGAGCTTTACTCACAGCCTTATGCATCTGAGATTGAACTGCCTTCATATCCTCGGCTGCTCGTTCCATCCTCGCGCGCATCTCATCTATCTCGGCTTTCTGGGCGCGCAATGCTTTGTCAAGCCGGTCGTCAAGCTATTGGATCTAGAGGAGATCCTCGTCACTGATGTTATCTTGTTCGATTTCTTCGCCGCCTCGGGTCGTTCCGCCTTGGCGCCCCGTAGTATGTCCTGCATCAGTACGTCTTCCCAGGTTGACCTCGGTTGGCGCATCCTTGTCGAGGTTGACGACTTGTGGTTGCCCATCGGTGGCATACACATCCTTCCCCAGCATTCGGGTCATGTGTCTTGTGTTGCTTCCATCGCCTGTCTCCGAGGTGGTGTGTGACGGCAGGAAGGTCCGAGTTCTGGGCGCGCCATATGGTGTTGAGAAGAGAGTAGTCGGAATGAGTCGCTCTCCTGGTCGCCTAAACAAACCTTGACCTCGGCCCCAACTTGCTATGGCGATGGTGTTAAGTTTCTCTTCCACCATGGCGTTCATTTTTTCTTGGTTCTCCTGCCTCTTGAGCATTGTGTCCATCGCTGCCTTGATCTGGTTTAGTACTTCCAGTGCAGGCACTGCGTCTGTTACGCCTTGGTTGACTTCCTTGTTGCCAGGGTTGTCGACTTGGTTATCGCTCGCGTTATCATTACGGTTTTCGCCACTGTTGTTGTCGACGCGGTTGCCATCCGTGTGGGTGATGCGTCTGTCGCCATCAGTGTTGTCGATGCGTTCGATGGTCATCTTCTACTTTGTCTGTGAAGTGATTCCTTTGAGTAAGAAGATCTCAAGTCCCCTTAGACGGCGCCAAACTGTGGACGGCGGATCCTACACAGTTGAATTTGTCAAGGGTTGAAAGGAGAACTGAGTCTTCTGAGTATGAATCACAAAGCAAAAGTTGAAGATATGTTTTATTGCTGTTTCTGTTAAGCTCTGGTTACAAATGAATCGATCTCTTTTTTGGGAGATGATAATGAACTATATATAGTACTTCTAAGTAAAATGGGCCAGCTAATAAATGGACTTGACCCATTAAGTAATATATTAAAATTAGGCCCATTAATCTATTAAGCCCATTTTTGTTAATGGGTTTAATGTTATTTTGGCCTAGATTCAGACAATGCCTTTGTAGACTTGCTCCGATTTCGGTAGGATGCTGCCCAGTTGATCTTGTCGTTATATCGATCTCATAGGGGTGAAATCCGACCCCTACAACTCCTTCCATATTTTTCTCGTTCTTCAACACTCGTATTTCTTTTCTTTTTTTAGAAAAGCACTCATATTTCTTGAAGGGAAATTGCATGTAATAGCCATAAAAAAAATTATAATAGAATCCCTAACCATTTAACTTAAATCCAAGGGTTAATATGTTGGTACATACACTAGTTTTCCTTATTTTCTAATTATTATTATTTTTTTGGTTATTTTTGCAATTCATCCTTTCTTGAAACCTTCTTTTTTTATGCATATGTCTTTTCTACTTTATTGGATTGACAAATCTTATAAATATCTGACAAATTCACAACAATGCCGTCGCCACACCCGCTTCGTTTATATGACTTTATCATAACTCGAGAAACCTAATTATTTGTCAAGAACCTTATGAAGTTGTGAAGAGATTTTTTGCGTATTAAATTTGACGGCATTGTCTTTCCATAGAGGCTACATCATTTGACCTAATGATTAACTCAATACAAACGATAATTTAGACCAACTAGGTCAAATACCCTTCCCCATCCTCCCTCAAGGTGGAGTGTGGAGGTTACAAACACAGAAAAATGTAAACCCAAGGCCTTTGTCATGATATCGGTGAGTTGACACTTGGTCGAAACATGCTTGGTGACAGTAGTACCACGAATGATCTCATCACAAATAAAATGACAATCATTCTCAATGTGTTTTATGCGTGCGTGATAGACTGGATTGGAAACCAAATTGATAGACGATAAACTGTCAGAATGGATCACAACGGAAGCCGTACATAGAATACCAAGATATGGAAGCACCTCGCGTAACCATAATATTGCACAAACCATGTCAGCCATGGCTTGAATTTCAGCCTCTACGAAAGATAGAGATACTACATCTTGTTTTTCTGGTTTTCCAAGACAAAGGTGATCCACTAAGTTGAATAAACCAGCCAGTAGGAGAACAACGAGTGAAAGGACATGAAGCCGAATCAAAATCACACCAAAATGTGAGTGTCAAATCAACAATTAGACGAAGAAGAATACATTGACTATTTTTCAAATATCGAACAACACGAAGAGCGACTTCCCAACGTTCTTCTTTCAGATTATTCATAAATTGTGAGTCAATATGAATACCATATGACAACTCAAGATGTGTCCCACCGAGGTAGATTAAACAACCAATCACTTGACGATATTGTGCTCTGGCAAGCTGCCTCTAAAGCACAAACTTGGAAACTTAAGTTGTCCTCTTGGTTTGATTATGAAACCTTTTTATCATCTTGCATGTAATGGATTGGGAGAAACTGTTAGATCTATATTTGTCACCAAACCGGTCCATAAAGCCCATACATAATAACAATAGAATCTTGGGCTTGAAAGCAAGTCTAAAGCCCAATTATGTTTAGGAACAAGTACCACCAAGGGTTAGATTAGCAGCCGAGCTCTTTACCTAAGCAGGGAATGAGTCAAATATAATCTGAGGTAACGAGTCAAAAGACAATCTTTGACCGGATCAGAAAGACGAGATATGCAAAATGTCCACTAAATATGTGACCAAGATACGCAAAGTAGGCCCAAGATACGTGGAACTGGAATATCGAGTTGGCATCAATCTATAAATACGAAGGAATTTCAAGGATTTCAACATCTTTTTCCATATGAGACATTAGCTTTACGAGTAACATTGTAAACACGTTGCACTTAAGATCCTTTTGTATAATCACTCTAAGTCAATTTAATTTCAGTTCATTAAATTACCTTAACCCCAAAGTATTATTTCCCGAATTCACATACGGATTTTTAGTGTAGAATTCAAGTACCATACTATTCTTTTGTGAAATACATCCCTATACAAAATAATTGCAAAAAGATATCGGATTTCGTATAATAATTTTTGCAGTAACTAATATTGATTTTTAACGAAAAGTATAATAATTTTACTCCATAAATATTATGCGCGAGTGTTATCCTATGATAATATCATGGGTTGATTGCATATTTTCCCTACAGATTTGCAGCTAAAACACTATCCGCATATACTTATTGTTTCTTTGATTTACTACGCCAATTGTTTTCTCTATGTCATCATAAAATTACATGAACTTCATTTCTTTTTATAATTCACGAAAGAAGATTAATATGGTAATTTCTATTTAATTTAGCAGTAATTTTGTTTAGCTTATTGCGTTTAGATTAATTCAAATTCAAAAGAGTGTAATAAATTAAACATTATTATTGTTTAACTAAGCACAATTTTTTATATCAATTTCATTTGATGAATTAATATAAACAAATTGAAATTCTTTTTTTTTTAATCAACGGACCGACCCACTAGTCCATTTACCCTCAAATAAAGGAGGAAGAAGTCGAACTCCCCACATGCCAAAGAAGTGCAAGTGGATAACCACTGCACCACATGTTCTCGGCAACTGAAAGTCATACGATTAGGAAACAAAATCGATATAAAAATAGCGTTTTAGTTGCATATCAAAAAAAAAAAAAAAAAGGGTATCTTATGATAACCAAATTAAAGAAATACTTCTATTAAAGATATCTTCCTCGTGGACTGCGAAGTCTTAGTGAGTCGTGAGATTTTCAATCTCTTGAATGAATTCATTCTTTTTTGTTGCCAAGTTTATTTGTTTGTTATTATACATATCTTGGGGAATCTTTGTTTCTCCACATGATTTCGCAAGACTCCCTTGGTGCTTTGAAATCATGATTTTGGCATATTTTCAGTTTAATTCCTCCTCCTCATCTCCCAGCAATTCCAGCATAAGCAGTAGTATAATTTGTTTGAGATTAAAAAATCGCTTCTTGAGTCTGTTCGGTAATATCTAATTGAATTTGTGTTGAGTTTTGTTTTTTTTTGCTTGAAGATCGTTCTGCTGCTAATTAATTAACCCAAGAGAGATGCATCTATGGCCATCATTGAAACTTCGAAACTCTTTCAAGAGCTCTAGCAAGAAGAGATTCCAAAGGGAACAAACTCAAAGCAATCGCCAGAAACTCCTCGGAGGAGAAGGCCACCATGAATCTAGCCCCGAGGTCTCCTCAGGCTGTTTCGCTGTTGTTTGCAGAGATCTTGCCATGCTTCTCTCTTGCTGTTTCTGCTGCGGAGGTAATTATATGCCATCCCCCACGGCTCATCTCATCCGTATTTTTGTACATCTCATCACATTTTCTTCATATTAACTCGTGAAATGGTTTTATCTTTTAACAGGAAAAAAAAAAAAACAATGGTTTTTAAATTCTTTGCTCTTTCCTGCTTCATCTTTTTTCAGCTTGCATTGATGAGGAAGAGAATCTTGTTGGGGGAGGAGCAAGTGAAAGATACTATTATTAGCCTTAGAAAACACCTTCTCTCAATATGTAATTAGAAATATTGTTTCTATCAACTTTCTGAATTCTATTTCTAGCTCCCCCCCAATCACATTTATAACTTGTCTTATGAGAATACTCTGTAATATATCAACTTTCTCAACATTGCCGACAGAACTACTCATGATGGCTTGAGTTATCCTGCTTCATCCGCATCTAGGTGATGATGTTCACACTGGCTCATAAGTCGCCTGTTTGTCGAGCAATACACACTCTTTTCAATCAAGCATTGTAGCTCAAAGTTTGGCTGATCTCTTAGCTTTGGCATATGTGGTTGTTGTAAGATGAAGCCACAAAGGGGCTTATAAAAATATATGCCTGCCAAACTCTGCAAACATCTTAGTAAGAGTTGTAGCATAAGTCGGTGACAAGATGATATCCGCCCCAAAACGAAGAGATTGCGAACCTCCACCCTCATGAGGTTCGACTGTCTTCCAACGCGGCCTTTGTTGATTCCCAATCCCAATACCATGATTTCGGAAAAATAAAATAACATATACATGGGTCGTATTCGTATGAGAATTGCAATTACATGTGCAAAAGTAAAAGAAACTTGTGTTAAACGGCTGACACAAACGAAAACAATGTGCTAGATTGCGTTTATAAAACATGTAGGATCCGTTTCAAACTTGGTGTAGAACAAAGATTCTAGTTTTCATCTCTTTCTTTCAATTCTTCTTCTAATCAATAACATGTCTTCCAGTTTTCATTTTGACTTGAATACTGAAGAGTTTTCTGTTGCGTCCATTGCTTTTTTTGTTTTTGTTTCTGGTAACAGTAATTGAACTTTGCAAGATGAAAACGTTTTGGTAACGATTGGGCATACAAAACAGCCGACAAAAAGACTAGTAAAGTCGTTTGGATACGACTCCAGAATCCCACTAAATTACGGAAATACCACTGGCGTTTCATTCCTTCCCTCACACTTGCTCGGAGCTCCTCAAGCTGAAGCTCCTCGCTCTTTTACCAAAAGCCCTAAAATTCCTTTGCTTCATCTATATTTCTGATGGAGGCACCTTCTTCTCTGAAGCAGCAGGAGTTCTCTCTCGCATCCGTCACTCATCTCACCTCCCCTTCCGTTTCTTCGTCATCATCCTCTGTTGTAGCTACCTTTTCCTCCTCCGATAACCATCTCCGAATTCAGGAATCTGACTCCGACGACGCTTTCACTTTTGATCTTAGTTCCGCTCAGGTGACTGTCCGTTCGCTCATCTTCTGCTTCCGTTTCAGTCGTTTCTTCTATGCTTGGGTTGATGTAATGTAGGAACCAATGATTATCTCTGTGTTTTTTACTTTGTTCCACCACATTGTTGCTTTTTTCTCTTCGAAATTCAGACACACGGGATAAAGGTTGAGACTTTTTGGTGTTTTCTCGTTTGAGCATTATGTTTGATTCTAATGATTGAAAAACAAAAAAAAGTTTGCGTTATTGGAACCAGTTGCTGTGTTAAATGCTACTGATTGTAATTTCTGCTTTGCTCAGTTGTTCAAGTTGGCGCCGCTTCAGTTCATCTGTGTATCTGAGAGTTTGGATTCCGCAAAAGAGGTACGTGAAATATGTATCTCTTTTGTTCACTAGTTTCCCTTCCTTCTGACTGTTTGTGAATCAACTTGGTTACTACCGAGTGCGTGTAAGTGGTTAAACTGTTTCCTGATACATAATTTCTTGGTGAAATTATCACTAACCAGAAATCATTCTCTCGAGGAGTCATGATGAAATTTAGGGACGACAAGGAAAGCAAGGATTTTTCTGATTCATTTGAGGAATGGACAAAGGATGCTGTTAAACAAGGTGCCTCTTCAAAAATGTTTTATGTTTTCCTGTAGGTTCTTTCAGAAAAGAAAGATTTTTAGATGCACTGACTTTGTATTAGTGATGTGTATGCTCATTTTCTTCATGAGTTTACTTAAAGAAAGGTTTATACTGCATTGATCATTTTTGGGTTTCCTAGTGAATCAAATGTCTCTTAGTTGCCACATTTGTATGCACTGTCTACTCTTTACCTTTATCATTCACCAAATTCTCTTTTCGTGGATCACAATATATTCATGACTTTTGCTCCTAGTCATCCTTTGTTCCACATTCTTTTGTTTTAGGATCACCCTTGCCAAACGGAACAGTTTCAGTTAATAAAGGCAAGTTCGACAATAAGATAGAGGCTGCTTCAGCCAAAATGTATTTCCATTATTATGGACAACTTCTACATCAGCAAAATATGCTACAAGATTATGTGAGGACAGGTAAGACGTCTCGCCTTTGTGCATTGGCTACCTCAGACTTGTTTCACACTTTTTTGTTGGTTTAGAAGGATGTGGAATATCTTTAGTTTTCTCCACTTGGCTATTTGACTCAAGAGTAGCTCTCTTTATGTCATATTACTGTCGTCAGGTACATATCATGCTGCAGTCATGGAGAATCGTTCAGATTTTTCTGGTCGTGTTGTGGTCGATGTAGGTGCTGGAAGTGGCATTTTGTCAATGTTTGCTGCACTGGTATGCAAAAATATAAGAAACTTTGGTCCCAAACACTACTCTAGATCTGAATTTTGCTCCGGTTTTTCTTATAAACGTCCATTATTTTCCCCTAATTTAGGCTGATGCCAAGCATGTGTATGCTGTGGAAGCGTCAGACATGGCTGAATATGCCCGTAAGCTGATTGCTGGAAACCCCTTACTTGCTGAACGGATCACAGTAAGACCTGTGCTCTAGTTTCGTTAATACATCGTTTCGTATATATATCCATTTTTCTGATGATTCTTCAAGTTGGCACAAGTATAGGTCATCAAGGGAAAAGTTGAGGATATTGAGTTGCCTGAGAAGGCTGATGTTTTGATCTCAGAACCAATGGGTATGTGATTCAGAGACTGATTCTTTTCACATGAAAATCAGAATCTTTCAGTAGGCTAACTTCTGTCTGTGAGAAAATAAGTGGAGGAGCATCATTACTGATTCAAAGTTTTATTGATTCGTTCGAAAACTATGTCTTATATCTAAGATATCTGTGCCTGTAGGCACCCTACTGGTCAATGAGAGGATGTTGGAAACATATGTTATTGCTAGGGACCGTTTTCTGTCTCCAAATGGAAAAATGTTTCCGACAATAGGAAGGTAAGTTGATCTTCGATGGTTTGACTTTTCTATTTCATAAATGTTTTTTTTTGCTCATGTAACTTTATCACTGCAGGATCCACATGGCACCTTTCTCCGATGAATTCTTATTTGTTGAAATGGCAAATAAGGTACATAATGCTCATCGTATAAGGAAGATATGTCTGATAGTTGCTTATAACATAGAAAGAAATGTGGGTTGAGTATGTGATGTTAAGCTCTCAGTAATTAGTCTTTCCACCTCTATACAGGCTTTGTTTTGGCAGCAACAAAATTATTATGGAGTTGATTTGACACCTCTGTATGGATCAGCACACCAGGGTTATTTTTCCCAGGTATATCCATTTACAACCAGTGAATCACTGACTGTAGTTTGCTTGTTTCTTCTTTTACAATTCGTCATATTTACAGCCCGTGGTAGATGCATTTGATCCGAGATTATTGGTGGCTCCCTCGATGTCTCATGTGATAGATTTCTCTCAGATGAAGGTATAGCTACTCTCTTTCAGTTCTACGTTGTTTCGTGAACATTGAGGACATTTTTTGGGTCCTTTTTGGTGAATGACTATGATCCAAACACATTTAGCTCAATTCATTTTCACAGGAAGAACAATTTTACAAGATTGATATCCCACTGAAGTTCACAGCATCTGTGTGTACCAGAGTGCATGGACTTGCTTGCTGGTTCGACGTTCTCTTTGACGGGAGGTATCAAGCCATAACAATTTATTTGTTTTCCTCCTGTACTTAAAGATTAATTTTCTTTTTGCATCATCAAATGTGTACAGTGCAAAGCTGATTTGCTCTGTATGCTCAACAGCACGGTGAAAAGATGGTTCACGACTGCTCCTGGTTCACCAACAACCCATTGGTATCAAATAAGATGTGTTCTCTCGCAGCCTATTCATGTCATGGCAGGGCAAGAGATCACTGGTAGACTTCATTTGGTTGCCCACAGTGCTCAGAGTTACACTATAAATCTAACTCTCTCAGGTTAATTTCCCTCTCTTATATCTCTCCTTTTGAATCATATCATCCACTCTCTGACTTAAGTTTTTGATTGGCTTTTTAAACAGCTAAAATGTGGGGGCCTGGTGCGAATCAAGGCGGAATCCTCCAGACATCATCGTGCAAATTCGATCTGAAGGAACCATATTATAGAATGTCTCAGCCACAAGTATACCCTGTTGTACAAGAACCACTGGCTCAATCGCAAGTAAGCCTTTGTTATTGTCTTGATTAGACAATTAGTACATGATCACTGTTGTATGATACACCATTAGACATAGGCTATATCAACAGTTTAAAGCCACCAGGATCTTTAAATTTTGCATCTAAGAATTACAAGATGTGTATACACTTTCTTGGTGCAGGACATACAGATACAGAGCGATGACTTGGAAGTAGAGTTACTACAACAGAACGCAAACGCTCAGCTTTAGAGTGCAAGATCCTTTTAGCACCACTGGAACCTTGCCGTTGATTCCACCCACGTCTCTGTATTTTGTGTTTGGTTCCCAAGGTTTAGCTCCGGCCCTTAATTTTCAGACATTAAATCTTTGCGTATTTGTGTCTGGTTAGACTCCATTTAAACTATGTATCGCCATTTTGATCCTCTCTTAAAGAGCCACACGCAAATGAATCATTCTGGTTTGGGTATGTAACCAATTGCGTTTCGGGTGTGTACTTTAGGATCATATCTGTATTGGCAAAAGACTCCCAAAAAAGTCGATTTTTTTAGAAACCTTGGATAGAATGTCGAAACCGTTTTTTATTTTTATTTTTATTTTTTGGCGAAAAGGAAAGAACAGATCAACTTGGATTTATTGAGTTTACTGAAACAAAAATGAATTGGTGAATGTGCAATTATAGCATTGGACAAGAGAAGTGTTGCAAATATAGAACAAAATTCAACCTCAGCTGATTACGGCTGCAACAGCAGGCTCAGGCGGATTAGCAACAATGACATTGAAGCAGCGTCCACATAGAGTAGGATGGTCAGAAAATGACCCGACCTGGCCTGAGTAATTCCAGCACCTCTCGCACTTGGACCCCTCAGCTCGTGACACACCAATCCACACTTTGTTCTCTCCCTCCCTGTACTCACCTGTGTGCTGTACACTGCTTATCATCTCCTCCATTGATGACAATACTGCAACCTGTATACAAATCCCCAATAGTTTGGTATTCACTGTGATCAAATCTCAACTTCAATCGAAAATTGTTGATAATATGGTTAAGTGTGGACACTGGACTCATGTCATCAAGAACATTGAGGAATTCTAAATAAACCTCCATATTTTGTTATATTGTAATCTTTTGATCAATAGGTGTATTCATATCCATCTCTTAGGCGTTTAGGGTTTTTCCTAGGATCTCTTCCCATACATCTAATCCCTACATAACTCTACCGCCATTCAGTTACTTTCGTTAACCACTGACTATTAAGCTTTCCTTTTTGGGTCCCAAAACTATATCTAGAATACGCAAAAATTCCCCTACATATTAAAATCTGGGTAAAAAGAACCAGACTGGATCAGAAAATTTTCTGCTTTGTGCCTAATCCCATATACGACAAGTGTTTTACTTAGACGTGTTCTATAATGAATCTTATGGAGTGGCTATTACGATCTCAGTTGAGATGACTCATTCTTCGACCTGAACCTTACACAGAAAAACCTAGGTTTTTGTTGATGTTCCTGATCAAATTGATTGTATCTTGATCTGTAACTTCAGTGTGAACCTTGAACTTTCTAACCCATCAAGATTTAGTGCTTACCTGTGATGTTATGAATATACGTTGTAGCGTGTCAGCTTCATTATGTGCTTCACACATCTCTAATAATTTTGAAGCCATGCCTGCATCTGCTGTATGCAGATACACCTTTGCTTCTAAACTGGAACCAATCATTTTCCCATTACGTGCGAGCTCCAACACTTTGTTCACCTCAGTCCTCAACTGTCAGGCAAACACCATAACACTTCAAATCATGGCTGAGTTTTAAAGGAAAGAAAGAAAGATCCACCCTTCTAATTTCTGACAGATTTTTTAAATAAAACACGCAGTCTTAAATCATTTGGGATTATAAGGTTCAGTGCTTTGAATTGCTAACTCAAAAAGTTTAACTCTGCAATTGCTATTTCATAAGAACTGATTCAACGATTAGCTTGACATAACACCAAGTCAAATGTTAAGGAGCTTTGATACTTTAACTGTAAGTAGATAATATAGAGATTGGGGGAGACCTGCTGACAGTTTATTCACGTTACGATTTTAGGAGATTTTTGATACCTCGAGAAGCCTTTCCCAGAAGAGAATATCTTCAGTAGGAAATGAAAGCCATTGTTTGTTCAACATAGGCCATTTAAGTTCGAACACAAATTTTGCGGCAGAGCCATCTTCATTTCTGTACTCAAATGGGAGATTCTGCCAGACATCTTCAGCTAGATGAGGTACTATCGGAGCGATCACTCTCAATATGGATACAAGATGTGTTGAAAGAACTGTTTGGCAGCTTCTTCTGGTAAAACTTGAACTGCCCCTGTGAAAAAGATTTTTGTTCCAGATTACATTGAATAGCACATATATATATATATATATATGTATTGCATCAGATTGGTAACAGATTGGTAAGCGAAGTCTTACCCAGTATACAGTCTATCCTTAGCAACATCGAAGTAGAAATTTGACAGATCAACAATTGTGAATCGTTGTATGATCTGAAATAAAGAAAGCTTATTACTAACACGGAAATAAAATTCAGCCTCCAGAGGCTCAGCTGTCGAGATTCATCAATTTCGCTCTCACTTCAATGGATAAGATCCAATTGCTAAAATCTGAATTACAGTTCTTAGATATATTAGAGCTTCTTCTAATAAATAACTACGTCTTGTACTGGTATTATAGTTATGTTCATTTATTAGTTTAACAAAGGAAAACACATGTCAATGAAGTAGATCATTTATTAGTTTATCCAGTTTTTAGTTGCTGTTGCCGCTCTGCGATATCAAATTTAAACAGTTCTTAGATACAGTTCTTAGATATATTAGAGCTTCTTCTAATAAATAACTACGTCTTGTACTGGTATTATAGTTATGTTCATTTATTAGTTTAACAAAGGAAAACACATGTCAATGAAGTAGATCATTTATTAGTTTATCCAGTTTTTAGTTGCTGTTGCCGCTCTGCGATATCAAATTTAAACATATAAAATAAATTGGCCTGGTCCTAAATTGTGACACATCTAAAGAGACTACTTTGTACTGATCAGCTCAACTGTACCAAAATAAAATGGTGAGGCGTGGTACCTGGAATATTTTAAAGAACTGGTAGTTCTCATAACATTCTTTTATGTTCTTTACAACATTCTCAAGCTGGAAGAGAGCATGCTGATCAATGATGGGCAAATCCTGGTATGGAACAGCATTATCAACCTACAAACCACCACAACTTAAATATTAAAAGATTGTGGCCGACACCAAATTATAAAACAGAAGCAATAAAACTTGACAAGTTGGGGCAAGAGGTGAAAAACACTACTCTATATAAAGCTTAGACTTAGAGACATACTCTCCAGTCATGAAGATTTCCCAAGAGATATCTTAACGTTCCTCTCAACTTCCTATATATATCAGACATTTGCCGAAGAATCTGTGGGCCTATCAGTACATCCCCTGTGTAATCTACACTAGAAACCCAGAGACGCATAACATCAGCTCCATAAGCAGGTGCGTCCTGGCATAAGAAGAGATACCCTTGTCAAGAAACAGATTAGATGGATGATAAAGATTTGTTTACACAATGGCCATGGTTGCTATACGAGTGACGAACCTTTGAATTTTTCCCACCTCCAATGACCATACGTGGGTCAACCACATTCCCCAAAGACTTGCTCATTTTCATACCCTTCTCATCCAGTACAAAACCATGTGTTATAACAGCAGCATAGGGAGCCTTTCCTATATACAACATAACAAAATGTGAGGAAAAAATGGAAAGTCAACTTACACCAAGAAAGCTAAAATCTGTATAGTAATCTTGATTTATAAAGGCAGGCAGTAATCTTAGTGTGCACTTATCACCTTTTGTAGCGATGCTTGTTAACAAAGAACTCTGGAACCATCCACGATGCTGATCTGTACCTTCTAGATAAACATCTGCAGGGAAACTAAGACCTTCGCGTTTCCCCAAAACACCGGCCCAAGAGGAACCTGCCATACAAAGGAGAATGAAAGTGATGATAGAATTGTTGATTGACACCATGTAAAACTATTTGATTCTAATTAACATTCTTTTATTAGAGAACCTGAGTCAAACCAGACATCCATTGTATCAGTTCCCTTTTCATAGTCAGCTGCTTTATCACGATATTTCTCAGGAAGTAGGTCTTCCACTGACATATACCACCATGCATCACTACCCTTTTGGGAAATAATTGCTGCCGGACAAAGTATTCAAATAAGATCACAGAAACTATAGCAACTACATTGAGCAGGAATAGCAGAAAACAAGGCCTCTAAACAACAACCCAGACAGAGACCATACTCTCTTATAATAAACCCTTACACTTAACATGGTCAATTGTCTCTTCATTCATGAGGGGTTCTTTTGTCCTGACATGATAAAAGACAGGAATAGGGACACCCCATGTCCTTTGTCTCGAGATGCACCAATCAGATCGACTGGAGGTCATGGCAGATATTCTGTTAACTGCCTGTATGATAATTGCCAAAACATATTAGGTACCAGTTAACTCCAAACAATATAACATACAGCTCTTAGAGAAAAATATAAGGCATAAAGCTAAGTCAAGAGGAGAAGAAGCAGTTAGAAACCATCCCAACAATGAGGAAATCCAGCAGCAAGATGGATCAAATCATGTGGTTCATATGCTGCAAGTCTTCTTCCACAACTAACATCCACACATGCTACTTTCGACCTAAAAAAGAAATGAAAAATTCAACCTATATACTTACTATGTAGTTAAATAGGTACCTGATGTGGTATCCATTTTACATTGTTGATTGCATCCATAGTGGCCTTGCGGAACCCTTCAACCGAAGCAAACCACTGCTCAGTCGCTCTAAATATCGTTGGTTTCTTAGTTCGCCAATCATATGGGTATTTATGAGCTGCATAAAAAAAAGGAAATCAAGATAAGACTCTTTTCATCTGAAATAGAGTGGGTGGCAAATGTTTGCTCAAAACCAGGACATGAAGCATCTGAAGCAAACTCACAATAAGATTCTTCCATGACGAGAGACATATTTTCATTCAGGTAACTGACAACAGCACTATTCCCTTCCCCAAGGACAGAGAGCCCTCTAAACTGTCCAGCTTCTTCAGTGAAGATTCCTTCATCATCCACCGGAGCGACAATAGGCAGCCCATACTTCAGGCCAGTTGCATAATCCTCCTGACCATGACCAGGGGCAGTGTGGACCAGCCCTGTTCCTGATTCCGTAGTAATGTAATCACCCCCTATAACGACTGGACACTCCTTTTTGTCGATTGGATGTGTGTACCTACAACCATGATGACAAACCATTAACCAAGGGGTTGTTGAATTTATAGTATCACATGCAAAACTGAGGTTCCTTCAATTCTCGAAGTTAAAATGTAACCTGCAGTTTTCAAGATCTGAGCCAAGTAACGTTTTACTTATGACAAGCTTCACACCCCATTTCGCTTCTAATGCTGGCACAAGGTCGGTCGCTACAATCATGAAAAGCTTTTGTTGATTCTTTAGAACCTTCCCAGGCATTTTATTTTTATTGCCTGTTGACGCAGATTGATCTTCTGAGGATGACTGCATTTCAACAACAGAGTATTGAAGCTTTGCATTCACCGCGACAGCTGAAAGTTAGGCAAGACAGAAAAGAAGATGATTCACTAAGTGTGGTTATATTATATATAGAACAGTAGATGAAAGCAGGTACTTATCCATGCATCTAATGAACAAGAGAGGTGATAAAGAATGGAAACAAAGCAAGGTTAGATGCAATTTTGGTAGCTGTAAGCAACAACACTTACCAGCATTGGCTGGAATAGTCCAAGGCGTAGTTGTCCATACTGCCAAGCATATATTAGGAATAAATTCTTCTAACGAGCTTCCACTGACCAATTTAAAAATAGCATATATGCTTCTTGAAATATGACCCTCTGGATACTGCATATAAGTTTTATTGAAGAAGAAAAAAAAAATCAATTATGCTAAGGCAGGTACAAGTGCGACTGATATAAGATAACTAAGGTAAAGTGTGAATCGCCTAAAACTGTTCCATGAAAGTTGCATGCATTGAGAACGAGAATAGATAGCTACACTGAATCAGGCTCCATCAAGGATATATAAAGCAATACTCTGATTCTAATGGACTACTACATCATGGAAAGACATCAACAGAAGTATGAAAAAAGAATAGAAAGACTGGTCTGATTTTAGCTGACTTCAATTTTGATTTGAGCTGGGCGTTTTATTGTTATTCCTTTAGATTATCTAAGATGAAAATGGGATTCAAGTTTACCTCCAGTTCAGCTTCCGCAAGAGCTGTCCGAGATGAAGGGCTCCAGTGAACTGGTTTCCTGCCTCTGTAGATGTATCCTTGCAAGGCCATCTGGCCAAATACTTCAATCTACAATATATGATAAAAATATTTGTCAATTATCAGGCTTTAGAAAACTTACAGAATTCTAACAATAATCATCTCCTGCATGGCTATTTAAACCAGTACATAATGTGGGAGGTGAGACCATTACCTGGGCCGCTTCATATTCCGGATCAAGAGTTAGATAAGGATTGTTCCAGTCTGCCCATACTCCAAACCGCTGCAAACACCAAATATTATGTCATGTGTTCTAAATCTCCATGGAGTGACCCCAAAAAAAAAAAAAATCTTTCTAACTACAATGTCCCGAGAGATCTACAAATCATAATGATCGATGCATCCAAAACAAAGCTTGATAGCCACCTTAAATGATTCCATTTGTGTTTTGACTGTTGCTTTAGCAAATTTCGCTGCCTTTGCCCTTAATTTTAGTGGTGTAAGTTCCTTTCTCACTTCCTGATCCAGTGACTGCAGAACTGAAATATTTGACAGTTACAGCCAAATTACTCAGGCAAGTAACTAACCGGAAAATAACAAAGGCAGAGTTACTTTCACATTGTAGTGACTCAAAGGTCCATATCCTATTATGTACTTACCTTTCAACTCAATTGGAAGACCATGGCAATCCCACCCAGGAACGTACTGAACTTTATAGTTTTGGAGCAGCTGCATGAAGAGGCAGACAATTTGATGAGATGTAAGGAAAATCGAGAAGCCATAAGGAGAGTTACGTGGATATCCAAGTTAAGGAACGGTGAATACCTTATAGCGATTAATGATATCCTTCAATATCTTGTTAAGAGCATGACCCATATGAAGGTCACCGTTGGCATAAGGAGGACCATCATGAAGAATGAAACTCCCCTGAAAATCCAACTATCAAACACCATTCTATCGAAGCAAAGTAAATGTGAGAAAATCTTGAGAAACTCACTCCATTGTTATTATCAGAAACTCTCTTGAAGACCTGGTTCTCATCCCACAACTTCTGGAGTTCAGGTTCCCTCGTCAAGGAATTCGCTCTCATACCAAAACCTGTCTTTGGCAAATCAACTGTGTGCTTGTACTTTCCTTCTTCTTGCTTTTCCCCTAACCAAACATAATGTAATATGAATGGCACAGACCATAACAGTGTTAGGAAAGAAGTACAAGCAGCGAGATGGAAAACCTTCAGATGCTTTCTTTGCTGCCATAACAGGACCACGAGACCTTCGCTTTGACGAATGACCAAACTCATTGCTTGGTTGAGTTGAATAACGTGAGACGTATAGGAAAGAAAAAGCCTTGACGGAAGACCTTCCCTTGGCAAGAAAAGAATCCAACGGTGTGTTTCTCTTTACATTAGAACAATTTCTACCTGACAATACCTAAAGGGGCAAAAACCACATCTCAAAACTATTTCAACGCAAATCTTGAGCATGATACATGAATTTCTGTCAGAATGAAAGGTGATCCAAGCAAGTTCCTTAGAAAAAACACGTTTAATCGGTAAAGAAGAGGGCTTGTAAATGTAAATAAATAGTTAAAATTTGGTTATTGAGGGTTTCAAGCATTACAGAGGACGTATGAGCCCGTCATGAGAT
The DNA here is from genome assembly GCA_964056655.1 of Arabis hirsuta. Classification (NCBI taxonomy): domain Eukaryota; kingdom Viridiplantae; phylum Streptophyta; class Magnoliopsida; order Brassicales; family Brassicaceae; genus Arabis; species Arabis hirsuta. The sequence goes on along the minus strand of OZ053302.1, from coordinate 18,092,703 downwards.
GCTCAGCAAGATAGAAATCAAGTGAACTACTTCCAATTTCATTTTATTTTCTGTAAAAAATAAACATACTTTTATTATTCGAAGGTATGGGCAATGAATAAAAGTCATCCACAAGCCTCTGAAATTTAATCAAACAATTGGTGTGCAATAGTAAGACAAGTGTGATTAAGAAATCTTGAGCATGATACAAGAATTTCTGCCAGAATGAAAGGTGATCCAAGCAAGTTCCTCAGAAAACAAGGTGAACTAGTTCCAGTTTCATTTTATTTTCTGTAAAATAAACATATTTTGACTATTCGAAGGTATAAGCAATGAACCTAGAAGCCTAAAATTTAATCAAACAATTGGTGTGCAATAGTAAGACAAGTGTGTTAAAGAAATCGAACTTGAAAGAAAGTCTATGGCATTCACAGTTAATAAAAAAGAAACGGAGAAGATGGATTCAAAGTAGTTTATTGGAGGAGTGCACATACTCTGTAAGATGAGGATTGCACCATCGCCATGGCAGCTGCCTCCCTCGGATTTCCCGCAAAGGATTTCAAGAAAGACGACATCTTCTTCACTTACCGAACTCTCTCTCTCAGCTCATTTTCAAGGCGCGAAACATGGAAGGAGCAAGGTCGAGAAACTGAGGAAGGCTTATGTCTGTGGATAACTGAACCTTGAAACTAAAACCAAAACCAAAACCAAAACCAAACCTCAGAACTTGCTTCACTTTCGGGTCTTTATCCGTTCAATCCCTAAATTTCTTGTTTTCCCCAACAATGCCCCTCCCCCCCGGAGTGTAACCTCAGAAGCCCCAAACTTCACATTTTTATTCCAAAAAACCCAATTTTAAAACTGATTTTTGTTTTGATTTTTTTTTTTAATTAAAAAACGGTTAAATACTCAATAACCCTTAATAAATCAGCATATTTACCAACTCAACCAGACATATCCACCCGAACCCGTTAGATCCGAGCAAAAATCGGATCTTACTGCAAAATCAAAAAAAAAACGGAAAAAAAATCAGTCCGCCATTTCTTCCCCATTTCTTCCTTTTCTTTCGCGATTTCATCTCTTCTCTTCATCTCTTTTTGCGAAAAATCTGTGAGCCAAACCGTCTCCCGTTTTCTTCTTTCGACTCCATCACCGTCAGTTAAAGGTGAGCGTCTCAATCTTCTTGAGTTTCAGAAATTGGTTTTGATTTCGATTTCGAATGGGTTTGGATATCCAATTGGGTTTTGGTTGCAAGAAGGGGTTTTTGATTTCTAATCGGGTTTTGATTTGTATATATGTTATCGATTTGAAATTAGGGTGTTTGAAGAAAAATCAATTTGGGGTTTTGATTTGTAGTGTGGTTTTGAGGTTTGTTGGATTTTGATATGAAGAAATGAGACAATATAGGTCCAGAAATGTATGGGTTCGAGTTTGAAACTAGGGTTTTAAGTAAAACTGATTTTCATTTTGGTATGTAATGTCGGATTTGGAAGAAATGGTTTTAGGATTTGATATGAATTGGGAAAAGATGTGAATTGTGAATTGTCTTTTTTGATTGTGAATTGTGTCTGATTTGTCTTGTTTTGAATTGTCTTGTTTCCGCTGTGTATTCCGTGTATAATTGTGAATTGTCTTGTTTTGCTTCTAATAGTCCGTTTTGGGTTTTGATATGAATTGAGAAAAGATGTTTTGTGTCTGTTTTGATTATGGTGTTGTTTGTTGTTGTGGATTTTGCAGAAATGGGTCCTAAGATGAGGGGAGGATGTTGTAAAAGGATCCCTTCAAAAGAAGGGACTTCAACTTCAAAGGAGCTGACTTCAAAGGATCCGACTTCAAACACGTCAAGTAGTAGGGATCCAACTGAAGTAGCTCATGCGCAATCTGAAATTGAAGAATGCATTACGGTTTCGGAGGTATGTGATTCAAGATTGGGGTCATATTATATACTATAAGTGTGGATTAGTACTTAGGAGAATTGGTACTAGATAGTATATAAGTTAGTATATAAGTTAGTTTATAAGCTAGTATTTAGAGGAATTGGTTCTGAGTATTCAGTATAAACCGTATAAAAGTTAGTATTTAGGTGAACGTATAACTGTTAGTTGAACTGGTACTACTGTATATAACTGTTAGCAATAAGTGGTACTACTGTGTATAACTGGTACTACGGTGTATAACTGGTACTACTGTGTATAACCGGTACCATTAGGATTGTAATAATGTTTTGATTGCAGGATATATCTGATACTCCTACTCTTCCGATGCAGCCTTTGACGATGTTCCACCCACCGAGCAAATATAATGCGGTATGCAAGATCCAAACAAGGTGTGATTTGGCCACCTTCTTAGAGATGATAGAGAATCCTGATTTTGCACCAGAGTTGGCGTGGTTTAAATCTCACCCGCAGTTTAAACACCTTTTCCACATGGAGAGAGAAGCAAACCGTAAGCTCCAGGGTTTGTTTATGCTGTTGATTCGAACGGTAAAGCTTGATGAGAAGAAAAATCTTTGGTTTGTGGTGAATGGTATTCCAATCCGGTACTCTCTGAGAGAGCATGGTCTGATCAGTGGGTTATTTTGCCATGAATACTCTGCAACACTTCATCCGAAGATGAGGTTGCGTGATTACACGTGTCAGTTTAAGAAGAAGCTGTTTACGAGGACATCCGTAAGAGTCAAAGATGTCAAAGACAAGATTCTTTCGATGAAGAAGAGGTCTCAAGATCGGCTGAGGATGATGATATTGTATTTCTTAAGCGCGGTACTTGCAAAAAAGGCCGGGGCTGATTCAGCTATAGAGCCATTCTTGTTTAGAATGGCTGAGGATCCGGATTTGTGTATATCATTTCCGTGGGGGCGATACACCTTTGATGACTCTGTCGGGAATGTTTATTACTTGATGACAAAGATAGAAAAGATGACTTGTGGTCCGCGGGAAGAACAATTGACATTGCCTGGATTTGTAATTCCATTGGAGGTAAAGATATTATTTCCTTGAATCTATAAATGTTTTTAATCTATTAATGCTTTAACATTTAACCCTTGACGTGTTATTTCTCTATATGTAGGTTCTGCCTTTCGAAGTTATACCAAATCTAAGGAGATCATACAGAGTAGATATTGAAGGGGCAGAGAAAGACTGTCCAAGGATGTGCAAGCGGAAGTTTGAAACCTCTACTATGAAAGGTTGGCCAGTGGAAGAGATATATGAGAAGCTTGGTTCTACTAAGGTACTACTGTGTATAACTGGTACTACTGTGTGTATAACTGGTAGTACTGGTGTGATACACAGTAGTATCTTAATTATAATTCGTTTTGGTTAATGTTAATAGGATGTTAATAGCTGTTTTGTAACATTGACAGGATATTCATAGTATCTTGGAACCGGAAGGAGAAGAAAGAGCTCTTTGTGAGCTCATCTTTGATGATGATTTAGGTTATGATGCTTTGGATATGTTGCCAGACAGTTGGAGCAAACATCTTCAAGAGAATAAGAAGATTTGTTGGGAAAAGATGTATGAGGAAGATGTGGATTCCCGAAAGCCTGAGGAGACGGAGCAAGAGGAAGAAGAAACTGTTGAACCCGAGAATGCTCATGGGATTGTTAAACTGTTGAAAGAAATGGAAAAGAGACTGACCGCGAAAATGGACACAGGGTTTGATAAGGTGAAGGCTGAGTTTTCGGGTTTAGAGGATAAGTTTCTCGGTTTAGAGAAGGATGTAAAGGATCTCAAATATGAATTTTGGAGAGGTGGTGGAAGAGATAGTGGCTTTGATTTCAATTTCGGATATGAGAGGGATGAGAGAGCTGAGGGTACGGGAAACAAAGGAAAAGAGAAAGTAGGAGAAGAAGGAGGAGAGAAAGGACAGAAAGAAGGAGAGAAGGGAGGAGAAGAAGGAGGACAGAAAGTACATCAAGAAGGAGAGAAGGAAGGAGAAGAAGAGAAAGGAGAAGAAGATAAGGAGATAGAAGAAGAGGAGACAGAAGAAGAAGAGAAAGGAGAGAAGACAGAAGAAGAAGAGAAAGGAGAGGCGACAGAAGAAGAAGAGAAAGAATGAGAGAAGATAGCATAAGAAGAGAAAACAGAAGAAGAGAAAGCAGAAGAAGAAAAGAAAACAGAAGAAGAAGAAGAGAAAGTAGAGGCGACAGTAGAAGAAGAGAAATGAGAGAAGATAGCAGAAGAAAAGAAAACAGAAGAAGAGAAAACAGAAGAAGAAGAGAAAATAGAAGAAGTAGGACAGAAAGTAGAGGCTACCAAGTTGGGAACAGTTATAGGGATTGATCTTGGTACCAACTACTCTTGTGTTGGTGTTTACAAGAATGGCCATGTTGAAATCATTGCCAATGACCAAGGAAACCGTATTACACCTTCATGGGTTGGTTTCACTGACTCCGAGAGGCTCATTGGTGAAGCTGCTAAGAACCAGGCGGCTGTTAATCCTGAGAGAACCATCTTCGACATCAAGAGATTGATCGGAAGAAAGTAAGTTCATTCTCTTTTTTTCCTGTGTTTGTTTTGTTTCATCATTCATGTTGAATGTTGCTCTTGTGTCAGGTTCGAGGACGAACAGGACAAGAAGCTTGTACCTTACCAGGTTGTCAACAAAGATGGAAAGCCATACATTGAAGTCAAGATCAACGATGGTGAGACTAAGGTTTTCAGTCCTGAGGAGATTAGTGCCATGATCCTGACTAAGATGAAGAGGACAGCTGAAGTTTACCTTGGGAAGAAAATCAAGGACGCTGTTGTCACTGTGCCAGGTTAGCTCCTTCTTGTCAATTCTGCATCATCATTTTTATCTCCAAATTCTAAACAACAGTTGATTGATTCTTTATCTGGTTTTGACTGTTTGCACAGCTTACTTCAATAATGCTCAAAGGCAAGCGACCAAGGATGCTGGTGTTATTGCTGGTCTCTATGTTGCCAGAATCATCAACGAACCCACTGCTGCTGCTATTGCCTATGGTCTTGATAAGAACAGTGGTGAGAAGAACATCCTTGTCTTTGATCTTGGTGGTGGTACTTTTGATGTTAGTGTCTTGACCATTGACAATGGAGTGTTTAAGGTTCTATCCACAGATGGTGACACTCACTTGGGAGGTAACTTACCATTTTGATCACTCGAATCCATCTTTTAATCAGTGAAAACCACAAAATTAAGTTGATGTTAAACCTTTGTTGCGCAGGTGAGGACTTTGACCACATAATTATGGAGTACTTCATCAATGTGATCAAGAAGAAGCACAAAAAGGACATCAGCAATGACAACAAGGCTCTCGGTAAGCTCCGAAGGGAATGTGAGAGGGCCAAGAGAGCTCTTAGTAGCCAGCAGGAAGCCCGTGTGGAGATTGAGTTCTTCTTTGACGGTGTTGATTTCTCTGAGCCACTCACAAGAGCTCGTTTTGAGGAGTTGAACAATGACTTGTTTAAGAAGACCATGAGACACGTGAAGAAGGCCATGGATGATGCTGGTCTACAAAAGAGCCAGATCGATGAGATTGTCCTTGTTGGTGGAAGCACTAGGATTCCAAAGGTTCAACAGCTGTTGAAAGACTTCTTTGACGGGAAGGAGCCGAACAAGTCATTGAACCCTGAGGAGGCTGTTGCTTATGGTGCTGCTGTCTATGGTGGTATTTTGAGCGGAAGAGGCGGTGATGAGACCAAAGACAAAGGAGAAGAAGCAGGACAGAAAGTAGGAGAGAAGACAGAAGAGAAAGGAGAAGAAGGAGGACAGAAAGTAGGAGAAGAAGGAGGAGAAAAAGCAGGAAAGAAGACAGAAGAAAAACATGCCGCGACGGCTCTGACTCTTATCGCAGGTGAACCAAAGAAGAAGAAGCAGAAGGTGGAAGCTACGAAGCGGGATGTGGATGCTAGGGAGTTAAGCCATCTATGCACACGAGAACACCATACACAATAGAGAAGAAAGGGAGAAACACGAGGAAAGCAACTGTGAAGAAAGAGGATGATGGAGCTGTGAAAGCGGGTGGATCTAAGAACGCAACTGTGAAAGAGTCTAAGAAAAGAAAGGAGACCGGAGATGTCGTACGCACGAGCCCACGCAAGAAGACAAAGAAGAAGAATTAGGAGTCTATGTTTTTAGGTTGATGTTATTAGGATGATGTTATTTTCTGTTGGTTGTGTCCCTTTTTTAGGTACTTAAGTGTTGGAGGGATTTAAGGGAAACAAATACTCATATTTTGTTATGTTCTCGGTTTCGTACTACTAGTAATACTGGGTACTACTGTGTATTAATCCAATACTACTGGGTACTACTGAGATTAGCAACCACGTTTTTATCACACTAAAAATATTAAAAACGTTTAACACATGCGCCGCAAAACGAATAAAAAATAATATTTACTTTACTCATAGTTATACTTAGTTTTCTAGTAGTACTGGCTTGCACATAGTTATATTTTGACTGTTTTCACGTATAACCAGTAGTAAGTACATAAGATTATAAATTTTCTAGTAGTATTGATCCAATTGATCACTTTAAATATATTTCCTATCATTTCGTATACTAAAATTTCCGAAAACACCATAATCGGATGTTTCACATAAAAAGTTGCTACTAACTCATACATAAACCATATGTATAAGGTCTAGTTTTAGGGAAAATATATGTTTTGCTCTAAATTCTTTGAAATTTTTCGTATGTTTCTAGTGGTACCTAAGTATCAAGTAGACACAGTCCTAGGTACATAAATGGACATAGTAAGGAAACAAAACGAAATTTCGAAAAGAGAGAAAATACTTGAACACAGTTATATTCAGTCATACATAGTCATACAACTAATACGTAGTAATACGCAGTTATACGTAGTTATACCGGGCAAAGAGAATTACGAAAATAACAAAACACAGTCATACGCAGTTATACATAGTTATATCTGCCAGAGAGAATTACCAAAATAACAAAACACAGTCATACGCAGTTATACATAGTTATATCTGCCAGAGAGAATTACCAAAATAACAAAACACAGTCATACGCAGTTATACATAGTTATATCTGCCAGAGAGAATTAGCAAAATAACAAAACACAGTCATACGCAGTTATATGTAGTTATACCTGCCAGTGACACCATTTGTACCTAGTTAGGTTCCTGGACATTGGATTCCTGCAAATTGGGATTTTGTACACGTCCCTTTCCTCTTCCTTTTCCTCTTCCTTTTCCTCCATGTTCTCCAGGTGATAAGAATCGTGTTTGTTGAGCCGGTCCTTCCTTAGTTTCGTGGGGCGGAGGCATGCCTTCCCGGAACGAGTTCCATTCTGTCATAGGAATCACCCAAGTTGACATATGTGGGATAGGATATATCGTCCTAGAATATGCCATTACCCATTGCTCAACCGTATAAAACTTCGAGGCAAACTCATAACAACGGACCTCAGTCCCTCCGCTTAATCGGATGATACCTTGTATCGCATGCATGCATGGGTACCTATCGATATCAAAATACTTGCAACTGCAAGTTTTGTTCGTCAAATTAACCACATAATTCTTCCCATCTTCTCCAATCACATTGTACTCCAACGACCAGCTGTTTAACTCTTGCGATAATAGCTTCTTTGCAATCGGTAAATTACTCTCTATAATGTTGTTCACATAAGGCACCAGCTTCTGTGAGTCGGGTACTTCAGTGGATGCCTTCCGATACTTGTTGAACCATTCAGCTATTTTTTCTATGATCATATCAATCATAGGCAATAACGTGTACTTCCTTGCTTCAACGAAAACACCATTGATTGATTCTACACTATTGGTGGTTGCTATGTTGTATCTTTCTCCTGGAAAATAACATCTTGCCCATTTTTCCACCTCAACACTTTTATCGAGATACACGGCTGCAGCAGGATACCTTCTCCTGAACGAACTATAAAGTCTTATGAACACATCCTCTGTATAAGCTTCCACGCATAACATGAATTGCCCCGCAACCGTTTTTTTAAGGGTATTAGAAACGCTTCCTTTCAGATTCTGACCCAAATGGTATATACAATACCCATGGTGAGCCAACGGGAACACCACACGTATTGACTTGATGAGGGATACATTCCTATCAGATATAAACACCAGTTCACGCTCGGATCGCTTGGCTTTTTCAGGATCATCCTTATCCTCTTCCACTATCACTAGTTTTAATTTATTCATAAACCACATCCAATTTTTTTCTTTCTCACCATCAGCTACACCGAAAGCAATTGGATAATGGTGATGATCGGGATCTTGAGCCATCGCAACGATTAGTACTCCACCATATGCATGTTTAAGGTGGGTGGCATCCACAATGATGACTTTCCTCACGGATTTGAACCCTTCAATACAAGCTCCCAGTGCAAAGAACATATACTTAAACCTATTATGTTCATCCCATTCTACACAAGTTTGTGTACCCTCATTCATCTTCCGTAGCATATACAAATATGTCTCCAACATCAGATAACTCTGCTCAGGACTTCCTCTAACAGTATTAGCAGCTAGTTGTTTTCCCCTCCAACAAGTAGTGTATGATAGGTCAACACTAGCTTTTGTTTTAACAAGCTTCATCAGATGTTTCGGCCTCGGAGTCTCCAAACTACCAGGATACTCTTCCTCCAAAATAGAGGAAACTATTTTTGCTGACCCTTTCCTTCTTTTTATCCTTGTACTTGCATCAGCTCGAGAGCATGTATGCATCTTCCTGTAAGTTACAAGTGACCAACGATCTGAATCACGAATCGCAACAACCCGCACATACCACTTGCAACCTTTATCTGCTGCCACACATTTCAGCACATATCGTTTTGTACACGTCTTGTTTACAACGTACTCAAAACAATTTTTATGTGAAGCTAGTTGAACTAAGAGTTGCACTTCGATTTTACTTCCAAATTCTTGACCCAATTTCATATCTACACCATCTTCCCATGGAGTGGATACAAGGCTAGATCCATCCACAAAATGTTCTTGCTCATTATTTTGCTCATTATCTTCATGCATATAAAAATGTTCTTGCTCTTCGTGATCTGTGATTAAAAAAACAAACAGTTATACCAGTTATACCTAGTTATACAGAAAGTAATACATAGTTATACCTAGTTATACTAAACAGATAGAACACACAAAACTAATCAAACAGTTATACGTAGTTATACCTAGTTATACAGAAAGTAATACATAGTTATACCTAGTTATACTAAACAGACAGAACACACAAAACTAATCAAACAATTATACCTAGTTATACCTAGTTATACTAGACAGACAGAACACACAAAACTAATCAAACAGTTATACCTAGTTATACCTAGTTATACAAGATAGAAAAAACACATAAAACTAATCAAACACTTGTACCTACGTTTTCCCAGTTTTACCAGACAGACATAACACACAAAATGAGTTACACATATACCTTGATCTACCAACGCATGGTGTTCCAATGGTTCGTCTGTGTATAAAGTTATCATATCATTATCCCCTACAACAACATCACTTTCTCCAACATCTCTTCTCGCTTCCACACATCTCTGAGTTTCATCCACAACATTGATGGGACCATCCACATTGATGAGCTCCACATTCAAAAGCTTTCTACAACCATCTCCATTCACTTGCATTAGGTAATCAAAAACCTCATCATCATTCGAAATTTTTAATGGTGTCCAAAGATTCAGAATCATCGGAAAGTAACTAAGTTTCAACTGCGTCGTAGCTTCATCTATCATGATCTTTCTGCTAATTCTGTCAACCAACGCCGAATAAGTCACCTCCTCCGGTGCACTTCGTATCGCTAAAGTCTTAATTCGATCTCCTTTTGAACTCTATCTTGAGCAATCACCTTCCATTGAGTAACATCCTCCATAATCAAAACATATGATTGTGCAATTCATTGTCATGTCCCCTGCAGTACCAAAATATATGTACCAATTATTCTCGATAGTACTTGTTCTACCAGTTATTCTCAGTAGTACCAGTTATACCTATAAAAATTACGTCTGATTTGTTTGCTTTATAATGATTCAGCTGCCACAAAACCTAGCACATTACCCTAATACACTTATAAAAAAGTCCAATACCCAGAAATACATTGGATATCCAATATCCAAATTTAATTTACAAACAAATTTCCAAAACTATAACAAAACCTAATGTAACCCTAAACATGAAACTTGCTAGACAATGAAATATCATACCTTAATTTAGAAGACTCAACTGTGCAAGAATGAAACAACTCTTAATCCTTGCCTCTGTTTTTCGTAACTCCTACAGGAAGAAGAAGATGGACTAGGGCAAAGAGGCTTCAACGAGATGGAGAAGAAGAAGGGTGATGGCAAAGAGATGATGAGATGAAGAACACAGAAGAAGGACGAGGAAGAGAAGTGAAGCAGATCCGAAGAAGAAGCTCTGTTTTTTTTTTCAGCGAGAGGAGAGACAGAGGAGAAACCGCGACGGGAAGAGAGAGGAAGAGAGAGAAAGAGTATAGTGGTTGTTTTTGATTGGTTGAAAATTAATTTGGTTGGTAAAAAATTTAATTTGTTTGGTGGATTATTTAATTGGATGTTTATATATAATAATAATAAAAAAGAAGGGTAGAGTTGAGAGGGGAAAGATTGAGGGGTTGTTAAGTTTGTCAAGGGCTCTAAGAAATTTTTTTGCCCATTTGGGGCTTATGAGGTTATGGTCCCCTCCCCCCGCCTTTTAAAAACCCTCATATCCACGCCCTCTTGTCTTCATGAGACTGAATATCTCATCAACTCCTGTTGACCAAGTCAATTTCTCATATACTCCCCTATTAATCAGGCTTTCTTTTTTATTTACTTTTAAATATGAAAACAAAACAATTACAATAAGAACAAACAAAATTAACGAAATTACAGATCCAACCACCTAATATCCACCCAATTTGTGATCCATTCGGATCCAATCTGGACTCTAAAAAATTGATTGAATAAAAAGGGGAAAAATCCACAGATCATTCCCAAATCAACCAAACCTTATTTCTATCATTCTCTTTCGATTCTCCCTCTTGATTTCAAAACCGTTCAAACGAGAAGGATAACTAGAAATATTAATTAGTTTGGGATCGAAATCTAGTGTTTGAATCCCATTCCAATGGCGAGGACAATGATTCAGAAGTTTGACGTGAATGATTATGTATCGAAGAGTGGATCGAAGAAGAAGAATTCGAAGAAGGAACCGAGTGAATCCGTACCGGTGGTGACAGAAACAAGCGAAAAAGATAAGTCCAAAAAAGAAGTAGAAGATGGAGAAGGGGAAGCAATAGAAGAAGCTTCAGGGAATTTGGAGAAGGAATCGGATGAACCCGTACCGGTGGTGACAAAAACAAGCGAGAAAGAGAAGCCTGAAGAAGAAGTAGAGGATGAAAAAGGGAAGCAAAAGAAGAAGATTCTGGGAATGCAGATGGAGATTCTGTAAATGGAGAGGAAAGGTAAGTAATAGAAGGTGATTCTAGGGATGCATAGGAAGAGGAAGAAGATGTTGATGAAGAAGATGAAGATGTCGATGAAGAAGAAGAAGATGGCGATGAAAAAAGAAGAAGCAAACGGCAATGAGATGCAATCAATTGAGTCCGCAATGAATTCGTCTACGAATACTCCGCCCGCAATGGTATATATGTCTGTATTCAATTTGGTAAAAATAGATTTTTCCAAGTCTGAAGTATAGTACAACTACGTAATACTATGGATAACTGTATACGGATTATAGGCTACCAAAAAAAAACCCAACTAATGCAACTGTTGGAGATGGTCAGGTAGATGACATGAATGTTGCTGAAGGTGCTCATAATGGTCAGGAAGTGGCTAAAGCTAAGGATAAGGGAAAGGGTGTGGCTACGGAAGTGGAAGTGGCTAAGGATAAGGGTAAGGAAGTGGAAATGGCTAAGGATAAAGGAGTGACCAAGGCAAAGGGTAAGAAGAGTTATTCAAAACTCACCCAAGACCTGTATAACATGTCAAACACGCGGGCTCGCAAGGGATTTTCTTGAACATTAACCTCAAGAGCCTTATGTTTCTTATGTTTTCTGGTTTCTTATGTTTTTTCTGGTTTGGTACTACTAGTTTGTTGTGGTAATATTTGGTAATACTGTGACCACTTTCTTCTTTTCCAAACGAAACAAGAATGTGGAAGAAATAATAAACATATTCCATTTCAAAAATAATAAAAAAAAACGCATAATATTTTCTTTTTCTTAAAACATATTCAAATTTTTAAAAATTTATATCACATTAAAAACGTGGAATATCCAAAAAACGTGAAAACAGTTGTATTTTTCCGGATTTTAAATTTATTGTAGTTTTACTAATTAAAAGTAATATTTATTTAGTTGTACAAAGAAGATATCGTCATTCTTGAATTGTCCCAAAGTTTTGGTGGTGTAACATGTTTAGAAATAAATCGTATACATCTTTCGTATGATAAGGTGGATAGTGGTAATCAAATTGACCATAAAAGTATAAGGTTTTATATGTGAAGATGATATACATTATCAAAGATTAAGTATATAGTTTCATAATTCTCAAAGATTAAGTATATGGTTTCATAATCTTCATCATGTTTAATTTCTTTCATTTGTTTTCATACGCAATGCCAAACACACACGAAACGAGTTGAAAATAAGGATACATAGTAGTTCAACCAGTTTTACGTAGTAGTACAGGCAGGAAACAAAACAAGTCAAATACTCATACACATATTCAAGTTTTCATACATAGTCAATGTCAAACCAAAACGACATGAGTTGAAAATAAGTCTAAAAAAAGACAAAGATATATAGTAGTACACCCAGTTTTATATAGTAGTACAGACAAGAAACAAAACAAGTCAAACACAATGATACATAAAACTTCAACCTTTCCTGGGGAGTCCAACCCATTCACCCAAGCTTCTTCCTTGGATTAACTTGTTACTCATCTTTATCTTCTTCCAAAGACCTTCACCCACCAAACGATACCGGTTTTGTTGATTTGCCTTTCCTCTTTTGTGATAATCTGGAGGTAATGACACTTTTGAAAGTATGACATCCAAAATTTACCATTGAGACTCATGTGAGACTATAAATCGACTCGCAATACGCCAACGCCCACGTTTCAACACCGAATATGTTATCTCCTCCTTAAAAGTTAAAGCGCACACCTTAGCTTCTTGTGAATCCCATCGAATCGTATCTCTTTTCCCTACATATTTCGCTCCATAGTCAACATGTATGACTGTTTTGTTCATTGTACCCTAAAAAATATATTGTTAAACTACATTACCATAAATTTACTTTGTACAGTAACACCAATTGTACCAATTATTCCAGCCTCTTAGTAACACCAATTGTACTAGTTATCCTACATCTTCATAATTTGGGAATTCGGATACATTTTCTACATTGAGTTCATAAAAGCTCAAAATCCCAAATACATAATGTACCTACGATTCCGGATTCCACCACTCAATCCAGACTCGATTCATTCACAACCAAATTCTCAAATCAATTCAATCCAAAATCGCAATATATCCAAAACAATTTAGCTACAAATCCTTAAATCCCCAAATAAATATAACATTTGTATAATTGTTGTTGAGCTCGGCGAGCTCTCAGCTATGGGAACTCACCTCAATTTTTGGATCCTCAATTATCAAGTTTCACGTTTCAATGGTGACCTCCGTCGCGACCGCTATGGTGGACGAACTAGTTCTTGCAAAAAACGACATGATGAGCTCAGTTTCACTACAAGAAAAAACAGTTTTAGCGTCGAATTTGCGTCGACACAAAATTTGCGACGCTTTTGCGTCGTTTTTGTGTCGTTTAAAAAATTCGACGCTAATTCGATGCAAAATTGAGACGAAAAATAGAGACGCTAATTCGACGCTAAATTGCATCGAATTAGCGTCGATTTAGCGTCCTCATCTTCAATTTGACGCTAAATTAACGTCGAATTAGCATCGATCATATAGCGTCGGTTTTAGCGTCGAATATTCCGTCGAACTGGGTAGGTAGGTCGCACATTTTTAATGGGTTCACCTACTTCTAAAAAACCGACGCTAATTCGACGCTAAGACGAAGCAAATTCGACGCTATATAATTCGATGCTAGTTCAATGCTAAAGTGCGATGCAATTTTGAAGCAACATTGTTGCTAAATGTCTTATATATACTTCCCCAGATCACTCAAAATCATTGAACAAAACAAAAACTTTCAATAAATTTTCTTAGTTAATATTTTCTGAATAAGATGGGCGATATATACGAACTAAGAAGGTGGATGTATCAACGTAGAGATGAAAATGGAGGAATTTTAGAAGAGTTCCTCAACGGGCTTGAAATTTTCATGGCTTAAGCGATGGTATGCCCGTGTCGGAAGTGCAAAAATTCGAAGCCGCAGACAATTGATGTAGCCGGTACGCATTTATTTAATAGAGAGTTCACACCTGAGTACTATGTTTGGTTTTATCATGGAGAGGGATATGGAGATGAAACTTTGGGTAATACTAGTTACCAACCTATGGATCAGGGTTATTCGAATGAACAATATGATTAGTCTCATGAATTTGTTAATAATTATGATCATGATGTCGGGTTAGACCATAATAGGTTCGAAGAAATGGTAACCGATGCATTTCCTGGAGTTATGTCTACTGATGATGATGTTGTTGAGGAACCCAATGTCGATGCTAAAAAAATTTATGATATGCTTGATTCTGCAAAGCAACCAATCTATGAAGGTTGTAGGGAAGGTCTCACTAAGTTATCATTGACATCTAGGATGATGACAATAAAATCTGATCATAATCAATCTGAGAGTTGCATGGATGATTGGGCAGCTCTTATAAAAGAGTATTTGCCTGAGGGTAATCAAGCTGCTGAGTCATATTACGATATACATAAACTAGTCTCTAGTTTAGGTTTGCCCTCGTAGATGATAGATGTTTGCATTGACAATTGCATGATATTTTGGAAAGATGATGAAGATCTACAGGAATGTCGATTTTGCCACAAACCAAGATTTAAGCCCTAAGGAGCTGGTAGAAGTAAAGTGCCATACAAGAGAATGTGGTACCTATCCATAACAGATAGGCTACAAAGGCTATACCAATCAGAACAAACAGCTGCATCAATGAGGTGGCATGCGGAACATTCAACTAGTGAAGGAGAAGTTCATCATCCTTCTGATGCAAAAGCTTGGAAGCACTTCAAATCGGTACACTCTAATTTTGCTAAAGAGAAGCGCAATGTTTATCTTGGGCTATGACAGATGGTTTTAGTCCGTTCGGTATGTCTGGCAGGCAATATTCTTTGTGGCCAGTTATATTGACACCTTATAACCTTCTGCCTGATATGTGCATGCAGAGAGAATTTCTGTTTTTGAGTATTTTAGTCCCTGGTCCGAAGTATCCAAGAAGATCTATTGATGTGTTTTTACAGCCGCTTATTCACGAGTTGAACATGTTGTGGTCTCATGGTATTCGTACTTTTGATTACTCTAGGAAAAAGAATTTTAACATGCGAGCTGTGCTTATGTGGACGATAAGCGATTTTCCAGCATACGGAATGTTATCTGGTTGGACAATACATGGTAGATTGTCATGTCCGTATTGCCAAAATGAGACAGACGCCTTTCAACTAAAAAATGGTAGGAAATCTTGTTGGTTTGATTGTCACCGAAGGTTTCTCCCTATGAACCATCCGTACCGGGGAAACAGAAGGTTGTTCACAAAGGGAAAACGTGTACGTATCCCCCCATCCCCATATCTTTCAGGATAGCAAATTGAAGGTCAACTTGATTATTATGGAGCTCAGGACACAGCAAAACGTGGTGGTAACTGGCTTAATATTCCGACCAATCTCCCAGATGGATACCTTGAAGATCATAATTGGCATAAGAAGAGCATTTTCTGGGAACTGCCGTACTGGAAGGATCATCTATTGCGCCACAATCTTGATGTCATGCACATTGAGAAAAACTTTTTCGATAACATCATGCACACAATCTTAAACGTTCCAGGGAGGTCTAAAGACAATTTGAAGTCTAGACTGGATTTGCCTCGTATATGCTCTAGAGTTGAGTTACATCTCACGGGAGATGGGAGAGCTCCAGTGCCTATCTTTAGATTGTCAAACGAAGCTAAATCAACATTCTTCAACTGGATTTCCACCGAAGTTAAGTTCCTAGATGGATACGTGTCAAAACTCTCTAAGTCTGTGAAGCAAGGCAAAAAATTCTCTGGTATGAAGAGTCATGATTGTCATGTGTTTATGCAGAGATTATTGCCTTTCGCCTTTGCAGAGCTTTTGTCAACGAACATGCATGAATCACTTGCAGGTCTATTTTCTATGACGATATATTAATATATAAACAAATGATGTATGTTATTACATTTCGATCCATTCTACTGATATTGGAAATCTGAACTTTGGTTTCAGGTGTTGGTACATTTTTTTGGGATCTGTGTGTGCGAACTCTGACTGAGGACGGAATTGAACAACTAAATAATAACATCGCGATATTGCTGTGCAACTTAGAGAAGATATTCCCTCCATCTTTTTTTGATGTGATGGAGCATCTTCCTGTCCATCTCCCATACGAAGCCGATTTAGGAGGACCCGTTCAATTTCGTTGGATGTATCCTTTCGAGAGATTCATGAAACACTTAAAAGGAAAGGCAAAAACCTGGCGAGGGTTGAGGGATCAATTGTTGCGGGAAGTTTAACCGAAGAAACCTCTCATTTCAGCTCATATTACTTCCCTCCAACTGTCCGGACGCGTAATAGAGCTCCACGTAGGTACGATGATGGAGGCATCGCACAAGCGTATCCAGTTTCTGATGTCCCAGATATATTCTGTGCAGTTGGTAGGCATGCCGGAATCATAAGAGAAGAAGATTGGTCCTCGCACGAAGACTACAATTGTGCACACACATATATTCTCTTACAATGCGACGAAGTTAGCCCATTTATGAGGTACATATAATTACAAACTATAAAATTTAGGTCAAAAGGGTTATTTTTAACGTATATATGTTAATGATTTCATTCATTATAACTATATTTTCTATTAGTGAATTTATTCGCCAGGTTACCGAGACTTTTCCAAATGCATCACCCGGCGAGATTGAAAAACGTAAAGACCAACACTTTGCTAAATGGTTGAGGAGTCAGGTAAGTTAATTAAAAAAAAAATTATATATATATGGTTTCCATTAAAACAGATATCTATATATATACTATGTATATCATATTTACATTATATATATTATATTTGGCAGATTGATTATGGAGACACGTCGTACCCTGTATGGTTTAGAGAGTTGATCCAAGGTCCATTGGGAAAAGTTATGTCATCCCCAATGTATTTTACACGAGGTTATGTATTCTGTACGTTCGAACGGGGGAAAAATAAAGCAACTGCGAACTACGGTGTCGTCGTTCGAGCCGGGGATACCGATTTTATGGCATTATACAAGACATTATTAAAGTACAATACCCTGGTTTAGTTAACTTAAAGTGTACACTTTTCAAATGCGAGTGGTTTGATCCAGTTATCGGGCGAGGGGTTCGAGTAGGAAAGTTTGGTGTCATCGACGTTAATGGATCGCGTTATTATGCAAAGTATGATCCATTTGTGCTTGCATCACAGGCGGATCAAGTTTGTTTTATTCCATATCCACGGCTCAGGAAAATGGGGATTTCAAGGCTATCTGTGCTAAAAAAATAGCTCCGAGAGGAATTATAGTTGAATCCGACGACGCGCCAATGTAATATGAAACTGCCGTGGATCTAACAACTCCAGAACAAGATCTAGACAGCATCATTCTGATAAATCCGCAAAATAGAGAAGTTGAAATACTTCCCGATGCTACCGATGCAGAAAATCCCGAAAACGAGTTTATGAACGAAAGTGCAGAAAGTACCAATGATGATGACGATACCTCAAATGATAATTCAGACAGTGAAGCATAGTTGTTATCTTTATTGTATCTTAATTGCGATTGTATAGGTATATATGTATTCAAAGTTTAAAACAAATATCCTGAATAAAAATTTGAAAAAACCTATATAGTTAATTTTAAGGGGGAATCACAAAAATGCCACAAATATGTCAACAGTTTGCAAAACTGCCACACGCGCTGGGTCTTTTACAAAAATGCCACGATTTTATCCGGGAAGGACAAATGTGTACTATGTAACACCATTAGTGCTTCGTGGCCCCTGCTTTGTTGCCTTTTCCTCTTTGGTAAATCAAATCAAAAGTAAACAAAATTTCTTATTCACAACTACTAACAGATGACGACTTCTTGTTCAAATTTGTCCATTGTGAGAGGTAAATACTATCCGAAAGTGAGGTTTCTTTGGATTTTGCATGACTCGACTAACCACCATACTAAGATCAATCTCAAAATTACCCGATATGATTCGATTAAGCAAAACAAAAGAGCTGAGAAGGTAAAAAGATTGTCTCCAAACCTTATAAAAATTTTTGTAAAACTGTTTGAAAAAATTATAAGGTTTTTAAAAGGTTTATAAAAGTTTTTAAAAGATTTATAAGAGTTTTTTAAACTTTATAAACCTTGTAAAGAACCCTTATAAGGTTTTGTAAGGTTTTTTAAAGGTTTTGTAAAACTGTTTAAAATAATTTATAAGGTTTTTATAAGGTTTTAAAAAGGTTTATAAAGTTTTTAATTGGTTTATAAGGGTTTTTTACAAGATTTATAAAGCTTATAAAAGTTTATAAGAGATTTTTACGAGTTTTATAAAGATTTTCTAAAAGATTGATAAAGTTTTTAAAAAGTTTATAAGGATTTTTTACAAGGTTTATAAGGTTTTTATCCGATCTGCTATCTTTAACCGAAACCAAAAAAATTATTTTTTTAGTATAGCGTCGAATGACACAATTCGACGCTAAATTAGCGTCGAATTAGCGTCGAATAATTAAAAATCCGACGCCTTTTCTATTCTTTACCCTAAACTCTATACATCAAACATTTTGAGTTTAGCGTCGAAATAACATCGAATTATCCAGATTCGATGCAAATACGTTGCTAATTAGCGTCGAAATAGCATCGAAAGGTGTTGTTTCGAGGCTATTTCGACGCTAAGTCTAAAATATTTGATATATAGGGTTTAGGGTAAAGAAACCAGGAAGGATAGAAAACAATCTTAACCATGTCAATGTTTCTTATAACCGAATGATAATAAAATTTGGAATTTTTTTTTCATACATAATTGTACATAAGATTAATGATAATAAATGTAAAACGATATAAGTTTTTTGAAATCTTTATTCATGACATTTGTTATAAACTTTGAATACATAATTAAACAATCGCAGTTAAGATACAGTAAAGATAACAACTACGTTATCTTTACAATTATGATATATGAATAAAGATTTGAAAAAACCTATATAGTTTTACATATATCAACAGTAACATTATGTACAGTTATGTATGATAAAAAAAATTCCAAATTTTATAATCATTCGTTTATAAGAAACATTGACATGGTTAAGATTGTTTTCTATCCTTCCTGGTTTCTTTACCCTAAACCCTATATATCAAATATTTTAGACTTAGCGTCGAATTAGCATCGAATTTTTCTGATTCGACGCTATTTCGACGCTAATTAGCAACGCATTTGCATCGAATCAGAACAATTCGATGCTAATTCGACGCTAAATCTGAAATATTTGATTTATAGAGTTTAAGGTAAAGCATGTCGAATTTTTAATTGTGCGACGCTAATTCGACGGTAACTGAAAATTATTAAATTTATCGGTTTTTTGGTTAAGTGGCAGTTAAATATTTCAAATTAGCGTCGAATTATGGGTAGTCGACGCTAATTCGACGCTAGTCTGAAATATTTTGGGTTTACCGCCTCCACGCGCCAACTCATCTTAACGCGGAAACTGAAAAAAATTTACGGTACTCGACGCTAATTCGACGCTAATTAGCGTCGAATTAGCGTCGACTAGCATAAATATATACACTCAACAGTTTTCTTCCTCCCCATTTCGCAAAACCAGCAAAACCCGATTGCCCATTTTCTTCATCGCCGATTTCGCGCCGTCTCGCTGCCGATTCACGCCGTCTCGCCGCGAGCCGATTCATGCCGTGTTGCCGCGAGCCGATTCACGCCGTCTCGCCGCCGGTTTCACGCCAACAACGCCGCCGATTCACGCCGTGTTCGCCGGTTTCATCGCCGCCGATTCCATTCCGCCGCCGTGTGTAGAGCCGATTCCACCGTGTTTACATACACATCAATGGTATGTAAATTTTATAAGTTTTTTTTTTATGTGTATTATTTTTAGATTTGTTTTTTGGGTTTAAGAAAAGTGTTTTGTAGATTGTTATGAATGAAATGTATGGATAAGATTGTAGGAAATGGAATTATAGGAAAGGGAATTTAGGTTTGTTAAGGTGTATGAAAAATAAAATAAAAACAAATTTAATAATTTATTTGTTTAAAAATTTTTTTTACAAGTTATTTATAAAATTATTTTACAAGTTAAATTATGTGTTTGGAAGAATAAGTTATACATAAAATTTTTGAATTTATGGTTTGCTCTATAAAATTATTTAACAGTTTTAAAATTGATTTTTTAATAAATTTTTGTTAAACAAACGAATTTATGAATTTATTTTTTAAGTATTTTAATTTAATAAATTCGTTTTTATTTGACCATTTATATGTTTACAAATAATTGTTATGTTTTTTTTTAAATTTATTACGATTATTAGAATTTAAAAAAAAAAAATTTGTATTTTACATTTTTTTGTAGATGTTATAATGTATTTAGTTATTGTAATTTTATTTAACATTTATGCTATACATTACTTATTTTAATAAATTTGTTTACATTTTATAGGTGGGTCCCCCTTCATACGGAGAGTTATTCAGCGAGGATTCTACGATTCCCGGATCCGTAGGTGGTCGTCGCGTATCGGGATCAGGATCGGGTTCGGGTTCCCAATCGGCTGTGAACTATCGTCCATGGCCTCCACCACGAGTTCAACCGCGAGCTCCGCCACCGCCACCGCCACCAGTTAACCCACAAGGAGACGAAGACGAAGCAGCTCAGCCTGATGATGCGGAGCAGGCGCCTCCACCGCCAAACCCGCCTCTTATGATACGGATTGCTGAGCTTCTTCGCCAACCTGGTCGTCAGAAACGGGTTAAGATGCTCCATCCGCTGAAGCCTGCCAATACTTTTTGGTATGTTTAATTTTCTTATAATATTTTTCGTTAATTTATAATTATATGTTTTAAATAACTTATTAACATCAAAATTTTGTTTTATAGGTTTACCGATAACTGTGTCTCTCGTTCGGTCACCAAAGTCATTATCGGCTATTTCCATATGTCGCATGCTAATTGGACGCAGACGCCGCAATCGGTTCGTGATATTTGGTTTGAGTCCTGGGCGGTAAGTCATATTATATTTTTTATTTAATAAATTATTTGATTTTAGAACTATTACTAATATTATTCGTATTTTTGTTGCAAAAATGGCACTGGAAAGAATTTCGTACTCACGAAGTGCGAGAGGCCTTCGAGAAGAAGGTTAAATTGCGTCTCAACGGCACTGTCGGTAACTGGAAGAAAGCTTGGCGGGCGAAAGGCGATGATGCGATGCCTTCGGGGATGGATCCCGATGTTTGGGCGGGTCTAGTTCGGTATTGGGAGGAACCCTCTTCGATAGCGAAATCATTGAAGTGTTCTGCATCGCGTCTTACGCCAGTGGCCGAAGGAGATGGACCGTCCAAGTATTGTGCGGGTCAATCATCATACGCCACTATACGATTGGATATGGTATGATCTAATTTTTAATTAAAATAGTTTACTCTATTATTTGATTTATATATTATATATATAATCTATTTTTTATTTTTATATATATATTACTTTTATTTTTACAGTCCGATGGCGACCAACTTGCTCTGATTGTGAAAGTCATGGAGAGGACTCATCGGAGCAAGGATGGAACGTTTGTTACCGCTCAAGCGGAACAAACGTTCAACGCCTACAACGCTCGAGTGGGAGAGCTAGAGTCACAGTACTCTCCCGGTGGTAGCTCTGTCCAGTCTACAATGGGTCTCGCCGATTACGATAAAATTTACGAAGAAGTAATTTTTTTAGTTTTGAATATAATATTTTAATTTATTTTTTATCACATTTTTAACAATTTGATTTTATAACGTTTTCATTTTATAGGTTGCACCGAAGAAAAAATGACGGATCTTGGGTGTTGGATCTATCGCCGATCTTCCAGCAGCTTCTTCTACCGCTCGGTATAGCTACACTTCGAGTTCCTCTGATCCGCAGTTGGCAACGTAGTTGAACGCTGCTAATGCTGAGATTGAGGGGCTAAAGACGGAACAAGAAGATCTGCGGTCAACCAACAGTTCGATGCAAAGCCAACTCACGGTGTTCACCAATCTGATGGACATAATTGCAGTGGATAACCCGGCTTTAACTGCTGCCCTCTCCCAGATACCGTGCCCTGCACAGCCACCTCCAGCTACAGCTCAACCGCAGTTCGACGACGAAGCCGAAGCGATGGTGAATGAATATAGAGACAACATTAATTTAAGAGACGAAACTTAAAATTGTAATTTCTGTTTGTATTTTCAGTGTTTTTAAACAATTTCTGTTTTAATTTTCGCATTTAAATATAAAATTTTCTAATGTTTTAAAAATTTTTAAATTTATTAAAAATAATTTCATTTACAAAGATTTAAAAAAATATATATATATATTTCGACGCTAATTTAGCATCGCCCTTTGACGTATTCGATGCTAATTCGACGCTAAATTAGCGTCGAATTAGCATCGAAATATAGCATCGTTTTAACGTCGATTTTTCCAATGCTAAAATAGCGTCGATTTAGCATCGAATCCGTCTCTGTCGATGCTAATTCGATGCTAAATTAGCATCAATTTCTCCCATCGAATTAGCGACGAATTAAAATCGACACTAAATTAGCATCGAAACTTGTTTAGCGTCGATAGATTAGCGTCGATAGATTAGCGTCGATAGATTTGCCGACGCTAAAACTGTGTTTTCTTGTAGTGTTTCAACCTTTAATTGGATAGTGGGAAGAAAACTGGAAGCATTGGGAGCAATGGAAACACAAACACGATAAAGGTGTCCCCGATTTCGAATGAATCCCGACCACGACAATCAGATTTGGTTTTGGTTTCCCCCAATTTTCTGATTGGCCAAATTTTTTAAAATTATTCAATTTTTTTTAACCACAATAAGAAATTTCATTAAGGGTAAATTCGGTTTTGACTCTTTCATTGCACCAAAGGTGTAACGCCCGTGAACCAAAATATGTATTTTTGGTGGTGCGTCGAGCGACGCATGGGAGGTGCGTCGAACGACGCAGATCGTTAATCAGACCGGGAAGTCGGGTTTGATCGCACTGTTTGCGTGATGGTTTAGCGGAACCCTAGGTTTCGATATAAAAGGCTGGAACAGTGTTCTGGCCGTTTTTGTTGATCAGAAATCAGAGAGAAAAGGGTTGAGAGAGGATTTAGGTGATTGTGTGCGAGGGACAGTTTCGAATCGGAACTTTGAGAGGGCAAACGACTGGGCTATTCGAGGCGGATTGAAGTGATTTTTGGAGGGTAAGTTCTCCAATCTCTGCTCGTGTCATAGGCGAAAATGGTTCGTCTTTTGGTTGATTATTCACCGAGTTATGGCTGTTTGAACTCGATGGGTCTGTGCAGATTGTTATCTGCGATCAGTCGGGTTCAGAGGGGAATTCCGATTGAACCAGAAGGAGTCTGGGGGCGATCCGCATACCGACGCGTAGCTGTGTGTGTCTAGTTTCCAGAACAGTCACCTGTTTCGGAATTGGACCAGTGGTTCGTCGTGTATGAGGGTTTTAGTGAACGTCGGCTCATTCTTTTCATTTCGATTCTTCGAGGTGAGTGCGTGATCGTGGGTTGTGTGGGCATAGGGATAGATGGAATGCGTTTGATTGTTGTTTTCGTGTGTTCTGTGACTGGGATCGTGCAGGTGACTCGATAAATCGCGACGGATTCGAGCCACGAGAGGATAGGCTCGTTTCTGTGGATGTCGCGTCGATCGACGCCAGGGTGGTGCGTCGCTCGACACAGACGCTTCGCTCGACGCAGACGCTTCGCGTCGACCGACGCCTAGAGGTTGCGTCGCTCGACGCAGAGTTCCTGTACGGGTTCGTGATTAGTTGTTCTTATTGCTTGCTTGTGTGCTCATCCTGGTATTTGTCTTTCGTTATGTCTATACTTAAATAACCTGTAGACGGGATGACCGCTTCGCTGAGTATTTGTGATAATACTCACGCAACTCTTTTTGCCATGTGTTGCAGGTAAAGAGAAAATATGATCGTGGAATCGGGCAAGGAAGGGGAGATGATCCAGCGTCTCGGTTGTTTGCTTTTATGTTGAACTGCTAGGTTGCTAGCGAATTCTAGAGATTGTGGAATTTAGACTTGGTTAAGTATTGAATTTGATTTGACATGGTTCTGGTTGATTCTAATGAATGTGGTTGGCATTTTACTAGTTTAATCGGTTTGTTTTGGTTACGTGTGTTAATTGATTGGAAATTGTGAATTAATGTTTATAGGAACATTAATTCGATTCCAATGTATAAAAAAAATAAATAAATAAATAAACGGGTCGGGTTGTTTCAAAAGGAGTATGCGAGACAACAGAACAGTATGGCAGACAGAACCACACCCAGATTGGAGCAATTCAGACATTTGTCTTTTTTATGAGTCAATTAGGTTAAGATAAAAGCATCATCAAGTGTTACTTTTATAATTTCAGTTGACATTTAACATATATTTTTATGGCTTGATTATACCATAAGGCACATTGATAAGTTTCACTTACAATAATAGGCACGGTAGTGCAATTTGACAACTTTTTAATAATATAAAATTATTTACAATAGGACTGTTAAAAAAAATTGTTTTAATAAGAGTGTGGAAAAGAAAGTTGAATCCCATGTGGATTAAATTGTGTTGAAAACATTCAACATGTTGAAGCTTGAATCCCGAAATTCTATCATTTTTTATTCTCTATAAATATAACTTTGTTTTATTTGATTTGAACACACAAAAAAAAAAACATTTTAATCACAAAAGCATAAAGAAAAATAACAATATAATATAAAAATGGTAAGATAGGATGTTGAGTTATATTAAACAAAAGTATTGTAAAGTTAAATGAATGTTAAATTATGAGAAAAAAAAAAGAAAAAAAGATGATGTGAAATGCTAAAATGTAAAAAATAAGGTGTTCAATTTTAAAACTATTGTACATGGTCTAAGGGTTTACAAAATCATAAAAAGTAGATCTACCGGTAGAGTCCCAAAGTAAAGTAAATGGAGACACAAAAACAACATTGTAGAAAATTTGATTAAATAAGAGTTTGCTGTTATAAAAAGAGTAGAAATATTTATTATTTCGACAAATATAAATAAAGACGAAAAATTTATACCCAGTGAGAATAGTATACTGAATAATAGATGAGAGGAATCGAGAGTTTTGATTATTATGTTTTGAGAATGTTGTGTATGTTTACAATGAATCGAACTCTCTATTTATAGGCGAATAAAAGTAAGTTACTGTGCATGCATAGTGACAGTGGGCTCCACACAAATAATATTTTACGCAAAACTTTTGACAATTGTTTCGCAGCCTATATTAGCAGCGCACAAATATTGACTTTTCTAACACTCCCCCTTGGAGACCAGTGTTACTATGTTTGTTGTGTCGCGTCTTCTGTTGCCTCGTTAAAAACCTGTCTAGGAAAACCCATTGGGAAAAACCTTAGAAGGACAAAAAGAGTGCAACTACGCAAACTCCCCCTCGAGTGATCAAGTTTATAGATTTCGCTGATGGCGCATTCCAATAGCATAGACATGCTTCTTGAACACCGGGGTAGGTAGTGATTTCGTGAAGAGATCTGCAGCATTGTCGCATGATCGGACATATCTTACTTCAATGTCTTTATTCTTCTCAAGCTCTTGGGTGTATGAGAAGAACTTTGGAGGGATATGTTTGGTTCTATCACTTTTAATATATCATTCCTTTGTTTGAGCGACACATGCAGCATTATCTTCATATAAAACGGTTGGCTCCGTATTTTCGTGGATCCCACTGCTTGATTTGATGTGTTGGCTTATTGATCTCAACCATACACATTCTCTACTTGCCTCATGGAGTGCAATGATTTCAGCATGGTTTGAAGAAGTTGCCAAAAGTGTCTGTTTCTGAGAACGCCAAGATATAGCAGTGCCTCCGATCGTGAAAATGTATCCAGTTTGTGATCGGGCTTTATGTGGATCTGATAAATATCCTGCATCTGCAAAACCAACCATTTGGCCATTTGTATTTTTAGGATAAAACAATCCTAAATCAATCGTCCCTTGAAGATATCGGAAAATATGTTTAATCCCATTCCAATGTCTTCGTGTAGGGGACGAGCTAAATCTTGCCAAAAGATTAACAGCAAATGATATATCAGGCCGAGTGCAATTCGCAAGATACATGAGTGCTCCGATTGCACTTAGATACGGTACTTCAGGACCAAGTATCTCCTCATTTTCCTCATGTGGTCGAAATGGATCATTATCGACTTGGAGAGATCTAACGACCATAGGGGTACTTAATGGATTTGCCTTATCCATGTTGAATCGTTTTAGCACTCTTTTGGTATATGTAGATTGGTGTACAAATATACCCTTTTGAGAATGCTCAATTTGTAGGCCAAGACAGTACTTCGTCTGCCCGAGATCTTTCATCTCAAATTCTCCTTGAGTTCCTATTATGTTTAGATCATCAACATACACCGCGATAATCACAAATCCGGATGTTGTTTTCTTGATGAAAACACATGGGCATAAAGGATCATTTACATATCCTTCTTTTGTTAGATGCTCACTGAGACGGTTGTACCACATGCGTCCAGATTGCTTTAACCCATATAATGATCTTTGCAATTTTATTGCACATAACTCTTTAGGTTTGGAACTTAATGCTTCTGGCATTTTAAACCCATCTGGAATTCTCATATAGATATCAGTATCTAATGATCCATATAAATATGCTGTAACAACATCCATGAGACGCATCTCTAGATTTTCGTTAGCCGCTAGACTCATTAAGAATCTGAACGTGATTGCATCCATAACGGGGGAATATGTTTCCTCATAATCAATCCCAGGTCTTTGAGAAAATCCTTGAGCAACAAGGCGAGCTTTATATCTCATAATTTCATTTTTCTCATTTCGTTTTCGAATGAAGACCCATTTGTATCCAACCGGTCTCACATCTTTGGGTGTGAGTGTAATAGGTCCGAATACATTTCGTTTATTAAGCGAATCAAATTCAGCTTGTATAGCATCTTTCCATTTCATCCAATCTTGTCTGTTTTGACATTCATATACAGACATTGGTTCTGGATCATCGTTTTCCTCATTTATTTCCTTTGCCACAAGGTATGAGAAAACGTCATCGACTACATTCATTTCAGTACGATTCCATATCCTTCCATTATGAATGTAGTTTATAGAGATCTCATGATTTCCTTCATGAAGCTCTGTATTGTCGTTAGACTCATGATTCGTTTCATCCAAAATACTTTCAGTAATTTTGGGATCATTATGCTTCTCAGCTTCCCTTCGTTTTCTAGGATTTTTATCCTTAGAACCAACGGGTCTACCACGCTTCAAGCGGGTTCTAGACTCACGTGTATTATCTGCTCTTTTATGTTCATTTGGTATCTCAATTCGAGCAGGAGCATTTGCAGCCGGTATATGTGATTTCGTTACCGTTTTAGTATCTGCAAATGCATCAGGTAGCTGGTTTGCTATACTTTGCAAATGCATAATTCGTCGAACTTCTAATTCTGACTGTTTTGTAGGAGGATCAAGGTGTAGCAAAGATGGCACACGCCATTCTATATCCTTTCCTACTTTGTTATTTTCTCCCCCTAGAACCGGGAATACTTTTTCATCAAATTGACAATCGGCAAATCGTGCCGTAAAGACATCACCAGTCTGTGGTTCTAGGTATCGTATGATTGATGGGGAATCACAACCAACATATATTCCCATTCTTCTTTGTGGTCCCATCTTTGTACGTTGTGGTGGTGCTATAGGCACATATACCGCACAACCAAAGATTCTTAGATGGGATATATTTGGTTCTCGACCAAAAGCTAATTGTAATGGAGAATATTTATGATATGCACTTGGTCTTATCCGAATGAGTGCTTCTGCATGCAAAATGGCATGTCCCCATACAGATGTTGGGAGTTTTGATTTCATGATCAATGGTCTTGCAATTAATTGCAGACGTTTAATTAATGATTCAGCCAAGCCATTTTGTGTATGAACATGTGCTACCGGATGTTCAACTTCTATTCCCGTTACCATACAATAATCATTGAAGGCTTGGGATGTGAATTCACCAGCGTTGTCTAGTCTAACTTTCTTAATATGATAATCAGAGAATTGAGCCCTCAGTTTGATTATCTGAGTTAGAAATCTCGCAAATGCCATATTTCGAGATGATAATAGACAAACGTGTGACCATCTGCTAGATGCATCAATTAACACCATAAAATAGTGGAATGGTCCACATGATGGGTGTATTGGTCCACAAATATCGCCTTGAATTCTTTCAAGGAACTTTGGTGATTCTTTATCAATTTTGGCTGGCGATGGCCTTATGATCAATTTTCCAAGAGAACACGCAACACATGTCATTTTATTTCCCTGATATATCTCTTGGATTTTCAGTGAATGACCATGTGAGTTCTCCATAATATTACGCATCATTGTGGTGCCCGGGTGACCGAGGCGATCATGCCATAATGTGAAATCTTCTGGATTTCTTTTAACCACTAGATGTGATTCGATTGCATTTATATGAGTATAATGCAGTCCTGAAGGAAGTTTTGGAAATTTTTCCAATATAAGCCTTTTTCCGGATTTATCGGAAGTTACATACATATACTTTTTTCCATTTTCAGTTGCAGACTGAGTATCATATCCTTGAAGGTATATGTCTTTGAAACTCAACAAATTCCTTTTAGAATTCGGAGAATATAAGGCATTTTTTATGGAAAACTTGGTTCCATTAGGCAACATAAAGTTTGCACTGCCACTTCCTTTAATCAAGTCTGTAGGACCTGATATTGTATTGACAATAATGTTTGTCGGTTTTAAATTAGAGAAATATCTCTTGTCCTTCAGAATAGTGTGTGTTGTTCCACTATCTGGTATACAAATTTCTCGAACCATTTCCTTGGTTATCGATTCATCCATTTCCACTGAAATTGACAAAAATTAGATGATAGAAAGTAAATGTTATTTATTAGAACATACTTAATAATTTCGCATTACAAAACAAAAAAAAACACACATTATTCGTTGAAAACAGGAATACATAATGGCATAACCGGAGATCTTTCAGCAGTCTCATTATTACAAGCATTTTAGTTATCCGCTATAGCGGTCTCATCAAAGTCATTTGCAAAGTCGGGAGAATCAAGGTATGATGCACCCTCAAAGTGTTCCGTGAGGTTCACTTCTTTCCCTTTGCCTTTGGTAGACTGTTTGTATAGCTTGCAAAGATGTTCCGGGGTACGACACACATTGGACCAATGTCCTTTGCTTCCGCATCTGTAACAGATGCTGTCACGCTTCTGTGCGGTGGTCTCTTGAATATCTATTCCTTTGGGGGTTTGTTGAGAACGAACCCATTGGAAAGAATTTCTCCCACGTGAACTGAAATTTCTTCCGCGTCCGCGATTTAATCTGCGGGCACGACCCCGATTAAATTGGTCACGACCCCGATAGGTTTGATTTTTCTTCTCTTCCGGATTATGAAAATCCGTTGCATTCACCTCAGGGAATGCTCTGGCTCCCGTAGGACGAGAGTTGTGATTCTTTATGAGAAGATCATTGTTTTTCTCTGCGATGATGAGTGTAACAATTAACTCAGAGAACCTTGTGTATCCGCAATTTCTATACATTGCTGGTAGGACACTATGTTCTTTGTGGAATGTGAGGTATGTCTTTTCGAGCATTTCTGCTTCGGTGAAAGGTTTACCACAAAAATTTAATTGTGATACAATCCTCAACATAGCGGAGTTATACTCCTCCACTTTCTTAAAATCCTGGAATCTCAGGTTTTTCCACTCTTCCATCGCATGAGGGAGGTTTATCTCCCTTTGATTATCGAACCTCTCTTTCAGAGCTTTCCAGAGCTCTGCTGGGTCTCTAATGTGCGCATAGTCATGCGTCACATTTCATCCAAATGTTTCCGTAAAAATATTATTGTCTTTGCCTTATTTTGGGCGGATGAATCATTTCCCTCAATGATGGTATCGGATAAATTTTCCGATTCCATATAGAGTTCTGCATCGGTTGTCCATACTATATAATTAGCTCCAGTAATTTTGAGAGCTGGAAATTTGAGTTTCTCAACGGTAGCCATTTGATTTCTAAAAACAAAATCAAAAATATTATTATTAGAAATATAACATAATTTTAGAAACCGTATACATTAATCATAACAGCAATTACAGTGAACATTAAAGCATAAAAAAGTAAAGTGATATTTATGATAAACTCTTCGCGAGTAAAATCCCCAGCGAAGAGACCATAAATAGCAGTAAAAATTACACCGATAATAAAAATTAAAAACAATCGAAACATTTTTCGTACAAAATCGGAATCAAAATCGGAATCAAAATATTTTGTAGGAGTGTTTGAAAGGAGATGAAATGATTGAATGATTTTGAAAGAGTGAAAAATGGGTGTATTTATAGATTGAAAATACTGTTCATGACCGTTGGAGAGTGAAAAAATTTTGAAAAATTTTGTGAAAAATTTCTTTGTGACCGTTGGGGGTCAAATCTTTAAGGAAAAATTAATCTGAAAATATTTGATAATCAATCAGATAAATTTACCAGTTCAAATATTAATTTTAGAAAAGATTGTTAAATATTATATATACTGCACATAAAATAAACAGAGAATTAATAATAAGGTTATGGTGACAAAGTCACCCATAGGATAATATTAAATAAATAATTAAAACAACAGCTAAAATTTCAGGCGGTTAAACCGAGCATAAATAATTAAAACAGTAAATAAATAAATTATGGTGTGTGAAACAACTACATAAATAAATAATCAGGCGGTTCAACCGTCCATAAATAATTAAAAACTGTAAATAAATAAATTATGGTGCATAAGCAGCCATAGAAATAAATAAAATAGCAGGCGGTTTAACCGACCATAAATAAAGCAGTAAATAAATTATGGTGCGTAAAACAACCACATAAATAAATAAATTATTATAGAGACAATAGTCTCACACTATAGGGTATAATAAGTATACATATGAAAGTTGAAATTTTAGAGTGATCATGCTGATAACGTGTTATAAAAAGAGTAGAAATATTTATTATTTCGACAAATATAAATAAAGACGAAAAATTTATACCCGGTGAGAATAGTATACTGAATAATAGATGAGAGGAATCGAGAGTTTTGATTATTATGTTTTGAGAATGTTGTGTATGTTTACAATGAATCGAACTCTCTATTTATAGGCGAATAAAAGTAAATTACTGTGCATCCATAGTGACGGTGGGCTCCACACAAATAATATTTTACGCAAAACTTTTGACAATTATTGTTCTTGTTGGATATGTATGTGCGAAAAAAATTAGATAAGTTGCTTCACTTTTTTTTTGGAAGGATTTGTCTCCACCGAGATGTCTAATTTTTTTAACAAATCTAAAAGTCATAAATTAATTCATGCTTCACACTAAATTACAATATTAAAAGAAATCTAAAGAGAGGATAAAAAATGTTCTAAAGACTTAAAAGAATTGAGAGGAATCTAAAGAGAGAATAGAAACGACTTAGAGAAAACGTTTTGAGAGATCGACAAAAAAGACATTTGAATAGTGATATCTTCATACGTCCAATTCCTAACCATTTACAAGCCAAGTTAATCACTAAATCGGGCCAAGATATATATATCTTGTGCGTGTGTGTTTGTTCTAGTGTAGCATTTTCACATAAATATCTTACAAAATTAAAACAAACTAAACCGAAAAGAACACACTTTGATTTCAGTCTTCTCAAGCAAACTCTTTATAAACCAAAAATAGCATATTTTGTTCCGTCTTCTTTGAAGACCAAAATAATAGTAAAATGCATACATTACTCTTTTTTTGGGAACAACGAGAAAAAACCCTTGTTCTAAATCTCGGCCGAGTTGACGATTCGGCGGCCGAGATCTCGGTCGGCGGTTGTCACCGTGGCGAGATGGCCCTATTCGGAGGCATTACGCGGTGGTCCGAGTTGTTACCGCGTTAACGAAAACCGGCGGGTTATAGCTAATCCGCCGTGCCCAATTTCTTTTATCAGCTTGTTTAGGGCTTGTGCAGAGAAGAAATTGCGTCTGAAAACATGAAAAAAACGTGATTCTGCAATAGAACAAAGAAGAAGAAGGCTGTGTGCGGCTGTGGGTTAATGGTGAAATCAAACTTAGATCTAGGGTTTGCTAATAATTTTTTTGTGGGCTCGTGTAATACAAGATTGGGCTGTGGTTTGTTAACTTAAAATGAACATAATAACTTTTAAAGCTTCGTAGACCCAACTTATTATATAAATGATAGAAACTTGATATATATAATTATATTTTCCTTCGATTTAGCTATTAGTTTTTTATGTTCCACTGTCTCACATAAGAAAATTTTGTATATAAACTTTTAGTTTCGATGTATTATGTATAAATGTTTAATAAAATATTAAAATGTACGAAAAACTACTTCCCGAGTACTCTCCGATTTATATCAGAGTTTTGAAAAAATCGCTAGGCCTAGGTTGAGCGCCCGACTCATGCCTAACGCGATTCCGAACACTGGAAAAAATTACGAAAAGATTAAAATAGAACCCGTTTTACTAGGAACAAGAGGTCTCGCGTGAGTATCTGTCTAGACAACAATGCTCGACCACATCACCGCCCGCCCACTTATCATTCAAATAGAGACCATTTTTCCTCAATTCATGATAATAATAATAAAAAGAGTTAATTACAATCACAAAAGAGGGAGTCGTAACCAAAAGATATCGAAATGGCTAGTGGAAGTGAGCGTGTTGTCACGGACTGATTTTCTCCTCTATAATCAGTACATGCGGCCTTAGCTTCTTCCTACCCCTTGTAGTAGCTAAGTCAGCCTGTTCGGATCACGATTAGTACTTAAGAGTAAATGGGACGGTTTTAGGGAGGTTTAGAATACTTAGAAGTATTTTTTTATTAGGAAAGTGTTATTACAAATGGGAGGTTTCACCCCCTTTATATACTAATTCACCTCCTTAATGGACGGCTAAGATTAAATGGATCCAACGGTGGGGATTATTTCCTCCACAACCTTCTTCATTCTTCCATAATCTTCCATAGCCTTCCATCACCTTCCATATGATTCCATAACCTTCCATAGGTTTCTACACTATTCTATATTCTTCCCAAAATATCTTTACTTAGATATTTACAAAGGTTTTGATCTTAGGTAAAACCCTAAGATTAGCCCAATGGGCCGGACCTTATCCAACGGCCCGTGACATCCTCCCCCACCTAAGTTGGTGACGCCCTCGTCGCCGAGTACGCCTTCAGTACCTCCCGGAACTGCCACAAGTCTTCTTCCGGTTCCCAAGTTGCTTCTACCTCTGGTAGTCCCTTCCATTTGATAAGGAAATGGGTTTGTCTCGGAACTCCCCTTTTTCTTACTTCCTTGGACGCTAGCACCTTTTCAATCTCCTTGTCATAGGACTTGGTCATGACTGGAGGTGCGCGGGTCGAAATTCCTCGGTCTCGATCCTTTTCGTCCGCGTGATAAGGTTTCAGCATACTCACATGGAAGACCGGATGGATCTTTAGTGTATCCGGCAGGTTCAATCGGTAGGAAACTTTCCCTACCTTCTCGATTATCTCGAACGGCCCTTCATATCTTCGGATCAAGCCTTTGTGTAGGCTCCGAAATGCCTTAAACTGTTGTGGGAGTAACTTCACCAGAACAAGGTCCCCCACTGTGTACTCCATAGGCCGTCTCTTCTCATCCGCCCATTTCTTCATCCGTTTTCGGGACTTCTCCAAACATGCTCGGGCAAGATCAGCATGTTCTTCCCACTGCTTAGCCATTATGAACGCCCCCGGACTTTTCCCTTCCACCCTTGGTGTTGCCAAAGTATGCGGGGTTAATGGCTGTTGTCCCGTTGCCAACTCAAACGGACTTCTCCCCGTGGATTCATTGCGTTGGAGGTTGTATGAGAACTGGGCTATATCCATCAATTTTGCCCAGTCCCGTTGGTTAGCACTTACGAAGTGTCTAAGGTAACATTCCAGCAATGCATTCACCCTCTCGGTTTGCCCATCTGACTGTGGGTGAAAACTAGTTGAGAAACTTAGTTCAGTTCCCAACATTCTGAACAATTCTGTCCATAACCGCCCGGTGAATCGGGGATCCCGATCACTCACAATATTTCGTGGAAGACCCCAAAGCTTCACTACGTTCTTGAAGAACGCCCTTGTTGCTTCCTCTGCGGTGCAGTCCCGATCACAAGCCACAAATGTTCCATACTTAGAAAACCGATCCACGATCACCATTATGGATCCAAACCCTTCGGATTTCGGCAAAGCACTGATGAAATCAAGTGAAACCGAATCCCATGATCTTTCTGGGATCGGAAGTGGCTGCAATAACCCCGCGGACTGCTTGTTCTCCGACTTGTCTTGTTGACAAACGAGACAAGTTTTCACGTAAAGCTCCACGGTATCCCTCATCCGCGGCCAGTAATAACTTGCTTCGACAAGTGCCAAGGTTCTTCTCTGTCCCGGATGGCCCGCCCATCGGGTATCATGGCACTCACGAATAATATCCCGTCGAAGACTCTCCCACTTCGGAACATAGAGTCGACGACCCTTGGTGTAGAGTAGCCCATTCTCTACCCAAAATCGATGCACTTTCCCTTCGTTGGCTAGCTTCATTAGCTCTTTGGTGACTGGATCCCGCTCCAGCCCCTCCTGAATCCGAGCCACGATGGTCCCCTTGACTTGGCTCATGGTTGCTAATTCCGCCTTCCGACTTAGTGCATCGGCCACTACGTTCACTTTTCCCGGCTTATACTCTAGGGTATAATCAAATTCGGCCAGGAAATCTTGCCATCTTGCCTGTTTTGGGGACAACTTCTTCTGAGTCTGGAAATAACTTGTCGCCACATTATCCGTCTTGATCGAAAAATGTGATCCTAGAAGATAATGTCTCCATACCCGCAAGCAATGGACTATAGCGGTCATCTCCTTCTCTTGCACCATGTACCGCCGTTCCGTATCATTGAGCTTGCGACTTTCAAAGGCAACCGGATGTCCATTTTGCATGAGTACCCCTTCGATGGCAAAGTCGGAGGCATCCGTATGTAACTCAAATGGGAGATTGAAGTCGGGTAAAGCAAGGACAGGATCTTGGCTTACCACAGTCTTCAATTCCTCAAAGGCTTCCTTGCACCGATCGGACCATTCCCATGTCCTTCCCTTCTTGAGTAAATCCGTCAATGGTGCAGCCTTCCTCGAGTATCCCTCGATGAACCGCCGATAATAATTGACCAGACCAAGGAAAGATCTCAACTCCGTTACCTTGGTTGGTGTTTCCCATTCTGTAATTGCTTTAACTTTCGGTTCATCCATCTTCAGCTTCCCATGGCCAATGACATGGCCAAGGAACTGTACTTCCTCGGTGGCAAATGTGCACTTTTCTCTTTTTACGTACATTTCGTTCTCTCGGAGGACCCGAAATACTGTCCGTAAGTGTTCTACATGCTCCTCTATTGAGTTGCTGTAGACAACAATATCATCCAAGTACGCCACCACGAACCGATCCAAGTAGGGCTGTAGGATCTTGTTCATTAAGGTGCAAAACGTGGCTGGGGCGTTTGTAAGTCCGAATGGCATCACCAACCACTCGAACGACCCATACCGCGTTATGCATGCCGTCTTCGGCTCATCCCCTTCCGCTATCCGAACTTGATAGTATCCTTTCTGCAAGTCCATCTTTGTATAGACTTTCGCCCCACCAAGCCTATCAAAGAGATCCGCGATCAATGGAATAGGATAGCGGTTCTTGATCGTCACCTTATTCAGGGCCCGGTAGTCCACACACATTCTTAATGACCCATCATGCTTTTTCTGGAACAACACCGGGGCGCCATAAGGTGCCTTGGACGGTCTTAGCTTCCCCGTCCCTAACAACTCATCGAGTTGTTTTCTTAACTCTTCCAACTCAGATGGAGCCATCCTATAAGGAGCCATGGATGGTGGCTTAGCTCCGGGCTCCAACTCAATTCGATGGTCCACCGTCCTCCTCGGTGGTAATTTGTCGGGCAACTTAGCCGGCATTACATCCTTGTTTTCTTCAAGGACGGCTTCAATAGCTGGTGGGATGGACTCCATGTTTTTAGGTTCATCTTCTACTTTCATCATAGCCAGAAACGTGGGTTCACCCTTCTTCACCCCCTTGGTGAGTTGCATTGCCGATAGCTGCCTTATCCCATCGGTTTTCCCTTCTAAGGCTGGAATTATACATGGTGATCCTTTTTCAAGTATGCACACCGAACTTAAGGCGGGTATAGGAATGGCCGAGACTTGTCTCATGAAATCCATTCCCAAAACCACCTTAAAGTCATCCATGGGAATGACTGAGAAGTCCACTGGTCCGTACCAACTTCCCAGCCGCATCCCGACCTTTCGGGCTTTCCCACTAACGGGTTGCGCCTTAGTGTTCACCGTCTTCATCCAGCCATCCCCCTTTGACCAACTGACTCCAAGTCTCACGGCCTCCTCTATGGCCATGAAGTTATGTGTGGCTCCCGTGTCCACCATTACTTGGGTTGGTTTATCATTTATCCGAGCTTCGACATACATGAGCCCCTTGCTCCTTGGCTTTACCACCGGGTTAGCTTGTAGGGCGTGCAGCAACTGTAGCGACCCTATCTTGCTTGGTGGTTCCTCCGAAGTCTCGGTCTCCCGGTTTTCCATAATTGTGGATAAGGACCCCATCTTTGGACAGTCCTTCATCGCGTGTGGCCCCTTGCACACAAAGCATCCTCCCTTTGGAACAAAGGATTTCTTTCTTGCTTCAAAATCCTCCCGTCGAGCCCCCTTCTCAAAGTTCTTTGAGTTGGATGATCTAATATTATCTCGTTTGGCTCCCCCACCTTTGGCTCCGCCCTGGTCCTTCTTTTTAGAGGATTCGGACGGTCCAGAGGTGCGGAAATCAATCAATGACTCGGCTACCGCAATAGCTTCGTCCACTGTCTCAACTCCCCGACGCTGCAACTCTAGCTTGGCCCAGCTTTGCAACCCATCGGTGAAGTGGAATACTAGATCTTCGGAAGTCATGCTTGGAATTTGAAGCATGAGCGTTGTGAAATCCTTCACATACTCCCGGATCGAACTACGTTGACGAAGTTCCCTTAGTTTCTTTCGGGCTTCGTAAACAACGTTCTCCGGATAGAACTGCCGCTTCAGTTCTTTCTTGAAATCTTCCCAAGTATTAATCCGGCAAATCCCTTGTTCAATCTCGGAGTGCTTCCTTCGCCACCACAACATGGCCGTGTCTGATAGGTAAGACGTCGCGGCCTTCACCTTTGCAGTCTCATCCATCAGGTTGAGATTGTCAAAGTATTGTTCCATCTGCCATAGGAAATTCTCTACTTCCTTGGCATCCCTCACACCGTTAAACCGACTTGGTCGCGGGAATTCAACCCGACCAGTACTGGTTCCTTCGATGTTTCCAACGTTCACGCTTGCCCTTTTGACTAGCGTGATATCCTCCTCCATCACGGTAAAGCGTGCCTTCATCCCCTCGATGTCATCACGCACAGCCTGGATGGATCCCCTTACCAACTCCTCAAGTTGGCTAAACCGAGTGTCCAATTCGGTAATACCTTGCTTGGCCTCTTCAAGCCCACCGAACACAACACCTTCCAATTCCGTCACGGTATACTCTACCGTTTCGAGCTTTTCGCCCAGCTCACCCACGGCCGAACCCAAGGCCTCACGAGACATACTCTGCTCTCGTTGGGTGCCTGCACGGGTAGAGGTGGCCTCCCGTCCACGTTCCGCCACCCCGGACGTCGAGCTAGCTTCTTTTTCTTTCCTTTCTCCCCTAGCCATCTTTATTCGGACAGAACTTCCCCTTTACCAAGATCGTGATAGGCTCTGATACCAACTGTCACGGACTGATTTTCTCCTCTATAATCAGTACGTGCGGCCTTAGCTTCTTCCTACCCCTTGTAGTAGCTAAGTCAGCCTGTTCGGATCACGATTAGTACTTAAGAGTAAATGGGACGGTTTTAGGGAGGTTTAGAATACTTAGAAGTATTTTTTTATTAGGAAAGTGTTATTACAAATGGGAGGTTTCACCCCCTTTATATACTAATTCACCTCCTTAATGGACGGCTAAGATTAAATGGATCCAACGGTGGGGATTATTTCCTCCACAACCTTCTTCATTCTTCCATAATCTTCCATAGCCTTCCATCACCTTCCATATGATTCCATAACCTTCCATAGGTTTCTACACTATTCTATATTCTTCCCAAAATATCTTTACTTAGATATTTACAAAGGTTTTGATCTTAGGTAAAACCCTAAGATTAGCCCAATGGGCCGGACCTTATCCAACGGCCCGTGACAGTGTGGTGGTTATAGGAGTAGACGATTCAGCCCATAGCTACCATGCACTCGAGACAGCTCTTGATCTCTTCTTTGTACCTTTCAAGTCAAACCCACAATTCAAACTCGTCGTCATTCATGCCCGGCCCACCGCGACTTCTGTCCTTGGCTTTGCCGGGCCTGGAACGGTGGATTTAATACCGCTAGTGGAACAAGATTTGGATAAGACTGCAAATTTAGTTACGAAGAAGTGTACCGAAGTGTGCTCAGCTAAATCTGTTGAGATCATGTCGTCAGAGGTGATAGAAGGAGATCTGAGGAATATAATGTTGGACGGGGCAGAGAGACACCATGCATCTGTTCTTGTTCTTGGAAGCCATGGTTATGGAGCCGTGAAGAGAGTGTTTCTCGGGAGTGTGAGTGATTATTTGGCTCACCACGCACATTGCTCTGTTATTATCGTCAAAAAGCCTAAGGCTAAACATAATTTTACCGATAAACACTGATGAAAAGAATAAGACGTTTACGTTTTATAAGTTACCATTATTTTCTTAAGTAACATATCACCCATCCTCCGCAACTTTGTATACGTTTCTTCCTCAACATCGGCAAATCCAATGTCAAAAGTTTTAATGTATATCGTCTTCGTTGAATTTACTCAATTATATTGGTTCTTGTTTGTCTTTTTTTCTTTCACATCGCAACAATTTCTCACAGCAATTACACTTTGTTGCAAGGTTAATAAATATATTTACACTTAATAAAAAAATATTTGGTCACAGTTGTAAAATTTTGAATTCAAACTCCAAAGGTTTCTGTTACACTTTTTTGGATAAATTGTAGTATCATATAAACTTGCACAAAACTGAGATAGAAAACTTTATCATTACTGAATGGCTATAACTGATGTGATCATGGAGCAGCAAGAACCTGAGAATCCGCTTGAAGCCGAAGAGGACATGGGTAATGGAGCTAAGGAGCAGCTTGTACCCGAGGAAGCAAAGGATCCCTTACATATTTCCCATGGTCCAATGACGAGGTCAAAGACGAAACACGTTAACCAAGTTATTAGCACGCTCCTACGTCAAGAAAAAGGCAACCTTAAACTCGATACTTGTCCAACTACTCTGGTTGTGATTCAAGTCGTTTAAGGGTTGACAATGGGAGGTGTCTGGCTTGTACTCTTTTTTCCTTGGTCTGGTTTTTCCCATTGGGTTTTCTAGACAAGGTTTTTAATGAGGCAAGTTCACATACTTATACATTTGCCCCATTGTTAACAATGTCATTGAAGAAGAAAAAATCACGAGTTTATCTTCTTATCTTTAGGTCTGATTTCTTAAAAATAATCAGTCCTTCTTCATTTAATTGGTCAACACGTTTTTATGCATTTAATTCAAGTCATGCATGTAAAGAGAAGTCTTGACCTGTTTTCCAAGGCTTTCTCTTCTATTTAAACTCTAATTTTTGTTCTAATAAGGGCATCAAACATTTTCTTATCAAAATCTCTTTCTGAATTTCGTTTGATTATCTCTTGAAAACTGTTTCGGTGAATCCAAACAGAAATGAAGTTTCGATAGTCTAAGTGTCTCTCACAACATTTAGAAGTATCATTCGCTTCATACCAGATCCAATCGTTCATCATTTCATTCATCATCACGTTCAGAAATTCATAATTCTGCAATCATCATCATCCGCATCCATTCAACCTCACAAAGTGATCAAAGGACAAACAGATTCTACTCAGAATCATATTAAGTGGTATCAGAACCACTTTGTGAAGGTTGTATCATTCCTTTCATATTCTGATAAGTTTTCGCATCATTCTGTTAATCGTTTTATGATCGATCTTTCATTGTTTCTTATAACTGTTGATGAAATCGTGTAGATTGAAATCTAAACTGTAACGCCCGTGATCCAAAATTAGGATTTTTGGTAGGGTGTCGATCGACGCAACAGGGTGTGTCGATCGACACGGGTGTTTGTTCGCGTGTTGGATTCGACCAGTGAGGTGTGTGTCGATCGACACAGAGTGTGTGTCGATCGACACGGTTTCGAAGTGAGAATTGGGAGTTGGTTTTGGTGGGTGTCGATCGACATGTGTGTGTGTGCGTCGATCGACACGGGTTGTTATCTCCTCGAGAAATCGAACAGTTGTGACTGTGTCGATCGACAGGGTTGGATGTGTCGATCGACATGGGTCAAAAATCAGAATTTGGGTTTTTGATTTCTGGTTCGGTTTGAGTTGGCCGGTTGCGGGAACCTAGGGTTCCGTATAAAAAGGATTGGGACGCGTCTCAGTTCCTTTTTGGCCGTTTTTGGGATCAGAGAAAACGTTTTAGAGAGTTGAGAGAGAGAGAAGAGGATTGAGTGTTCTTCGAGGTTTTCTTGTGGAATTCTCTTGTGTTCTCAATCCTAAACCTTGTTCTTGCTGGGATTTCGTGGGAGAGGGTCTGGAACGGAGTGGAGATCGATTTCTGGGCGAAATCTGAGGCTGAACTTTAGGGTTCTTCACGTTCTTCGTTCATTCCTCTTCAGGAATCAGGTGAGTGCGTGACCATAGGTTCTCGGATGTAGGAATGGATGGAATACATTGATTTCTGTGTGTTTTGGTGTGGAATTGCTGTGGATTTGTGCTGGAAAGCGATCTGTAGGCCTGAGATTCGTTCCATGAGAGGATAGGTTCGATCTTAGGGTTCTGCAGGTCCGCTGCTGTCCTGTTTTGTGCTGTTGATTGTCTATGCATTGTTG
Source organism: Arabis hirsuta (assembly GCA_964056655.1). Taxonomy (NCBI): domain Eukaryota; kingdom Viridiplantae; phylum Streptophyta; class Magnoliopsida; order Brassicales; family Brassicaceae; genus Arabis; species Arabis hirsuta. Next base: position 18,051,225 of record OZ053302.1, on the reverse strand, counting down.
AGTGATAATCCTGGTATTTGGTGCATTCTTTCATTTGAGTATTTGACCTGTAGATGGGAGGACCGTCTCACTGGATATTTATGATAATACTCACGCAACTCTTATAACCATGTGTTGCAGGTAAAGAAAAGATGTGATCGTGGAATCAAGGCCGGGAAGAGAGGATGATCCTAGGGTCTCGATTGTTTGGAACTGCTAGGGTGTTAGTGATTCTGGATTGTGGAACTTGTTAGACTCGATTAAGTTGTTAGCCTGTTGGGTGTTGTGGAATTGAATATTGATAATTAGGTGATTGGTTTATTGGAATTGACTGGTTGAGATTTGTCTGGTTTAGTCGATTTGTTTCTGCTAGTTTAGCACGTTGCTGATAATTGTTGAGAATTTAGTATTTATGGGAATACTAATTCGATGTTTTAAAAAAAAAAAAAAAAAACGGGTCGGGTTGTTTCAATTTGGTATCAGAGCCCTTACGGTTCTAGGGCGGGTGAACGTAGTATATTGATTGATTTATTTTGAGTGGTTAGTCAGTTGATTATTGTTTGGGTTTGGAGTCCTGGATCACCTTCTCCGAGCCTTCAGTATGATTCCACGGTAAGTGTTATGGTTTTATGATTTTCGTGTCTAATGCTTAGTCTTCTTTGATTAGTCAGTGGGTTATGGCTAGAGGCAGAGGTCGTGGTGCCCGTGGGGCTAGAGGGCGTGGTCGCGACCATGGTCGGGGACCGGTGGTTGATCCTGTTGAGTCGAGTGGGACTCAGGAGGCCACGCAGGAGGAGGTTGCAGAGTCGCAGATACCTACAGAGCTAGTGGGTGGTACTGAGTTAGCCAGTGTGGCGCAGGGCCCAAGTGGGGGTCCAGGCGGGGGCGATGCTCAGGGTCGGTTGGACCGGTTGGAAGCGATGATGCTTCAGGTTCTTGAGCGGTTGCCAGGTGGGGCACCGGCTCAGGGGTATGCTCCGGGTGTACAGCCAGGGGCGGCTGGTGTTGAGCCGTTAGCGGCGGGTGTTCAGCCAGCAGTGGTCCGGGGGCAGCCAGGTGTGGCGGCTGCAGAGGAGGCTCCTTCCTACCTGAGGATCTTGGAGCAGATGCATAGGATTACTACTGGGTATTTCTCGGGCGGTGCTAAGCCTGAGGAGGCTGCGGCGTGGAGGAGCCGTCTGGAGCGTAATTTCCAGGTGCTGAGGTGTCCCGAGGGATACAGGGTGGATCTTGCGGTTCACTATTTGGAGGGTGATGCACATCTGTGGTGGAGAGGTGTGACGAGCAGGAGGCCGCAGGCGGGTATGACCTGGGCGGATTTCTTGGCGGAGTTTGATGCCATGTATTTTCCGCAGGAGGCGGTGGACCGGATGCAGGCGCAGTTCTTGGCGCTGACTCAGGGAGTGAGTTCGGTTCGGGGTTATGATGAGCAGTTCGGTCGACTGTTGGTGTATGCTGGTAGAGAGTTTGGGAGCGAGGAGTCCCAGATCAGGAGGTTCATGCAGGGACTTCGACCGGTGCTGAGGACGCTGTGCAGGGCTCGTAGGTACGCCACGAGGGCGGAGTTGGTTGAGACTGCGGCAGCCATTGAGGTAGATATGGGGACAGAGCTGGCTGCAGCGCTTAGTCCACCGGTGCAGCAGCAGCAGCAGAGGAGGCCGCAGCAGCAGCAGGCAGGTGCGAGCCGGGGCGGTAAGCTGGCTCAGGGACAGAAGAGGAAGTGGGAGGGCTCTTCGGGTTCCGGTCAGAGGGCCCAGAGTGGTCAGAGTGGTGCGGGGTGCTATGGTTGTGGGAGCACGGAGCACCGGGTGGCAGCTTGTCCGAAGAGGAGAGAGGTTCGGACTACGCAGGCGTGTTTCCATTGCGGAGAGGCGGGGCACATCAGGGTGAGGTGTCCCAAGTTGCAGATGGCAGTGGCAGTGGTGCAGCTGGTGCAGGAGGCGGCGGTTGATGTGCAGCCGTTGAGGCAGCTTGCAGCGCCGCGTGTGTTCACTTCGGCAGAGACGGGAGGTCCTAGCGCCAGGCCGATCACAGGTACATTAACCTTAACTTGGTGAATTTCAACTATATGTTGCGAATTGCTTGTTTTGGGAGTCTTGTATTTGTGATAATACTTTAGGCTCTGTGACACATGAATTGTGTAGGGACCTTAGTAGTAGGCGGGCGTGATTCCCATGTCTTGTTCGATTCTGGAGCTTCGAATAGCTTCATTACACTGGAGTGTGCGGAGTGCAGTGGGATCCGGAGCGATTCCGAGGAGCAGCCGGGAGTGGTTAGGGTGGCTGGAGGGAAGACCTTGGCTACTTTCGGGCGTGCTTGTAGAGTAGAGGTTCTGGTGGCAGGAGAGGTCATGCCGGCAGATTTGGTTATCAGTCCAGTGGAGTTGTATGATGTCATTTTGGGGATCGATTGGCTGAATCGTTACAGGGTTCATCTGGATTGTCATCGAGGTAGAGTGGTGTTTGAGCGTGAGGCGGGGAGGTTGGTTTATCAGGGCATCAGGCCGACTTCCGGGAGTTTGATGATTTAGCCGATTCAGGCCGCGCAGTTGATTGATAAGGGCTGTGAGGCGTACTTGCTGACGATTGTGATGCCAGAGTCTGTTGGGGAGGTCGCTTTGGTTGATATTCAGGTTGTCCGGGATTTTCAGGATGTGTTTCAGTCGTTGCAGGGATTGCCGCCGTCTAGGACTGATCCTTTCACGATTGAGTTGGAGCCAGGGACTACTCCGATATCTAAGGCACCTTACCGCATGGCTCCAGCGGAGATGGCAGAGCTGAAGAAGCAGTTGGATGATTTGCTGGGTAAGGGGTTCATCCGACCGAGTAGTTCACCGTGGGGAGCGCCGGTGTTGTTTGTGAAGAAGAAGGATGGTAGTTTTCGGTTATGTATCGACTACCGAGGCCTTAACCGGGTTACTGTGAAGAACAGGTATCCTCTGCCGCGAATGGATGAGTTGTTGGATCAGTTGCGGGGGGCTACTTGTTTTTCCAAGATCGATTTGGCTTCGGAATACCATCAGATTCCGATAGATGAGGCCGATGTGAGGAAGACGGCTTTCAGGACGAGGTATGGACACTACGAGTTCGTGGTGATGCCGTTTGGGTTGACGAATGCGCCAGCGGCATTCATGAGGCTGATGAACGGGGTGTTCCAGGAGTACTTGGATGAGTTCGTTATTATCTTTATCGACGATATTTTGGTGTACTCGAGGACTCTGGAGGAACATGAGGTTCATCTGAGGTTGGTTCTGGAGAAGCTGTGGGAACAGAAGTTGTATGCGAAGCTCAGTAAGTGCAGTTTCTGGCAGCGGGAGATGGGTTTTCTGGGGCATGTCGTGTCTGCCGAGGGAGTTTCAGTGGATCCGGCTAAGATCGAGGCTATTCGGGATTGGCCGAGACCGAGGAATGCGACGGAGATCAGGAGTTTCCTTAGATTAGCTGGGTATTACCGGAGGTTCGTCAAGGGTTTTGCGAGTATGGCGCAGGCGTTGACGAATTTGACGGGTAAGGATGTTCAGTTTGTGTGGTCTGCGGAGTGTGAGGAGAGCTTCGGGAAGCTGAAGGAGATGCTGACTAGTACTCCAGTTTTGGCATTGCCTGATGCGGGCGAGCCATACGTGGTGTATACGGATGCATCTGGTGTGGGGTTGGGGTGTGTTCTGATGCAGCAGGGGAAGGTGATTGCTTATGCTTCGAGGCAGTTGAGGAAGCATGAGTGCAATTACCCTACGCATGACTTGGAGTTGGCTGCAGTGATCTTCGCCCTGAAGATTTGGCGATCTTACCTTTATGGTGGGAAGGTCCAGGTGTTCACGGATCACAAGAGTTTGAAGTACTTCTCCACTCAGCCAGAGCTGAACCTGAGACAGAGGCGATGGATGGAGTTGGTAGCGGATTACGATCTAGAGATTGAGTACCATCCGGGGAAGGCTAATCTGGTTGCAGATGCGTTGAGTCGGAAGAGGGTTGCTTCGGCTCAGGAGCGGGATTTAGAGGAGCTGGCGAGCGAGATTGGCGCGTTGAGCCTGTGTGTTATCTCGCAGGAGCCGTTGGGGTTGGAGGCAGCTAACCGAGCGGACTTGCTGAGCAGAGTTCGGGTAGCTCAGGAGAAGGATCAGGGTTTGATTGATGCTTCTCAGCAGGCGGGTTCAGAGTATCAGGTCTCCGGGAGTGGGATGATACTGGTGAACGGTCGGGTCTGTGTACCCAAGGATGAGAGTCTCAGGCAGGAGATTCTGGGTGAGGCTCATTCGAGCATGCTGTTGATTCATCCTGGAGCGACCAAGATGTACCGGGACTTGAAGAGGTACTATCACTGGGTCGGGATGAAGAGGGATGTTGCGAGTTGGGTTTCGAGGTGCAACGTATGTCAGCTGGTGAAGGCTGAGCATCAGGTTCCGAGCGGGTTGTTCCAGAGTCTGCCTATGCCGGAGTGGAAGTGGGATATGGTGACTATTGACTTTGTGACAGGTTTGCCGATCTCGTGGACTTATGATGCGATCTGGGTGATTGTGGATCGTCTGACCAAGACAGCACATTTTCTGGTCATTAAGAAGACTGATGGGGCTGCAGTGTTGGCTAGGAAGTATGTGCGGGAGGTTGTGAGGTTGCATGGGGTGCCTGCGAGCATTGTGTCAGACCGAGATCCGAGATTTGCTTCGGAGTTCTGGGGAGCTTTTCAGACCGAGATGGGCACGAAGGTGCATATGAGTACGGCATATCATCCTCAGACGGATGGGCAGTCTGAGAGGACGATTCAGACATTTGAGGACTTGATGAGGATGTGTGTGTTAGACTACGGTGGTCATTGGGCAGATCATCTGAGCTTGGTAGAGTTTGCGTACAACAACAGTTATCAGGCGAGTATCAGGATGGCTCCGTATGAGGCTCTGTATGGGAGGCCATGTAGGACACCATTGTGCTGGACTCAGGTGGGGGAGAGGAGCATGTTTGGTGCAGATTTCGTTCAGGAGACGACGGAGAAGATCCGTGTCTTGAAGCTGAACATGAAGGAGGCTCAGGATCGGCAGAAGAGTTATGCCGATAAGCGCTCTTCTGCCGATAAGCGGAGGAGGGAGTTGGAGTTCGTGCTGGGAGATATGGTGTATCTCAAGGCAGCCATGTTGAGGGGTCCTAACAGATCCATTGCAGAGAACAAGTTGAGTCCAAGGTTTATGGGTCCGTTTAGAGTGGTTGAGCGGGTTGGGCCGGTAGCTTACAGGTTGGAGTTGCCTCAGAGTATGAGGGCTTTTCACGATGTCTTTCATGTTTCGATGCTGCGGAAGTGTCTACATGAGTCTGAGGAGGTGTTGGCTAGGATCCCGGAGGATCTTCAACCCAACATGACTTTAGCGGCGAGGCCTGTGAGGATTCTCGAGAGGAGAGTCAAGGTTCTGCGTCGTAAGAGGATACCATTGGTGAGAGTCGTGTGGGACTGTGATGGTGTCGAGGAGGAGACTTGGGAGCCGGAGGTGAAGATGAAGGCCAAGTTTCCGAAGTGGTTCGAGAAGCAAGCGGAGGCTTGAGTTCTTTCTTTTGCTGGTGTTGGTTTTGTAGTAGCATGTGGCTACAGTTGTTGTATTTTCGTTTTGTTGTAACGATTGTACGTTTTGGAGATTAATAAGATATGTTTCTTATTATTGTTGGATCGTATGATGCGAGTTCATGTGTAGTGACCTAGTGGGGGCTACGGTAACCTAGTGGGGGGTTACAGCGAGAGTTAACATTTTCAGTGGGGAAATGTCATGGTGAGCCATGGGGGTGTGTCGGTCGATAGATGTCTATGACGGCACGCTGCAGAGTATTGCTCTCTAGGGACGGTGGGTTCCTGTATACTTGAGGGATAGTGGATCTCTCTAGGGGATAGTGGATTCCCTGCATGCATTCGAGGGGATAGTGGGCCTCTCTAGGGACGGTGGGTTCCTGTATACTTGAGGGATAGTGGATCTCTCCAGGGGATAGTGGATTCCCTGCATGCACTCGAGGGGTAGTGGGCCTCTGGGGACGGTGGGTCTCCTACATGTACTTTGAGGGATAGTGGGTCTCTCCAGGGAATAGTGGATTCTCTGCACACTGTAGCTCAAAGGGTGACGATCCTGCGAGTAGGTGTGGTGTATATGTGTACGAGTCATGAGTATGAGTATGAGCAATAGCGTCTGAGCAGGTTGCAAGTGGGCGACCGAATGGCCATCGGGGATCGAGAAGGATCTCAGGTGGGTTGACCGGTGGGGTCAAGTGTGTGGGTTGGATGGTAGGGTCTGGTCTAGGGTTAGTATTTGTGCTGGAACCTCGATTCGGGCAATTTCGGAGAGAAATGTAGCGTCCTGGTCGTGCATGTTCTTGTCTAATTGTTGCACGATCAGTTAGTCCTTTATGCCGGGTCTACGGTGGGTCGGACATGTTCTTGTCTGATTGTTGTTCGATCGATCGGGCAGACTGGGCTGGGACTACAGCGATACATTGTGGTGTATCTCCGGGAAGGTTGGGTCGGGTTTCTGAGCTTAAGTGGTGACCTTAGCACGGATCTGAGTGGTTATTGGCTTGTGATTCGAGGACGAATCCTTGTCAGTGGGGGAGAATTGTAACGCCCGTGATCCAAACATAGGATTTTTGGTAGGGTGTCGATCGACGCAACAGGGTGTGTCGATCGACACGGGTGTTTGTTCGCGTGTTGGATTCGACCAGTGAGGTCTGTGTCGATCGACACAGAGTGTGTGTCGATCGACACGGTTTCGAAGTGAGAATTGGGAGTTGGTTTTGGTAGGTGTCGATCGACATGTGTGTGTGTGCGTCGATCGACACGGGTTGTTATCTCCTCGAGAAATCGAACAGTTGTGACTGTGTCGATCGACAGGGTTGGATGTGTCGATCGACATGAGTCAAAAATCAGAATTTGGGTTTTTGATTTCTGGTTCGGTTTGAGTTGCTTAGGGTTCCGTATAAAAAGGATTGGGACGCGTCTCAGTTCCTTTTTGGCCGTTTTTGGGATCAGAGAAAACGTTTTAGAGAGTTGAGAGAGAGAGAAGAGGATTGAGTGTTCTTCGAGGTTTTCTTGTGGAATTCTCTTGTGTTCTCAATCCTAAACCTTGTTCTTGCTGGGATTTCGTGGGAGAGGGTCTGGAACGGAGTGGAGATCGATTTCTGGGCGAAATCTGAGGCTGAACTTTAGGGTTCTTCGCGTTCTTCGTTCATTCCTCTTCAGGAATCAGGTGAGTGCGTGACCATAGGTTCTCGGATGTAGGAATGGATGGAATACATTGATTTCTGTGTGTTTTGGTGTGGAATTGCTGTGGATTTGTGCTGGAAAGCGATCTGTAGGCCTGAGATTCGTTCCATGAGAGGATAGGTTCGATCTTAGGGTTCTGCAGGTCCGTGTCGATCGACAGGACTGTTGTCTGTCGATCGACAGAGGAACAGAATTGTCTGTCGATCGACACCTAGAGGTTGTGTCGATCGACAGAGATGCTGCTGTCCTGTTTTGTGCTGTTGATTGTCTATGCATTGTTGAGTGATAATCCTGGTATTTGGTGCATTCTTTCATTTGAGTATTTGACCTGTAGATGGGAGGACCGTCTCACTGGGTATTTTGTGATAATACTCACGCAACTCTTATAACCATGTGTTGCAGGTAAAGAAAAGATGTGATCGTGGAATCAAGGCCGGGAAGAGAGGATGATCCTAGGGTCTCGATTGTTTGGAATTGCTAGGGTGTTAGTGATTCTGGATTGTGGAACTTGTTAGACTCGATTAAGTTGTTAGCCTGTTGGGTGTTGTGGAATTGAATATTGATAATTGGTTGATTGGTTTATTGGAATTGACTGGTTGAGATTTGTCTGGTTTAGTCGATTTGTTTCTGCTAGTTTAGCACGTTGCTGATAATTGTTGAGAATTTAGTATTTATGGGAATACTAATTCGATGTTTTAAAAAAAAAAAAAAAAAACGGGTCGGGTTGTTTCATAAACTATGAGAAATTGTATTAGATCGTGTGATTAGGAGAAAAACTGTTCAACTTCTTTGTGATCTATTGTTAACTGATAGTTAGAAAACGTAAAACGGTTTTTGAATATCTGGTCAATGTTTTCAATCATTTTAGGCTCGATCTTTCATCATTTCTGGTAATTATTGATTAAATCGTACAGATCGGAGTCTGAACTGTGAGAAATTGTATTAGATCGCGTGTTTTGGAGAAATACGGTTAAACTTTTCAAATCCTCAAAACGGTTTCTCTTGCTTGGTCTTTACGTTGTGTCGAACATTTTACTTGTGAAGTTTGTGGAATTATTTCAGGAACCATGGTGAGTCCAGATGAAGAAGAAACAAGCAACAATCCGAACAAACTACTCATAGAAGCGATAACGGCTCAAATGACAAAGTTGATGGATGAACATTTTGAAGCTTTTGCTCTCAAAACGAATTTAGAGCCAAATCAAGCGAATCGAAGGGAAAACATTAGTAATCCGTCTGGTCAAGAGGCTGCACGTAGTTACTACAATCAATCCTCTTCTCAGAGTAGCCGTAGGAGACCAAGACGTAACAGAGAAGAAAGACATCTTCAAAGGGACAATCTGGCCGGTTTGAAGTTAAAGATTCCTCCATTTCATGGAACGAATGATCCGGATGTGTATCTAGATTGGGAAAAGAAGATCGAATTAGTGTTCAAATGCCAAGAATACACAGAAGTGAATAGAGTGAAAGTGGCAGCAACAGAATTCTATGATTACGCACTATCGTGGTGGGATCAACTTGTTACGGCTAGAAGAAGGATTGGAGATTATCCTATTGATACTTGGAGTCAAATGAAGATTCTAATGAGGAAACGATTTGTACCAAGCCATTATCATAGAGAGCTTCATCACAGATTGAGGAACTTGGTACAAGGAAACAGAACCGTAGAGGAATATTACAAAGAGTTGGAAACTCTCATGCTACGGGCTGATATAAGAGAAGATAAGGAGGCTACTTTATCAAGGTTTCTAGGAGGACTTAACAGAGATATTCAGGATCAGTTGGAGGTTCAACAATATGAGGAACTAGAAGAGCTACTGCACAAGGCTGTTATGTTCGAAAAATAACTCAAAAGGAAGGGTTCTAAGACTAGTTTCATTCCCGGAAGGTCTAGTTATCAACGAGAGGACAAGACTGGATTTCAGAAGGAGTATAAGCCCTTTACTAAGTCTAAACTGGAAATTCAAGATACTAAAGGAAAGGGTAAAGAGGTTTTACGAGCTAGAGATCTTAAGTGTTACAAATGTCATGGTTTGGGACATTATGTTAGTGAGTGTTCCAACAAAAGAGTTATGGTGCTTAGGGATAATGGGGAGATTGAATCCGAAAATGAGCAGCCGGATGAAAGTTCGTTTTCAGAGGATTATGAAGCCGCACCATCTGGAAATCTACTAGTCACCATGAGGAATTTGAGTGTTATGAACAAATCAGAAGAACAAGAGCAAAGGGAGAATCTTTTTCACTCTAGATGCGTAGTTAAGGACAAACTATGTAGTCTGATCATTGATGGAGGAAGTTGCACTAATGTTGCAAGTGAAACTATGGTCAAGAAGCTTGGACTTAAGGAATTAAAGCATCCAAGACCATACAAGCTACAATGGTTAGATGATAGTAAAGAGATGGCGGTGAAAACTCAAGTTAAGGTTCCTTTATCTATTGGAAAGTATGAGGACGAAATCCTATGTGATGTGTTGCCTATGGAAGCTAGTCACATTCTGTTGGGAAGACCATGGCAATCAGATAGGAGAGTTACTCACGATGGGTTCACCAATCGCCATTCTTTTTAATTCAAAGGGAGGAAAACCGTTCTGATTCCAATGGCTCCTCATGAAGTATATCAAGATCAGTTGAGCATGAAAAAGAAAGCAGTTAAAGCATCTAAACCATCCAATCTCATTAACAACGAGAGTAAGAAAAACGGAAGTAATTTACAAAAGTCTAGCTTACTCTTTGTGTTTAAAGAAACTCTTACTTGTACAACTAACCATGTACCGGCCTTGCCGAGTAAGATTGAGTTTCTTTTACAGGATTTCAAAAATGTATTTCCAGAGGACAATCCAGAGGGATTACCACCTATTAGAGGCATTGAACATCAGATTGATTTCCTGCCCGGAGCTGCTTTACCAAACCGACCAGCATATAGGACCAATCCTATGGAGACAAAGGAGTTAGAAAAGCAAGTTAACGAGCTCATGGAGAAAGGACACATCCGTGAAAGCATGAGTCCATGTGCCATACCTGTTTTGCTAGTGCCTAAGAAGGATGGTAGTTGGAGAATGTGTGTTGATTGCCGAGCCATCAACAACATAACAGTGAAGTGTCGCCACCCTATACCTAGATTAGATGATATGCTTGATGAATTGCATGGTTCTAGCATCTTTTCTAAGGTTGATTTAAAAAATGGATATCATCAAATTAGGATGAAGGAGGGTGACGAATGAAAACTGCATTTAAAACTAAACATGGGTTATATGAATGGTTAGTAATGCCATTTGGATTAACGAATGCACCTAGTACATTCATGAGGGTAATGAATCATGTTCTTAGAGCTTATATAGGAAAATTTGTTGTAGTATACTTTGATGACATTCTGATCTACAGCAAGAATTTAGAAGAGCATGTTAACCACCTTAGGTTGATTCTAGAAGTACTTAGAAAGGAAGAGCTCTATGCTAATTTTAAGAAATGCACTTTTTGTACGGCTAACCTTGTGTTTCTAGGTTTTGTACTAAGTGCAGGTGGAATCAAGGTGGATGAGGAGAAGATAAAAGCGATCAAAGACTGGCCAAGTCCGAAATCAGTAAGTGAAGTAAGGAGTTTTCACGGACTTGCTAGTTTCTATAGACGCTTTGTCAAGGATTTTAGCACCTTGTCTGCTCCACTCACTGAGATTATCAAAAAGGACGTGGGATTTAAATGGGAACAAGCACATGAAGAAGCATTCCAATGCCTTAAAGAGAAGCTTACTCATGCTCCTGTTTTATCTCTTCCTGATTTTACTAAAGCTTTTGAAATTGAGTGTGAAGCTTCAGGTGTAGGAATTGGAGCTGTTCTAATGCAAGATAAAAAGCCAATTGCCTTTTTCAGTGAGAAGCTTGGAGGAACTACCTTGAATTACCCTACTTATGATAAAGAGCTATATGCCTTGGTGAGAGTATTGCAAACTTGGCAACATTACCTCTGGCCAAAGGAGTTTGTAATTCACACAGATCATGAGCCCTTAAAGCACCTTAAAGGACAACAAAAGCTCAACAAGAGACATGCTAGGTGGGTCGAATTCATTGAAACCTTTCCGTATGTCATCAAATACAAAAAAGATAAAGACAATGTAGTTGCCGATGCATTGTCACGAATGTACGTTTTACTTACATCCCTTGATGCTAAATTACTTGGTTTCGAACAACTTAAAACTCTTTATGCAAATGATTCTGATTTTGGAAAAATTTACTCATATTGTGAGAAATTTGCATTCGGGAAGTATTATAGGCATGAAGGATTCTTGTTTTATGATAACCGTTTGTGTGTTCCTAATTCTTCTTTGAGAGACTTGTTTGTTAAGGAAGCACACGGTGGAGGGTTAATGGGACATTTTGGAGTTGCCAAAACTTTTAACGTCATGCAGAATCACTTCTACTGGCCGCAAATGAAAAGAGATGTTGAAAAATGTTGTGAAAGGTGTACAACATGCAAACAAGCCAAAGCCAAATCTCAACCCTACGGTTTGTATACTCCTTTACCTATTCCTTTGCATCCATGGCATGACATTTCTATGGAGTTCGTTGTAGGATTGCCTAGGACTAAAACAGGTAAGGACTCCATATTTGTGGTTGTTGATAGGTTTTCTAAAATGGCTCATTTCATTCCATGCCATAAGACTGATGATGCCATAAATGTTGCTTGTTTATACTTTAAAGAGGTTGTACGTTTGCATGGCATGCCTAAGTCCATAGTTTCTGATCGTGACACTAAAGTTCCTTAGCTATTTCTGGAAAAAATTATGGACTAAGTTAGGAACTAAGTTGTTATTCTCTACTACTTGCCACCCACAAACTGGTGGGCAAACTGAAGTAGTTAATAGGACTTTGTCTACGCTTTTGAGAGCATTGATTAAAAAGAACCTTAAAACTTGAGAAGAATGTTTGCCTCATGTAGAATTTGCATATAATCATGCTATACATTCTGCTTCTAAGTTTTCGCCATTTCAAATTGTTTATGGGTTCAATCCCATATGTCCTTTGGATTTAATGCCTTTACCTTTGAGTGAAAGAGCTAGCATGGATGGACAAAAGAAAGCAGAATTGGTGAAACAGATTCATGAGAAGGCGAGGCTCAACATTGAAGCAAAGACAAGGCAATACGTCAAACATGCTAATAAGGGCAGAAAGGAATTGGTCTTTGAAGAAGGAGACTTCGTCTGGATTTATCTTAGAAAAGAACGTTTTCCTAATGAAAGGAAATCTAAGCTAATGCCGAGGATTGATGGACCATTCAAAGTGCTCAAGAAGATCAACAACAACGCATATCAACTGGATTTGCAAGGTAAGTATAATGTTAGTAATAGCTTTAATGTTACTGATCTTGTGCCTTTTCTTGCAGAAGAAACAGATTTGAGGTCAAATCTTTCTCAAGAGGGAGGGGATGATGTGATCATGGAGCAGCAAGAACCTGAGGATCCGCTTGAAGCCGAGGAGGACATGGGTAATGGAGCTAAGGAGCAGCTTGTACCCGAGGAAGCAAAGGATCCCTTACATGTTTCCCATGGTCCAATGACGAGGTCAAAGACGAAACGCCTTAACTAAGCTATTAGCACGCTCCTACGTCAAGGAAAAGGTAACCATTAAACTCGATACTTGTCCAACTACTCTGGTTGTGATTCAAGTCGTTTAAGGGTTGACAATGGGAGGTGTGTGGCTTGTACTCTTTTTTCTTGGTCTGGTTTTTCCCATTGGGTTTTCTAGACAAGGTTTTTAATGAGGCAAGTTCACATACTTATACATTTGCCCCATTGTTAACAATGTCATTGAAGAAGAAGAAATCACGAGTTTATCTTTTTATCTTTGGGTCTGATTTCTTAAAAATAATCAGTCCTTCTTCATTTAATTGGTCAACACGTTTTTATGCATTTAATTCAAGTCATGCATGTAAAGAGAAGTCTTGACCTGTTTTCCAAGGCTTTCTCTTCTATTTAATCTCTAATTTTCGTTCTAATAAGGGCATCAAACATTTTCTTATCAAAATCTCTTTCTGAATTTCGTTTGATCATCTCTTGAAAACTGTTTCGGTGAATCCAAACAGAAATCAAGTTTCGATAGTGTAAGTGTCTCTCACAACACTTAGAAGTATCATTCGCTTCATACCAGATCCAATCGTTCATCATTTCATTCATCATCACGTTCAAAAGTTCATAATTCCACAATCATCATCATCCGCATCCATTCAACCTCACAAAGTGATCAAAGGACAAATAAATTCTTCCAGAATCATATTAATAACTATATAACTCTTTGTAATGAATTTTTATATCTATAAGTTTAGAAGAATAATGCTAGATATAAGAGAGTATGAGATGTCAAACAAAAACTATAAGTGAAGATTCAAAATTCAAACTAAACCAAAATGAATATAATAATACCCGACAAACTTAAAAACCATATGTTTAATATCAATAGGTCGAAATAAACCCTTTAATTCAAGCTAAGGTTCCTTCAAAACCTAAACCACCGGTTTGCAGGTTAATAGCGGTTTTTCTGGGGTTCTATTGGTTTTTAGTTAACAGGTTTACCATCAAACGCGAACCATAATACTCATCGGATCACGGTTGAACCGAGCGGATCGGCCGATTCGATGTGGACGTGAAACATTGTTTTGAATCGTTTATTTAAAATTACTGGTTGTTAGCTCTTTGAAGCGATAAGAGTATGTTTAGTAAGATATTTTACCCTTTTCATTTATTAGTTGTCTCGAGTGTACAACTTCTTATTTATAAGCCTCTTTTACACCCTATATTCAAAAAATATGTCGCTAACAAATTTCTATTCTTTTTGGAATAAGATTCAACGTAAGTCATTTTATTCATAGTTTATTTATTATTCGGATTATATGCATCTTTTAAACATCTTTTAAGTTTGGACCGAGATTAGAAAAGCTTTTCAGAGAGCTAGAATGTCGTCATCGGTTGAAACCTCTTGGTCTTGGCAAAGGGGTAAAAGGAGGTTAGTGATATTGATGCCCTTGTGAAGCATGCGAGCTTAGATAAATTAAGTGCTAGACAAGAAAAGAACAAACAATATAGGGACAATAAATTGTGTATATGTTAAGGGACTTGAGTTAGGAGTGAGGAGAATTATACTAAGGCCTTGATTGGTATAGTTTTTTTATGAGCAGTAGCATAATGCAGCATTAGCAGTAAGCAGCTGGAGCAGTATGCTCTGATTAATATACACATTTAGCTGATTGGTTGAGTTGTGAATGATTAGATATAAAAATTAAAATAAATTATTTTATTTTACTTATTTATATGTATTCTAATACATTATATATATATATATTAGTCATAAGTTATAACATCAATTTTTATTTTTTAATTGAATTATTATTTTATTATAATACTATTTCACAAATAATATGATAAATAAACTAATGGTATGTATTAAATTTTCATTCTAATGTAAATATAAATATGTTTAAGAATTATAAATTTTAATATTTAAGTTATATTTTTATTAAAATTTATTTAAAAAATAATTGAACATTAAAGAAACGATATATATGTTTTATAATTACAGAAATTATGTATATTTACTTTTATTGAAATGGTTGTATAAATTATATTTATAATTATAACATAAATTTCTTTTATAATCTTTCGAATTTAAATTATACTAGATTCTCACCTGCACTTTGTGCGGGAACATTTGTTTTATATGTTGTAAGCTAAAATTTCGGATTGTGTCTTATATAATATGTTCAAAATGTGATATGTATTGTTTTAGTTTGTAAGTAGAATCGATTATTTTGAAAAAGTATGATTAGTTTTTTTAGTTTGAAGGTAGAGAATAAGGATGTTACGTACTGAATTTTATTATGAATAATCATTGTAGTTGGTATAAATAAATTATAATATTTAGTTTTGAGCATGTACGTATATCAATAATTTAGTTTTGTGCATGTACGTATGTCTGTTGTATTTACTTATGGAATAAGAATGGATTATAATATGGCCAACATACTGAATCTCTATGTAATAGAACAAATCTAAAATAACTAAAAAAAAACCATCTATGAGTTTACGTTCATAGTTTAAGTAAACAGAAATATAAAAATCAGTGCATGAGTATACGTCTATGAGTTTAAAAATTGCGAGAGGAAATCAGTGCATCTCTCTCTCACAAGGATTGAAAGTAAGAAATTTTTAAATAGACTATGTGATTGACTTAATTTTAAACCAAAATTAAACCGTCCAAGTGATTTTGGCTACTTAGTCGGGGGTCTAGGTAACTAATTTTTAAGCCACAATGCCAAAATTTAACACATAGTTCACGGATTAAACGGAAATCTCACTGAAATTTAACACATAGTTCATAGTCTATGACTTAAATCTCACCAAGAGGAAATCAGTCCATGCATATAAGTGAAGGATTCAAAGTAAACAAATTAGTGCTACTATAAAAATCAGTCACGGATTAAACCATTTAAGTCTATTTGTTTTAGTTGTGTTCATAGAATCTCTATTAGGATAAAAGTAAACCGGAATTTGCTTTTATAAGTAAAAATACGTACCACATCATCAACCAAAATGATCTCCAAAGTTTCACCATACAATGTTTGGAATTGCTTCCAAACATGAAGAACCTTAACACGAATCTTCCATGACACCTTGAATGGCTTGACATCTCGAAGTTGAGTGATAGATGTTTGTAAAGCCATTGTAAAGAACCAAAAAATGGTATTTGGGAAAGGTTTGAGAATGAGTAAAAGAGAAGAAACTCAAGGTATTTATAATATGGGTGAAGGTATTTAATCGTGAGTTCTATTTGATAGAGGATAATATTTCGTCAAATATTTTAGTTATAGAAAAGAAATTAAAAATAACTATATTGTTAAGAGTGAATCAAGGAAAAGATTTAGGGAAAATCGATAGATCTCTTAAGAAGGTAAGATTCTTTAATTTCAAAAATTTAAATTTCGATATTTGTAAATATAGTTATTCGATTAGTTAATTTTGATTTATTTTAATTGTTTGATGAATAAAATAATACTAAAAATCTAAAAATTTTAGGAAGATAATATTAACTATAAGATTTGATGAAGATTGTGAGTAAATATAAATTTTGCATTTAAGTTGACTTGCTATGGAAGTTTTAAATTTTTTTAAAATTAGAAATTGCATAAAAATGCCTACGATTATGAAGAGTATCCATTTTTAAATCAAAATTTGGAAATTGCATAAAAATATCTATATGTTTGTCGTACGCATTTTTTTTTGGTCGTGTGTTTGTCGTGGGCATTTAATAGTAACAGATGTAATTTAAAAAAAAAAAAATTTATGATTTGATTTTGAATGACTTTCCAAATAAAAACCATCTAAATTTAATATAAAATTTTTGAAATAAAAACCGAAGGAAAGAAGTCGGTTTTGTAGCAAATGCAATCAACCTAAACCACCTCGTTGTCGTCATTGCATTTTTTCATTTATAGAGAAGTTTTGAATTTTGGTGCAAGTAAAGACACAGTATATAGAAATCCATTTAAGTTTGACACGGTATAATTAAAGAGCTCATGTTCTAAGTTTGTTTAGTTGCACTAAACGAAATTGCATTTTTCCATTTACAGAGAAGTTATGAATTTCGGTGCAAGTAAAGAAAGAATGAGAGTTGGTTTCATGCTTCTGACTCAAACAACTTCGATATGAAAACCATTTAATGAAAGAGAGAAAGAACCTTGTAAATTAAAACTCGAAGGAAATATAATGCGTAGAAAAAAGCATAATCCAAATCAAAAGAAACCAATGCAACCTAATTGTTCAAAACCAAAAAACGATAGTAGGTAAAATCGAACTATCTTTCCATATCACTAATTTCGCCATCCCCCTTGTTGTTGATATCATAAATCATGGCATGGACTTTAGGCACATCTTTGTTCAACCAAACTCGTGTAAAATTAAACACATTGGTGATTAACCAATCACCTGCAGCCGATTTATGACCAAGTAGAGTATTAGTAATAGATTAAAACTAATCGACATTGTAAAGAGAATAATTAAATTGGTTTAGAAACTACTCACCTTGGCTGAAACAAATTCTACCAAACCTAATGATGCATATGATCATGTCATCATTTGAATCTGTGAATTGCCGGTAGAAATCATGGACATATTCCTTTGTTAAGCGACATGGTAAATGACAGTTTCTGAAATTATAAACAAAGATTAGAATGTCAAAAGCACTTTGTTACTAAAAGTTTTGAAAACTTACCTTCCATTGTCCAGCTCGAAGTTAATCTCATCCCATTTTTCGTCCGAGACACTAGATTTGCACTCAACGATACTCTTGACGTTGACAACCCTACCAATAATATCTGGCAAAGACAAAAGCATATGTTTTGTTAGAAGTAGAGTTGATTCTAGATGAATAAAATCATACTAAAGGAAATTGGTTAATAATCATATCCACACAATATTCTGGACGCAAGGACCCTTGCTTTATCTCTTCAAAATCCACAAATTTAAAAGAATTTCCGTCCCCTCTTGATAGCACGCATCTTGCATAGGTGGTTGACAACCACTCAATCTTAAATCGGTGAGTAGTAGGATGGAACATGGCGTCTATTCGTGCTAGGTGAAAATTATGAATAATCATCCATTTACCTTCGACCAACATATGATTCCAGCGTTCAATGAATTCTTCAGCCATTGTGGCTTGTATTCTGTCTCCCTAAATTATTATCAAAATATCGAGAAATTAGTAGATTCAAACAAAATTTAAAAACCTAATTGGTGAAGATGAATATCTATACTCTGAAATTCAAAATCCGATCTAAAATATAATAAATAGAAACCAATAAGTAAAGATGAATCTATACTCTGAAATCCAAAATCCGATATAAAATATAATAAATACACAAACCAACTCTTCTTATTGAATCTATACTTAACAAACTGAGTAAAAAAAGTTGAGAACTAAATATATACTACTGACATCATGCAAATCAAAACAAAGAAAACTATGCTTAAACCTATGATCACTTTGATCTATGTTTAATCATGTGCATATTGATAAGTTTATGTGTTTTATCAGTTTCAAGCAGAGTCCTATACAAATCCAACTAATATAAAGTAGAGACTATGATCACTTTCCAATCGGATGTAAAGCAATGAAATCTATGTTTATCAGTTTTATCAGTTTAAGGATCACTTATTCTACAGTTTAAGAGATCTATGTCTCATAGTTTTATAAGTTTGAAGTAAAAAGCAATGAGAACTAACCTTTTCATCAACCAGGATGAGCTCAAGCGTATTAGCTCCTCCTGTGGACAGTTTGAATTTGTGGAGCAATTTGAGTCTAGTTCTCCACTCATTGACAAAAGGATTCAACATCGAAACTTTGTGCAATCTGTCCATGGTTAGTTTTTTGGTGGAGGAAAGGTTTATTATGATGAAGAAGCAAATGGCGTGGTGATGAAGAAGCAAATTCATTATAAGAAAGGTTTCTTATATAGATGAATATATCTCTGTAGGGCTAAGGGAGAATATTTTGGCAAATAATTTAGTTATAGAAACGTAATCTGTAGAATATTTTGGTATGAATCTAAAATCCGATCTAAAATATAATAAATAGAAACCTATAAGTAAAGATGAATATATACTCTGAGATCCTATTATGATTCACAGAAGAAAGTTTTCATTTTTTTAACAGAAATCTCAACGCCAAAATCAGAAGGTCAATAAACCTAAATGACTCTAACAACACATAGATCTACGCAGAAAATCGATTGAAACATACCTTCGCGTTTCGTTTCGAATCCTAGAAGAAGAAGAAGAACACTCGATGAATTCGATTGAAAGAGATTTTGTCGATTGAGATGGAGAGAAAGAGAGATGAAATTCGAAAGCTAGAAGAAGAAGAAGAAGAAGAAGAGGAAGAACACACGCGGATCGATTGCAATCGGATTTTGTTTTAAATCCGATTCTATTACACTTTCATTGATTGAGATTGAGAGAAAGAGAGAATCGATTAGAACCATAGAAGAAGAAGAAGATAAATAGAAACCTATATGTAAAGATGAATATATACTCTGAAATCCTATTACGATTCACAGAAGAAAGTTTTCATTTTTTTTAGCAGAAATCTCAACACCAAAATCAGAAGGTCAATAAACCTAAATGACTCTAACAACACATAGATCTACACAGAAAATCGATTGAAACATACCTTCGCGTTTCGTTTCGAATCCCAGAAGAAGAAGAACACTCGATGAATTCGATT
This sequence comes from Arabis hirsuta, assembly GCA_964056655.1. NCBI lineage: Eukaryota > Viridiplantae > Streptophyta > Magnoliopsida > Brassicales > Brassicaceae > Arabis > Arabis hirsuta. Next base: position 18,031,756 of record OZ053302.1, on the reverse strand, counting down.
GAAAGAGATTTTGTCGATTGAGATGGAGAGAAAGAGAGATGAAATTCGAAACATAGAAGAAGAAGAAGAAGAAGAAGAGGAAGAACACATGCGGATCGATCTATATCGGATTTTGTTTTTTTCAATGGTCAAATGTTTTTCTTCATCGTAAAATTACCATACTGCCATTAATGACTTCGGGTCGGAACCGGGTCATGACCCAGGATCCGCGTGTCTGTCCGATTTTAGACTAAAAAAATGTCTAAAATTGTATTGATAATTACTGAAATTGCCACTGTATAATTCTAAAATTACCCATTTCAATTGAATTTATTTAGTTCAAAAGCAATGACAATTTCAGTAATATTAGAATGGATTTTGGACATTTTACTAAATGTACTTCTGTTTTAATATTATAGAGATTTGATTGAATTAGTATTATACTCCCTCCGTTCCGTATTGTTTGTTGTTTTAGAGATTCAATTTGTTTCATTTTATTTGTTGTTTTTGACACTTTTTATGTAAAGTTAATAAAGTAGTATTGGAATCTGGATAAAACTTTTTCCAACGATTCTTTTTCCAAAAAGTGACTATTTTCTTTCATGAAGTCCACCAACGTACCAATTTATATTTACTGCATTATTATCTTTCCAAAAAAGCTTGTCCATAATGTCATTATATAAAAGCAACGTAAATTTGTGATCTGAGTTTCTTATCAAACCAAAGTTTTCTACAAAACTAAAATGGATCAAAAAAAGAAAGTGGAGGAAGAAAAAAGCTATTCAAGAGATGTGAGAAGGATCTACGAAACACGAGCAGATTTCAATCGAAAATTGGATTTAAACAAGTTACCATCTGAAGAAAAAGAAGAAGAGCTTCATCCCAACAATGAAAATGAAGAATTTGTAAAGGAGATGCTGAAGATGTATTTTCCTAAAAATTTTTAGGTTTAATATGTCTTTTTTCTTTTTCATGAAGCTTTCTTGATTTCTATCTCTAATGGGTTGGCAGAAGTTCTAAATGTAAGGAGAAGAAGATAATAAAATTATAAAAACAAATTAAGTTTAAATCAATAAATAAAATCTTGTGACAAATTTATATTTTCAGGTTTATTTAAAATACATATAAGTAATTTTATTTTAAATACATATAAGCAATTTTATTTTAAATACATATAAGTAATTTATGTAAATTTAATAAACTAAAAAACAGATCAAATTAAATATAATCAAGAGCATCTAGCACTTATATAAATTTACGTACCAAGATCATATGCCTTAGTAAATAATCACATGCCATGAATCAGTCAAATCAGTTAACAAAGTTTAAAGCTGAAAATAAAATAAAAATCAATAGTACCATTAATAATAAAATGAAACCCATATAAAATGTAAACAATCCAAATGGCAATAAAAACAACGATGGAAAAACATAACAATACAAAAGTTCAAATGAACTCCACTAGTCCAATGAACCTAATATCCTCATCGCATTTTGGACCACCGTAACGTCACAGTTTAATTGTCTAGGAAGACGATCATCACTTTCCAAAACTGATTTGCTCATATGAGGTATCTTGTATTTGTTTGATCCTCCAACTTTCATGATCTCTTGCATGCATGATTGAAGAGTTAAAAAAATGTTGTTTACCTTTTTTGTGGAGTATTGGTCAAAAGACTTCTCTACCGCACGAACAAGATCTTCTGTGGTTTTTGGGCACTCCTTGTGTTGCAGCGATTGAATGGCACTGAAAAAACCAAGATCTAATATATTTAGATCTGGTGAGTTTGGTGGTTGACACATCAACTGAATATTAAAACCATTTTTTGATGCAGCTTCTTGAAAATCTTTATCCCCACATTCAACATGTGTTCTTGCATTGTCTTGCTGAATAAAAATGATCTTCCTTGCATCTTCTTTTGGCCACTTTTCATGAATAGCTGGAATGACTTTTCCAATCAAGAATGCTTTTATATCTTCTCTCTTGATAGACGTCAATGCTTTGCATTCTAAAGTCCCAGCATCTCTATTTTTACTCCGTCTTTTAGCTGGCTTCATAGCAACAAACGGAAATACTCCAATTTTTCCAGAAAATACCTCTTTTCCTTCTCCATCAAATCTTGGACGAGCCATAGCAGCTAGAAACATTAATTTTCCAATATAATTCTTGCTTTGACATGTACGCAATGGCTCTTCTTCAGCTGGAAGTAGATAGTATTTCTCTGATTTCCTCGTCATATAAAACCATTTTTCATCGATATGCACAATATTGTACATATCAATAAATTTTGGCTCATAAGGCAAAGTACTCTCATCCAATTGTAGTCTACCTTTCATATTTTCTTCTTTCAGATGAGGCTTGATGCTATTTGTATGCCGTCGAATAAACCCTTCTTTCTTCCGTCTGAATAGTGTTGTACAACTCACATTCATAGCCATAGACATTGACCTCAGTGTTGTTCGTTTGTGTAATGGAACTTCAGCAACTTGATTTGGCAGTATAGAAATTCTTTTGCGGCCACAATTTCCAGTTCTTCGACTAGAAACATTAACTCTTCCACCACTAGCTGTTTCTTTTGCTCTTTTCCAAATCCTTTGAACAGTAAAAATAGGCACTGAAAACTGATGAGATATTTCTCTTGTAACATTATTTCCCAACTTTCCATCAATGCTCTTAGCCAACAAAGCACAAAAAATCTCATGTCTCTCATCATCTGAAAGGGTAAGTTCGTGGTGGATTTTGTGCATCTTGAATTGTATCTTCATGATCTGTTAAAAAAAGTTTGTATATAAAAAAAAAGCAAACGTAACTGACACTACTATTGAATACACAAGTTCTTTTCTTAATAACTAAATTATTCAGACAATGAAATCGTAACTGATACTATTATTGAATCAGCCATACGATGACCATATATATGCTACTACTGAGCAGCCAAAATTTATAAAATTAACTTACTTGACGAAAGAAACAAATTTGCAGCAAGATAAGTAAATAACTCTACTTATATTATTCAACAATTAAAAAATAAGAAATCTAAATCATTTGACTGAACTAGATGCAATTTTAATTCTTTAAAGACTAAAAAAAATACCTGGATCAATTGAATAATCTCCATGGCCATTGTTAAAGCTTTCTTCAGTTGGTGGAACCTCATTCAAGTCCAACAAAACTTCAGTCTCTTCATTTTGATCTAACAAATTCAAATCAAAATTACAAATCATGAAGAAAATTTAGGAAAAAAATTGTATATATATATAAAAGAAGAAGCAAACGTAATGGTAACTAGAGTACACAAGTTGTTTTCTTAAAAACTAAATTATTCAAACAATGAAATCGTAACCGATACTACTATTGAATAGAGAAAAAATTGGAACTGAAAAATTGAAACAATTAAATTAAGTTACTTGACCAAAGAAATAGATTTTGCAGCAAGATACGTAAATAACTCTAACTGAAAAGAAAAAGTAGATGCAATTTTAATTCATTTAAGACTAAAAAAAATACCTAGATCAGTTGAACAATCTCCATCGCCATTGTTAAAGCTTTCTTCAGTTGGTGGAATCTCATTTAAGTTAAACAAAACTTTAATCTCTTCATTTTGAGCTAACAAATTCAAATCAAAATTAGAAGCCATGAAGAACATTTAGAAACCATTTTTGTTTTCTGTTTATATAAGTATAATTTTTTTTTTCTACAATGGTTCTATTTTGGCTCCATATTGAAAATTTTGAAATTTTTGACTTCAATTGAACATAAAAGATTTTGCTCTAATATGAAAAAGTCACGAAAAAGTAGCATCCAAAACTGCATGAGAGTCTTTCCGTATTCTAACTAGGAGTAGTTAATAGTAATAACTTTAATTAAAAGATGATTGTAGTTACTTTTTTTTGTAATTAAGTGAGTTTTTTAATATGCGTGAATTATGTTAAAACAACAAACAATACGGAACGGAGGGAGTATTATATTAATATAATAGAATAAATAAAATAATGATAAATATGAATTTAAATAATTAAAAGTTAATATAATTTGTTTTTGTTGTAATATAAAATAAATTGGTTAGTTATATAATTTTATTTTAAATTTTTGTAAAAATATTTAGCGATTAATGCTCTGGAAATGCTCTATTTGAGAGCATTGAGGAATGAGCATTTGTAGTTACTAAATGCCCTACTTAATGTTATGTCAACCAATCAAATTTTAATGATAAAATGTATAATGCTCTTTAAAATGCTATGCCAAACTAATAGGAGCGGTTTGAGGCCCTTATGCTATCATTTTTTGATCTCCTAAAAACGTGCCACGTCAGCAAGAATTTGTGCTTAATTCTCATTATTCTCTAAGCAAACACAACTTTGTACGCTTTATATACCAAATCGTGGATTATATCATAAGGTCCACAAGCCTAATTTAAGCCCACATTACTATCTCACGATTTCCCTTTTCTTAGCAAAACCCAGAATACATTCCCTATCTCTTACAATTCATCTTCCCAACCTTCATGACTTCGACCACCGTGACCGCAATTCAATGGCTTTAATGGCCAGAGCCCACTCCTCCAGGACCTTCCACTCTCTACCTTATATAAACCAACCGTATACCCAAACTACTTCCAATCTAAACCCATAAACTAGAGAATATCAAAATGGCCTCCAGATCTCGCTGCCCTGCGGCTGCGGTGATATCTGTAATGACGAAATCTTAGTACGGCTAATCCATTAAATTGTTCGACGAAATATAACTGGACGGTTTTGTTTTTGTTTCCCACAGATCAAAGGGCGTTGGGAATATCTTTTCCAGTGGAGATATCATATCTTGAACAAGTAAAAGTTTCTCTCCAATACTTTAGTGTTTTCATTAGTTTTCTATATGAATGAATCTGAGACAAAAGTGCTTCTGGTTTGAATGCATTAGGTCGGGGAGAACTTCAAGGTTTTAGAGAAGCAGAAACGCCAGGAACTTTCACGGAACAAGGTAATACTTCTGAGGGGACCCATCTCTGAGTTATGTAGTTATATGTTTCTTCACAACAAAAATTGCACAGTTGATTTAGGATAACTGAATTGCGTCGGAAGGAAAAGAAAGAGAAGAAGGCAAGTCTTCATATATAGTTGTCTTCTTGAGCTCTCTTTTTCTTGCTTCTTCTTTGATTGGTTATTATGATAGCTTTTGCTGCACTGGCCTAGCTCTTAGTTTGAATCGTAAGATTATCATATTTCTCAATTCATAATTTCATATCCCAATATTTCCAAGTATTTTATCGGCACTATTCCCTTCCAATTAAGATGATGAACTATTTTGAGCTATTTACCTTTGACAGGAACTTGATAATGGACCTTCACATTTAGTTTGAGACTTTGCTTTAGACTATACTCAATTTGTTACACGGTTTCTCTTTGTCTTTATGCGCCACTAAAGAGTAGACATTAGCTTCTTATTAGGCTATAACTTATAACGTAGCAGAGTGATAACTTCATGTTGAGGATGCATAGGCGAGCTACAATCCGTGTTTGCAGGGCACCAAAAGCAATGATACAAAGTTGTCTCACTTTTGGTGCTTCGCTTTCATCTTTGAAGGACACAACAAAAGGCAAACCGCTTAGGCTGCCTCTGTCTCCTTGAGACACCAAACCAGAAGTCTTCAAGATGATTTACTACTCTCTTTGGCTCTCCCAATCCCACATAAAATCAAAGGAGCTTTCTCTTCTTTCATGAATAATTCTATATTTTCTGATTGTATATCTTAGTAGCTATCAAACTGTTGGTTAGTTCATAGTTAATACGCCCCTACTCACACAATTTATACTACTCATTTGAAGATGGCAGATAAACCTCTTACTCCAATGTTTTATCTTCATTCAATACTCTAATGACTCTAACTTTACAATATAATCTGTTTTTAGGTACTTCTGGATGCTTAGTTTCTGTTAAGATAGTTGAAAAGTAGGATGTGTAGTCACACTTGAAAAGTGTAATTTACCATGAAAATTTAATGGATTTTTCCAGTAAACTCTCAAGTGAGACCTATTTTCGTAACATCTTGGATTTCGTTTTTAAATCTGGAATGTTATTCCAAACCGATCGAATTAAAGGTGAAGTATATGCAGATGGAAATACTTTTTTTTTTTTTTTTGGTCAAAGCAAATGGAAATACTATTTTGCTTATTGTGGATTGGTTATGTTATGGTTTTGGAAAATATAATGAGGATAAAAACTTACTAATGTCTTCTCGCTTTGCACATTCTGGAATAGTATGGCATTGGCTGCCTATAATAAATTGGAAATGTTTAACAAAACAATACAATTTCTACATAAAGTTGGTTTAACTGTTTTCCAGTAACAGTTTTTCGGGGATAATGGTGTCATAGAGAAGACGATAAATATTAGTTAAGCGAGAGAAAGGACAATGACGAACAAAAAAAAATTTATGTGGTTACATTAAACAAAAGGGTAAAATTCAAAAGAGTCGAAAAAAATAAACTAGAAACAAAAACAAACATATACTACCCAATTAAGAGAAAACAAACATATGCAAATGGAGAGTAAATCTTGGCTAGGGTTTGATATTATTTATAGATCAAGGAAAGCACTTCACCAAGATATACTCTCCACTGTCTCCACCATGTTCATACCTTTGCTTCCATGTTTAGATCTTGATAAGATTCAAACAGACTGAACTTAAATGACAAAATGGAATTATCAGGTCAACTAAGACGCATACTTTTTCTTGCTTATGTGAGCACACACACAAAAAATCGTCTAGCTATTAAATCGACTTTATGAGTTTGTAAAATCACATTGCCAAACATTTTTTTTCAATGATCAATTAGCAAGATTTTACTTTAACATGCGTATAATTTTCTTTTATCTTATCCAAATAGCGGAAATGCAGATAGAAAACTCTGTCTCATAAGATTCAATAACAAAATAAATAAAAAGATGGTTATTAACCATCAATATAATGTAGAGACAACTAGCTGAAAAACAAAGAACGAGATAGAAATTAGGTGTAAGACAAAAACAGTAAACAAATTAGCTCTCACACACCCCTTCCACTTGAGTTAGAGATTACGATTTTGCCCCTTCCACTTGTGTACTATCATTTAGATTACGGGATTTATACATATATCATGATAATGAACTAAGTAAATAATTACATATTTATATAAATAAATATCCAATTATATGTTCGAGTAACACGCTAAACTATTTATTAGTAAGTTACAAATATAATTAACACGTTAAATTATTCATTTTATCGTATAAACATGAAGAATATCTGCTAACATATTATTTTACGCAATAACTACAGTATTAACTGATAATTTTCAAATTATTGTATTGTGGTATGTGCGTAAAAACTCTTTTTCTATTTATAGTTTATCAATGATAATATTTTGTTTAGCGCGCTACGAATAAAATTAATTCGTTCTTACAATATATATTGGGCTAAAACAATATTTAGCAATGGTAAACCTGTATTTATCAACCCAATATAATATTACTCGAGTACATTTATTTGTAACAAGTTAAACAAACAAATCTTAGGGAGAGAAAATGTTCATAAGAAATCAACACACCTTTAAGACAGTAATTAAGCCAAACAAGATCACGATTAAACATTGAGAAGAAAAAGACAAGAAATGTAGGATTACTTTAGTATATATGTTCGAGCCTTATGTGAATCAATTCGTCTAACTAGATTCAGATCTTCGCCACATCCACCGCCACAGATCTGGGATTGCTCAATCCGACTCGAATCGAGTCATCTACTTGGTCTCATATCATCGTCGCCGCATCGGCCGTAGAGGAATCCACAGTGCCACCATCATCAGATGTCTTTCGTTTCTTTGATATGGGACTGCTCGATCCCCCAAGAAAGAGACGAAGGAGAGATAGACCTGTAACCGGCAGTTTCTTTTCTCCGGTAGCTCTGGGTTATTTTGATTTCTGAGTTTTCTGGATAAAAGATGGCAAGAGAGAGAGAGAGCAAGAGCAATGAGGAACACATATGAGGGAGAGACGACGAACACAGATGAGGAAGAGAGATTACATAAGGGTAGAATATGATTAATATTTTTAGAACAGTGTAGTGAATAGTTTTTTATCAGTTCTCTAATTATCTATTTTATCCTTGCTATACACTGCACTTTCCCTATAATGTATTTCATAGAATAAATTTAACATTAAAAACATCAGCATCGGTTAAAGAAAAATATAAGATTTATATTAATACTTAAATTATAAAACGGACTTTTTTTGTATAGTATAAATACAAAAAAATTTATTCATATTCCTATGATTTATTTTACTGGTTCGTTGCATAAAGAGTGAAGAATGGTGAAAATACTACTGGAGAAGTTGTTCACTAATAGAAAAAATGTGATCACATTTGGAATAAAATGTAATAGCTCCCTTGCAAACGTTTTCTTTTGAAGATAGTTACTAATATTGATTCTTGACATTTACCAAACTCTCGTGCACAAAATTAAGAACATAGGAAAATGAGCAACTTTGTTAAAGATGAAACGAGAATTCACATAGAGTAAAAGAGGATTTAGCAGAGTTATTTGGTGTTACAAGACAAACCAACATGTAAGAACCATTATCTATTTTGCTTTCAATATTTTCAATTTTTTTTATTATATTCCAATTTATCAATAAAGAATTAATTTATTTATTTACGAAGTCACGGATGTTGAATATCATCCAATACAATGTATTTAAAGTTGGAAAAGATTTTTTGGAAAGTTTTTTTTTTTTCGTAATTTTTTTTCGAGAAATGGTTGAAATAAGAGAAACCGTTAATCATTAGTCACATGATACAAAGATAAAATACCATATAAAAAGGAAAAACATGAATAAACAAAAAAAAGGTTTAAACTTATAAATATTTTGTGTATAAGCCAAAAATAAAAAATCGACCAAAAAAAACTAAAGAGATTAACGTTTGGGTATTAGCAAATTCTAAATAATCAATTAATGAGAGAGTTTTTGGACAAAAGTATATGAATAAACATATGTGAATAATTCTTTATAATTATTGATAAAGAATGAGTAAAAGGATAACTACAAATATAATCGCAAAAAACTCAATTGTGTACTTACGTTATATGAATAAATTTTGAATTTTAAACAATTCAAACACTTAAGTGGAAGATGTCAACTTATCATTTCATATAAAACTACTATGATACAAATTTTTTTAAGATCTCCAAAATAACAAACACTACTATGACGCAATATTTTTCATATAAAAATAATAAACAAAATATCCGGGCGTAGCCCGAGATATCCCTTAGTGAAATGAAAATACAAGGAATTATACTCGACAACAGAAAACAAGAGTTGTTTGGTGCTCATCGTGGAGGTGTTCAAATTTGTTCCTTTCTTTGTATCCTCCTCTCTTTATATTTCAAAACTAGTGCAGTACCCGCGCCCAGCGTGGGGATAAGTTTTTGTTAATAATTTATTATTCCAAAGTTGTTAATCATTAAAATATGATTTAGGGTTTTAAATAGGTATTTTTTTTAATTCTAAATCAAAACTAAAATCATACAACTAAAGTAAACACATGTATAATGTATATTTCATACGGATATAACGAATCATGTCATTGTGAGCGCCTTAGGTTGTTACAACATCTAAACGATATTATAAATTAGGAACATAATGTCACTTATACCATATTAATAAATTTTAATCTATTAATCAATTTTTGGATATAATTTTAGAAATCAATATTCATTTATACTTTTCATTACTATATTTTTTGAACCAAAAGTTTAAAATTATTCATTAACATTACACCATCATTGTTTTGGAAAATTTGAGGGGTGCGTGCTAAAATGAGAGCCTAAAACCTCATAAATGCATGTAACTACTGAAAACAATACATAAACTCTAAACTCTACCATTCAAGTGTAAATTTAATTAGATATAAATACGTAAATTTGATATTTTCATAGAACAACTTGATCGATGAGTTTGCAATTGAATTTATTTGGCTTTGTCTCTAATTTAATGTTCAAATTTAAACTATATTTTTTTTTTCAAAAATAATATGTTTTGGCTTTTCTTTCGGTATAGCATTCTTTATCGTTAGTCAATCTTTATTATTGTGGATCTTTACAACGTTAATACTCTTCCCTTTTTTATTGAATCAATTGCTAATAAAACCCATATTTTTTTATTTCAAATCTAACCAACCCCATCTATAACAACCCTTTTTTTTGTCAACCCCCACAATTTTGTCATCTTTACCCTCTTTTATTTTATTATTATTTTTTATAAAACAAATTAAATATGAAATTTAATTTTGACAACAACCCAATTAAATCATAAACCTACCAATAATTAAAACCCTCTCCACGTCACCTCCTCTTCTTCTTCTCTTTCGCGAAAAAAAAGAAAAACAGAGCTCGACGTCGCTCATCGTTTCTTCTTCTTCCTTCTTCTGCTTCTTCGGTTTGGTGATTGAGAGAAACAAAACAAAACAACGTCCACAGAGCCACGGCCGTGGCATTTTGAATCTCCTTCGTGACATCTCCTTTGCGAAGAGGAAAACAGAGCCACACCTCCTTCTTCACGTCCGTTTTGAATCTCGTCCCTTTTCCATTGAATCTGGTTAATTTTAAGGTAAGAACTTTGGGTTGTATGGTATTTTATTGTTTAGAGTTAGATTAGGTTGTGAAAACCTCTTTTTGTAAGATTTGATAATTTGTTCTTTTTGTATAGTTATTTGAATAATGAACTTGTTTAATAAGTCTATTAGCATGGTGAGATGATTTATCTTGTAAAAGAGCAGCTAAATCGTACTAAATCGGAGGTAATCGAAGGTTAATCGGAGGTAAATCGAAACTGTAGGGTATAACTAAAATAACTGGTACTAATACGAAACAATGATATTACTGAATAAACTGGTACTCTTCAGACTAACTGGTAATACTAGGATAACTGGTATTACTATTACTTGATAACAGTTTAATTATACACTTACGATCTTTCTTTTTTCTGGTAGGGGACAATGAATAAAAATTGCACAATCATATGTTTTCATTATGGAGGATGTTACATAAGGGAAGGTGATAACTTCAGATGGAACGTAGGAGGAGATGAAATTCACAGTTTAGCGATGCGGAACGGAGCGGAGGATGTCACTTATTCGTCGTTGGTTGATAGAATTGGGAGAAAGATCATGATAGATGAAGCTACAACGTGTAACACCTGTGAACCAAAATGTGTATTTTTGGTTGGTGCGTCGATCGACACAGTGTATGTGTCGATCGACACACGTGGTTAGACTCGCGAGGGACCTTAGTAGTGGGCGGGTGTAAGTCCCATGTTTTGTTCGATTCTGGAGCAACGAATTGCTTCATTACTCCAAAGTGTGCGGAGAGCAGCGGTATCTGGAGCGATTCCGATGAGCAGTTAGGAGTAGTCAGAGTTTCCGAAGGAAGTCTTTGGCTACTTTCCGGTGGAGCTGTACGATGTCATTCTGGGGATGGATTGGCTGGATCGGTACAGAGTTCATCTGGATTGTCATCGGAGATGAGGTATGGGCATTATGAGTTCGTGGTGATGCCTTTCGGGTTGATAAATGCGCCACCAGCGTTCATGAGGTTGATGCACGGGGTGTTCTAGGAGTATCTAGATGAGTTTGTGATCATCTTCATTGATGATATTCTGGTGTATTCGAGGAGTCCTGAGGAGCATGAGGTTCATCTGATGGCGGTTCTATAGAAGCTGCGGGAGCAAAAGCTATATGCAAAGTTGAACAACTGCAGTTTTTGGCAGCGGGAGATGAGTTTTCTTGGCCATGTGGTGTCTGCAGAGGGAGTTTCTGCGGATGCGGCTAAGATTGAGGCTACAAGAGGGTGGCCTAGACCGAGGAATGCCACGAAGATCAGGAGTTTTCTCGGTTTAGCTGGTTATTATCGGAGGTTCGTCAAGGGTTTTGCGAGTATGGCGTAGGCGATGACGAAGTTGACGGGGAAGGATGTTCCTTTTGTGTGGTCTTCAGCTTGCAAGGAGAGTTTCGGGAAGCTGAAGGAGATGCTGACTAGTACACTAGTGTTGGCGTTGCTGGATCCGGACGAGCCTTACGTGGTGTATACAGATGCATTTGGTGTTGGTCTGGGTTGTGCCCTAATGCAGCAGGGGAAGGTAATTGCGTATGCTTCGAGGCAGTTGAGGAAGCATGAGTGCAATTACCCTACCCATGACTTGGAGTTGGTTGCGGTGATTTTTGCTCTAAAGATTTGGCGATCTTATATTTATGGCGGGACGGTGCAGGTATTCACAGACCATAAGAGTCTGAAGTATTTCTTCACTCAACCGGAGCTGAACCAGAGCCAGAGGCACTGGATGGAGTTGGTGGCAGATTATGATCTGAAGATTGGGTACCATCCGGGTAAGGCTAATCTGGTTCCAGATGCGTTGAGTTGGAAGAGGGTTGCTTCGGCTCAGGAGCGGGATATGGAGGAGTTGGTGAGCGAGCTTAGCACCTTGGGATTGTGTGTTATTTCACAGGAGCCGTTGGGATTAAAGGCAGCTAATCAGGTGGATTTGCTTAGCAGGGTTCGAGCCGCGCAGGAAAAGGATAAGGTTTTGGTTGATACTTCTAAGGTGGTTGGTTTTGAGTATCAGGTCTTGGCGGGCAGAATGATACTTGTGAACGGGCGGATCTGTGTACCTAAGGATGAGGATCTACAGCAGGAAATTCAAAGAGAGGCTCATGCGAGTATGTTGTCGATTCATCCGGGAGCGATCAAGATGTACCGGGATCTGAGGTGGTATTATCACTGGGTCGGGATGAAGAAGGATGTGGCTAACTGGGTTGCAACATGCAATGTGTGTCAGCTGGTGAAGGCGGAGCATCAGGTTCCGAGTGGTTTATTGCAGAGTTTGTCTATTCCGGAGTGGAAGTGGTTCATGATTACCATGGACTTTGTGACAGGGTTGCTGGTGTCGCGGACCTATGATGCTATTTGGGTGATTGTGGATCGTCTAACTAAGTCTGCACATTTTCTTGCCATCAAGAAGACCGATGGAGCGGTAGTTTTGGCTAAGAAGTATGTGCGTGAGATTGTGAGGCTGCACGGTGTGCCAGCGAGTATTGTGTCAGACAGGGATCCGAGATTTACTTCTGAGTTTTGGGGCGCATTTCCGGCTGAGATGGGCACTAAGGTGCATATGAGTATAGCATATTATCCGCAGACGGATGGGCAATCTGAGAGGACGATTCAGACTCTTGAAGATTTACTGAGGATGTGTGTGCTGGATTACGGTGGTCATTGGACATATCACTTGAACCTGGTCGAGTTTTTGTATAATAATAGTTACCAGGCGAGTATTACGATGGCTCCATACGAGGCTCTCTATGGGAGGTCGTACACCATTATGCTGGACTCAAGTGGGGGAGAGGAGCATGTTTGGTGCAGATTTTGTTCAGGAGACGACGGAGAAGATCCGTGTCTTGAGGTTGAACATGAAGGAGGCTCAGGATAGGCAGAAGAGTTATGCTGATAAGAGGAGGAAGGAGCTGGAGTTTGAGCTGGGAGATCTGGTATATCTCAAGGCAGTGATGTTGAGGGGTCCTAACATATCCATTTCAGAGAATAAGCTAAGTCCGAGGTTTATGGGTCCGTTCAAGGTTGTGGAACGGGTTAGACCAGTAGCTTATCAGTTGGAGTTACCTCAGAGTATGAAGGCTTTTCATAAAGTCTTCCATGTTTCGATGCTGCGAAAGTATCTGCATGAGTCTGAGGAGGTGTTGGCTAGGATCCCGGAGGATCTTCAGCCCAACATGACGTTGGAGGTGAGACCTATGAGGATTCTCAAGAGGAGAGTCAAGGTCCTGCGCCGGAAGAGGATACCGTTGGTGAGAGTCGTGTGGGACTGCGATGGTGTCGAGGAGGAGACATGGGAACCAGAAGCGAAGATGAAGACAAAGTTCTCGAAGTGGTTTGAGAAGCAAGCGGTTGCTTGAGTTGTCTTTCTTTTCTAGTTTTCAGTTTGTGATAGCATGTGGCTATGTTTGATGTAGTTTTCGTTTAGTGTGTAACGATTATACATTTTGATGATTTAATAAGATGGAGATTTCTTATTAAATGTGTTTATAAGATGTGAGTTCTTATATTTTATGACTGGTGGGTCATGTGTGTATGTGAGGGCTAGAAATGGAAGTTCTATGTGAGTTAGAGCTTGTCCATGTTCTAGGTGTATCTAGGAATGGAGGTTCTATTGGAGTTAGGACTTGTCTGTTCTCTAGATTGTGCTGGGAAATAGAGGTCTTATGTGAGTTAGGATCTATCTATTTTCTAGGGAGAGTCTGGAAAAGAGGTTTTATGTGAGTTAGAACCGTCTTTTCCAGGGACTCTGTGGAAACAACCATGGTGGTTGGGTTGTTCCGGATGACCTAGTGATTGGTCATGGATGTGATGACATTCCAGGTGAGGGGATGTCATGAGGACCACAAGAAGTGATTCTGGTCGACATGTACTTATGAGGCACATTACAGAAGGTGCACCAGGGAACAAGTGAGGTTTCCTGGGTATACTTGAGGGGATAGGTGAGGTTCTCTCCAGGGGACAGGTGAGGTTTCCTGCATATATCTCGAGGGGACAGATGAGGTTCTCTCCAGGGGACAAGTGAGGTCTCCTGCCTGCCGATAGCTTGACGGACTGTGTGGTCCGAGAGTGAAAAGGGCATGGAGCATATCGATAGTCTGATGGACGGTGGTCCTGAAGGTGGGAGGGGTATGTTATACACCGTGATCTCCAAGGTGACGACCCTGGAAGTGTTAGGGGTGTATATGTATATGGGTATGCGCATAGCGTCTGTGATGTAATTATGAGTATGAGACTGGATGAGCTTCGGGGATTGGGAAGGATCTCAGGTGGTGCTGACCGGGTAGGGTCAGGAGTGCTGATGTGATTGGTATCTAGTCTAGGGATTTTACTTGCGTTTGGAAACCTTGGTTCAAATGACCCTGGTAACTTATATAGCGTCTTGGTCATACATGTTCTTGTTTGATTGTTGCACGGTCAATTGGTTCAACTCTGGGTCTACGGTTGGTCGGGCATGTTCTTGTTTGATTGTTGTGCGATCAATCGAGCAGGCCTGGTCTGGACCAGAAAACGTTGCATTCTGGTGTGTTTTCGGGTGAAGCTGGTCGGGTCTCGGACGGGAGTGTTAGCCTTAGCAGGGATGGTGTTGTGTGATTCGAGGTCGAATCCGTGTTAGTGGGGGAGAATTGTAACGCCCGTGAACCAAAATGTGTATTTTTGGTTGGTGCATCGATCGACACAGTGTGTGTGTGTCGATCGACACACGTGGTTGGACTCGCGAGGAGTCGGGTTCTGGGTGTTGCGTCGATCGACACAAGTGATTTTTGCGTCGATCGACGCAAGTTGAAATCGAACCAACAAGTTCGGTTCTTGATCCCTTGGTTTGGAATCCGGTTTAGGGAATCCTAGGGCATGATATAAAAAAGCAGGGAGACGTTTTTGCAGCCGATTTTGGAGAGGAAAAGGAGAGGATTTCGTAGGTTGTGAGAGAGAAGCAGAGATTGTTGCTTTGAAAACAGTTATGTCTGATTTTAGAAGGGGAGACGAACGGCCAGGGTGATCGGATCGGATTGGAGCGAAACTTCTAGGGTAAGTTCTCCACTCTCGTATCTAGCTTTGGGCGAAATCGGGTTGTCATTTGGATTAGTATTCCAAGAGTTATCATCGTTTTACTAGGAGATGTTTCTGCAGTTTTGGGTCTGTGATCAGTCTATTTCGAGGGAGGATTCTCGTCGAACCAGAAGGAGTTAGGAGACGATCCATCTATCTGTGGAAAGCTCTCTCTGTCTAGTTTTCTGAACAGGTTTTCGATCCTGTTTCCGATGTAATCTCCGTTCTCTGTGTTCTTTAGATGTCAACGTGTCGTTCATGTTTTCTGAGACTAGAATTTCCTGTTTCCAGTTCCGAACAACGAACTTGTGGGCCGTTTTCCTATCATTCTGTAAGGATCCAGAAGACGATCTAGGTATCATTGGAAAGCTCCGAGTCTTAGCTTTTCAGAGCCACCAAGTTCGGTTTAATCTGAAATTTGAAACGCGTGTTAACCGATTTTCCTAAGGTGAGTGCGTGACCATGGTTTATCTGGGTAAAAGAAATTGATGGAATATGATTGTTTGCTGTTGTTTGGATTGGATTCTGTGTGTTTTGTTGATGGATTCGTGCAGGAGATCGATGAATCGCTTTGGATTCGAGCCATGAGAGGATAGGCTCGATCCTCACGATCTGCAGCGACGCGTCGATCGACACAATTGCTTTTCGTCGATCAACACAATTGCTTTGCGTCGATCGACACTAGTGCATATTGTCAATCGACACCAGGGTGGTGTGTCGATCGACGCAGTTGCAGTGCATCGATCGACACCTAGTGGTTGTATTGATCGACGCAAGTCTTCTGGACTGATTCATGTTGCTTTGTCATGCATGTATTGTTGTTTGCTTATCTTGGTATTGTATCTTTTGCTTATGCCTGTGTGTATAACCAAGTAGATGGGATGATCGTCTCACTGAGTATTTGTGATAATACTCACGCATCTCGTTTTGCCATGTGATGCAGGTAAAGAGAAAATGTGATGGTGGAATTGTGGCCGGGAAGAGAGGATGATCTAGCGGCTCGATTGTTTGCTAGCTATTGTGTTAGAATGGCTAGGTTGTTGGATTGTCATTATATTGGAATGGTTTGGTGTGGCATTGATTGGATATTGTTGCGCTTGTCTGAACTATTGATCTTCGTTATTGGATATTGAAATGATTGATTTATTGTTTTAACTGCTTTTGTTCCGCTGTCTTAATGTGATTGAATTGATTGGATTGTTGAGAGTTAGCATTTATGAAAATGCTAATTCGAATCCAATGTTAATAAAAAAAACGGGTTGGGTTGTTTCACAACGTATCTGAAACTCAGTTACATTCCTATGATTTTGAATGCTCGGATAGCATCATATATCTCAAACGATGATGGCGTTTTTAATTATCTAATGCAAATGAATGGAGATGGTCTTAGAAGTCTATTGCACGTGGAGCTCATTCCAATCGGAGATCAAAATGAGGAACAAACAGGAGAGGGTGGAGAGAATGAAGCATTTGTAAGTGATGGTATGATAACTCTACACAACAACAAACAATCGGAACACCATGAGACTATAACTCTACACAACAACGAAGCATCTGAACACCATGAGATGGTAAACCTAGGTATAACTCAAATAACTGTGTAACCCATTTTATGTGTTCTCTCTGTCTACTACTACTAGGTAAAACTGGTATAACTACTTGACTTGTTTTATTTGATGTCTCTGTCTAGTACTACTAGGTATAACTGATATGACTGTTTGACATTGTTTTGACTGTAGGTCATCAAGAACACCATGATAACTTTGGTATTCATGAATATGATAATGAGTATAACTTTGGGACGTATGAAAATAATGAGGGACTAGCTGCTGTGGATGGAGATGGAGATGAAAGACAAGGATGGGAAGATAATATGGATATGACTCTACATCAAGAATTTCCAAGTAGAGAAGAAGTAAAACAATTAGTTCAAATTGCTTCACATAAGAATTGCTTTGAGTACGATGTTAAGCACACCGATCTAGGGCGATATGTGCTTCGTTGTAGTGAAGCAAAAGCTGGTTGCAAGTGGTATGTACGAGTTACTCCGATTCAGAATTTCGATCGTTGGTCGGTTAAAATTTACAACAAAATGCATACATGTTCTCGAATTGATACAAGTACAAGGAGACGAAGAAGGAGAGGGTTTCAAAAAATAGTTGTTGGTATTTTACATTAAGATTTTCCAGGTTGTTTTGAGACTCCGGTTCCGAAAAGTTTGATGATGTTGGTGAAACGAAAAGCTAGTGTTGATATATCATACTCCACTGCATGGAGAGAAAATAACCTAGCTGCTAATGTTGTGCGGAGAAGTCTAGAGGAGAGTTATATGAGGTTAGAGTCTTATATGTACATGCTTGAGAAGATGAATGAGAGTACAAAAACATGTGTGAAATGGGATGATGAAGGCAAGTTTGAGTATTTGTTTTTCGCGCTTGGAGCTTGCATAAAAGGGTTCAAATCCATGAGAAAAGTCATCATTGTGGATGCCATCCACCTTAAGAATTCTTTTGGTGGAGTTTTAATTGTTTCAACGGCTCATGATCCTGAGCGTCACCATTATCCAATTATTTTTGGTGTAACTGATGGTGAGAAAGATGCGAGCTGGAAGTGGTTTATGGAGCAGTTGAAATTAATGGTAGAGGATGATGCAGAACTAGTTTTTATATTTGATAGAAATCAAAGCCTCATCAAGTCAATACGTGAGGTGTTCCCGTTGGCTCAACATGGCTTTTGTATCTACCATCTCTCTCAGAATGTCAAAGGAAGCGTTTCAGGTGTAAGAAACAAACTGTTGCGGTTAAGTTCATCGAATGCGCACATGCTTATACCGAAGCAGAGTTCATAAGACTTGATGGGACGTTTAGAACAATGTATCCTGCTGCAGCTCGTTATCTGGATAGAAGTGTTGATGTGAAGAAATGGGCAATGTGTTATTTTGTAAGAGAAAGGTACAACTTAGACACGAGTAATTCTGCAGAATCTATCAATTATGTCTTGCTAACTGCAAGGAAGTACTTGTTGTTACCTATGATTGATGTGATTGTTGCAAAAGTGGCTGAATGGTTCAACAAAGACTGCCGCTGCAGTGATAAGGTCACAGAAGTTGGTGCCTTATGTGCACAACGCTATTCATGTCATGTTACCGATTGCAAAGAAATTAATCTCGGTTGAGTTAAACAACTCCACCCATGAGTACAATGTGATTGAACTCGATGGCATAAATTATTTGGTTAATTTGACCGAGTGAACCTGCAGTTGCAAGTATTTTGATATAGACAACTACCCATGCATGCATACACTACAAACTATTGTCCGATTAAGCGGAGAGACCGAAGCTCAAATACATGAGTATTGCTCTGAATATTTTCTTATGGAGAAGTGGAAATTGGCGTATTGCAAGAAGATATATCATGTTCCCCATATATCCCTGACCATATACGACCAACTGGCTTGCCTCCACTACACGATGATCCTTCAGTAGGAAGAAATCAAGAAACACGGTACGCGTCGGCTGGAGAAGAACGAGGAGGAGGACAAAGAGGAAGAGGAAAAGGACGAGGACAGGGATTGTATAGTTATTTTGTGAGCGACCCTGATGTGGAGGAGGAGGAGTAGGCAAAACGGTTCTTATAACTGTGAGACTTGATTTGTGTGTTCTCACTGTCATGTACTACTAGGTATAACTATGTGATTTCACTTCAATATGTTCTCTCTGTCAGGTACTACTAGTAAAACTAGGTATAACTATGAAACTTAAGTATGATTTAAGGGTTTTAATAGCAATTGATTATTGCTGCATTTGGACTAATTCTTATCTTATCTTAGGTACATATGTTTTTACAAAAATTAATCTTACACTAAAAGATTTTTTCACTAGAACTATCTTACATTATAGGTTAAAGTGTGAATGGAAGTCCTAATTGTTTTTAAAACAACCAAACATTGTGTTTTCAGAAATTTTAATGTACAGAACTGTAAGAAATGTGTTTAATTGGAATAATTTGAGGAGTAATACTGCAAACATTAGTGTGTTAACCCCGTATAACTGATTATACATGAAATTGATCAAAATATAATTGTGTGTAATATGGTACTACTAGGTAAATAAATATAACTATAAGTAAAATTATAATATTTTAAATATATAAGACGGCGCACGTGCTAAATATAACTGTTTTTTTTAAACATGTTTTCAATGCCGAAGTCGTGGAAATTTGTTTATTTTTAACACAAGTAGTACCTAAACACACCAGTAGTACCAAAATAACAGTAGTACCTAAACACACCAGTAGTACCAAAATAAGTTCAACATACAACATAAGTTTACCGTTACAATTAAAATCTCAGGCACACACAAGTACCTAAAACATCACACCCGTTCATCATCCAATCCTACTAGTACTTAAACATCAGACCCGTTTCAGCTTTATCTTTCTTCGCCTTTTTATTCCCAGCCTCCGCTTCAGCTCCTGCTTTGTTCTTTTTCTTGGCTTTCTCCGCCGTATAAGACGGTTTCTTGAATTGTGATGGTTCTATTATCCTCTTCTCCTTTGGAGTTCTCTCCTTTGTCACATTCTTTTTCACTTTCTGCTTCTCCACATTCTGCTTCTCCACTTTCTGCTTTTCCACATCTCTATTTGTTTCTTCTGATTCAGATACGAGAAACATCAGTTTTTCTTTCAAAAGATTTCTATGGTAGACAACAATAGCCGAATTTGATTCAATACCCAATTGTCCTTCTTCTTCTGCTGCTGCATTCTCTTTCTCTATCTCTTCTTCTTTAGCAGTGTTTGACTTCTCTTTCTCTCCTTCTCCTTCTGCTTCTTTCTTTTTTTGTCCTTCTTCTTCTGCTGCTGCTGCTGTTTTCTCTTCTTCTTGTTCTTTCTTTGTCTCTATTTTCTCTGTCTCTTCTTCTTCTTGCTCTTCTTCTTCTTTCTCTTCTTCTTCTGTCTCCATCTGTGTTGTCTCTTTCTCTGTCTCTTTTTGTCCTTCTGTCTCCATATCTGGATGATGCTCCTCACCTCCTCCTTCTTTCTCTGTCACTGTCCCTTCGGTTTCTTTCCAATTCTCTCTTGATTTCTCTCCTGAAATCTTATTACACTCAAACCCGTCATCATACCCCTCATCATCCCAAATCTGAGGAGTTTCTAGAGTATCCACTTTAGTTTGGAGTTCCTTCATAGTTTGGAGTTCCTTCACTGTTTTCTTCCTCCTCCTCCTCCTCATCATACAACTTTTCCCAAAATATCTTCTTCTCAGCAAGATACTCGTTCCAATTGTCAGGTTCAGTGTCCAAGGCTTCATCATCTGCATCATCATCTATGATACGCGCTAATCTTCGTTCACTTTCCCAAAATATAACTTTAGCTATTAACATTAAGAAAAACAGATGAGTATTTAAAAATAAGAATGATAATGAATTCATACCTTAGTTAAATCAAGCGAATCATAAATCTCACTCAATGCAAAACTTTTCATAGCACTATGCTTGAACTTCTGTTTGCACATCCTTGGGTAATCTGGCTCTGCCTCTCTAACTTCTTCTCGAAATGATTTCCTCAGATTTGGGATGCACTCAAATGCTAAAATCTACATATAGAGATAAAGAATGTCATAAGGAAACATATAGAGATAAAGTATGTTAAACAAAATATTAGAAGTCATATTTACCTCCAAAGGAATGATGAAACCAGGAAGGGTCAACGACGCTTGAACACGGCATTTCATAACATCCAACGCATGATAAACATCGTTGACAGAGTTTGTCAAATGTCAAACGGCCCCACGGAAAGGTTTTACACAACTCTTCATCATCCACCAATCTAAATAAGAAGGGATATATACATGCTTTTGAATTCTTCCTAGGCCTGATCACTTAACACAGAAAAAAACAAGATAGCCAGCTTTAACCGATCGGGAGAACTCCTCTTCATTGACACCACCTTTCCCTCCACATCTTTCATTCTGACTTTTGTATCCATGCCAAACTGTCTTTCCTTAAACTTACTAGCATGATCCTTCTAATCCATTCTAGGATTACAGTCTCTCGGGTAAGCATGGCACTGCATCTCAGTTATCAGACACTGCTCCTTCAAAGACTACCGGATGGGGACGCCATTTACCACAAACCAAAGTTTTGTCCTCTTTTCCACAGAAACAGTTCGAAGCATTAGCATCCATGTAACACCCCTGACCCGGATTAGGTCAACGTTGACTCGATTGGCTGCGCAACAATTGATATATCATGGTTTTTACCCATTTTTTACCATGATATAAGTTCTTTTCATAGAGTCTTTTTGGTATTTTTCGAGTCTTTGGAGTCTTTAGCGGTTAAGGGACGATTGGAGCATAATGGGAGTTTTAGGAGCATTTTTGACCATCAAGGAAAGAAAGGCCGAAGTGATCAACTCGAAGTCAAGTTTAAGAGCTTGCGTCGATCGACGCACCCATTCTGCGTCGGTCGACGCACACATGTCCTTCGCGAAGAGAAGTCGAGCTTTGAAGTTGCGTCGATCGACGCAGCTTATTTGCGTCGATCGATGCCCATGTATCTGACGAGAAGGAGTTTTGAAGAATTTTTTCTTTTGCCCGAAAAGCCCATAAGTTTACACACAAGGCCCAATCCGTTTTTGACACCTTATATATAGTTTTCTTTTAGGTTTTCATGAGATATCTTGTTTTCTATTGAGACTTGGATTTGGAGAGCTTTTGGGAAGAGATTTCTACAGAGTTTTCGAACCCTTTCTATATCTCTAACTCTATCTTTTTTTATGCAATTTATTTCATTCATGATGTTTTCTTCATCTATGTCTGAGTAGTTTAACTGTTAGGTTTTGGGGATTCAAGGGTTTGATGAGAAATGATTAGGATTGAAACTCTGTTGGGATTTATCTACTTGTTATTCATCTAGATTGCTTTAACTCTGATTTTAGGATTGATCAACCGAAATTAGAAATCCTAGGTTGCTTTAATAGATGCGAAAGTATTATTAACAACCTGACATAATCTTAGATGAGCAACATTATCTACTCGCAAAGAAATTTGGCTTAGTAATTTTGTGAACAATCGAACTAGAACTTATTGCTTGTCTTTATTCACTAAGTTTGCAAAGAAATTTGGAATTTAGGGATTTAGTCATAGATAGTCTCTGCAACGAAAGTTGATTGATTTTACACTAGTGTTCGAGTTCTAGAACTGCACTTAATCAAATCCTGACAGTGTTTTATCCTCAATTTCGATTCATTCCCAAGAATTACCCATAGCCTACCTCTTTTGTCTCATTGATTTCAAGAACCTAAATCATCATCTGCTTACTTATTTTGCTATTTTATTTCCATTCACACATTGTTGCTTAGCCTAATTCGTATTCATAATCGATTGTGTGATTTGATTCCCTGTGGATTCGACCCCTAAGTACTACTACGATCTCTTAATTTGAGAGGGTAGCTAAAGGGAAATTTGAGCCTACCAATAATCAAACAAGAACATGCGCAACCGTAGACCCGGAACCAGACCAACGATGCTACATATATGCACTACGTCGTTCGTTTTGAGGTTCTAGAAACACATTCAAGAACCTTAGACTAAACGTCCAAGCACACATTTTCCTATCGAACATAACCCAAGGCTTTTCAACCCGAGTTATGAGCGATAGTTAGTTCGTCCTGGACTAGGACTAGTATCATATGCAACTCAAGTTTAAACAAACTTCCTTTTATACATACTTATACATATGGTTTACAATAAGTTACCAAACCATTTACACTTGTTGTGGCCACGAGCCTATGTGCTCAAAGTTCACTACTACATATTAAACATATACTTGTTTTACAAAAACCAGAAAATCTACACCAACCTTCCTAAGCTCCTCCAACCCAGGCTAAGATCCCACTATTGGTTACCTGCAAAACAAATAGAGTCGTGAGCACTAATTGCTCAGTGAGACTAGGCTCCCCTAACAATCAATAATAATATCCCACCCAGATCCAAAATAACAATCAACAAGTAATCACACAAACAATCAGAGAATGCACATGCGGAATAGATAAATCAAACATAACATAACCAAAGACCTTCCACACTAAAGTCTTTTCTCGTGTAACCAAACCCTAAACCGCGAATTGATAACTTCCTTCCATTGTCCCTTTTACCTCACACGGCCCTAACCACAAAGGCTAAAAGACTAGTGATCCGACATGTAATACACCGGCCCTAGGCTGCAATCCCATTTCTCCGGGTATTACAATCGGTAGTCACGGCCCTACGCTGCAATCCCGTTCCTCCGTGACTAGTGATATCTGGAAGTGTCAACCGCTCTCTACAATTGTTAGAACATTACATGATCCTCTTGATCACTTGTAACGCCTAACCTCACACACAACATAAAAGTTTACCTTTGACCCGCATGTATCTAGACATATCACACGCAGATATGCTTCCTCTTAAAATTCTGCATCCACAAATGTTAGCGGCAAGTACAAACACAATCATCCCATAACTCATGCAGCACGCAATCAAACATCATGCACAAACAATCAAAGATACTTACCCAAATTCCAAAAATTCTAGCAAGAACCTCTACGACTATAAAGCATAAGAATAAACAAGCAACGTGTGCCCTACTCATCTAGTACACGACAAACATCACCAAGACTCACTTTATTCAAACGGTTAGGACTTAGACTCGGACTTAGGCTTAGAACGGATCTAGATTCCTCGACTACTCCACGATATAACAAATCTTCCCATTCCTTAAAACGGACAGAGTTTCCGCTTGAATCTCGATCATTCCAACCATCAAAACCACAAAGGGTTGGATTCAAGATCACAAGACGAAACTAAGTCAGATAGAAAAGTTAGGATCGGAACGCCTTACCCTAAAAACGTCACGGCACTGGATGGTTCCCGACATAGACCGCAGATTGGAGCACGATCACGAACTATTTTGGTCAGAGGTTTGGAACATTTTCTATGTAAGAAATGAGAGCTACTTGGTTCTATTTATAGGGTTAAGCAAGCAGGTAGGCACAGTAGGACGGTCAGAAGTGTATGTCGTGCTTTCCGATGAGTCGTTGCACACGGTCGCGACACCTCCTGCTTGCAAATTTGTCATGCTTGTGGATTTGTCGTGTTTCCGATGACTCGTCACACAAGATTGCAACACCTCGTGATTACGAGATTTGTGGTGCTTCTGATTTGTTGTGCTTGCGGATTTGTCGTGCTTGTAGATTTGTCGTGCTTGTGGATTTGTTGTGATTCCGATGACTTGTCACACAAGATCGCGACACCTCATGCTTACGGGATTTGTCGTACTTGCGGATTTGTCGTGCTTGCGGATTCTAAACACGTCAATCCCGAGCAGATGTATCGTGTTTCCGCAAACTTTTATATTTTTGTAAAAATATCAAGTTTGAAAGCACCTTGCCACCTCATGCTTCTTGTCACGTCGTGTTTCGGGCTACTTCGTGCTTAAAATCCCGTCATGCTTGACAATTTTTCTTCCATCAACTAGTCTTGGCTCGATTATCTCTCGTAACTGTTTTGATCTCTTGACATGGTCATTACACTCTACCCCCCTTAAAAAGAATTCGTCCCGAATTCTTAAGGTTGAATTCTTCCTCCACTTATCCTCTCTCGTGCCTTTGGAAAGGTTGGTTTAGAAAAGTTTTTCCTAAGGAACTAAGACATCTAACAATAACTATCAGTTTCCAGGATTGGGTCTCAACCTTTAACTAGACTCAGTCAATTCTAAATATCAATAACCTCGCAATTTACGTCTACACCATATCTCATATATGCATGCAAATGCAATCATACGATGAGTTAGAACCAATACTTACCTTTAATGAATCCTTTAAAAAGGATATGAAAGTTTAAGGGTTCTTAAATCTAAGGATTATCTCGAGCTCACTTATCACCATATCGAAACTTTATCACGTAGCCAAAGCTTTATCACGAAGCCAAATCTTAATCACCAACCATCTCTTCTTTGAACTCGTCAGAGTGACATCTGCATCCAACAAGGCTAAGTCCTAATCCCATCTACCTAATAAAGGAGTCGGTTGGTTTCCTAACTACTTTATGCGAATTATTTTAATCTATAAAACATTTGAAAACGAGTCCCATGTGAACATGGTAAGAACCATGCTCTGATACCACTTTTGTAACACCCTGACCCGGATTAGGTCAATGTTGACCCGATTGGCTGCGCAACAATTAAACAAGAACATGCGCAACCAACCGTAGACCCGGAACCAGACCAAAGATGCTACATATGTGCACTAAGCCGTTCGTTTTAAGGTTCTAGAATCATATTCAAGAACCCTAGACTAAACGTCCAAGCACATATTTTCCTATCGAACATAACCCAAAGCTTTTCAACCCGAGTTATGAGCGATAGTTGCTTCGTCCTGGACTAGGACTAGTATCATATGCAACTCAAGTTTAAACAAACTTCCTTTTATACATACTTATACATATGGTTTATAATAAGTTACCAAACCATTTATACATGTTGTGGCCACGAGCCTATGTGCTCAAAGTACACTACTACATATTAAACACATACTTGTTTTACAAAAACCAGACAATCTACACCAACCTTCCTAAGCTCCTCCAACCCAGGCTAAGATCCCACTATTGGTTACCTGCAAAACAAATAGAGTCGTGAGCACTAATTGCTCAGTGAGGCTAGGCTCTCCTAACAATAAATAACAATATCCCACCCAGACCCAAAATAACAATCAACAAGCAATCACACAAACAATCAGAGAATGCACATGCGGAATAGATAAATCAAACATAACATAACCAAAGACCTTCCACACTAAAGTCTTTTCTCGTGTAATCAAACCCTAAACCGCGAATTGACAACTTCTTTCCATTGTCCCTTTTACCTCACATGGCCCTAACCACAAAGGCTAAAAGACTAGTGATCCGACATGTAATACACCGGCCCTAGGCTGCAATCCCGTTCCTCTGGGTATTACAATCGGTAGTCACGGCCCTAGGCTGCAATCCCGTTTCTCCGTGACTAGCGATATCTAGAAGTGTCAACCACTCTCTACAATTGTTAGAACATTACATGATCCTCTTGATCACTTGTGACGCCTAACCTCACACACAACATAAAAGTTTACCTTTGACCCGCATGTATCTAGACAGATCACACGCAGATATGCTTCCTCTTGAAATCTTGCATCCACAAAGGTTAGCGGCAAGTACAAACGCAATCATCCCATAACTCATGCAGCATGCAATCAAACATCATGCACAAACAATCAAAGATACTTACCCAAATTCCAAAAATTCTAGTAAGAACCTCTACAACTATAAAGCATAAGAATAAACAAGCAATGTGTGCCCTACTCATCTAGCACACGATAAACATCACCTAGACTCACCTTATTCAAACGGTTAGGACTTAGACTCGGACTTAGACTTAGAACGGATCTAGATTCCTCGACTACTCCACGATCTAACAAATCTTCCCTTTCCTTAAAACGGACAGAGTTTCGGCTTGAATCTCGATCATTCCAACCATCAAAACCACAAAGGGTTGGATTGAAGATCACAAGACAAAACTAAATCAGATAGAAAAGTTTGGATCCTTACCCTAAAAACTTCACGGCACTGGATGGTTCCCGACAATAGACCGCAGATTGGATCACGATCACGAACTATTTTGGTTAGAGGTTTGGAACGTTTTCTATGTAAAAAAATGAGAGCTACTTGGTCCTATTTATAGGGTTAAGCAAGCAGGTAGGCACAGTAGGATGGTTAGAAGTGTGTGTCGTGCTTCCCGGTGAGTCGTTGCACACGGTTCCGACACCTCGTGCTTGCGGATTTGTCGTGCTTGTGGATTTGTCGTGCTTCCGATGACTCATCACACAAGATCGCGACACCTCGTGCTTATGAGATTTGTCGTGCTTCTGATTTGTCGTGCTTGCGGATTTGTCATGCTTGTGGATTTGTCGTGCTTCCGATGAATCGTCACACAAGACGCGACACCTCGTGCTTATGGGATTTGTCGTGCTTCTGATTTTTCATGCTTGCGGATTTGTTGTGCTTGCGAGTTCCAAGCACGTCAATCCCAAGCAGATGTGTCGTGCTTCCGAAAAATTTTATACTTTTGTAAAAATATCCAGTTTGAAAGCACCTTGCCACCTCATGCTTCTCGTCACGTCGTGTTTCGAGCCACCTCGTGCTTAAAATCCCGTCATGCTTGACAATTTTTCTTTCATCAACTAGGTCTTGGCTCGATCATCTCTCGTAACTGTTTTGATCTCTTGACATGGTCAGTACAATCCACAATCCCAACAGCTTACGGTATGTTTCAACAGGCATGTGAAGCACATGGTGAAGCTGAGGATGCGTCCTGAACCATTCCAACTCTGGTTGAAGCTTCTTTATAGTCTCCAAGAATTTTCCCAGATTACACCTTGTTTGTATCTTCGGGTACTTGAGATATTCCTTACTGTTTAAGAAAATTTTCACAGGTGGCATTGGTTTGGAGACCTCTGTATCCTGCAATCCAACACACAACTTCAATCTTAATATCACACATTTACCTATTAGTTATACTAAGAAATACTAGTTATCATGTACTAACAGTTATCCTGAAGTACTAGTTATACCATGCATTAACAGTTATCCTAGCAGTACTAGCTATCGCATGTACTAACAGTTACACTGGAAGTACTAGTTACACTAAGTATTACCAATTATGCTAACTAGTACTACTTATAAGTTATCTAAGCACTAACAGTTCTACTAACTAGTACTAGTTATACTCAGTTATTCAACAATCACTTACAAAGGACTACCATTACCAAGGACTAATAGTTATCCTAACAATCACTTTTTCATCTCCACATACCTCATTATCTGACTCAC
The DNA here is from genome assembly GCA_964056655.1 of Arabis hirsuta. Lineage (NCBI taxonomy): Eukaryota > Viridiplantae > Streptophyta > Magnoliopsida > Brassicales > Brassicaceae > Arabis > Arabis hirsuta. Next base: position 18,003,196 of record OZ053302.1, on the reverse strand, counting down.
TCACAGCATATCTTTGTGCAGCAGTGGGTGTAATCCCTCTTGAACTCCCTTCACCAGTGGGCGTAATCCCTCTTGAACTCCCTTCCCCTTTTCCTTTTTCTTTTTTTTTCCTCTTCGTCAATCCTCCCCTCGTAGTAGCCATTCCTACAAATCATAATCAAAACATACACACACAAAATCAAAACATAAACAAAATCAAAATCCTACACAAACCCTAATTATCTCAGATTATCAATAAATCTCACAACCTCGGATTATCAATAAATCTCACAATTCCGACAATTCCAACATTTCCACATCAAATTAAAACCCCATAGACTCAAATTACTATCAAACATCAAAACCCCTTTTTGAAAAACATTAAAACACCAATTTCGATACCCTAATTCGAAACCCCAAATTCGACAATCCCAACGTTTGTAGTTCAAATTAAAACCCCACAGACTAAATTTTAATTCTCAAATATCAAAACCTCTTTTCGAAAAACATCAAAACCCTAAATTTGAAACCCTAATTTTAAAAATGCCAAATCCGGATGTGATGAGATGTGATTACCTTTTGAGATGAAGAAACAGAGTAAGCAGTTTATGGAGAACACGACGACGACGAAACGAGATGGATGGCGACAGCGAGTTATCGTAAAGTCGCGAAAGAGAAAGTGAGATTTTTTTTGCGAAAGAATGAAAACTGATTTCTTTAATTAATCAGTTTAAGGTTTTTTTTTTTTTACTTTTCCGGGTTCGGGTCGGATCGGTGGTTGGATCGTGTAATAAGTCTGATTCATTAAGGGTTTATCTGTAATTGCTCACGTTTTTAAAAATAAAAAATAAAAATAAAAATAAGAAAATGGCATAACTGATTGTGTTATGATTTTTGGGTTTTTAAAGATTTGGGCTTCCTGTTTTTGCTTGTATTTGTATATAACATGTAATTTGGTTTACTCAAGTTAAATAATTGTATGATAAGTTGGGTATTTGTTTCTTAGTTCTTACTCATAGTCATACAATCATACTCTTCTTCTATTTAGATCACGGCAATGTGAATGAGGCTTAGCTATGAGCCGATGAAAATATCAATCCAGTGGAATAACGAATCCATAATGAATGTAAAAAACACATTTACCAACATAGATCAAAGAGAGCAAAGATCTGGCTTGCATTTTAACAAGCTCTCATATGTAACACGATCAACCAAACAACTTATAATAAGCGAAAAAGTATCACATAAAACACAATTTATAGAAATAATAGAGATCAAATTTGAATCATTATTTTTTTAATAATGAAATTAAAACTTACTATTTTCTAGTTTAGTATAAAAATCACACATAATTGGCATACACGCTTCACTTGATGAGTAAATAAACCTTTTCACAAACATAACCGAAGGTGAAAGATGATTTGCAAACAACAATGGATCAAGATCTTCTGCACAACCTTGTTATGCAAGATGAACTTTCTCGCCTAGAGTTGTCTTCTATCTCCTCATCATTTGAAGCATCACTAAGGCTCTCTATCGACCATTGCTTTCTATTTGCCTCTTTGGTCGTTTCACAAGCATCTCTATCCTTGTCTACTTTCTTTTCTTGTATACTCATGTTGTTTAATCTCAATTTTCCGATGTTCTTGATTTTTTATGTGATCTTTTCTTTATTCTATTTCCTATTCAATAGACTCTTTCATCTTCTCTCAATCTCTTCCTTCTTAAAGGCTTATTATCCTTGCGCGGTATATGAATAACAAAAAACAATATTTTAAGATTATAAGTTAATCCAATCAATTATTTATTTCAATTAATAAACACGGTCGGTATCCCAGCCCATGTGCTTCGTCTCTTACCTGCATCCCGTCTCGGTCCTTACCCATCTCCTCCCAATTCTTACATGCGTCCTGTCCCAAACCTTACCCAACCTCTATAAATTAATAACGTTGGGACCATGATATTTTATTAATTTAGCGAGATATTAATTTATTGAGTGATTAATTGAATCAAAAATATTATTTGGGATAAAAAAAATTCTATTGATTTATCGAGATATTAATTTATCGATTATTAATTTATCGAGGTTATACTGTACAACATTGACAATTTCTGTACATAAGAGCCAAATCATCAAATGAGAGCACATATTTGCCAAACTTTGTAATTGCTTGGTTGATTTTAATTAATCTTTGGTTAGGAAATCTTATATTATTGTGTTAAATAAACTAAAATGAAGATTATGAAAGAAAGAAATTAAATATTGACAACATATATTATTCTATACTTTATTATTCATTTTTTCCTTTTTTTGGTCAAACTTTATTATTTTATACGTGTTTTATTGACATCAAATATTATTTTATATATTATAAAAGGAAGAAATCATATATTTTTCTATACTAAAATTTTCATTGGAAAATATTGACAGAATCTCGAATTTTTCTTATTACTTTCAATGTTCATGATATTGAAAAGACCTTAAAAAATTATTTCATTTAGTTATATTGTGCTAGTTATGGTTGGTTTTATTCCGTTTGTCGGTTCTTTAATTTTTTGGGTTGAAAATTTCTACTGAAATTAACTGAATCAAACTATAGTTCAGTTTCGCTTGGTTATGGAAAAGTCTCATTCTCATATAATGTGCCGAATAAAACTGAAACGTTAATTCGATTTGATTTTTAGTGAAAATTTTGGTTAATTTTGGGTAGTTTGATTAATTTTGATTAGTTTTGATTAATTTTAATTAGGTCAGATCAATTAACCAATGAAAATAAGATGCATACTTTCACAGACCTACTCTCAATGATAGAAGGAAATCATTTACGATCAAGTTCTTCCTCCGGAACACTCCATGATCGATCCCCAAAGCTTTCTAGTTCGAAAATATTATTTTTTTGGTGAAGTTTCATTGAATTTTCAAAAATGCTCTAGGCTAAACAATGTGTTTGGTCATAAAAGTTGTTTTTTTTTGTTGGTTGTCATAAGAGTTGATAATCACACGCTTATTATATATATTGCAGATGTTTTCAATATTAATTATGAAAAGTATAATAATTCTGTAAGAAATCACTTTATTTAGTGACTTTTTAGTTTTCACACGGAAAACAAAACTTTTTGTACCATTTTACGTCTTATAGAGTTTTTTCTTTGTCGGAAAAATGTTTCAGTTTACTTTAAGGAATTTGTTTTAGTCACCAACTTTAAAAAAAAAACTATAGAAATTTCGGGTCTTCGACCTATAATCACTGATATACAAAATTAAATTATCTCATCCAAAATATGCTCATCTTGGATAATCACTCAGCTTACTGATGCAAAGAATTTAAAGAAGAGTTTGAGGCTAGAAATGTTTTGGCTTTCTCATTGAGAGTATGCCTGGATAAATAAATCAAACTGGAGTTTGATAATTTTGATTTTAATTCGGTTATTGGGAAAAAACCAATCGTCAAAATTTATAAATTTATTTGGTTTTTGGTTTGAAGTTTAATTATGCATTTCATTTTTATTGGTTAACCAGCTCAAACTAACCAAAACATTTAAATTGTTGAGAATATAGAATAAAAGAACTAACCGAAACATTTAATTGTTGAAAATATAGCATAAAAAACATGTGGTTGCTATTTTAGTCCTCAAATAAATGGTAAACTTAATTATTATTGTCAGACTAATAGAGATTAGTATATGGGTATATTTTAATTTTACGAATTTATTTTAGGGAAATTGTTCTCCCTTTATTTTATTAGTGATATATTTGTTTATAAATATAGTTAAACTTTTTATTTATCTTATAAAAACAAAAAAAATTCCCTTTTTAAGCAAGTATTCGATAATGACCTTTAAGTGGTTGTTGAATTTTTTTCCTTCTCTTCTCTATAAGACATTAGTTTGTTAAAAAGAATTATAGAAGAATCAATTTTCAACTCAAGATCTAAACCAACATTACAAAATATAATTGAATACAAATAACGAAGCACGTGTAATACTTTTTTTTTTTTTTGGTCGAACGTGTAATACTTTTAATGACTTCTTTACATTCATTATCATGAGTTGCACCTAAGACATCAGTTTCGTTTTAGTAACTTCATCATGTAATACTTCTATCATCACTACGATTCCAAGCGAAAATTTAAAATATTGCGACTTTCGTGGATAAAAACTTTTTGACAATTCCCTTTCAACAACTATCATGATTCTTCTAGTGTTCTTCATCTGCCATGAAAATTGTTCTCTGACTTATGAATTTAAAAGAGACTAATGTTTACTATATAATAGACGACGTGATACCAAAAACCCTAGAGAATATATTCACACGATTAATATAGAATATGCTAGTGTTTATAGAAGATCATTTGTGCGGTCTTATATCATTGAATATGGGATATGAGAATATTCTAAAAATTTAAACCAAGAATTATCATAAACAATATAAAAGGATATATATATATTACTATAAATATTATATACGATTACAATATAATATGATATGTTATATAATAAAACAGTAAAATAAATAAATAAAATCAATTTTAAATATAATATAAATTAAATATATAGATTAGTAGACGATAGAAATATTACATATACAAATCAATTACTTTACACAATTAATCAAGACCAAAACCGAAGAATTGTTGTGTAAAGGGATCTCCGATTTGATGCTAATCGGAAAAATCTATCAACATAATCAAATAAAACCCTATAAAGAATAAAAAGATAATATATAAATAAGCTGATAATATATAGAAATATATCAATGAATATTAATAACTAATATGCAAGTCGACATACAAGTGTATAACGTAAATTAGGTTAAAACAAATAATTAAAATAACGACATGAAGATATACATTAAACACTAACCTTAACGATGATATAAGAATCTGTCAACACAATGAAAACAAAAAACAAAAATAAGCAACAAATATTATAGATCAATACGAAAACATATCAATGATTGATGAATGAAGGTATAATAACATACCTTAAGACTAAATATCAATAACTGCAGAAGATAAAGTAGGTTAGTATATGTTAGTATATGAACACGGCACAGACTAATAAATTAAGTCAAAACACAAGAACGATATAATACGACGTAGAGCATAGAAACAAACCTCTTTAAACGCATAAGACGCATAATCGTGTAATATTTATAAGAAAACATATTCATAAATTAGGGTTTACAAAAACCGACATATATTAATGGGCTTGGTATGAAGATTTGAATAGAGCCCAATGAATAAAGTCCAACATAACCAATACAATGGGCTTATATATGAAATGACCAAAAACCGTAACATAACAGAACCATTACGAAAAATTGATGGCTTTTTTTTTTTCTTAAAATCGTTTTCATTGCGACACATCAGCAAAATGACTTCTCTTTTATAAGTATAGATATCAAAACTTGCACGTCGATGATAGTAGATATGTGTATTATATATATATTTATATTAAAAAATCTTGATGACTCTAAGTCGGAACAATATTGATATCCAACACGATTATGGGAGAGAAACCCTTGGTATAAACTCCTAAGAAAAGAACAGCAACAAAAAAAATTAACAAAAGTTAACAAATTAATATACGTAGTAAACAAAAAGAAAATAAACAATTGAAGATAAATATAATACACATATTTTAAAGAAATTAACCGTGGAATCAGATAGTGTGGTCGAACCCTACGAATTATAGAATAACGATGTGTAGTACCCATACGAAAGACAGATCTAGATAAAATACAAGAAACATATAGTATATAAATCCATGTATTGATATACAATCAAAATTGTAATACAACAATAAATAAAATAAGTATAGATAAGAGAATTACATGCTTAATGTAACGTCCACGAATCAAAATGTGTATTTTTGGTTCGGGTGTCGTTTGACACACCAATTTGGTAAACCGAGTGGTTCGGTTTTTGGAAACTTTTGATTGCGGTTCGGTTAAGGGAAAACCGAGTCTTTTGGCTATAAATAGCTTGTGCAACCATTGAGCTCATGTTGGAGAAGAAATCAGAGAGATTTCAGTTTGGGTTTGGGAGATTTGAGAGAGGAAAGTTCTGTTCTTGAGTTTTTGGAGAGTTTTGGAGTGTTTTCCGTCGGTTTTGGAGGAGTCAAATGGCGGAGAAGATCAACTCGGATTGGAATGAAACTTTGAGGGTAAGTTTTCCTATCTGTGCTCTTGATGTGGGAGAAAACCGTTTGCAAATTGGTTGAGTATTCGCTGAGTTATGGTCCTTTGAACTTGGGTAGTTCTTGCAGTTTTCCTGTAGTGTTCGTTCGGAGGAGCTATTTTCGGGAACGATTTCCTATCGAACCACTTGGAACCAGGGGACGTGCTATACACCGTTGGAAATCCCTCGGTGTCTAGTTTCCAGAGCCATTTTCCGATCGTGATTTCGTGTAGTAAGTCGCGAGTTATTCTCTTCCGAAACAGGTGAGTGCGTGACCATGGCTTTTACGGGTAAATGGATGTGTTGTGTGTTGAGTGCGAATTGGTGTTGATTTGCTTGCTGAATACTGCTTGTTTATGAGTATACTTGAGTAAAGAGGTGTTGTTTGAGCATAAGAATCGTTTTGGGTGAAGTAGGATCGATTTGGAGGTGTTTTGGTTTGTTTTAGGGTGTTTTTACAGTGTGTGTCGCACGACACATGGTGTGTGTCGCGCGACACTTAGTGAGAAGAAGAGTGTGTCGCCCGACACAAGGGGAATGTGTCGCGCGACACAGCTGACGTCATGGCATACGTCAGAGGGCATTGCGGGTTTCGTGGGCAAGTGGATCGAGTGGGTGAGAAAACGTCGGTGGGGCGTTGGCAGGGTGTGTCGCGCGACACAACGTCACGCGACACAACCTTTTTTTTAGTTGACTTTTTGATTGCCGTCAGTTTGATATATTATTTGTTGTGTATTGATTGACTGATCGTTGATATTTTGGTGTTCCATTTACCCGTGCATCTAGCCAAGTAGATGGGATGATCGTACCACTGGGTATTTATGATAATACTCACGCATCTCTTATAACCATGTGATGCAGGTAAAGACAAAGTGTGATCGTGGAATCATGGCCGGGACGAGGGGAATGATCTAGTGGCTCGTTTTCGTGTAATAAGTTAGAATTGCTAGGGTGTTAGCAATTTCAGAACTATGTGTATTACTGAATTGAACTAGAATTAATAAGTATGGGCTTGTTAAACGATAATTGTAATTGATTGTTGAATCATTGTTTCCGCGCTGTTTGTTTATTGGACCGTTGAGGATTATTATTTATGATAATAGTGATCCAGGTCGAAATTTTTTTTTTTTTTATTTGACGGGTTGGGTCGTCACACTTAAACTCATGAATGGGTTCAGAAGAATCTAGGATCTTGTGATCAGATTAAAAACAATTGGAGAAGGCAAATCTGAAAATATAATAAAACATGTACTCAATAAATGTAAAATAAAAAAAATTAACAACGAAAACAATATTAAAAAGATACAATAGAAAAATGATACGCAAGGATAATACAAGAATAATTAAACGCTTGTAATACGCAAGGCCCGCGCCGTGCGCAGGATAGAAGTTATCGAGAAAATAAGTTTTATGTGAAACAAATCCAATTATTTGTCACTTTGGTTGCTGAACGGGAATGTGATGTATCTTAGGATTGTAAAATAACAAAAAAATTATGATTTGTCTTTTCTTCTAGTAGAGCGTCTGATATTCAAGTACCCTTCATATATATCTTGCATAAACATTGAAGTGTCATATATTAATAGTCGTTAAATTCGAGTAAGAATTAAGTCCTTTTGGTTGATGAGAGACATTTCCGTTCAAGTTATCGTCTTTGGTGAGATAGCCACGATGATCTTCTAAAATGTATTGGACCATGCATAAGTAATATCGTCAAGAATATCTTTGGGAAGATGAGTAAGAGTTTCCCCTAAAATACTCTAAAGTACTATTTTGGCTACCACTGGAGAGTCGATTAATTCAAGAAGTAAGCGTGTATTGTGTTTGGGACCAATGGTCTATGTTCAATATATATAGAATGGATGAGAAGAGAAGAGAGGTAGATTCCCTAGAAAATAGTAGGGTTGAAATTTCTTTCCTAGGTATTATATTAACTGAAGATACTTTCAAGGTAGTATCCCATTGTTGTCTTCTAGGAAATCTTGCCTCCTGATTTTGTGTTAGTTTCCTATTTCTTCTTTCTTTGATCTGAAATAGACCATCACCATAACCTCTTGTATTTATCAGTCTTAAGGAATCCACGCTATATTCTTGCATTTTTTTTAGTACTTAAATAATGATATTCTTATTTACAAATATTTTTTTTGCGTCTCGTTCTTCAAGAGTATCAAATATTGCTTTTGTGTCTCCTTCTTATCCTTATCCTTCTCCTCCTCCTTGTATTTCTTCTCCTCCTCCTCCTTCTCCTTATGTTCCAAGGTACTCTCTCTGTCCCATTTTATTAGATGTTTTAGGAATTTTTGTTTGTTCCATTTTATTTGATTTTTTCATATTTCTATGCAAAATTTATATTAACTAAATATGTTATGACTATTTATATTCTTCACTATATTTTTCTATAGGTTCAAATATTTTTAGTTAAACAATAAATAGTATTTTTAATGGTTTCTCAATCTTCGCGCATTCAACTAAAAACCTTATAAAATGGGACAGAGGGAGTATTATGTACTCCTTCTCAGTAATATCTTCTTCTACAAAATTTTGCCTCATCATTCTTGTCGTTGTCTCCCCATTCTTCCTCTCTTTCTTGGATTTTTGAGTATTTATTAGAAAATGAGACATATTTTCGTCTCTAACTCGGTCAATACCTTTTATCTAGTCACATCGCCCATATAGTTTTCATTAATGTTTTAGGTAAGATTTAAAATTATTTATTAATAATATACCATCATATGTCATATAAAATTAGAGGGTACTAAATCCTAACATGAGAGTCAAACCTTCACAAATTTACGTAAATATCGGAAAAATACATAGATTCTGAACCCTAAACTTTAGAATCGGAACCTATATCCAAATACAAAAACGTAAAATTTGATATTTTTAAATATCCCTACGCCATCAATTTTCTTTATTAGGTTGCTAAATCCTGCATGAATGACTAAATCATAACTAAATACATAATCGCTAAAAATTATACTTGGACTCATTTGATGATTTACAGAAAATGCATAGGATATATTATTGTTTGGATTTGAGATAAGATTTTGAAAAAAAAAATAGTAAGTTTTTTCTTTTCTTTTGGTGGACTTTCTGGTTTTTCCACTCGTTAATCTTAGTTGTTTGGATCAGATTTTGGATCCTCAGTACGGGGTCATAAAAGTCTCGCATAAAATATAGCAATGTCCTATGAAATAGTTTTATAGCTCCCAGTATGAATTCCATCTTCTTGAATTGTAATAAACATGGACAGAAAATCAAAAGATGCATACATGTTAAAGTGGAGACGATGTAGAGAAGTTAAGATGAAAGTGTGTGAATTTTAATGTAAAATATGAATATGAACCTGTATATAAATAAACAATACAAACTTATTTGCATAAAGCAGAACAAACGAAAGCCTACAACCAAAGCAACTTGTCTCGTCTCCATTAATTAGAATTCAAAACTAACATGATAGTCTCGTTTCTGAATCCCATATAAAACACGATTACATGATGAATAATAAAAACCCTATAACTATCGAAGACAAGAAATTATTTACAATAATAAACAACATGTAATAAATAGATAATAAAAAGTGATAAAATACACTAACCAATCTATAAGATTCTAATGATACATAGAAAGGAGTAGATAAACTCCAAGATCCACCTTGGGCTTTGTGGATATCTAGAAACCAAAAATCTTTAGTAACATAGATTTTAAGGTAGAGGAAACCATTCACAACGCCATTCATGATGCTGGGGAATGGCTCTTGGCTCAGTCGATCCTCCCTCCTCTGATTGTTTAACCTCAATCGATCCAACAAAAAAAACCCTCGATCCATTAAAGACAGATTCAACAATTGTTTCACCAATGCGGCTTGGATGGCCAATTCGGGCATGGCTGGGATAGGATGGGCTTTCGAGTGGAAAACTCCAGATCAGAAGTTAACGTTCACGATTCATAAATATATAACAAAAAAAGATAATATAAACTCACCGATTTATAAAGATAAAAATGATAAAATAATCGTCAAGAACTCAGTGCGAAATCAAAAACAAAAAGTGAAGGGAAACTTATAAAGAAACTTATCCGCACTTCAAGCTTACGCTTGCCATATATCTTTCTCCCATTTTACCTTCTTGGATCTTTTCCTCCATGCGCACTTCTCTTTTCTCACCTTCTAAACCGACCTCCAAAAAAGGGATCAAAACAATCATTCACAAACTAAGATAAATCTTTTTTTTTTTGAAAAAGATATAAAAAATGGTTGTTGGTTGTTCATACCACATGTCCCCATTCATTGTTTTCAAGTAAATCTCGCACTTCCGACTTCAAAAGTAACATTTATTATTTTCTTACCATCGTCGACACAATTAAGTTGTTCACATGTCTCTAACATGTTTACCTCATATTCTATAGATTTTCATTTGTTAAACAACTATCTATTTAACCAAAACATGCAACGTTTAGAAACTAAGTGTAGCAGCGATTGAGGCCGGCAACTGAATATCCTTTCCATGAAGTGATGTTTTCTTTCTCAGCTTTCATTCTCTATGAAAGCTCGTTCCATTGCTGGAGCTCGATGTATGACACTCGCACCAAAAAATAATTAAAAATATTCCATTATATCACATATTTTTGACCAAAGAAACATGTTCGTGTGGTCAAGGGTTCATGGTCAAGGGTCTAATGTATGAACTATTATCTACCTGTGGCATTGGTCAGTTTTCACCTTGAGCCACATTTTTCACCTGAGTAACAAAACATGAGTTCTAGTTTAAATAAGGAAAACACAAAGTCAACCATTATGATTTTAAAACACACTCCATTTAGCATGTAGTTTAACCTCATTATAAAAACTTAATTCTGTTATATTATCCCTATTGGATCCTCTATGAAAACTTCTTTTCTTTTTCTAGTATCACTCGGACAGGAAAATGAGCCTCAACCACACAAAGACTCTACAAAACCAAAATTGTATGTTTCCTTTTGTTCATAATGTGGTCTTAGGTAATGGGCTTCAACTTACAATTTGGATTGAGAAAAATACAGGCCTTTAAGTCACATGTTGTAAGCGAAAGAGTTTGTCTAGGAAAACATCATAGTTACTATGGGCTAAGAAGTTAATGTCCCCGCCTTGAACCAGGTTGAAGTATAGAGTCCATGTATACTTTAACTCAAAATTATGCCAAACCTTATTGTATATATGTTTTCTAAGCTTTCTAATTCTAAGAATACATTAATTAGAGTTTGTCATGAAGTTACTATTAAAAGATATACACAAAAAAAATATTGAAGGTTTTAAGTTTAAGCATAGCCCTTTTAACAGAAACAACTATTAAAATCTTTTCATGGAAGTCCAAAAGAGCTTGCGGGTTTAACATGTACTTGCTTAGAAGCCATATTGGATTACTGAATCATCAAAAACAGGCCTCAACAACAACACAAAAGAGCCAGACTCATACCAAATATGTTGCCTTTATGGCCACTTGAAGGATATTAAACCACCTGCTTGATATTCTTTCTACATCATTTACACCAACCAATATATTATTCTCAGTCAGTCTGGAAATATATGTTGGGTTTGAACAAAGACCAAATAAACGGTTTTGTTCTTGTTATCTCTTTGAAGATCAAATATGTTGACACGGTACCACAACCTAAAAACATGATTATGAGAGATACAACAAAGAAAATCATATCAAATTATGGTTATGATAGAGATAAGAGTAAAAAGGAAAATAGAGAATAGTAGATATCAATGTTAGATTGAAAACAAAAGGCAAAAAGAAACCTGATCGGTCAATTAAAAAGCAAGTCAGAAAGAGATGACGTCGACTCCGAATCGCAAACAAAACAAAAAGGATAATCTGATGAATAACAAATATTGGAGTTCTCGTCTCTTAAGTCTTAATCCTTGATATAAGAAAGCAACTCGAGGTCAGATCTAAAATAGTTAAAACAGAAATTTGTTACATCAAAAATAGTAAAAACAGAAATTTGTTACATCAAAAATTAAAGAATAAACATATAATTAAAAGACATAAAGAACACTAACCGATCTATAAAGATGGAACACGATGAGATAATCTCCAAGATCTCAACGACAGATCCAAAATAAAAGTGGAAGAGAAAACCTAATAGAAAAAAGTAAATTAAAAAATACGTTTATCAAAAGAATAACGATAACAACATTAGAATTAGTAATACATATACAATGTAATTATCAAAAGAATAAAATAAAAGCAAAACAATTAAAATATGAACCAAGAACTGATAAAAAATCTTTTTATTTACTATCTTAGAGCCATATAACTTATAAAACTATTTTTAACGGTGGTATCTTCGAAGACAAATTTTATTTAATAATATTTATGAATATAATTAAGTTAGATTAATTATAACTCTGAAGCTTCCTTGCACCCTACACTAAACATTGGAACTACATTCACTACGGTTCCCAACCAAAGACACCATCTGTAGAAGATTGCATATCATAGAACTCTCATATCCCAACATCATTGCGTGATAATCTCAATTGAAACATATATGGATTTCATTCTTTCGCATTCTTTAGAGTATGTGGGTTAATTTATTCTTGAATTCTTGTTTGAATGTGAAGTTCTATATCTAAGCATCCATTTCTTTAAAAAGGGTTGTAGCCTCAAATGTTTTGGATTATTAAAAGATTCACATTTATGTCGTCGTACCATCTTTTTCAAAGACCGAGGAAATCTACTAATTTTCTTTGTACTATTACTATGTTATTTTTTGTATTACTTGCACAAAAACACTATCACTTTAAAATATTTAAACATATAAAAAAACCTAAATATACATCTTTTGGGGATCTCAAAGACGAACCGAATATGTTCTGAACACGAAAGCTTGAAGTTTCTGGATATATATTTTTTTCAAATAACATGAAGCTTATCAGAGAGTTTCGCTATGTGATCTCATGTTGCTTGATACTTCTCTTAAACTCCCAGAGTTTGCTCTCACTTTTTTCTATGTCGCTTACTTCGCACCCGTCTCCACCACCACGAATTTTTTTAATAGTCTTTAATATGTCTTTCTAAAACTACAAATTTCCTCTTTTGATTCTTGTTTCAATCGCTAAATAACATCGAATCAAAAATTGTAACACTTAAACAATATAAAAAGCACATCATCAATATAGAAAACAAAGACCTTGTAAAATCCATGATGATACTAACTATACTCTTAAAAACCAATGCTCTTGGAATATATAATGTAGGAATCCAGAAAGAAAGAGGAAAATGATATTAATTTGTATGTAACGTTACAGAAAGGAATAAATTTTTAATTCAATTTGGTTTTAGTGAAAATTATCGGTTAATTGTGCTCACGTTGCATCACAAAGTTATGTGCGAGCTTTTATCCCCGTGCTTGTTTAACCATTGCTTTGATTTCATTGTACGGTTTTTATTGATTTTTTTATCACCAATATCTAAAATCTATTTAAAGAACGCGACAAGCTCAAGTGAATTGCAATCACCATTTCCTTGAATGAATTTTATATTCTAGGTAAGCCTTAAAACTTTACAGCTAGCCCAAAGAAACCAAGAATTCAAAGTCGTTGTAACAGTTTAAACTCTAATACCATCCGTAATAACTCTAAAGTGTGTCGAAACATTGACATAAATGTTTCATGAAAAACCACAAAAGAAAAATAAATTCAAAACAAATAAGAAAAATAATTTTAAACCAATAATTATCTTTCTAATAACTTAAACCGTTACCATCTCAAACATATAAATTGTAACTTATGATATGAAGAAAATTAAACGGATTTGGTAATATAATTAACATTTTATCAAAAAAAAAAAAAGTAAACGGAACCAAAAATCCACTTGTGGGAGGCATTGCTATTTTTTATTTCAGATTAAATTTATTTAATTGGTTCCATTGTCTCCCTTTCTCTCTCGTCTTACCCAGCAAACATTTATGCATTGAGCCCAATACCTATTAGTAATTTCATTATTTTACATATACTTATAATATAGAATACATCAATAATATTTAAAAATAAAAGACGAAAAGACTTTTGAAAATTAATAAATAAATTAAATAGAAGCACTAAAATGTTTTAACCTTATATGCATTGTATATACATACGCAATATAAATAGATTTTTGGAAAAATAAAATAATTTAGGTGACAAAACATTGTATATACATTTATGCATTGAGTTGTTGGAATTATTTTTTGGAAAAATAAAATAATTTAGGGAACAAAACATCTTAAACGATTCAGAGACCAAAGAAAGATTTTATATATTTGATTAAGTAAGCAAATACAAAATCTCCCATAGAAACCAAAATCAATAATCCACTTCTCAAACTCTTGGTCGTCGACACGTCGACGAACCTCCTCCCCTCGTAATTTAAAAGAATGACAGACATTATTAGGTTATCACTTGTTAGTAAACCCCAACAATTTCACATCCATTATCGATCAACTACGGAGCAAGCCTGATTTCGTCTAACAGAAGAAACGTTTTCGATGTTACCTTGAGGAACGTTAGCAATGAAGAGTGGATTGCTTCTTCTTCTTCAAGGTACCCAACATACGATGAACGAACTTTGAATAGATTAGTTGTAGGTTGAAGAACACTCATTGAACAGTGATGAAGTAGCCTACCTACCTAAAAGTGTTAAAGTTACTAATATATTATAGCATAAGAAGATGATCTCTATATATGCAGAAATTGTTGTTAGATTTCAGATGGAATTGAATAGAAAACAATGAGATTAGTTGTATCGAATGAGCTTTATTAAAGTATCTGTGAGGCTCACATTAGATGGGTGAGCTATTCGGAGATTGTATAGACCCAATCACATGCCATGTATATAGCAACATGCACGTTCGTCGTTAAGATAGACCTCACCTAAAAATGAGTTATGATCATTACCTACAAAAACCTAAAAGATTATAATTAAATCACGTTGGACAGAAAACATAAACAAATTAAAAAAAACTTATTCGAAAATCGTACCTTTGTTAATCGTAGCGTTTGCCTATAATCTAGACAACAATAGAATAATAATCAGATCAATAATCCAGAATAATAATAAAACCAAAGGATTGAAGTGCACTATATTAATGAACGTGCAAGAAGGGAATAATTTTATATTATTAGTTTTTAGAGAAAAAGGAATGTTAACATATATGTGTTCCCATGCGATTTCCACGGAAATTGAGAGCCATACAAATTCGAAGACAATAAGCAAGTAAGCAGCCTTCAATTCAAGATAGAGAAACATGTCAAATGCTTGTATCTATAGAAAAGGATTTATTTTGATACGAAAAGAAAATATACATAGAAGGTATATATAAGATATGAAATCAAATGTAAACATGAATTAGGGTTTGGCACACAAAAATGGCCGACGGTACCATATCAAGAAGAACTCCATAGGAAGAAAACTTATAAAAAGAGGAACGTACGATTTGTTTAGGTGTTATGAAATCAAGAGGAAGGTATATATATGAATTACTGAGATCATATCATCAAGTTAGGGTTTAATGCTAAATTCGATTCATATATATCTATCTATAATATAAAATTCGAAAACCATAAATCGGATATATCCATTAACTTAATACAAATAAAAAAACCATAAAATAATTATAAAATTCAAGATCTAAAATTCGATTTTCATTAAAGGTAAGATGATAAAGAGTATGGAAATCATAAGACTCAAAATACGAATCGAAACCAACTTTGACAAACTAAAAAATCATAAAATTAATATATTACTTACCTCGTTAATCACAGAACCAACAGGCAATAATTCTACAAAACATCAAACACACATGTATCATTGACAAAACAAATAAACGATTAGTTAGTTTAATTTTATATTATTAACAAAATATAAATTATAAAACGAAGCAATCTCATCAAGTAAAGAAGAAACAAACAATTTATTTATTAAAATAAAGATAGACCGGACGATTGTTAAGAAAATAATATACTATCAAAACTATAAAAGAAGAACAAACATATCAATACCTTTATACTTATCGCGAAACCTATTAAAAAAAATTAATAATATTAACAAAGTTAGTAAGAATCACTCCACTAACGAATGTTAAGAAAGCATTACATAAACGAAAATCAATTAAGAAGATGAGCAAATAAGAAAAAGAACAACGTACAATGCAAAAAACTCAAAAGTAGCAAAGAGAATATTTTGTTTAGGTGTTATGAAAGCAAGAAGAGAGTATATATACTAAAACAATGAGATCATATCACCAAATTAGGGTTTACAATACACATTCGATTCATATATATGTGGAATGTATAAAATTATAATAAAAATAAATCGAAACATATAGTTCACACCAAAAAGAGAAACCAGACATACTAAAGTACAAAAAAATGCGAATAAGAAAACTATAATTAGAAAATCAGAGAAACTCGTTAACAACCATATAAACATATGAACGTAAAACCTAAAAAATACGGTAGTTGTAAAATTATGAATTGTAATGGATTGAGAAACTATATATAGATAAAAGTTTTAGGGCTTCACTTATTTGATAGTAGCTAGGGTTTGTTTTACTAACATATTATTTTGTGGACTTAATATATGGGCTTAACACTATATTTTATGGGTTTAATATGATCTGACCCAATAAAATATTAAAAAAACGGCCAGGGGTATTTTGGTCAAGAAAAATCGATGGCACAAGTAGTAATTATGATGATTTTATTAAGGGTAAGTACAAAAAAATGCGAATAAGAAAACTATAATTAGAAAATCAGAGAAACTCGTTAACAACCATATAAACATATGAACGTAAAACCTAAAAAATACGGTAGTTGTAAAACAATGAATTGTAATGGATTGAGGAACTATATATAGATAAAAGTTTTAGGGCTTCACTTATTCGATAGTAGCTGAAACAACCCGACCCGTTTATTTATTTATTTATTTATTTATTTTTATACATTGAAATCGAATTAATGTTCCCATAAACATTAATTCACAATTTCCAATCAATTAACACACATAACCAAAACAAACCGATTAAACCAGTAAAATGTCAACCACATTCATTAGAATCAACCAGAACCATGTCAAATCAAATTCAATACTTAACCAAGTCTAAATTCCACAATCTCTAGAATTCGCTAGCAACCTAGCAGTTCAACATAAAAGCAAACAACCGAGACGCTGGATCATCTCCCCTTCCTTGCCCGATTCCATGATCACATTTTCTCTTTACCTGCAACACATGGCAAAAGAGTTGCGTGAGTATTATCACAAATACTCAGCGAAGCGGTCATCCCGTCTACAGGTTATTTAAGTATAGACATAACGAAAGACAAATTCCAGGATGAGCACACAAGCAAGCAATAAGAACAACTAATCACGAACCCGTACAGGAACTCTGCGTCGAGCGACGCAACCTCTAGGCGTCGGTCGACGCACAGCGTCTGTGTGACGACCCAACCCGTCAAATAAAAAAAAATTTCAACCCGGATCACTATTATCATAAATAATGATCCTCAACGGTCCAATAAACAAACAGCGCGGAAACAATGATTCAAACAATCAAATACAATTATCGTTCAACAAGCCCATACTTATTAATTCTAGTTCAATTCGGTAATACACATAGTTCTGGAATTGCTAACACCCTAGCAATTCTAACTTATTACACGAAAACGAGCCACTAGATCATTCCCCTCGTCCCGGCCATAATTCCACGATCACTGACTGTCTTTACCTGCATCACATGGTTATAAGAGATGCGTGAGTATTATCATAAATACCCAGTGAGACGGTCATCCCATCTACAGACTATACACACAGGCATAAGTAAAAGATACAATACCAGGATGAACAAACAATAATGCATCACACAACAACCAAACGAGAACAACACGTTCAATATGTCAAACTGACGGTGATCAAAAACCCCTGTCGATCGACACACCTCCTTGTGTCGATCGATACACATCAAACCCGTGTCGATCGACACAACCTCCCCGTGTCGATCGACACAACCTGCCGACACTATCAAACCCATGTCGATCGACACACAGCAACTGCGTCGATCGACACACCAACCCAGAAACTCATCAAACCGATTTTTTTGCACAAAAATCCACCAAAAATTCATACAAGAATCGATCCAAACAACACACAATCGCATCCTATCAATTCCTTTACCTAAATAAGCCTATGGTCACGCACTCACCTCGAATTCGGATAGAAAAGGCTAAGAATCCGACGAAGAACACGAAGAACACGAAGAACAAATCCGAGATCCTTCACCGTACGGTCCACCCACGCTTCCACAACCTCACAAACACTCCCACAAGCCAATAAGATTGAGAAACACGAAGGAAACAACAACAACAACCTCTCCTCTCAATCCTCTCACTTTCTCTCTCAAAAACTTGAAGTTTCTGCCCAGAAATCCGATTTTTGACTTAAATAGCCAGACCAGCCGACACTCTGTCGATCGACACACCCAACTTGTGTCGATCGACACATGACCAATCAATACGTCATTCTGACGGCAATCGAAAATCCGTGTCGATCGACACACCCCAACTGTGTCGATCGACACAGCGCTCGCTGCTCGACTCCTCTTGAGTCAAAACAACCGTGTCGATCGACACACAAACCTTGTGTCGATCGACACCCATCCAAAAATTACTTTTTGGATCACGGGCGTTACAATTCTCCCCCACTAAAACGGATTCGACCTCGAATCACGCAACACCGTCTCACTACGGTCTCCACTACCTGACCCAAACGCGGCCATCAACCTTCGAGATAACACTCGAATCCCCTATCCCGTCCTGCTAAGGCTACACTCTCGCCCAAAAATTCGCCCAGATTCCCCCTGAGCACCCACGATGCACGCCCCATGATCCGGATTAGAGCTGCCCGATTGACCGTCCAACTATCAAACAAGAACATGTCCGATCAAGCGTTGACCCTGCACTAGACCAAATGATCGTACAACAATCAAACAAGAACATGTACGACCATCGGCGTAACATATGCTACCAAGGTTGTCCGACCCGAATTCCAGACTCCAATAATAACCCTAGAGTCGACGTACACAACACAAAACCCCTGGCCCTCAGCCAGCACTACTCGCGATCACACCTGATTCCCGAGTTATACTAGGCTCACACTAGCCCCATTGCACCATATCTATGGATACAATTCTGACCAAACCCGGTCAGTCCAAGATCAGAGATCACCACCCGATCTCAATCACCTATCCCCGTCTCACTAAGGTTGACACTCTCATCCAAAACCCGCCCAAATTCTCCCAGGAAACATCCACGATGTAGCACTCGCTGATCCGGATCAGGGTTGTCTGATAGATCGCGAAACAATCAAACAAGAACATGCCCGACCCACCGTAGACCCAAACCTTGGATCAATTGGTCGCACAACAATCAAACAAGAACATGTACGACCAAAGAGGCTACATATGTTTACCAGGGTCGTCTGAACTAAGGTTCCAAACTCGAGTAAAAACCCTAGATTAGACATCCACAAACCACCTGAGATCATTCCCGATCCCTGAAGTTCATCCAATCTCATACTTATAATCACACTACAGGTACTATTGCTCAAACTCATATCTCTATACACCACTCCCACTCGTAGGGTCGTCACCCATCGAGCTCTCGATGTATACCATACCGGCTCTCGGTATGCCCCAGCCCCTCCGCTTCAGGACACACAGTCCATCAGCTCTCGGCTGCAGAGGAATCACACATCCTCTGAAGAAATCGCAATCCCTCAAAGTATATGCAGGAGAATATCACCATCCCCTGGAGCAGTAACACTGTAACGTGCATCATAAGCACCTGTCGACCGATTTACTTCTGTGGTTCCTATCCTGATATTCCCTAACCCGGAATATCCCTCATGACCAATCCCCAGGTCATCGGAAACAACCCAATCACTAGGGTGTTTCCTACCCCGATATTCCCTAACCCAGAATATCACTCATGACCCATCCCCAGGTTATCTGAAACAACCCAATCACCAGGGTGTTTCCTACCCCGATATTCCCTAACCCATAATATCACTCATGACCCATCCCCAGGTCATCTGAAACAACCCAATCATCAGGGTGTTTCCATCGGAGTCCCTGGAAAAGACAGTCCTAACTCACATAAGACTTCTGTTCCAGACTTCCCCTAGAAAATAGACAGGTTCTAACTCACATAAAACCTCTATTTTCCAGCGCCATCTAGGGATCTACCCGTCCTAACCCCTTAGGACCCCCCATCCCTAGATACCTAGACAAGCCCTAACTCCCATAGAGCTTCTATCCTAGCCCCTCAAATGACCTCCCCGTCATCACACACATGACCTAACCCAGTCATCAAACCCATGACCTCCCAGTCATACCATAAGAACATCCATCTTATAACTCGAGATAATAAGGAAACTCCATCTTATTAAATCTCAACAAAGTATATCGTTACAATCCAAAACGAAAATACATACAACTCATAGCCACAAGCTAATACAACCACTGAAAACCGGAAAACACTCAAGCCTCCGCTTGCTTCTCGAACCACTTCGAGAACTTCGTCTTCATACTTGCCTCTGGTTCCCAAGTCTCCTCCTCAATACCATCACAGTCCCACACGACTCTCACCAATGGTATCCTCTTCCGGCGCAGAACCTTGACTCTCCTCTCGAGAATCCTCACAGGTCTCGCCGCCAACGTCATGTTGGACTGAAGATCCTCCGGAATCCTAGCCAACACCACCTCAGACTCATGTAGACACTTCCGCAGCATCGATACATGAAATACCTTATGAAACGCTCTCATACTCTGAGGTAACTCCAACCGATAAGCCACTGCTCCAACCCGATCCACCACCCGGAACGGACCCATAAACCTTGGACTTAGCTTATTCTCCGAAATGGATCTGTTAGGACCCCTCAACATCGCTGCCTTGAGATACACCAGATCTCCCAGCTCAAACTCCAGCTCTTTCCGTCTCTTATCAGCATAACTCTTCTGCCGATCCTGAGCCTCTCTCATGTTCATCCTCAAGACACGGATCTTCTCCGTCGTCTCCTGAACAAAATCTGCACCAAACATGCTCCTTTCCCCCACTTGAGTCCAGCACAATGGTGTCCTACACGGCCTCCCATACAGAGCCTCATATGGAGCCATCCCAATACTCGCCTGGTATGAGTTGTTGTACGCAAACTCAACCAGGTTCAGATGATCCGCCCAATGACCACCATAATCCAGCACGCACATCCTCAACAAGTCCTCTAAAGTCTGAATAGTCCTCTCTGACTGCCCATCTGTCTGAGGATGATAAGCCGTGCTCATGTGCACCTTAGTGCCCATCTCTGCCTGAAACGCCCTCCAGAACTCAGACGTAAACCTCGGATCCCTGTCTGACACAATACTCGCTGGCACCCCGTGCAGCCTCACTATCTCACGCACATACTTCTTAGCCAACACCACCGTCCCATCGGTCTTCTTGATGGCAAGAAAATGTGCTGACTTGGTCAGACGATCCACAATCACCCATATCGCATCATACGTCCGTGACAACGGTAATCCCGTCACGAATTCCATGGTAATCATATCCCACTTCCACTCCGGAATGGGCAAACTCTGCAACATACCACTCGGAACCTGATGCTCAGCCTTCACCAGCTGACACACGTTGCACGCTGCAACCCAATTAGCTACATCCCTCTTCATCCCGACCCAGTGATAATACCGCTTCAGATCACGATACATCTTGGTCGCCCCCGGATGAATCGATAACATGCTCGCATGAACCTCACGCAAGATCTCTTGCCTCAGATCCTCATCCTTGGGTACACAAACCCGTCCGTTCACCAGTATCGTCCCATTTGCCGAGACCATATACTCTGAACCTGCAACCCTAGCAGCATCAATCAACATCGGATCAACCTCCTGAGCTGCTCGAATACGACTCAGCAAATCTGCCTGGTTAGCTACCTCTAACCCCAACGGCTCCTGTGAGATCACACACAACCTCAACGTACTAATCTCGCTCACCAGAGCTTCCATATCACGCTCCTGAGCCGAAGCAACCCTCATCCGACTAAATGCATCTGCAACTAGATTAGCCTTACCCGGATGGTATCCGATCTCCAAATCGTAATCCGCTACCAACTCCATCCAGCGCCTCTGTCTCTGGTTCAACTCCGGCTGAGTGAAGAAATACTTCAAACTCTTATGGTCTGTGAACACCTGAACCTTTCCGCCATAAAGATAAGATCTCCAAATCTTTAGAGCGAAAATTACCGCAGCCAACTCCAAATCATGGGTAGGGTAATTACACTCATGCTTCCTCAACTGCCTCGAAGCATACGCAATAACCTTTCCCTGCTGCATCAGGACACAACCCAAACCAACACCCGAAGCATCGGTATACACCACGTAAGGTTCACCCGGCTCGGGTAACGCCAACACCGGTGTACTCGTCAACATCTCCTTCAACTTCCCGAAACTCTCCTCGCAAGTAGAAGACCACACAAAAGGAACATCCTTCCATGTCAACTTGGTCATCGACTTAGCCAAACTCGCAAATCCCGCAATGAATCTCCGATAATAACCTGCCAACCCAAGAAAACTCCTAATCTCAGTGGCATTCCTCGGTCTAGGCCACCCTCTGATAGCCTCGATCTTAGCCGGATCCACAGAAACTCCCTCTGCAGACACCACATGGCCAAGGAAACTCATCTCTTGCTGCCAGAAACTGCACTTGCTCAACTTCGCAAACAAATTCTGCTCCCGCAGCTTCCCCAAAACTACTCTCAGATGCAACTCATGCTCCTCAGGACTCTTCGAATACACCAAAATATCATCAATAAAGATGATCACAAACACATCCAGATACTCCTGGAATACTCCGTTCATCAACCGCATGAACGCTGCTGGTGCATTCGTCAAACCAAAAGGCATCACCACGAACTCAAAATGCCCATACCTCGTCCTGAAAGCAGTCTTCCTCACATCTGCTTCCTCAATCGGAATCTGATGGTACCCCGAAGCCAAGTCGATCTTGGAGAACCAGGTAGCCCCTCGCAACTGATCCAACAACTCATCAATGCGCGGCAGAGGGTACCTGTTCTTCACGGTGACTCGGTTAAGTCCCCGATAATCGATGCACAACCGGAAACTACCATCTTTCTTCTTCACAAACAACACCGGCGCTCCCCACGGTGAAACACTAGGCAAAATAAAACCCTTATCCAACAAATCATCCAGCTGCTTCTTCAGCTCTGCCATCTCTGCTGGAGCCATACGGTAAGGTGCCTTAGATATCGGAGTAGTCCCGGGTTCCAACTCAATAACAAACGGATCCGACCGCGATGGCGGTAATCCCTCCAATGACTGGAACACATCCTGGAAATCCCGAACAACTCGAATATCCTCAACTGCAACCCCTCCAACAGACTCAGGCATCACTATCGTTACCAGATACGCCTCGCAGCCCTTGAGAAGCAACTGCTCGGCCTGTATCGTGGAAATCACGAGACTCCCGGAAGTCGGTCTCACACCCTGATAAACCAACCTCCCCGCCTCCCGCTCAAACACAACTCGCCCTCGGTGGCAATCCAGATGGACCCTATAACGATCCAACCAATCCATACCCAGGATAACATCGTACAGCTCCACCGGACTGATGATCAGATCTGCTGGCATCAACTCTCCCGCCACCAGAACATCTACACCACGAGCCCGCCCGAAAGTAGCCAACGTCCTACCACCAGCAACCTTAACTACTCCCGCCTGTTCCCCGGAATCACTCTGGATTCCGCTGCTCTCCGCACACTCCGGCGTAATAAAGCTATTCGTAGCTCCCGAATCAAACAACACGTGGGACTCATAACCGCCCACAACTAAGGTCCCTGCACAATCCCATGTGCCTCAGAACCCTACCATTCTAGCACAGACTCACAATTTCCCAACAGACAAAACTCAAACAACCATGAATTTAAAAAGTCAAGTTCGGAAATACCTGTGATCGGTCTGGTGCTAGATCCACCCGCCTCCGCAGACGTGAACATACGCGGTGCTGCTGCAATCTGAGCCAACGACTGCACTGCCAATGGCTGCACTGCGGCCACCGCCAACTGCTGCAGCTTCGGACACTTGGGCTTAATATGCCCCGTTTCTCTGCAGTGGAAACATACCCGTGTATCCTGGACCCCGACCCGCACATCTCGAGTTCCGGTCCCGATCCTCTTCGGACAGCTCGCCACACGATGGGACATGCTCCCACACCCGAAGCATCCCGAACCGCCCTGACTGGCCCTTGAAGTGCTCTCCCACTTCCTCTTCTGTCCCTGAGCAGGCTTGCCGCCCCTGCCTGAACTCATCTGCTGCTGAGATCTCCTCGGCTGCTGCTGCTGCACCGGTGGACTAACCACCACAATCTGCTCCCCGAGATCCTCCTCGATCGCAGCAGCCATCTCACCCAGCTCCGCCCTCGTGGCGAACCTACTCGCCCTGCAGCGAGTCCTCAAATCTGGACGAAGTCCTCGCAAGAACCTCCTAACCTGGGCATCCTCGCCCTCCATACCTCTCCCTGCATGTACCAGAAGTCGACTGAACTCAGCATCGAACTCCCTCACTGACCGATCTCCCTGAGTTAGGTCCAGAAACCTAGACTCCAAACGGTCCACCGCCTCCTGCGGGAAATACTTGGCGTTAAACTCCGCCAAGAAATCCTCCCAGACCATCTCGGCCTGCACCCTCCTGGCCTCAACACCTCTCCACCAGAGATGCGCATCACCCTCTAGGTAATGTACCGCCAGATCCACTCATCCGCCACCCATCGGCCTCCTCAGCCCTAGCACCGCCCGAGAAAAATGCAGTACCAATCCGCTGCATCTGCTCCATCATCCGCAGATAAGATGGAAGCTCCTCAACCCCAGCCATACCCGGCTGTACCCCAGCCAAACCCGGCTGCACCCCAGCCATACCCGGCTGTACCCCAGCCAAACCCGGCTGCACCCCAGCCATACCCGGCTGCACCCCAGCCATACCCGGCTGCACCCCAGGAGCATGACCCGGAGCAGGCACCCCTCCCGGTAACCTCTCCAGGATCATCTGTAGTAGACCTGCCAGACGATCATCTCGATCCGGGGCAACGCCTACGGCAGCACCCCCACCAACATCAGGACCTGCACCAGCCCCTCCAGCCCTCTCACGGGAACCCGTAGCTGTCACACCCACGGACCCCTCCTGAAACGCCTGCGAGTCAGCTACCCGCTCCTGTGTAGTCTCCTGGGACACCCACGTGGCAGCAGACTCACTCCCAAGTCCCCGCCCATGCCCACGCCCAGCACGAATACCACGACCTCTACGGCCCCCGCGACCTCTGCCTCTAGTCCCCCTAGTCATCACTCTGCACTAACTCGCAGAATACTAAGTACTAGAAAAACAGAAATCACATAAACACATACCGTGGAATCTCATTGAAGGCTCGGAAGGGATGATCTAGGACTCCATACCCACACAACAATCAATTGACTAACTCGCATAATCAATTAATTAACTAGCCCTAGAACCGCTAGGGCTCTGCTACCAAACTGTGACGACCCAACCCGTCAAATAAAAAAAAATTTCAACCCGGATCACTATTATCATAAATAATGATCCTCAACGGTCCAATAAACAAACAGCGCGAAAACAATGATTCAAACAATCAAATACAATTATCGTTCAACAAGCCCATACTTATTAATTCTAGTTCAATTCGGTAATACACATAGTTCTGGAATTGCTAACACCCTAGCAATTCTAACTTATTACACGAAAACGAGCCACTAGATCATTCCCCTCGTCCTGGCCATGATTCCACGATCACTGACTGTCTTTACCTGCATCACATGGTTATAAGAGATGCGTGAGTATTATCATAAATACCTAGTGAGACGGTCATCCCATCTAGAGACTATACACACAGGCATAAGCAAAAGATACAATACCAGGATGAACAAACAATAATGCATCACACAACAACCAAACGAGAACAACACGTTCAATATGTCAAACTGACGGTGATCAAAAACCCCTGTCGATCGACACACCTCCTTGTGTCGATCGACACACATCAAACCCGTGTCGATCGACACAACCTCCCCGTGTCGATCGACACAACCTGCCGACACAATCAAACCCGTGTCGATCGACACACAGCAACTGCGTCGATCGACACACCAACCCAGAAACTCATCAAACCGATTTTTTTGCACAAAAATCCACCAAAAATCCATACAAGAATCGATCCAAACAACACAAAATCGCATCCTATCAATTCCTTTACCTAGATAAGCCTATGGTCATACACTCACCTCGAATTCGGATAGAAAAGGCTAAGAATCCGACGAAGAACACGAAGAACACGAAGAACACGAAGAACACGAAGAACAAATCCGAGATCCTTCACCGTACGGTCCACCCACGCTTCCACAACCTCACAAACACTTCCACAAGCCAATAAGATTGAGAAACACGAAGGAAACAACAACAACAACCTCTCCTCTCAATCCTCTCACTTTCTCTCTCCAAAACTTGAAGTTTCTGCCCAGAAATCTGATTTTTGACTTAAATAGCCAGACCAGCCGACACTCTGTCGATCGACACACCCAACTTGTGTCGATCGACACATGACCAATCAATACGTCATTCTGACGGCAATCAAAAATCCATGTCGATCGACACACCCCAACTGTGTCGATCGACACAGCGCTCGCTGCTCGACTCCTCTTAAGTCAAAACAACCGTGTCGATCGACACACAAACCTTGTGTCGATCGATACCCATCCAAAAATTACTTTTTGGATCACGGGCGTTACAGTCTGCGTCGAGCGACGCGCCACCCTGGCGTCGATCGACGCGACATCCACAGAAACGAGCCTATCCTCTCGTAGCTCGAATCCGTCGCGATTTATCGAGTCACCTGCACGATCCCAGTCACAGAACACACGAAAACAACAATCAAATGCATTCCATCTATCCCTATGCCCACACAACCCACGATCACGCACTCACCTCGAAGAATCGAAATGAAAAGAATGAACTGACGTTCACTAAAACCCTCGTACACGACGAACCACTGGTCCAATTCCGAAACAGGCGACTGTTCTGGAAACTAGACACACACAGCTACGCGTCAGTATGCAGATTGCCTCCAGACTCCTTCTGGTTCGATCGAAATTCCCCTCTGAACCCGACTGATCGCAGATTACAATCCTCCAAAAATCACTTCAATCCGCCTCGAATAGCCCAGCCGTTTGCCCTCTCAAAGTTCCGATTCGAAACTGTCCCTCTCACACAATCACCTAAATCCTCTCTCAACCCTTTTCTCTCTGATTTCTGATCAACAAAAACGGGCAGAACACTGTTTCAGCCTTTTATATCGAAACCTAGGGTTCCGCTAAACCATCACGCAAACCGTGCGATCAAACCTGACTTCCCGGTCTGATTAACGATCTGCGTCGTTCGACGCACCTCCCCTGCGTCACTCGACGCACCACCAAAAATACACATTTTGGTTCACGGGCGTTACAATTCTCCCCCACTAACAAGGATTCGTCCTCGAATCACAAGTCATCAACCACCCGGATCCGTGCTAAGGTCACCACTTATGCTCAGAAACCCGACCCAAACTTTCCCGGAGATACACCACGATGTATCGCTGTAGTCCCGGCCCAGTCTGCCCGATTGATCGAACAACAATCAAACAAGAACATGTCCGACCCACCGTAGACCCGGCGTAAAGAACCAATTGATCGTGCAACAATCATATAAGAACATGCACGACCAAGACGCTACATTACTCCCCGAAATTGCCCGAATCGAGGTTCCAGCGCAAATACTAACCCTAGACCAGACCCTACAATCCAACCCACATACCTGACCCCACCGGTCAACCCACCTGAAATCCCTCTCGATCCCCCGATGGTCATTCGGCCGCTTACTTACAACCCCGTTCAGACGCTACTGCTCATACTCATACTCATGACTCGTACCTATATACACCACACCTGCTCGCAGGATCGTCACCCTTTGAGCTACGGTATGCAGGGAACCCACTATCCCCTGCAGAGACCCACTATCCATCAAAGTACATGTAGGAGACCCACTGTCCCCAGAGAGACCCACTATCCCTCAAAGTATATGTAGGAGACCCACTGTCCCCAGAGAGGCCCACTACCCCTCGAGTGCATGCAGGGAACCCACTATCCCCTGGAGAGATCCACTATCCCTCAAGTATACAGGAACCCACCGTCCCCTGGAGCAATACTCTGCAACGTGCCGTCATAAGCATCTATCGACCGAAAAATGCCTCCATGGCTCCACATGACATTTCTCCACTAGGTTACTGTAACCCCCACTAGGTTACAACACATAAGAACTCACATCTTAAGATCCAACCATAATAAGAAAACACATCTTATTAAATCCTAGAAAAACGTATAATCGTTACAACAAAAACGAAAATACAGTAACTGTAGCCACATGTTACTACAAAACCAAACCAGCAAAAGAAGGAAACTCAAGCCTCCGCTTGCTTCTCGAACCACTTCGGAAACTTGGCCTTCATCTTCACCTCCGGCTCCCAAGTCTCCTCCTCTATACCGTCACAGTCCCACACGACTCTCACCAACGGTATCCTCTTCCGACGCAGCACCTTGACCCTCCTCTCGAGTGGTTATGTTAGGTTGAAGATCCTCAGGGATCCTAGCCAACATCTCCTTAGACTCGTGTAGACACTTCCCAGCATCAAAACATGGAAGACGTTGTGAAAAGCCTTCATACTCTGAGGTAACTCCAACCTGTAAGCTACCGGCCAACCCGCTCAACCACTCTGAACGGACCTATAAACCTCGGACTCAGCTTATTCTCTACAATGGATCTGTTAGGACCCCTCAACATGGCTGCCTTGAGATACACCATATCTCCCAGCACGAACTCCAACTCCTTCCTCCGCTTATTGGCATAACTCTTCTGCCGATCTTGAGCCTCCTTCATGTTCAGCTTCAAGACACGGATCTTCTCCGTCGTCTTCTGAACGAAGTCTGCACCAAACATGCTCCTCTCCCCCACTTGAGTCCAGCATAATGGTGTCCTACATGGCCTCCCATATAGAGCCTCATATGGAGCCATCCCGATACTCGCCTGATAACTGTTGTTGTAAGCAAACTCTACCAGGCTCAGATGATCTGCCCAATGACCACCATAGTCTAGCACACACATCCTCAGCAAATCCTCCAATGTCTAAATCGTCCTCTCAGACTGCCCATCCGTCTGAGGATGATATGTCGTACTCATATGCACCTTCGTGCCCATCTCAGCCTGAAATGCTCCCCAGAACTCCGAAGCAAATCTCGGATCTCTGTCTGACACAATGCTCGCTGGCACCCCATGCAACCTCACAATCTCCCGCACATACTTCCTAGCCAACACTGCAGCCCCATCAGTCTTCTTAATGGCTAGAAAAAGTGTCGTCTTGGTCAGACGATCCACAATCACCCAGATCGCATCATAAGTCCGCGAGACCGACAATCCTGTTACAAGGTCCATAGTCACCATATCCCACTTCCACTCCGGCATAGGCAAACTCTGCAACAACCCGCTCGGAACTTGATGCTCAGCCTTCACCATCTAACACACGTTGCACTTCAAAACCCAACTCGCAACGTCCTTCTTCATCCCGACCCAGTGGTAGTACCTCTTCAAGTCCCGGTACATCTTGGTCACTCCTGGATGAATCGACAGCATGCTCGAAAAAGCCACCCTCAGAATCTCCTGCCTGAGACTCTCATCCTTGGGTACACAGACCCGACCGTTCACCAGTATCGTCCCATTCCCGGAGACCTGATACTCTGAACCCGCCAACTGAGAAGCATCAATCAGACCCTGATCCTTCTCCTGAGCTACCCGAATCCTGCTCAGTAAATCTGCTCGGTTAGTTGCCTCTAACCCCAACGGCTCCTGCGAGATAACACACAGACTCAACGCGCCAATCTCGCTCGCCAGTTCCTCCAAGTCCCGCTCTTGAGCCGAAACAACCCTCTTCCGACTCAACGCATCTGCAACCAGATTAGCCTTCCCCGGATGGTACTCAATCTCCAGATCGTAATCCCCCACCAACTCCATCCAACGCCTCTGTCTCAGGTTCAGCTCTGGCTGAGTGAAGAAGTACTTCAAACTCTTGTGATCCGTGAACACCTGGACCTTCCCACCATAAAGGTAAGATCGCCAGATCTTCAGGGCGAAGATCACTGCAGCCAACTCCAAGTCATGCGTAGGGTAATCGTAGGGTAATTGCACTCGTGCTTCCTCAACTGCCTCGAAGCATAAGCAATAACCTTTCCCTGCTGCATCAGAACACACCCCAGACCCACACTAGATGCATCTGTGTACACCACGTATGGCTCGCCCGGATCAGGCAACGCCAATACTGGAGTACTAGTCAGCATCTCCTTCAGCTTTCCGAAGCTCTCCTCACACTCCGCAGACCACACAAACGGGACATCCTTACCCGTCAACTTCGTCATCGCCTGCGCCATACTCGCAAAACCCTTGACGAACCTCCAATAATACCCAGCTAAACCAAGGAAACTCCTGATCTCTGTCGCATTCCTCGGTCTCGGCCAATCCCTAATAGCCTCGATCTTAGCTGGATCCACTGGAACTCCCTCCGCAGACACGACATGCCCCAGAAAACCCATC
The DNA here is from genome assembly GCA_964056655.1 of Arabis hirsuta. Classification (NCBI taxonomy): domain Eukaryota; kingdom Viridiplantae; phylum Streptophyta; class Magnoliopsida; order Brassicales; family Brassicaceae; genus Arabis; species Arabis hirsuta. The sequence continues at coordinate 17,972,273 of OZ053302.1, read as the reverse complement.
TTCTGCTGCCAGAAACTGCACTTACTGAGCTTCGCGTACAACTTCTGTTCCCGCAGCTTCTCCAGAACCAACCTCAGATTAACCTCATGTTCCTCAGGAGTCCTCGAATACACCAGGATATCGTCGATAAAGATAATAACGAACTCATCCAAGTACTCCTGAAACACCCTGTTCATCAGCCTCATGAATGCCGCTGGCGCATTCGTCAACCCAACAACATCACCACGAACTCATAGTGTCCATACCTCGTCCTGAAAGCCATCTTCCGCACATGGGCCTCATCTATCGGAATCTGATGGTATCCCGAAGCCAAATCGATCTTGGAGAACCAAGTAGCCCCTCGCAACTGATCCAACAACCCATCAATCCGCGGCAGAGGATACCTGTTCTTCACAGTAACTCGGTTAAGGCCCCGGTAATCGATGAATAACCGAAAACTACCATCCTTCTTCTTCACAAATAACACCGGCGCTCCCCACGGTGAACTACTCGGACGGATGAATCCCTTACGCAGCAAATCATCCAACTGCTTCTTCAGCTCTGCCATCTCTGCTGGAGCCATGCGGTATGGTGCCTTAGATATCGGCTTAGTCCCAGGCTCCAACTCAATCGTGAAAGGATCTGACCTTGACGGCGATAATCCCTGCAACGACTGAAATACATCCTGAAAATCTCGGACAACCCGAATATCAGCCCCTGCAACCTCCCTAACAGACTTTGGCATCACAATCGTCAGCAAGTACGCCTCACAGCCCTTATCAATCAACTGTGCAGCCTGAATTACCGAAATCATCAAGCTCCCGGAAGTCGGCCTGATGCCCTGATAGACCAACCTCCCCATCTCACGCTCAAACACCACTCGACCTCGATGACAATCCAGATGAACCTTGTAACGATTCAGCCAGTCCATCCCCAAAATAACATCGTACAACTCCACCGGACTGATAACCAAATCTGCTGGCATGACCTCTCCTGCCACCAGAACATCACTCCACAAGCCTGCCCGAAAGTAGCCAAAGTCTTCTCTCCAGCCACTCTAACCACTCCTGACTGCTCCCCGGAGTCGCTCCGGATCCCACTACACTCTGCGCACTCCGGTGTAATGAAGCTATTCGAAGCTCCAGAATCAAACAAGACATGGGAATCACGCCCGCCTACTACTAAAGTCCCTATACAGTTCACGTGCCTAAGAACCCTAATGTACTATCCCGAGACTCGTTCATCCCAGGACAGCTCGCCAACCTGTGATCCATGCTCCCAAACCCGAAGCATCTCAGACCACCCTGAACCATCTGCCTCGGTTCCAAAGTGCTCTCCCACTTCCTCTTATGTCCTTGTGCAGGCTTACCGCCCTTGCTCGGATCTACCTGCTACTGTGACATTCTCTGCTGAACAAGAGGATTAACCACCACCACATGCTCTCTCAGCCAGCTACGCCCTCGTGGCAACTTACTCGCTCTACAGCAAGTTCTCAAATTAGCTCGAAGTTCTCTTAAGAACCTCTCCACCTGGGCCTACTCGTCCTCCATGCCTCCACTCGCATGAACCAGGAGTCGACAGAACTCCGCATCGAATTCCCTCACTGATCGGTCGCCCTGAGTCAACTCCAAGAACTCAACTCAGGTCGATGCCGCCTCTTGCAGAATACTTGGCATTACCCAGCGAAAAATCCACCCAAGCCATCACTGCCTGCACACGGAATCCCTCCGGATACCTCAAAGAGTCGAAGTTACGCTTCACACTCATCCGCCGCTCATCGGCCCCTCAGGCTTAGCACCTCTCGAGAAAACTCTCGTGCTAATCCTCTCCATCTGCTCCATCATCCTAAGATAGGATGGGAGATCCTCCACAGCCGCCACTCCCGGCTGCACACCAGCCACCCCCGGAGCCTAACTCTGAGCCGGCACCCCTCCCGGTAACCGCTCCAAGATCAATTATAGCAGACTCGCCAGACTATCATCTCGATCCTGGCCGACACCTGCGACAGCACCCCACCCGGGCCCGCCGCACCGCCAACCACACCGGGACCCTCACTAGTCCCACCAGCCCTCACACTGGTACACGCATTGGCCACCCTGGAACTCTCACTAGTCCCACCAGCCCTCACACTGGTACACGCATTGGCCACCCTGGAACTCTCACTAGTCCCACCAGCCCTCACACTGGTACACGCAGTGGCCACACTCACGGATCCCTCCTGATACGTCTGCGAATCCGCCACCTGCTTCTGCGTGGTCTCCTGGGCCACACACGCGGCAGCAGACTCACTCACAAGTCCCTGCCCGCGGCTACGCCCTCCACACCCACCTTGGCCTTCCACTACAAGAAATCAGCCTGTATTCCGACGGAAATTCCGACGGCCAATATTTCCGTCGGAATTTTACGACGGAATACCGACGGATTTCCGATTAAAATCTAGTCCGTCGGTATTCCGTCGCAAAATTCCGACGGAATACCGACGGTCTTCTCTGCTGTCGGTATTCCGTCGGAAATCCGTCGGTACAAACGACGGATTTCCGACGGAAAATAATCTGTCGTAATATTCTGACTACTTTCCGACGGATTACCGACGGAAATCCGATATTTTCGATGTCGGCAAATTTGAGTGGTTACCAGTCGTTAGCGGTGGCCGATGGGATTGGTGGGGTGTTATGTCGGAGTTTTGTGACGGATTTCCGACGGAGTACCGACGGAAATCCGTTCTATATAACAAACTTCGTGTCTTCGTTCATTCATAACACAATTTTACAATTCAAAAAAATTTGTTAGCGATGAGTTCATATTTTCGGTCTTGGATGGACGAGCCAATGATGGATATGGGCTCGAACTTATTAACATCCGCTTACGCTGCAGGTATATGCGAGTTCATGAATTTACCCAGAAACCAAGATGCAGCAAAAAAAGGTCCGGATATCAAATGTCCATGTTCTAATTGCTGTAACAGAATTAGTGTTGCGGTTCATACTGTTTGGAATCACTTATATAGATATGGATTTAGGCCGGGATATAAGGTTTGGTTTTTACATGGAGAAAGCAATTACGAATATGGTAGTACTAGTAGTAATGCACCTTATTTTCCGGATAGCGTAGAAGAACGTACAACGGAAGTAGATGTTGGGGTAAGTACGGTTGCGATGGTTAACGACGCGTTTAGAGAGAATTTGCAGTCGGGTGGTTATGAGGGTGATAGGGTTGAAGAACCTAATTTAGAAGCTCGAAGGTTTTTTGATATGTTAGACGCATCAAAGCAACCACTGTACAGCGGTTGTAGGGAAGGGCATTCACCGTTATCTTCTGCTAGTAGGATGATGAACATGAAGACCGATTACAATTTGTCCGAAGAATGTGTTGATGCATTCGCCGAGTTTGTGAAAGATGTTTTGCCAGAGGATAATCTTTCTCCAGCATCATACTACGAGGTCCAGAAACTTGTTGCCGGTCTTGGTTTGCCCTACCAGATAATAGATGTGTGCATCGACAACTGCATGCTATACTGGAGGGAAGATGAGAACAGGAAAAAATGTAAATTTTGCCGTAAACCACGGTTCCAAGACACAAGGGCAGAGTGAAGATTCCTTTCAAACGGATGTGGTATTTACCATTAACAGAGAGGTTGAAGAGGCTGTATCAATCAGAACGCACTGCTAAGGCTATGAGATGGCATGCAGAGCATAATCAAGATGGAGATATTACGCATCCTTCTGACGCAGAAGCGTGGAAACACTTTCAATCGGTATATCCAGATTTCGCATACGAACGCCGAAATGTATACCTCGGCTTATCCACTGATGGTTTCAACCCATTTGGAAAGCATGGAAGAAAATATTCATTGTGGCCGGTCATCGTAACACCTTACAATTTGCCTCCTTCTATGTGCATGCGGCGAGAGTTCCTGTTTCTCTCAGTTCTAGTTACTGGGCCAGATCATCCAAGACGATCACTCGATATATTCCTCCAACCATTGATCTATGAGTTGCAGATGTTGTGGGAGCATGGTGTTGAGGCATTTGATGTTTCAATCCAGCAGAATTTCAACTTGCGTTCGGTTCTTATGTGAACCATTAGCGATTTTCCGGCGTACGGTATGTTATCTGGATGGACAACGCATGGAAGATTGGCATGTCCTTATTGCCAAGACAATACTTCAGCATTCCAATTGCAGAACGGAAGGAAGACTTCATGGTTTGATTGCCATAGGTGTTTTTTGCCGGCAAATCATCCATATCGTCGGTCTAGAAGACATTTTAGAAAGAATTTTCCAGTGTTTACTGGTCCACCTCCGGAGATAGATGGTCGCAGCATATTGGAACAGTTACGAGATTTTGGTGCAGAGCGAACTCCTGAATGTGGGGGTAATGGCCATCACCCCGTCGACGGCTGTGGGGAATATCACAATTGGCATAAGAAAAGTATTTTTTGGGATTTGTCTTATTGGAAAGATCATCTACTGCGGCATAATCTAGATGTCATGCATGTTGAAAAGAATTTCTTTGACAACATCATGAACACCATTTTAAATGTACCAGGAAAGACAAAAGATAACTGGAAATCTAGATTAGACTTGCCATTGATTTGTTCAAGGGCATCCCTTCATGTTTTGCCTAATGGTAGATTGCCGATGCCTGCGTACCGGTTAGACGCGGGTAAGAAGGAAGTTTTCTTTGAATGGATTAAAAATTTTGTTAAATTTCCTGACGGCTATGCATCTAATCTGCGTAATTGCGTGGATTCGACGGAAGGGAAGTTTATTGGAATGAAGAGTCATGATTGTCATGTTGTGATGCAACGTCTTTTGCCATTTGCATTTTCTAATCTTCTTCCTCAAGACATCCATCAAGCAATTGGAGGTATATTTCATAATTTTCTTTAGTTTATTACTAATATAATGTTACTATATATGTACTAACTTGATTACTTTTCTTTTGTAGGAGTTGGGGCTTTCTTTCGAGATTTATGTTCACAGACACTAACAGCGGACGGGATCCGGTCTTTAGAGGCCAACATCCCGGTGCTCCTTTGTAATCTTGAGAAGATATTTCCACCGTCTTTTTTTGATGTTATGGAACATCTTCCTATTCACCTCCCACGAGAAGCAGCATTAGGAGGCCCTGTTCAATACCGATGGATGTACCCGTTCGAGCGTTACATGTTCCACCTGAAGAAAAAGATAAAAAATTTGAGCAAAGTTGAGGGATCTATTGTCGCACAAAGTCTAAACGAAGAAGTATCACACTTTGCCGAATATTACTTTCCTTCGGATGTCCGGACTAAAGATAGACGGCCGGCGCGACATGATGATAGAGGTGAGAAAGCAGTGTATCCGGTGGTTGTACCTGAGTTGTTTGCGCAAGTGGGCCGCGTAAGTGGAAAAGGGAAGAAACGCATACTATCACCACAAGAGGTCACACATTTGCATACATATATCCTCAGAAATTGTGACGAACTTGGAGAGTATGAAAGGTACACCATTTCTCATACTAAATTTGTGCAATTATTTGTCTTCATCTAATAAAGATTGTTATGTTACAGGATATACATGTCCCTAGCACAAACTTACCATGCTGATAAGACAGATTCCGAACTTGCTGTATTAAAAGATGAAGAATTCCCGGAGTGGTTGAAATTTTTTGTACGTTAAATATAACTCCTCACTCTTATTTTATAAGTTTTTCACGTTCATATGTTATTGATTGCTTACTTATATTGTTTTTAGGTTTCCGAAGGTTTAGCAAGTGGTCAAACCCTCCCGACATGGTTAGTGGAGTTTTCTCATGGTTTACGCAGTACCGCGACTTCATATCCGAGATTTTGCACTAGGGGATATTCGTTCAGAATTCGTGACGAAGGACGTCAAAGGCCAACTTCGGACAATGGTATTTCGGCGCAATCAGGTGATACCATGTACTATGGCCATTTAAAAGAAATCTTAGAAATCCACTATCCAGGAATGTTGGACTTGAGGTGCATTGTGTTTATGTGCGATTGGTATGATCCATCCAATGGTAGTGGGGTTCGAATTGACCGTCTTGGTGTTATTTCGATAAATTCAAGCCGGAAATTACATCATTACGATCCATTTATCCTTGCATCTCAAGCAGACCAGGTATCAATATATTGATAGGTTTTCCGTTATATTTATACGTTAGGTTTTGTTATTCTTGTATATAAACAACATCCACCGTTTATGAATAGGTTTGCTACATTCCATATCCTCGAGTTGGGCGGAGGACAGATCCTTGGATGACGGTAACTCCAATTAATCCGCGAGGAAAAATATATGGAGTTCCGGAACATGATGCTCTACAAGTATCGCGAACCAACCAAGTGTCACATGTTGAGGAGACGGATAACATTGACCTTGTCACTGATGTCACACATATCGGCGATGATCTAGTGCATTCGGATGAAGATGAACTACGTGAAGAATTTGACGACGATTCCGACTCCATCCCTAGTGAAGGTTCATCAGAAGAGTCAGATTAAACATTTATGAATAAATGTTTGTTTGGAGCTGTTTTGTACTATAACCCCTATGCGTTCCCTCTAATATAATGTACTTTATGGTAATATTCGCCAGAATCATTTATTAAATTTGCCGCCGGATTTCCGCGCGAGGGATAAAAGCTGTCCTAATTTTCGGACGACATAACGACGGAATTAGTTCCGTCGGAAATCCGTCGGAATTCCGATGTCGGCAAAGTTTGAGTGGTTACCATTGCGTTATCTGCGGCCGATGGGACTGGCGGGGTATTATGTCGGATGTTGCAGACGGATTTCCGACGGATTTCCGACGGTTTTCCGTTCTATATAAGGTTCCTCATACGTTCATTCCTGTCAACAACACAAACAATGTCTTCTAACTCTCCTAATGAAGACTCAAAAATCGTCGCAAACCACTTTCTACTTCCAAAATACTCGTGGGAAACCGAAACCCAATGCGACACACACACTGAAGAGATACCCACTTACTCGTGGGAATTTGATACGGTCTCACCAATCTCAATCGGAGATTCTTCATCAACAATAGTGCCGGACAGCCAGTGCTTGCCAAACGTCTCGTGGGAAACGCAATCGCAGTGCGACAAATATCCAGACAAGAAGAGTCTTCTCGAAGACGTACAACCATCTCGCTTGATTGAAACGTCAGATACTTACGGTGGAAGTACTTCAAATGAATGTAAGGATAACTACTATGATTATGAATTTGCCCAGAGACCAGAAAGTCCGAACTTAAATATAGATGTTGATGCAATCAAAAGAGATGTTTGCGGCGGATATTTAGAAGGTACACCGAAGAATAAAAAGGATCAGTACAATGATGATGAATTTGCCCAAAGACCTGAAAGTCCGAACTTAAATATAGATGTTGATGCAATCGAAAGGGAATTTTGCAAAGGATATGTAGATTCTCCGCCAAAGAAAAAAAAGGGAAAAAAAAATTTAAGGTTCTAAAAAAGGTAAGTTTGGAGCGGATACAGAGACATATGTGTTTCAAACCGTAAAATAAATAAATTTCCTTTCGCCTTTTGTTTTTTCTCTGTTATAAAATTTCGTTATGTAAATCTTTTATTCAATTCTCGGATATATTTAAAATAATTTATGAAAAAATGTTTGGACATTTTTTTAATTAACTCTGCAATCGGGTCAACACCCGGACTTTTAAGCGATAGATTTTTCACAGTTTTCCGACGGATTGTAATTTATATTTTTAAAACAGATATCTGTGATATAAAAAAAATTAAACATCCGTCGGAATTCCGTCGGTGGTTTTGACGGATTTCCGACGGGTCTAATATTTTTATAATATAAAAAATTTCAGAGATAAAAATAATTAAATTAAATTAATTAAATCCGTCGGAAATCCGTCAAAAATACCGACGGATTTCCGACGGATCTAATATTTTTTTTTAATTAAAACCCGTTTTAAAAAAATTTTAATTTAAAAAAAATTATTAAATCCGTCGAAAATCCGTCGGTATTTTTGACGGATTTCCGACGGATTTTATTAATTTAATTTAATAAAAAAATTTAATTTAATTTAATATTTAATATTTAATATAACAAAAAAAAACGTTTTAAAAAATATATAATTAAAAAAAAAATTAAACATCCGTCGGAAATCCGTCGGTATTTTTGACGGATTTCCGACGGATTTAATTAATTTAATTTAATAAAAAAATTTCAATTTAATAAATAATTATTTAATAAAAAATAATAAATTTACGCGGTTTTATATATAAATGTTTAGAATCCGTCGGAAATCCCTCGGTATTTCCGACGGATTTCCGACGGAATCCCTAATTTTTGCCGCCTAAGAGCCTCGATCTCATCGAAAAAAGCGGGAAAATCCGTCGGTGTCCGTCGGAAATCCGTCGCTAACCTGCAATAAAACCACCGTCTTCTTCCTCGCGATGACAGAACGAAAAGTCGAAAAAAAAACATAAAATCGCCGGAATTCGATCGATCCTCTCGGAAACACGCCGGAATCAACATATCCATCCACAATCTCAATCTCTATCACATTATCATCAATCCAATGTAAGTTTTTCGAAGTTTTTTTTTTGGAAAAATATGAATTTTGTGAATTTGTTAGATTTAGGTTGTTAAAAATCAATAGAAATGTAGAAATGTACGGGTTTAGGATGTAAATTTTATTTTGTAATTTTGTAGAAATGTTAGATTTTGTGAATTTGTTAGATTTAGTAAATTTTGTGATTTAGGGAATTTTCGGGTTTATAAAATTTAGAAAAGTATGTATAAAATTATTTATTTTTGTAAAATTATAAATATTTATAATATAAAAATATTAGTAAAATTCTAAATTGTTGAAATTTTACTAAATTTTTTATTTGTTTAAATTACAAAATCCCAAATTAGGGAAAAATCGTAAATATCTAAAAATTCGTAAATGTTAAAAATCTGAAATTCCAAAAATTTTCTAAATCTGTAAATTCGTAAATGTTAATATCTGAAATTCATAATCCAAATATCCCTAAATACCTATTTAGAGAAACCTCAATTTCCCAAAATCCCTAACTCCCTAAAACTTAATTTATGAAATCCTGAAATTCCAAAAATTAATCTCGAAATTCCAAAATCCCTACTTCTCAAAATATCAATTTACATTTATTTATATTTAATATCAGAATTTATATTTATATATGTAAGTAAATGTCAACGGTATGTAAACATTTTGGAAATCGTAGGGACTATGGCCGATTTCATCACTCTACTGGATTCGGTACTTCCAGTAGGGGAGGGAGTCAGTCGCAAATCCCAGATACTAGCTTCCCGGATCCCCAAGACCCGTCTCCTCCACTGGGTACACAGCCCTCAGCTCCCACGGCCATGTCCGTTGAGGAGTTTGTTTCGCAACCTGGACGGGATAGGTTGCCTCGCCTAGATCCCGACTTGGTACCTAACACGACATGGTAAGTTTTATACTAAAAATGTATTTGATTATATTAACTTAAAAAAATATTTAACTAAATATTGTTTAGGTTTCAATTTTCGGGAAACGGGATTACGAGTTCGATCAACGCAATGACTAATTCGTTGATCACTTCCCCGTATCCCACATTTACTTCGATGCCGGTGGCAGACCAGGAGATCTGGTTTCGGCAATTTGCGGTATGTTTTCTTTTCCTATTTTGTAATTTAGATTTTTATTTTCATTAAAATTGTCAATACTAATATGGGTACGTTTTTTTTTGCAGCAAGAATTTACTTGGGACCCACAGTTGACTTCCCGGGTCCGACGGGAGTTCTACAAAAAAGCTTCCCGGAAATATTCGTTGAAGATAAACGAATGGAAGGACTTGTGGTACAAAGAGGGAAAAGTGCCGCGCAGATTGCAAGATAACCCCACATTATGGGGTGGACTACTTGCCCATTGGGAGCGGGAGGAGACAAAAGCAAGCTCCGGAAAGAACTCGTCTAACCGGAAGAGCGACCGGAAGGGGAAGGGACCGGCGACCCATAACCTCGGTGCGACGAGCAAAGCGTCACGTGTTCAGAAGCTGGTACGTAATTTTATAATTTTTACAAAAATTTATATTTCTAACACTTCTCATATTTCTTTCATTATCTATGCCAACAGATGGAGAGGACCGGTGTGCGTCCGTCACATCTTGACTTGGTCAAAGATGCGCACACCAACAGAAAGACGGGGGAAATTCAAGATCCCATTGCTCGTGAAATCGTGGAGAGCGTGGAGAGGCTGGGTGAGGAGTACCTCCAATCCCAACCGATCGTCGAAGGAACTCCCCCGGCCACGGAAGTTCCTCTGGAGATGATCAACGAGTTTACCTATCAGGTTAGTAACACTGTCAATTTTAATTAAATTTTAAATAAATTTAAATATAAACAACTTACAACATTTATTGATTGATTTTTTTTCGTAGGTTGCGCCTAAGCACAGAGGTCGTGTGTTTGGCCTCCCGGAAGACAGTTCTGCCACGTCCGTCAACTCTTACCGCATTCATGCAGATAGTGCGTTGAGGGCACAGAATGCCGAGCTTCTCGAGCGGGTGACCGGGTTGGAGTCCCAACGCGCACAAGATGAAGCTCGCTACGCGGAACAGCAGACGCTCTTGCAGGAACAAGTGGAACGCGTTCGGGCAATGGAAGATCAGGTGGGACGAATCCGGGATATGGAAGAGCAGATGGCACGAATGCGGGAGATGGAAGAACGGATGAACGAGTTCTTCCGTAACCGATAGATAATATGTAATATTTTAATTTTCTTAAAAATATTGAAACTTAATTTTAAATGTTGTTTTTTTATTTTTATTTTTATTTTAATCTAATTTTTAATTATATTTAATTTTATTTTAATTTAATTTCTTTAAATTTAATTAAATTAAATTTTTTTTTTTAATAAATAAATTATCCGTCGGAAATCCGTCGGTATTTGTGCCGTCGGAAATCCGTCGGTATGTGCACCGTCGGAAATCCGTCGGTATTTGTTCTGTCGGAAATCCGTCGGTTTTTGTTCTGTCGGAAATCCGTCGGTATTTGACATACTGACGGATTTCCGACGGAATTCTGACGAATTACGGTTATTTCTTTTTCGTCGGAAATCCGTTACTATTTCCGACGGTTTTCCGACGGAATTTTTTTTCCGACGAGATAGAACCGACCGGTTAAAACCGTCGAAAATCCGTCGGAATAAGCGATATTCCGACGGATTTCCGACGGTTTTGACCGTCGGAAAGCCGCCTGTTTTCTTGTAGTGTTCCCGGCCAATACCTCTAGCAACTCTAGTACCTCTACCCATCACACTCTGCCCTACCAATGGCAGAACTCTAGTATCTCTAACAATTCCTCTTCTCAACCAGAAGCAGAAACTAAGCATACTAAAAGCATAACAGGTCAAACAACACATACCGTGGAATCATATTGAAGGCTCGGAGAAGATGATCCAGGAGTCCAAACTCAAACAACAATCAACTGACTAACCACTCATAGTCAATCAATCAAGCATACTACGTTCTCCCGCACTAGAACCGTAAGGGCTCTGATACCAAATTGAAACAACCCGACCCGTTTATTCATTTATTTATTTTTTTGTTATACATTGGAATCGAATTAATGTTCCTATAAACATTAATTCACAATTTCCAATCAATTAACACACATAACCAAAACAAACCGATTAAACCAGTAAAATGCCAACCACATTCATTAGAATCAACCAGAACCATGTCAAATCAAATTCAATACTTAACCAAGTCTAAATTCCACAATCTCTAGAATTCGCTAGCAACCTAGCAGTTCAACATAAAAGCAAACAACCGAGACGCTGGATCATCTCCCCTTCCTTGCCCGATTCCATGATCACATTTTCTCTTTACCTGCAACACATGGCAAAAAGAGTTGCGTGAGTATTATCACAAATACTCAGCGAAGCGGTCATCCCGTCTACAGGTTATTTAAGTATAGACATAACGAAAGACAAATACCAGGATGAGCACACAAGCAAACAATAAGAACAACTAATCATGAACCCGTACAGGAACTCAGCGTCGAGCGACGCAACCTCTAGGCGTCGATTGACGCACAGCGTCTGCGTCGAGCGACGCGCCACCCTGGCGTCGATCGACGCGACATCCACAGAAACGAGCCTATCCTCTCGTGGCTCGAATCCGTCGCGATTTATCGAGTCACCTGCACGATCCCAGTCACAGAACACACGAAAACAACAATCAAACGCATTCCATCTATCCCTATGCCCACACAACCCACGATCACGCACTCACCTTGAAGAATCGAAATGAAAAGAATGAACCGACGTTCACTAAAACCCTCGTACACGACGAACCACTGGTCCAATTCCGAAACAGGCGACTGTTCTAGAAACTAGACACACACAGCTACGCGTCGGTATGCGGATCGCCTCCAGACTCCTTCTGGTTCGATCGGAATTCGCCTCTGAATCCGACTGATCGCAGATAACAATCCTCCAAAAATCACTTCAATCCGCCTCGAATAGCCCAGCCGTTTGCCCTCTCAAAGTTCCGATTCGAAACTGTCCCTCTCACACAATCACCTAAATCCTCTCTCAACCCTTTTCTCTCTGATTTCTGATCAACAAAAACGGCCAGAACACTGTTTCAGCCTTTTATATCGAAACCTAGGGTTCCGCTAAACCATCACGCAAACCGTGCGATCAAACCCGACTTCCCAGTCTGATTAACGATCTGCGTCGTTCGAACCTAGGGTTTGTTTTACTAACATATTATTTTATGGACTTAAAATATGGGCTTAACACTATATTTTATGGGTTTAATATGATCTGACCCAATAAAATATTAAAAAAAGGGCCAGGGGTATTTTGGTCAAGAAAAATCGATGGCACAAGTAGTAATTATGATGATTTTATTAAGGGTACCCTTGTAATCAACCACCCTCAAATTCATTCTGAGAACGCTACGTAGGATTTCACACTTCATATATAAGATATCCATTGAACCCGTAAGTAGTTCTTCTTCGGAATGGACTCACTTACCAGTTGACCGGGTCCAATACCAACCGTTTGGGCCCAACACCATCATCAGTTCGCTTTGATATCCGTTACTCGACAAGATTATGGCATTGCAAAAAACCGAAACTAACCAACCAATTAGAACTTTAACCAAATCCTCCCATACCCATACCAGTGGTTTTATGCATTGATTACCAGTGTAGAGGCAGTGACAAATCTGAATGCGGAGCTTTTCGTTCCCTCTTCCATGGCGAGTCTCATCGTCGTCTGAATTCGGTACTTTTTCCAGTTTTTTGTATCCGGATTTTACTCTTGTTTGCAAAGTGTACGATTCGGCGATCTTGGATCCTTGGTCTGATCGTCTTGACCTAGCTGCACGAAATTTCAAAGCGAAGCTCTAATTCGGATTTGATTCGATTTTGGTATCGCGGTTCTGATTTAGCCTCTCTTTTTTTGTTTTTCTTTGAACTCGCGTAGGGTGTGGAATCTAATCTAATCGTAGAGGGAGGATTTTATTGGGAATTTTTTGAATGGATGGTAACAAGGATGATGCGTCGAGGTCTCTGAAGATCGCTAAAGATGCCATTGCTTCTGGTGATAAGGAACGGGCATTGAAATTTCTAAGGATGGCAAAACGGCTTAATCCAAGCCTGTCTGCTGATGAACTTGTTGCTGCTTGTAGCAATCTGGATTCAGTTTCAAGGAATCCGTCTCTTAGTGAAAAAAAGCTCAAAAGTGTAGATGGTGTTGAGCTTGAGCCTGGGAACACGAAGGAGAAACAGGTATATACTGAGGAAAATGTGGAGTTGGTTACAAATATAAAGAGGACCAATGACTATTACACCATTTTGGGTTTAGAGAAGAACTGTTCGGTTGAAGAGATCAGAAAAGCTTATAGGAAGCTTTCCTTGAAAGTTCACCCGGATAAGAACAAGGCACCAGGTTCAGAGGAAGCCTTTAAGAAAGTTTCTAAAGCATTTACGTGTTTGAGCGATTGCAACTCGAGAAGCCAGTATGATCAGGTGGGCATTGTTGATGAGTTCGATCATATCCAGAGGCAAAAGCGTACTAGGCCGAGGAGGAGATATAATACGCGGAATAATTTCTTTGATGACGAGTTTGATCCTGACGAGGTTTTCAGGGCTTTTTTTGGTCAACAACGAGATATGTTCCGTGCTTCCCATGCTTATAGGACTAGACAAGCATGTAACCAACCCCAAGAGGAGGAACCTAATGTGGCTAGACCAAGTTGTTTGATGGTTATTCAGATTCTACCATTCTTTCTGCTTTTGTTACTGGCTTATATTCCCTTTTCTAAGCCGGACTATTCTCTGCACAAGAACCAGTCTTATCAGATACCAAAGACGACACAGAATATGGAGATTAGCTTTTATGTTAGATCATCAGCCTTTGATGAGAAGTTTCCTCTCGGTAGCTCTGCTCGAGCTAACCTTGAAGGCAACGTGATCAAAGAGTACAGAAACCTTCTTTTCCATTCTTGTCGCATTGAGCTCCAAAAACGGCGGTGGAACAAGAAGATGCCAACCCCTCACTGCAATGAACTTCATGATCTTGGATTTGTTGACAGGTAACAGCTTTCATTTCTCCTCCACATTTAGGTTTTGGATTCTGTCGTGTACTGCTTAATTGTGATCCCCACGTACCAGTTTTACAAAGCTCCTAAGCAATAACAAGGGGAATTTTCCAATCTATAAGATCATTCCTGAGTGAAGTTATTTTTTACTAGTGAAGTTCTTAAAGATGGCTATATGCGTGGATCTCATGTCCTCGCACAAACCTGACCTGAGAACCTATTCATTATTTTTGGCAAATGCTAGTGTTAGGTTTTTTATGTTCACACGAGAGTCATTGATGTTTAATCTTTTGTTTGTTTGACACAAAACAGGCAAATTCCAATATGATACAGCTCAAAACTGTTCAACATTCCATGAAGACTACCAGATTCTGATGTTTCAGAGGTTCTTGGGCTGAACGTACAAACTGTAATGTGTCATGTGTGTAGGAGGATAACTATAGTCTCTTTTGTTTTTTGCATATGGATTTGGAGATAATAATTCCGACGAGTATATTGAGAACAACAAAGAAGAGAGTTCTGAAGATAGAGGTACCACGTGCTATCCTCATATTATGATTCTGATCTCCATTCATTCATAATCAAATTGACTCCAACAATATCTCTGGGAGATGCAGCAAATAACAGTTCTGTTACTTTCTAACGTGGCAACAGGGCTCTTATTTGTTTCAATCAGATCTAGTTCTATTGGTTACTTTTGTTGAAATAGTAGGTGTTCATGGTAGAACTTTCTGGTTCAAGAATCTCGCTTCATGGTCATATACTATGTCGGTAAATCAAATGCTATTGCTAGATGATGAAACTCATGAAGAATGAAAGTCAAGGGATTATGTGCAGTATAACATATCAAATTTCAACGTCTATGGGGTGAAAATGAGACCAACACACTCCGAAAACTCTGAAAACTGGTGTCTTTGTGTTCATTGATTTGATCAAATAAGAGATTAGGAATAAATTGAACAAATAACTCAGACTTCATGGTCATGTTACTTGCGTGTGCTAGCCGGGTCTGATCTTTACTGAGTCAGGTACATCCACAGGATACGAATCGATCAAGTCGAGCCATTTGTTTTCTTTATCTGGCTCCACTTCTCGGATACATCTCCACACCGCACTGTTACACTTGAACCCACTTCCAAATGCAATCTGCAAGACCCTATCCCCTTTTTTCATCCTCCCTTTTGCTTCAAGGTAAGAGAGCTCATACCAAATGGATGACGAAGAAGTATTGCCAAACCTATGAAGAGTCATCTTTGATGGCTCGATGTCTTCTTTTGTCAAGTTCAGATTTATCTCCATTGCTTGAATCACAGCTCTTCCTCCTGTATGAATGCAAAAATGCTCAAATGCTGTCTTGAAGTTCGGTGTATAAGAAGAAGTTGCCTTGAAGATCTTTAGTTTCTTGCAAAGAATGTATTTTATTACGTACTGCAGTTGCTCTAGGTATGGTAATACCAAAGGTCCCAGTGAAGTTAGATGCATCTTCAACACATGCCCAGCGACGCTGATTACATCTTTGGTTATAGACACGCCTTTCTTATCCTCAGAGTCTATGTCTTGATAGATGCATCGGTAAGCTCGATCATCTTTAGCTTTATTTGTCTTAACAACATGCAAGAGCTCATATTTTGCATTTCCTTTGTCATGATCTTTGCTAGACATCAAAACTGCAGCTGCGCCCATTCGAAAGAGACAGTTGCTAAGAAGCATAGATCTGTCTTTGCCAATATACCAATTTGTATTCAGTGCTTCGGTGCTGACAATAAGAGCCAAGGAGCCTCGGTGAACCTTTAGCAAGTCGTTAGCCAAACCGACTGATAGGATCCCAGCCGCACAACCCATCCCGGAGAGGTTAAAGCTCTTGATATTGCTTCGCATATGGAATTTGTTGATCACCATTGCGCTAAGAGATGGTGTAGGTGAATACAAACTGCAGTTTGTTATCAGTATGTCTATGCTTCGTGGGCTTATTTTACTTTTCCTAAGAAGCTCCTCAATGGAGGTGAAGAGAGTAGTCATAGCTTCGCTTTGGACCAAGGAGAGAGATTTCTTTATGGGTATTTCCGTCATGGAAGATGGAACGCTGGTTTGGTTGCTTAACCAGGACCTCTCAAGAACCCTGGCTTGGAAATCGATACTCTCTTGATCTATCTGGTCATAGAGGTAGATGGTTTCGAGAAGAGTAGCCATTGGGAAGCGGTTAGAGTCAGGTGCTCGGTAACAAGTGAAATCAAGTAAGTAAACTTGGACTCTTCTTCTAATTCTTTGGTATATGATCAAATGCAAACAGACAAAGATCCCAAAGATATAACCACCTGAGCTGAAAAGCATGGGCAGGTCTGACATGGTCAAGGAGATTGGTGCTACTATGTGTATGGTTTGGTTCATTTTGTACATCTTTAAGTTAGTCTTTTCATGGATTATTGATTCGCCAAGTATGGTGGTTTACAAGGAGATATAAGAGAGAGAATGAAATTATCATGTCGAAGTTGTTGCGCAGGATTTCACTGCGTAAGGGAATGCTAAATATTTTCAGCATTATTTGTGTGCTTTTGTAGCAATTAGTCTCGACACGTCTTCCTGCTTGTATGTTTGGTTAGTTGCTAACCAGGGTCGTGACTCGTGAGGTTTTAGGTTAAAACTAGGGTTCGAATTACATGTTGCTTTTTAAAAGACAATTCTTTTTTTTTTTTTTTAACGACATTGCCTTGTTTTATTTCTAAGGAGGAAAAACACATGACTTTTTTTTAACAAATTAAAACAGAGTTTCATTAAATTGGTAGCCGTTTACTGTGGAAAGAGGATGATTTCAGAATGGAGATATACTGATATTTGAGGAAAGTTCTCATTTAAAATCAAGGGAAAATCCCCATTTTTTTAGAGTATCTTGGAATGTTTGGAAAATTGTTATCGTCTTTGACTTGAGTAAATTTGTAATCTGCTTTTCTTAGTTTTATTTGCATCAATCCAAACTGTCCAATCAACAATTGCCGTCTTAATTGTATCCGAGAGAAACCCTTTACAACAGTATCAAAATCATTTCTGATTATTCTATCATACACCAACATAGGAAAGAGAATAAAACCAAATGGTTGCAATTTTCGTTTTGTGCTTTTAGAAAAAAATGCAAAAATTTCATGTCTGACAAGCTGAGGGGTCCGAATGTGGAAAAATATCGTACACTTGTTTGTTTGTTTTTTTTTGTCATCTCAAACTTTTAATTAAAACTAACTAAGCGACGAAGATCTACAAATGATTTAAAACGGACTCCATATAATTGTACATAATATTAATCCCAAAAGCTTAACCTAATTACTTATCACGATTTACATGACTAAAAAATGATTTTTCATCAAAGGGGATCTCATCACCTCCCCCTCAATCCATTGTTCAGGCAAACCATAAGTGTCAATCCCATTCCCAATTTTTTTTCTTAACCCTTTTAACAGTAGATCTCTTCCATGAAAAATGCTCCTCTATCCATACTAGAATCTTTTACCATCCACTGCACTAAGGAAATCAGAGTCTGGGAAGTAACGGCTTTTAAGGAATCTAGCTAGCAAGTAGTCAGGCTCTTGAAACATCTTCCAAGCCTGTTTGCCCAGCAAGGCCTGGTTAACCTTGAATGTCCTTAAACCCTAACCCTCCCTGAGCTTTTGATAAACACATCTTATCCCAACTGACCCAATGTATTTTTCTCTATTTTTCTTTTGAAATCCACCAAAAATCAGCCATGACACTTGTCAATTTAGTAAAAGTAACTTTTGGGAGCCTGAAATATGACATTGCATAAACTGGGAGGGCAATGGCAACAATTTTGATCATAATTTCTTTTCCACCTTCTGAGAGCATCCTAGCAAACCAACATGACATTTTACTCTTCATTCTCTCATGGATATAAGTCAGCAAATCAATTTTTGGTCCACTAAAGCATTCAGGTAGCCCTAGGTAAGTTCATTCACCTCCTTCACTAAGGATACCAATCTCTTTAATGTTCCCCTTAATCTCTTCTTCGACTAAACTACCAAAAGTAATAAAGGATTTGTTAAGATTAATGATCTGACCTGTGGCGTCACCATAAACCTTGAGAATACTCTGAAGAGCCTGAACTTCCACAACCTCAGCTCTGCACACAAAGAGGTTGTCATATGAAAACAGCAGATGATGAATAACATGCCCTTGTTCTGAGAATTTGACTCCATTTACAACTCCCTTTTGTACATAGGACAAAAAAAAGGGGAAAGAGGATCCCTAACACGATCCTAGAGAGGATTTCAGCCCAAAGAGTCACTTCAAATGGTTGATTGAATTTGATCTCTAAAGATCCTTGAATGATGCAGCGGATAAATGATTTATGGGATTGAAACTGGGTTGTGAACACTTGAATCAAACAGAATGGATCGAGAGATACTTTCAAGAGTTATGGAAAGACTCTTGAACTATCAATCTTGAACTCAGTTTGGATATACGCACCGAAGCAAGAACAAGTTGTATGGATATTACACACCATACAGATCAAACAAAGAGAGAGTTTTGAGGATAAAATGTTTGATGATTTTATTCAGAAGAATTTACACGAAATATAAAGGAGAAAAGAAACAAGTTTCGAAAGTTCACCCTTACCTTGTATTGATGTTGTTACTAGCTTTTGTCTAGTTTATGTGTGAATGAGTTCATGTTCTGTGGCAATGAACGAGTTTTTGTGTCGACGTCTTTTTAGATATGGAGTTTGGCTTGGATAGTGTTTCGACTCAAATGAGTTTGTGTCATTTTGGCAGGAGGTGACTAAATCACAGAGATGACAAGAAGAAACTGGAACTGTGTTTCATATTTAGATTTGTGTTTCATATTCATATTCAGTTTATGTTTCAAACTCAGTTTGTGTTTCATATTAGTTATAATCAGTTTGTTTTTCATATTACTTTGATTGAGTTTGTGTTTCATATTCAGTTTGTGTTTCATATTACTTTTATTTTGTTTGTGTATTAATCAGTTTGTGCTTCATATTCAGTTTGTGTTTCATATTAGTTTTATTGAGTTTGTGTATTAATCAGTTTGTGTTTCATATTTAGATTTAAGTTTGTGTTTCATATTCATATTCTTAAGAACCTATTAGGGGTTCTAACCAATGGAAAGAAAAATATTACAAAATCCTAATGAGGTTCTTTAGTTGGGTTAAGGCTAAATTAATATTAAAAATATTGTTAAGAACCCCTAATGGGGTTCTACCAATGAAGATGGTCTAACATGTTGAAATGAGATAGAGGTTTCAATAGTACGCTAAATATCTTATTATATAAAAGAGAATGTAATATAATTCATCAGATCATGACATGTGTGTGACGACCCAACCCGTCAAATAAAAAAAATTTCAACCCGGATCACTATTATCATAAATAATGATCCTCAACGGTCCAATAAACAAACAGCGCGGAAACAATGATTCAAACAATCAAATACAATTATCGTTCAACAAGCCCATACTTATTAATTCTAGTTCAATTCGGTAATACACATAGTTCTGAAATTGCTAACACCCTAGCAATTCTAACTTATTACACGAAAACGAGCCACTAGATCATTCCCCTCGTCCCGGCCATGATTCCACGATCACTGACTGTCTTTACCTGCATCACATGGTTATAAGAGATGCGTGAGTATTATCATAAATACCCAGTGAGACGGTCATCCCATCTACAGGCTATACACACAGGCATAAGCAAAAGATACAATATCAGGATGAACAAACAATAATGCATCACACAACAACCAAACGAGAACAACACGTTCAATATGTCAAACTGACGGTAATCAAAAACCCGTGTCGATCGACACAACCTCCTTGTGTCGATCGACACACCCGGCCGACACTATGTCGATCGACATACACAACTTGTGTCGATCGACGCATGACCAATCAATACGTCAAACTGACGGTAATCAAAAACCCGTGTCGATCGACACACCCCAACTGTGTCGATCGAAACAGCCCTCTCTGCTCGACTCCTCTTGAGTCAAAACAACATATGAGAATCAACCCAAACAACACACAATCACATCCTATCAATTCCTTTACCCAGATAAGCCTATGGTCACGCACTCACCTCGAATTCGGATAGAAGAGGATAAGAATCCGACGAAGAACACGAAGAACAAATCCGAAATCCTTCACCGTACGATCCTCCCACGCTTCCACAACCTCACAAACACTCCCACAAGCCTAATAAGATTGAGGAACATGAAGGAAACAACACCAACAACCTCTCCTCTCAATCCTCTCACTTTCTTTCTCAAAAATCGGTTTTTCTGTCCAGAAAATCCGATTTTCGACTTAAATAACCCGTCTGCCGACACTGTGTCGATCGACATACACAACTTGTGTCGATCGACACATGACCAATCAATACGTCAAACTGACGGCAATCGAAAACCCGTGTCGATCGACACACCCCAACTGTGTCGATCGACACAGCCCTCTCTGCTCGACTCCTCTTGAGTCAAAACAGCCGTGTCGATCGACACACAAACCTTGTGTCGATCGACACCCATCCAAAAATTACTTTTTGGATCACGGGCGTTACAATTCTCCCCCACTAACACGGATTCGACCTCGAATCACGCAACACCGTCTCACTACGGTCTCCACTACCTGACCCGAACGCGGCCATTAACCTTCGAGATTACGCTTGAATCCTCTAACCCGTCCTGCTAAGGCTACACTCTCGCCCAAAATTCGCCCAGATTCCCCCGGAGCACCCACGATGCACGCCCCATGGTCCAGATTAGAGCTGCCCGATTGATCGTCCAACAATCAAACAAGAACATGTCCGATCAACCGTTGACCCCACACTGGACCAAATGATCGTACAACAATCAAACAAGAACATGTACGACCATTGGCGTAACATATGCTACCAAGATTGTCTGACCCAAATTCCAGACTCCAATAATAACCCTAGACTCGACGTACACAACACAAAACCCCTGGCCCTCAGCCAGCACCACTCGCGATCACACCTGATCCCCGAGTTCTACTAGGCTCACACTAGCCTCATTGCACCATATCTATGGATACAATCCTGACCAAACCCGGTCAGTCCATGATCAGAGATCACCACCCGATCTCAATCACCTAACTCCGTCTCACTAAGGTTGACACTCTCATCCAAAACCCGCCCAAATTCCCCCAGGAAACATCCACGATGCAACACTCGCTGATCCGGATCGGGGTTGTCCGATAGATCGCGCAACAATCAAACAAGAACATGTCCGACCCACCGTAGACCCAAACCTTGGATCAATTGGTCGCACAACAATCAAACAAGAACATGTACGACCAAAGAGGCTACATATGTTTACCAGGGTCGTCTGAACTAAGGTTCCAAACTCGAGTAACAACCCTAGATTAGACATCCACAAACCACCTGAGATCATTCCCGATCCCTGAAGTTCATCCAATCTCATACTTATAATCACACTACAGGTACTATTGCTCAAACTCATATCTCTATACACCACTCCCACTCGCAGGGTCGTCACCCATCGAGCTCTTGATGTATACCATACCCGCTCTCGGTATGCCCCAGCCCCTCCGCTTCAGGACACACAGTCCATCAGCTCTCGGCTGCAGAGGAATCACACATCCTCTGGAGTGATCGCAATCCCTCAAAGTATATGCAGGAGAATATCACCATCCCCTGGAGCAGTAACACTGTAACGTACATCATAAGCACCTGTCGACCGATTTACTTCCGTGGTTCCTATCCTGATATTCCCTAACCCGGAATATCACTCATGACCAATCCCCAGGTCATCTGAAACAACCCAATCGCCAGGGTGTTTCCTACCCCAATATTCCCTAACCCAGAATATCACTCATGACCAATCCCCAGGTCATCTGAAACAACCCAATCGCTAGGGTGTTTCCATCGGAGTCCCTGGAAAAGACAGTCCTAACTCACATAAGACTTCTGTTCCCGATTCCCCCTAGAAAATAGACAGGTTCTAACTCACATAAAACCTCTATTTTCCAGCGCCATCTAGGGATCTACCCGTCCTAACCCCTTAGGACCCCCCATCCCTAGATACCTAGACAAGCCCTAACTCCCATAGAGCTTCTATCCTAGCCCCTCAAATGACCTCCCCGTCATCACATACATGACCTAACCCAGTCATCATACTCATAAGAACATCCGTCTCAACCAAAGATAATAAGGAAAACCCCATCTTATTAAATCTCAGCAATGTATATCGTTACAACCCCAACGAAAATACATACAACTCATAGCCACAAGCTAATACAACCACTGAAAACCAGAAGACACTCAAGCCTCCGCTTGCTTCTCGAACCACTTCGAGAACTTCGTCTTCATACTTGCCTCTGGTTCCCAAGTCTCCTCCTCAACACCATCACAGTCCCACACGACTCTCACCAATGGTATCCTCTTCCGGCACAGAACCTTGACTCTCCTCTCGAGAATCCTCACAGGTCTCGCCGCCAACGTCATGTTGGACTGAAGATCCTCCGGAATCCTAGCCAACACCACCTCAGACTCATGTAGACACTTCCGCATGATACATGAAATACCTTATGAAACGCTCTCATACTCTGAGGTAACTCCAACCGATAAGCCACTGGTCCAACCCGCTCCACCACCCGGAACGGACCCATAAACCTCGGACTTAGCTTATTCTCCGAAATGGATCTGTTAGGACCCCTCAACATCGCTGCCTTGAGATACACCAGATCTCCCAGCTCAAACTCCAGCTCTTTCCGTCTCTTATCAGCATAACTCTTCTGCCAATCCTGAGCCTCTCTCATGTTTAGCCTCAAGACACGGATCTTCTCTGTCGTCTCCTGAACAAAATCCGCACCAAACATGCTCCTCTCCCCCACTTGAGTCCAGCACAACGGTGTCCTACATGGCCTCCCATACAGAGCCTCATATGGAGCCATCCCAATACTCGCCTGGTATGAGTTGTTGTACGCAAACTCAACCAGGTTCAGATGATCCGCCCAATGACCACCATAATCCAGCACGCACATCCTCAACAGGTCCTCTAAAGTCTGAATAGTCCTCTCCGACTGCCCATCTGTCTGAGGATGATAAGCCGTGCTCATGTGCACCTTAGTGCCCATCTCTGCCTGAAACGCCCTCCAGAACTCAGACGTAAACCTTGGATCCCTGTCTGACACAATACTCGCTAGCACCCCGTGCAGCCTCACTATCTCACGCACATACTTCTTAGCCAACACCACTGTCCCATCGGTCTTTTTGATGGCAAGAAAATGTGCTAACTTGGTCAGACGATCCACAATCACCCAGATCGCATCATACGTCCGTGACAACGGCAACCCCGTCACTAAGTCCATGGTAATCATATCCCACTTCCACTCCGGAATGGGCAAACTCTGCAACATACCACTCGGAACCTGATGCTCAGCCTTCACCAGCTGACACACGTTGCACGCTGCAACCCAATTAGCTACATCCCTCTTCATCCCGACCCAGTGATAATACCGCTTCAGATCACGATACATCTTGGTCGCCCCCGGATGAATCGATAACATGCTCGCATGAGCCTTACGCAAGATCTCTTGCCTCAGATCCACATCCTTGGGTACACAAACCCGTCCGTTCACCAGTATCGTCCCATTTGCCGAGACCATATACTCTGAACCTGCAACCCTAGCAGCATCAATCAACATCGGATCCAACTCCTGAGCTGCTCGAATACGACTCAGCAAATCTGCCTGGTTAGCTACCTCTAACCCCAACGGCTCCTGTGAGATCACACACAATCTCAATGTACCAATCTCACTCACTAAAGCTTCCATATCCCGTTCCTGAGCCGAAGCAATCCTCATCCGACTCAACGCATCTGCCACCAGATTAGCCTTACCCGGATGGTATCCGATCTCCAAATCGTAATCCGCTACCAACTTCATCCAGCGCCTCTGTCTCTGGTTCAGCTCCGGCTGAGTGAAGAAATACTTCAAACTCTTATGGTCTGTGAACGCCTGAACCCTTCCGCCATAAAGGTAAGATCTCCAAATCTTTAGAGCGAAGATTACCGCAGCCAACTCCAAATCATGGGTAGGGTAGTTGCACTAATGCTTCCTCAACTGCCTCGAAGCATACGCAATAACATTTCCCTGCTGCATCAGGACACAACCCAGACCAACACCCGAAGCATCAGTATACACCACGTAAGGCTCCCCTGACTCGGGTAACGCCAACACAGGTGTACATGTCAACATCTCCTTCAGCTTGCTAAAACTCTCCTCGCACGCAGAAAACCACACAAAAGGAACATCCTTCCCTGTCAACTTGGTCATCGACTTAGCCAAACTCGCAAATCCCGCGATGAATCTCCGATAATAACCTGCCAACCCAAGAAAACTCCTGATCTCAGTGGCATTCATCGGTCTAGGCCACCCTCTGATAGCCTCAATCTTAGTCGGATCTACGGAAACTCCCTCTGCAGACACCACATGGCCAAGAAAACTCATCTCCCTCTGCCAGAAACTGCACTTGCTCAACTTCGCAAATAGCTTCTGCTCCCGCAGCTTCCCCAAAACTACTCTCAGATGCAACTCATGCTCCTCAGGACTCTTCGAATACACCAAAATATCATCGATAAAGATGATCACAAACACATCCAGATACTCCTGAATACCCCGTTCATCAACCGCATGAACGCTGCTGGTGCATTCGTCAAACCAAAAGGCATCACCACGAACTCAAAATGCCCATACCTCGTCCTGAAAGCAGTCTTCCTCACATCTGCTTCCTCAATCGGGATCTGATGGTACCCCGAAGCCAAGTCGATCTTGGAGAACCAGGTAGCCCCTCACAACTGATCCAACAACTCATCAATGCGCGGCAAAGGGTACCTGTTCTTCACGGTGACTCGGTTAAGTCCCCGATAATCGATGCACAACCGGAAACTACCATATTTCTTCTTCACAAACAACACTGGCGCTCCCCACGGTGAAACACTAGGCAAAATAAAACCCTTATCCAACAAATCATCCAGCTGCTTCTTCAGCTCTACCATCTCTGCTGGAGCCATACAGTAAGGTGCCTTAGATATCGGAGTAGTCCCGGGTTCCAACTCAATAACAAACGGATCCGACCGCGATGGCGGTAATCCCTCCAATGACTGGAACACATCCTGGAAATCCTGAACAACTCGAATATCCTCAACTGCAACCCCTCCAACAGACTCAGGCATCACTATCGTTACCAGATACGCCTCGCAGCCCTTGAGAAGCAACTGTTCGGCCTGTATCGTGGAAATCACAAGACTCCCGGAAGTCGGTCTCACACCCTGATAAACCAACCTCCCTGCCTCTCGCTCAAACACAACTCGCCCTCGGTGGCAATCCAGATGGACCCTGTAACGATCCAACCAATCCATACCCAGGATAACATCGTACAGCTCCACCGGACTGATGATCAGATCTGCTGGCATCAACTCTCCTGCCACCAGAACATCCACACCACGAGCCCGCCCGAAAGTAGCCAACGTCCTACCACCAGCAACCTTGACTACTCCCGCCTGTTCCCCGGAATCACTCTGGATTCCGCTGCTCTCCGCACACTCCAGCGTAATAAAGCTATTCGTAGCTCCCGAATCAAACAACACGTGGGACTCATAACCGCCCACAACTAAGGTCCCTGCACAATCCCATGTGCCTCAGAACCCTACCATTCTAGCACAGACTCACAATTTCCCAACAGACAAAAACTCAAACAACCACGAATTTAAAAAGTCAAGTCCGGAAATACCTGTGATCGGTCTGGTGCTAGATCCACCCGCCTCCGCTGACGTGAACGCGGTGCTGCTGCAATCTGAGACAACGGCTGCACTGCCAATGGCTGCACTACGGCCACCGCCAACTGCTGCAGCTTCGGACACTTGGGCTTAATATGCCCCGTCTCTCTGCAGTGGTAACACACCCGTGTATCCTGGACCTCGACCCGCACATCTCGAGTCCCGGTCCCGGTCCTCTTCGGACAGCTCGCCACACGATGGGACATACTCCCACACCCGAAGCATCCCGAACCGCCCTGACTGACCCCTGAAGTGCTCTCCCACTTCCTTTTCTGTCCCTGAGCAAGTTTGCCGCCCCTGCCTGAACTCATCTGCTGCTGAGATCTCCTCGGTTGCTGCTGCTGCACCGGTGGACTAACCACCACAACCTGCTCCCCGAGATCCTCCACGATCGCAGCAGCCATCTCAACCAGCTCCGCCCTCATGACGAACCTACTCGCCCTGCAGCGAGTCCTCAAATCTGGTCGAAGTCCTCGCAAGAACCTCCTAACCTGGGCATCCTCGCCCTCCATGCCTCTCCCTGCATGTACCAGGAGTCGACTGAACTCAACATCGAGCTCCCTCACTGACCGATCTCTCTGAGTTAGGTCCAGAAACCTAGACTCCAAACGGTCCACTGCCTCCTGCGGGAAATACTTGGCGTTGAACTCCGCCAAGAAATCCTCCCAGACCATCTCAGCCTGCACCCTCCTGGCCTCAACACCTCTCCACCAGAGATGCGCATCACCCTCTAGGTAATGTACCGCCAGATCCACTCTGTATCCCTCTGGACACCTGATGGAGCGAAAGTTACGCTCTAACCTCATCCGCCACCCATCAGCCTCATCAGGCTTAGCACCGCCCGAGAAAAATGCAGTACCAATCCGCTGCATCTGCTCCATCATCCGCAGATAAGATGGAAGCTCCTCAACCCCAGCCAAACCCGGCTGCACCCCAGCCATACCCGGCTGCACCCCAACCAAACCTGGCTGTACCCCAGGAGCATGACCCGGAGCAGGCACCCCTCCCGGTAACCTCTCCAGAATCATCTGTAGTAGACCCGCCAGACGATCATCTCGATCCGGGGCAACGCCTACGGCAGCACCCCCACCAGGGCCCACAGCACCGCCAACTACATCAGGACCCGCACCAGCCCCTCCAGCTCTCACACTGGAACCCGTAGCTGTCACACCCACGGACCCCTCCTGAAACGCCTGCGAGTCAGCTACCCGCTCCTGTGTAGTCTCCTGGGACACCCACGTGGCAGCAGACTCACTCCCAAGTCCCCGCCCACGCCCACGCCCAGCACACTACCACGACCTCTACGGCCCCCGCGACCTCTGCCTCTAGTCCCCCTAGTCATCACTCTGCACTCAACCGCAGACTGCTAAGTACTAGAAAACAGAAATCATAAAACACATACCGTGGAATCTCATTGAAGGCTCGGAAGGGATGATCTAGGACTCCATACCCACACAACAATCAATTGACTAACTCACATAATCAATTAACTAACTAGCCCTAGAACCGCTAGGGCTCTGATACCAAACTGTGACGACCCAACCCGTCAAATAAAAAAAATTTCAACCCGGATCACTATTATCATAAATAATGATCCTCAACGGTCCAATAAACAAACAGCGCGGAAACAATGATTCAAACAATCAAATAGAATGATTCCACGATCACTGACTGTCTTTACCTGCATCACATGGTTATAAGAGATGCGTGAGTATTATCATAAATACCCAGTGAGACGGTCATCCCATCTACAGGCTATACACACAGACATAAGCAAAAGATACAATACTAGGATGAACAAACAATAATGCATCACACAACAACCAAACGAGAACAACACGTTCAATATGTCAAACTGACGGTAATCAAAAACCCGTGTCGATCGACACAACCTCCTTGTGTCGATCAACACACCCGGCCGACACTATGTCGATCGACATACACAACTTGTGTCGATCGACGCATGACCAATCAATACGTCAAAACTGACGGCAATCAAAAACCCGTGTCGATCGACACACCCCAACTGTGTCGATCGACACAGCCCTCTCTGCTCGACTCCTCTTGAGTCAAAACAACATACGAGAATCGACCCAAACAACACACAATCACATCCTATCAATTCCTTTACCCAGATAAGCCTATGGTCACGCACTCACCTCGAATTCGGATAGAAGAGGATAAGAATCCGACGAAGAACACGAAGAACAAATCCGAAATCCTTCACCGTACGATCCTCCCACGCTTCCACAACCTCACAAACACTCCCACAAGCCTAATAAGATTGAGGAACACGAAGCAAACAACACCAACAACCTCTCCTCTCAATCCTCTCACTTTCTTTCTCAAAAATCGGTTTTTCTGTCCAGAAAATCCGATTTTCGACTTAAATAGCCCGTCTGCCGACACTGTGTCGATCGACATACACAACTTGTGTCGATCGACACATGACCAATCAATACGTCAAACTGACGGCAATCGAAAACCCGTGTCGATCGACACACCCCAACTGTGTCGATCGACACACCCCAACTGTGTCGATCGACACACCCCAACTGTGTCGATCGACACAGCCCTCTCTGCTCGACTCCTCTTGAGTCAAAACAGCCGTGTCGATCGACACACAAACCTTGTGTCGATCGACACCCATCCAAAAATTACTTTTTGGATCACGGGCGTTACATGTGTCTATTGTGGCTCAGATGATGACATGTGTTAACGCTTAAATTAATTAAATATATATATATTAAAACAAAAATGGAAAACGAACACAATAATTGTCAAGTCTCTAACCAAATTGTAAAGTAGAAATTTTTCTTATTGTTCAAACTAATTATGAGAAAAGAAAAATTTATAATACTACACACTAGCTAGATTAAAAAAATATATATAATAGTTTAAACTAATTATAAAATTAAATTAAGAATAAAATAAAGAGAGTGTAAACCACAAAAAAAAATTAGAGAGAAAAAACAAACAAGTAAGAAAAATATTGTGACATGTGTTTAATATTGATCAGAGGATGACATGTGTTAAAACTTAAAATTAATTAAGAAAAAGTAAAATTAAAAATGAAAAACGAACAAAATAATTGTCCAGCAACTAATCAAATATTTAAAAAAATTCTAATAATCTCAAATAGTTAGGAAAAAAAATTATAATAGTTTAAACAAATTATAAAAATAAAATTAGAAAAAAAAATAGAGAGACTAGAAAGAATAAAAAAAAAGATTAATAGGAAATAGAAATTTAAATTAAATATGAATAATAAAACAAAAGAAATTTTAAAAATTGAAAAACAAAAAATTGGAAAAAAAATAAAATCTCAATGTTAAAGTTTATATCCACAAACTTACCAATGAACAAAAAAATAAACACATATATACTTTGTAGACATAGTTATAAAATATTTCAAAGAAAATAAAAATCTTCTACCTATACTTTTAAATTTAAAAAAGAAAATTACATAAAACAAAAATTTATACATGTTATAAAATAATAATAATATATTCCAAAAGTGTAAGATTTGACGAATATAGATCTCTATGAAAAATAAACCGATAACATAAATGACATTTATGATAAGATATATTTCAAAATATTTTTGTAATTTAACGGGTTACTAACTAAAACTCAAATTTTGATATTAATAAATTTTAATATGTTTACCCGCGTATCAACGCGGATCCTAATCTAGTATATATATATATATACTACAGTTTCATATTTTCATGGTTATTGAATTTCATCTGCATTCTCATTACACTTGTTTATATACCTATTCTAACTTTTTATTGGAAAATATCATTTGACTTTTGTTTTCACATCAATTTATTTTCACAGCATTTCCATGTATGGTAAAAACTCTATAAATGATTAATATTGAAAATAAGGAATCACAAAAATACTACAAATGGACCAACAGTTTGCAAAACTGCCACATGCGCTGGGCCTTTTACAAAAATGCAACGATTTTATCCGAGAAGGACAAATTTATCCCTGAAACAAAAGAACGCTCTCAATATTCTCTCTCCCAAAACCTAATCGCCATCGGCACTTTTCATCTCTTTAGAAAGGACATCGAAGCTTTTTAGACGTAATTGATGAGGAAATAGAAGCTTTTTAGAGGTCATTCGAGAGGAAATCGAAGCTTATTAGAGGTAATTTCATCTCTATTTCTCGATTTCTCAATCTAGATCTAGATCTAGTTTTTGATTCGCGATTTCGAAATTTCGTCGATTTGTATAACAGATTTTACTAGTTTATTTGATTTTGTCAATGGTTTTTCGATTCGCGACTATCCGATATTGTCGATATGAGTTTCAAACTCGTCGTTGCACTTGGTTTGAATATGTCAATCTCGGTAGTTTTTCCTTATTGACGTGAATCTGGGTAAATTTATGGGTTTTAAAAAGTTTTTAAAACGATAATATATGAGATGGAAATTAATGGTTTAAATTTGTAAAGTTTTGTTCTTGAAGTGATTACGGATAAAATTCAGACAATTTACAGATTTTATAAAGGTTTTTAACAGTTTATAAATCGATAATTGACATGTGTTTTCAACAACTTTTCAGATGAATCAGATAGATGATGAAATATTTGACGGCATAAACATGCTAGAACAGATTTATAAACCTAGTTTTGAACCTGACGATAATAAAATGACGCAGCAACATGTCAACCTGGAATTAGTTAAAACTGTGCGAGCAATACTAGGACCTAAGTTGTTTAGTAGGATTGAAAACAGTTTTCTCGGTCCTATTGTACAACTTGTAGAGCGGAGTATCACATTTTCTGGTAAGATATTCCATTTTCTGATGCAAAGGAGAATCAAGACGCAAGGACAAGACTTGTGGTTCAAGGTCGATTCCTAGCCAACAAGATTCTCACAAAGAGAGTTCTTCCTTACCACAGGTAATTTTGAAAGAATTTTATAAGGATTTTTAAAAGATTTTTAAAGGATTTTATAAGGATTTCAAAAGGATTTTTAAAAGGATTTTAAACTGATGTTGTTCAGTTTTATACGTTTATTACTAGTGTACGCAGGTGTTCACCGTGAAGAATTAGAGTGTGAAAATACTAGAAAAGGCAAAAGAACACATAGGCCTCATTACCACTGGATGCAGAATAAAAAATTTCTCCACAGTGATCTGCTCAATATATTGAAAACAGAAGACATGGAAGATGATGAGAAGCAGTGCCTTGGACTAGTTGTGTTGGTCGAAGGTATTCTGATAGGCGTTAGTTTGACGGAGAAGATTCCATACTCCCGCCTCAAATATGCTTCGGATTTTGATCAGTACTGCTGCCAACCGTGGGGGTAGAGATGCTTTCGAGATCATCTCTTCTTGCGTATCAAAGATGGGTCCAGAGACATGGACCAAAGAACGGTACAACGTCAAAGGTTCCGTTCTCGCACTTTACCTATGGGCGCTCAGCGCAGTTCCTGTCTTTGCCAAAAAAATCGCCAGCAAACGTGAAGGATCAGAAGACGCAGTTCCATGGTGTTTAAGATGGGAAAGCACTGAAGCCCCAAGAATGACCGACATTGTTCTTATCGAGAAAAAGGGTAAAGTAAGTTCCTGCTCTCTTTCTCTAATGGCTTATTTGAGTTGATAAGGATTTGATAAGGGTTTTATAAGGGTTTTATAAAGATTTTATAAGGATTTTTTAAGGGTTTTTAAATGTTTTTCAACTGACAAATCAGTTTTATAAGAATTTTTAAATAATATTATACAGTTTATATAACGATTATAAAAGGTGAAACAACCTGACCTTTTTTTTTTTTACATTTTTAATCAACATTGGAATCTAATTAATGTTCTCATAAACATTAACTCTCAACTTTCAATCAATTCAATCACATTAAGACAGCGGAACAAAAAGCAGTTAAAACAATAAACCAATCATTTCAATAGTTCAGACATGTGCAACAATATCCAATCAATTCCACACTAAACCATTCCAACTAACGACAATCCAACAACCTAGCCATTCTAACACAATAGCTAGCAACACTCGAGCAGCTAGATCATCCTCTCTTCCCGGCCATAATTCCACGATCACATTTTCTCTTTACCTGCATCACATGGCAAAACGAGATGCGTGAGTATTATCACAAATACTCAGTGAGACGATCATCCCATCTACTTGGTTATACACATAGGTATAAGCAAAAGATACAATACCAGGATGAGCAAACAACAATACATGCACGGACAAGAAACATGAATCAGTCCAGAAGACTTGCGTCAATCGACACAACCACTAGGTGTCGATCGATGCACTGCAACTGCATCGATCGACACACCACCCTGGTGGCGATTGACACGACGCACTTGTGTCGATCAACGCAAAGCAATTGTGTCGATCAACGCAAAGCAATTGTGTCGATCGACGCGTCGCTGCTGATCGTGAGGATCGAGCATATCCTCTCATGGCTCGAATCCAAAGCGATTCATCGTTCTCCTGCACGAATCCATCAACAAAACACACAGAATCCAATCCAAACAACAGCAAACAATCATATTCCATCAATTCCTTTACCCAGATAAACCATGGTCACGCACTCACCTTAGGACAAACAGTTATAACACGCGTTTCAAATTTTAGATTAAACTGAACTCGGTAGCTCTGGAAAGCTAAGACTCGGGACTTTCCAATGATACCTAGATCGTCTTATGGATCCTTATAGAACGACGGAAAAACAGCCCACAAGTTCGTTGTTCAGAACTAGAAACAGAAAATTTGAGTCTCAGAAAACATGAACGACGCGTTGACATCTAAAGAACAAAGAGAACAGAGATTACATCATAAACAGGATCAAAAACCTGTTCTGAAAACTAGACAGAGAGAGCTTTCCACAGATAGGCGGATCGTCTCCTAAGTCCTTCTGGTTCGATGAGAATCCTCCCTCGAAATGGACCGATCGCAGACCCAAAACTATAGAAACATCTCTTAGTAAAACAAAGATAACTCTCGGAATACTAATCCAAATAACAAACCGATCTCGTCCAAAGGTAGATACGAGAGTGGAAAACTTACCCTAGAAGTTTCGCTCCAATCCGATCCGATCTTCCCAGCCGTTCATCTCCCCTTCTAAAATCGGACAGAAATGTTTTCAAAGCAACAATCTCTTCTTCTCTCTCGCAACCTACGAAATCCTCTCTTTTTCCTCTCCAAAATCGGCTGCAAAAACGTCTCCATGCGTTTTATATCATGCCCTAGGGTTCCCTAAACCGGACGTCAAACCAAACGATCAAGAACCGAACTTGTCGGTTCGATATCAACTTGCGTTGATCGACGCAAATCACTTGTGTCGATTGACGCAACACCCAGAACCAGACTCCTCACGAGTCCAACCACGTGTGTCGATTGACACACACACACACTGTGTCGATCGACGCACCAACCAAAAATACACATTTTGGTTTACAGGCGTTACAATTCTTCCCCATTAACACGGATTCGACCTCGAATCACACAACATCGTCCCTGCTAAGGCTAACACTCCTGTCCGAAACCCGACCAGCTTCACCCGAAAACACACCAGAATGCAATATTTTCTGGTCCAGACCGGGTCTACCCGATTGATCGCACAACAATCAAACAAGAATATGTCGGACCAACCGTAGACCCAGAGTTGAACCAATTGATCGTGCAACAATCAAACAAGAATATGCACGACCAAGATGCTACATAAGTTACTAGGGTCATCTGCATCGAGGTTCCCAAACGCAAGTAAAATCCCTAGACTAGACACCAATCACATCAACACTCCTGACCCTATCCGGCCAACGCCACCTGAGATCCTTCCCGATTTCCGAAGCTCATCCAGTCTCATACTCATAATCACATCACAGACGCTATGCTCATACCTGACACTCCCAAGGTCATCACCCTGGAGATCACGGTGTATAACATACCCCTCCCACCTTGAGGACCGTCGTCCATAAGGCTATCGGTATGCTCCATGCCCCTCTCACTCTCGGGACACACAGTCCGTCAAGCTATCGATATGCAGGAGACCTCACTTGTTCCCTTGAGATATATGCAGGAAACCTCACTTGTTCCTGGAGAGAACCTCACCTGTCCCCTCAAGTATACCTAGGAAACCTCACTTGTTCCCTGGTGCACCTTCTGTAACGTGCCTCATAAGTACCTGTCGATCAGAATCACTTCTCGTGGTCCTCATGACATCCCCTCACCTGGAATGTCATCACATCCATGACCAATCACTAGTTCATCCGAAACAACCCAACCACCATGGGTGTTTCCATAAAGTCCCTGGAAAAGACAGTTCTAACTCACATAAAACCTCTTTTCCATACTCTCCCTAGGAAAGAGACAGATCCTAACTCACATAAGACCTCTTTTTCCCAACGCCATCTAGAGAACAGACAAGTCCTAACTCCCATAGAACCTCCATTCCTAGATACCCCTAGAACATGGACAAGCTCTAACTCACATAGAACTTCCATTTCTAGCCCTCACATACACACATGACCCACCAGTCATAAAATATAAGAACTCACATCTTATAAACACATTTTAATAAGAAATTCCCATCTTATTAAATCATCAAAATGTATAATCGTTACACACTAAACGAAAACTACATCAAACATAGCCACATGCTATCTCAAACTGAAAACCAGAAAAGAAAGACAACTCAAGCAACTACTTGCTTCTCGAACCACTTCGAGAACTTTGCCTTCATCTTCGCTTCCGGTTCCCAAGTCTCCTCCTCGACATTGTCGCAGTCCCACACGACTCTCACCAACGGTATCTTTTTCCGGCGCAGAACCTTGACCCTCCTCTCGAGGATCCTCACAGGTCTCACCGCCAACGTCATGTTAGGCTGAAGATCCTCTGGAATCCTAGCCAACATCTCCTCATACTTATGCAGACACTTCCTCAGCATCAACACGTGGAAGACCTTATGAAATGCCTTCATACTCTGAGGTAACTCCAACCGATAAGCTACTGATCCAACCCGCTCCACCACCTTGAACGGACCCATAAACCTCAGACTTAGCTTATTCTCTTAAATGGATCTGTTAGGAGCCCTCAACATCGCTGCCTTGAGATACACCTAATCTTCCAGCTCCAACTCTAGCTCTTTCCGTCTCTTATCAGCATAACTCCTCTACCGATCTTGAGCCTCCTTCATGTTCAACCTCAAGACACGGATCTTCTCCGTCGTCTCCTGAACAAAATCTGCACCAAACATGCTCCTCTCCCCCACTTGAGGTCCAGCATAATAGTGTACGACACAACCTTCCATACAGAGCCTCGTATAGAGCCATCCCAATACTATTGTTATACGCAAACTCAACCAGGTTCAAGTGATCTGCCTAATGACCACCGTAATCCAGCACACACATCCTCAGTAAATTTTCAAGAGTCTGAATCGTCCTCTTAGACTGCCAATCCATCTGCGGATGATATGATGTACTCATATGCACCTTAGTGCCCATCTCAGCCTGAAATGCTCCACAAAACTCAAAAGCAAATCTTGGATCCCTGTCTGACACAATACTCGCTGGCACACCGTGCAGCCTCACAATCTCACGCACATACTTCTTAGCCAAAACTGCCGCTCCATCGGTCTTCTTGACAGCAAAAAAATGTGTTGACTTAGTAAGACGATCCACAATCACCCAAATAGTATCATAGGTCCGCGACACCGACAACCCTGTCACAAAGTCCATGGTAATCATGTACCACTTCCACTCCGAAATAGGCAAACTCTGCAACAAACCACTCAGAACCTGATGCTCAGCCTTCACCAGCTGACACACGTTGCATGTTGCAACCCAGTTAGCCACATCCTTCTTCATCCCGACCCAGTGATAATACCGCCTCAGATCCCGGTACATCTTAGTCGCCCCCGAATGAATCGACAAAATGCTTGAATGAGCCTCTCTCAGAATCTCCTACCTCAGCTCCTCATCCTTGGGTACATAAACCCGCCCATTCACAAGTATCGTCCCATTCGCCGAGAACTCATACTCTGAACCCGTAACCTTAGAAGCATCAACCAAGCCCTGATCCTTTTCCTGAGCTACTCGAACCCTGCTCAGCAAATCCGCCTGATTAGCTGCATCTAATCCCAACGGCTCCTATGAAATAACACACAATCCCAAGGTGTTAATCTCGCTTACTGATATACCCTATATTTTACCACTTTTACTATCTATTTTACTATGATTTTTACATATATTAATAAAGCTTTTCGACCAAAAGAGGTAGTTTTCTCGTATTTATAGATTTTAAGGTCTTAACAGGTTTTATCATCAAAAAGATGTAAAATGGAGCAAAAAGAGTGTTATCTATGATGCAGCTACTCATTCAAGTCAAAGGAACCAAGCCAAGTCGTTTTATCTTGAAGATAATGCATATTCTCAAACTGGATAGAACGCATACGCCAGAAGTTCCCTGATGAACGGAGGATCAAATTAATTGGCAATTTAATGAAACTTAGCATGGAGATATCCCTTTGAGTTAGCTTTCCAATGGAGTTGGAATTTCATCAATTGGAGATGTACTTTAGAAGATACACTGGAAATACTGACGACATGTCAAACTGCCGTCGAACTGAAGTGGGTGCACAAAGGAGCCAAGCACCGGGCCGCCCATGGGCCGATGATCCAGACATTTTCTAACCTTCTAGAAGCACCAAGGAAGCCTCTAATAACGGTCACGAAGCCCGACCGTTATTGTGACCAGTATTGCCTCAGTTTCGACTAAAAAGACGTTTTTGCCCGAAGAAGCCGTAACCGACTTAAGCCTCCTTAAACCCCTTTATATACGTGCTTTTAGCCTCTCTAGGAACTTAAGCAGCCGGCCATAACAGCCTAAATCAATACCTAAACATGTATATCATTTTTCTCTTGTTCTTAATGCATGATTCTAAAAGCCTTTAAGGATAGATTGACTTTGGCCTATTGTGTAGAGATGAGATCTAACTCCTTACGCTTTGTAGATCAACGATTTATCTTTATGTTTATGTACTTTACTCTTGCTGCTACGTGTTGCAAAACATGTTAGAGTACTAGCTTTGATTTGATTTCTATGCACCTTCTTAATTCTATGCTTTTACATACTTAATCGATTAGAGTTTCATTCTAGAATTGATTCTTCATCTTTATTTGCTCTCAAAGCATGAACTGGCTTAGCTACCCATGGGTTGATCTTAGGTTGATATACTCTCCAAAAGCTTGTTATATCTCCGGACCTAGTATTCGATGAGCTAGGCATCTTAACAATTCGATAGGTTAGTTAAGGAGTCTAGTGAACAATCCATCTTAATCATAAAGCATGTTTTCACCTTGTAATAACCTGCGATAGTTGAGTCTATTAGGGTACAAAACGTAGATGGTTAGTTACGTCACGACAGTGGGATGACCTTACATTAGTGATATGAGTTCTAGAACAACTAGTCTAAAAACCCTAATTCGATTGCTTGTGTTTTGCATATATTTTGTGAATTGCTTGAATTCTCATCTTAATTGATCTATCTATCCCTTTAATTATTGCTTGTTATTTGCTTCAATAAAAACCCTAAAAACTAAATAATATTTTTCCATAGCTTAATTTGAATCATATAGGTTTGTACGTGGTGCATTCATCACCTAGTCCTTGTAGATCGATCCCTAAGTACTACAATTGTCTACTGTGCATTTGCAGTTTCATAGGGTTATAAATTTAAAACTTGCATATGCATCTAAACCCTGCACGCATCAAAGTTTATGTGCATCACTCACCAACTCCTCCATATCTCGCTCCTAAGCCGAAACAACCCTCTTCCGACTCAACACATCTGCAACCAGATTAGCCTTATCCGGATGGTACCCAATCTCCAGATCATAATCTGCCACCAATTCCATCCAGTGCCTCTGTCTCTGGTTCAGCTCCGGCTGAGTGAAGAAACACTTCAGACTCTTATGGTCTGTGAATACCTGCACCTTCCCGCCATAAAGATAAGATCGCCAAATCTATAGAACGAAAATCACCGCAGCCAACTCCAATTCATGGGTAGGGTAGTTGCACTCATGCTTCCTCAACTGCCTCAAAGCATACGCAATTTCCTTCCCCAGCTGCATCAGGATACAACCCAGACCAACACCATATGCATCCGTATACACCACGTAAGGCTCGCCTGGATCCGGCAACGCCAACACTGGTGTACTAGTCAGCATCTCCTCCAACTTCCCGAAACTCTCTTCGCAAGCTGAAGACCACACAAAAGGAACATCCTTGTAACGCCCGTGAACCAAAAAAAATACGTTGGTTGGTGGTGTGCAGTGTGGCACGCGTTGATTCGCTTTGGTTGGTGCGGGTTGACGCTGTGTCGCGCGACACAATGGGATGTGTCGCGCGACACAAATCTTTTTCAGACCAATTGGGTCGGTTTGAGGTGTTCGGTTTGGGACGTCGGTTTAGGGAACCTAGGGTTCGTATAAAACGCAAGGTTGCGTTTCTTGTTCCTTTAGGGGGGCCGATTTTTTGCAGAGAAAAGGTTGAGAGAGAGAAAGAGAGTGTTCTTGAGAGGATTTGAGAAAGATTCAAGGAATTCTTGTGGATTTTTCTTGTTTCTCAATCCAGATTGTTGTTTGAGTGATTGGGAAGGGTTTAGAACGAGGGGAAGCTGTTGTTAGGATCGATTCCAGCCTGTTTTCTTAGTTTCTGGGATTCGTTCTTCGCGTTCTTCGTTCGTTCTTCGTGTTTTTCATCTTTTCCTTCCAGAATCAAGGTGAATGTGCGACCATAGACTCTCAGGAAGTAGTTTATGTGATATGATTGATTGTTATCGTTCTTGTCGGATTGTCGTGGTATATGAGATGTTTTGATGCAGTTTTCGTGCTCAAATGAACTGGGAATTGAGTCATGAGAGGATGAGACTCGATTTCAGGTTCAGCGCGCTGTGTCGCGCGACACACATTACCGTGTCGCGCGACACAGAGCATTTTCTGCGTGTTGTGTTGATTGCTTGCTGGTTCTTTTCTGATTGATCATCCTGGTATCCTATATCCTATTATTGAGTAATTAGTCTGTTGATGGGAGGACCGTCTCACTGGGTATTTATGATAATACTCACGCAACTCTTATAACCATGTGTTGCAGGTAAAGAAAAGATGTGATCGTGGAATCAAGGCCGGGAAGAGAGGATGATCCTAGGGTCTCGATTGTTTGGAATTGCTAGGGTGTTAGTGATTCTGGATTGTGGAACTTGTTAGACTTGATTAAGTTGTTAGCCTGTTGGTTGTTGTGGAATTGAATATTGATAATTGGTTTATTGGTTTATTGGAATTGACTGGTTGAGATTTGTCTGGTTTAGTCGATTTGATTCTGCTAGTTTAATACGTTGCTGATAATTGTTGAGAATTAGTATTCATGGGAATACTAATTCGATGTTTAAAAAAAAAAGGGTCGGGTTGTTTCAATTTGGTATTAGAGCCCTTACGGTTCTAGGGCGGGTGAACGTAGTATATTGATTGATTTATTTTGAGTGGTTAGTCAGTTGATTATTGTTGGGTTTGGAGTCCTGGATCATCTTCTCCGAGCCTTCAATATGATTCCACGGTAAGTGTGTTCGTTTATGATTTTTGTTTCTAATGCTTAGTCTTCTGTGATGAGTCAGTGAGAGATGGCTAGAGGCAGAGGTCGTGGTGCCCGTGGGGCTAGAGGGCGTGGTCGGGGACCGGCGGTTGATCCTGTTGAGTCGAGTGGGACTCAGGAGGCCACGCAGGAGGAGGTTGCGGAGTCGCAGATACCTCCAGGGCCAGTGGGTGGTACTGAGTTAGCCAGTGTGGCGCAGGGCCCAGGTGGGGGTCCTGGCGGGGCGATGCTCAGGGTCGGTTGGACCGGTTGGAAGCGATGATGCTTCAGGTTCTTGAGCGGTTGCCAGGTGGGGCACCGGCTCAGGGGTATGCTCCGGGTGTACAGCCAGGGGTGGCTGGTGTTGAGCCGTTAGCGGCGGGTGTTCAGCCAGCAGTGGTCCGGGGGCAAAGGAGCCTCCTTCCTACCTGAGGATTTTGGAGCAGATGCACAGGATTACTACTGGGTATTTCTCGGGCGGTGCTAAGCCTGAGGAGGCTGCTGCGTGGAGGAGTCGTCTGGAGCGTAATTTCCAGGCGCTGAGGTGTCCCGAGGGATACAGAGTGGACCTTGCGGTTCACTATTTGGAGGGTGATGCACATCTGTGGTGGAGCGGTGTAACGAGCAGGAGGCCTCAGGCGGGGATGACCTGGGTGGATTTCTTGGCTGAGTTTAATGCTATGTATTTTCCGCAGGAGGCGGTGGACCGGATGCAGGCGCAGTTTTTGGCGCTGACTCAGGGAGTGAGTTCGGTTCGGGGTTATGATGAGCAGTTCGGTCGGCTGTTGGTATATGCTGGTAGAGAGTTTGGGAGCGAGGAGTCCCAGATCAGGAGGTTCATGCAGGGACTTCGACCGGTGCTGAGGACGCTGTGCAGGGCTCGTAGGTACGCCACGAGGGCGGAGTTGGTTGAGACTGCGGTAGCCATTGAGGTTGATATGGGGACAGAGCTGGCTGCAGCGCTTAGTCCACCGGTGCAGCAGCAGCAGCAGAGGAGGCCGCAGCAGCAGCAGGCAGGTGCGAGCCGGGGCAGTAAGCCGGCTAAGGGACAGAAGAGGAAGTGGGAGGGCTCTTCGGGTTCCGGTCAGAGGGCCCAGAGTGGTCAGAGTGGTACGGGGTGCTATGGTTGTGGGAGCACGAAGCACCGGGTGGCAGCTTGTCCGAAGAGGAGAGAGGTTCGGACTACGCAGGCGTGTTTCCATTGCGGAGAGGCGGGGCACATCAGGGTGAGGTGTCCCAAGTTGCAGATGGCAGTGGCAGTGGTGCAGCCGGTGCAGGGGGCGGCAGTTGATGTGCAGCCGTTGAGACAGCTTGCTGCGCCGCGTGTGTTCACTTCGGCGGAGACAGGGGGTCCTAGCGCCAGGCCGATCACAGGAACTTAAACCTTAACTTGGTGAATTTCCAATTTTTAACGTTGTGAATTGCTTGTTTTGGGAGTCTTGTATCTGTGATAATACTTTAGGCTCTGTGACACATGAATGGTGTAGGGACCTTAGTAGTAGGCGGGCGTGATTCCCATGTCTTGTTCTATTCTGGAGCTTCGAATAGCTTCATTACACCGGAGTGTGCGGAGTGCAGTGGGATCCAGAGCGATTCCGGGGAGCAGCCGGGAGTGGTTAGGGTGGCTGGAGGGAAGACCTTGGCTACTTTCGGGCGTGCTTGTGGAGTAGAGGTTCTGGTGGCAAGAGAGGTCATGCCGGCAGATTTGGTTATCAGTCCAGTGGAGTTATATGACGTCATTTTGGGGATGGATTGGCTGAATCGTTACAGGGTTCATCTGGATTGTCATCGAGGTAGAGTGGTGTTTGAGCGTGAGGCGGGGAGGTTGGTCTATCAGGGCATCAGGCCGACTTCCGGAAGTTTGATGATTTCGGTGATTCAGGCCGCGCAGTTGATTGATAAGGGCTGTGAGGCGTACTTGCTGACGATTGTGATGCCAGAGTCGGTTGGGGAGGTCGCTTTGGTTGATATTCGGGTTGTCCGGGATTTTCAGGATGTGTTTCAGTAGTTGCAGGGATTGCCGCCGTCTAGGTCTGATCCTTTCACGATTGAGTTGGAGCCTGGGACTACGCCGATATCTAAGGCACCTTACCGCATGGCTCCAGCAGAGATGGCAGAGCTGAAGAAGCAGTTGGATGATTTGCTGGGTAAGGGTTTCATCCGACCGAGTAGTTCACCGTGGGGAGCGCCGGTGTTGTTTGTGAAGAAGAAGAAGGATGGTAGTTTTCGGTTATGTATCGACTATCGGGGCCTTAACCGGGTTACTGTGAAGAACAGGTATCCTCTGCCGCGAATTGATGAGTTGTTGGATCAGTTGCAGGGGGCTACTTGTTTTTCCAAGATCGATTTGGCTCCGGGATACCATCAGATTCCGATAGATGAGGCCGATGTGAGGAAGACGGCTTTCAGGACGAGGTATGGACACTACGAGTTCGTGGTGATGCCGTTTGGGTTGACGAATGCGCCAACGGCATTCATGAGGCTGATGAACGGGGTGTTTCAGGAGTACTTGGATGAGTTCGTTATTATCTTTATCGACGATATCTTGGTGTACTCGAGGACTCCGGAGGAACATGAGGGTCATCTGAGGTTGGTTCTGGAGAAGCTGCGGGAACAGAAGTTGTATGCGAAGCTCAGTAAGTGCAGTTTCTGGCAGCGGGAGATGGGTTTTCTGGGACATGTCGTGTCTGCTGAGGGAGTTTCAGTGGATCCGGCTAAGATCGAGGCTATTAGGGATTGGCCGAGACCGAGGAATGCGACGGAGATCAGGAGTTTCCTCGGATTAGCTGGGTATTACCGGAGGTTCGTCAAGGGTTTTGCGAGTATGGCACAGGCATTGACGAAGTTGACGGGTAAGGATGTTCAGTTTGTGTGGTCTGCAGAGTGTGAGGAGAGCTTCGGGCAACTGAAGAAGATGCTGACTAGTACTCCAGTTTTGGCGTTGCCTGATGCGGGCGAGCCCTATGTGGTGTATACGGATGCATCTGGTGTGGGGTTGGGGTGTGTTCTGATGCAGCAGGGGAAGGTTATTGCTTATGCTTCGAGGCAGTTGAGGAAGCATGAGTGCAATTACCCTACGCATGACTTGGAGTTGGCTGCAGTGATCTTCGTCCTGAAGATCTGGCGATCTTACCTTTATGGTGGGAAGGTCCAGGTGTTCACGGACCACAAGAGCCTGAAGTATTTCTTCACTCAGCCAGAGCTGAACCTGAGGCAGAGGCGTTGGATGGAACTGGTAGCGGATTACGACCTGGAGATTGAGTACCATCCGGGGAAGGCTAATCTGGTTGCAGATGCGTTGAGTCGGAAGAGGATTGCTTCGGCTCAGGAGCGGGATTTAGAGGAGCTGGCGAGCGAGATTGGCGCGTTGAGCTTGTGTGTTATCTCGCAGGAGCCGTTGGGGTTAGAGGCAGCTAACCGAGCGGACTTGCTGAGCAGAGTTCGGGTAGCTCAGGAGAAGGATCAGGGTTTGATTGATGCTTCTCAGCAGGCGGGTTCGGAGTATCAAGTCTCCGGGAGTGCGATGATACTGGTGAACGGTCGGGTCTGTGTACCCAAGGATGAGAGTCTCAGGCAGGAGATTCTGAGTGAGGCTCATTCGAGCATGCTGTCGATTCATCCTGGAGCGACCAAGATGTACCGGGACTTAAAGAGGTACTATCACTGGGTCGGGATGAAGAGGGATGTTGCGAGTTGGGTTTCGAGGTGCAACGTGTGTCAGCTGGTGAAGGCTGAGCATCAGGTTCCGAGCGGGTTGTTGCAGAGTCTGCCTATGCCGGAGTGGAAGTGGGATATGGTGACTATGGACTTTGTGACAGGTTTACCGATCTCGCGGACTTATGATGCGATCTGGGTGATTGTGGATCGTCTGACCAAGACAGCACATTTTCTTGCCATTAAGAAGACTGATGGGGCTGCAGTGTTGGCTAGGAAGTATGTGCGGGAGATTGTGAGGTTGCATGGGGTGCCTGCAAGCATCGTGTCAGATCGAGATCCGAGATTTGCTTCGGAGTTCTGGGGAGCTTTTCAGGCCGAGATGGGCACGAAGGTGCATATGAGTACGGCATATCATCCTCAGACGGATGGGCAGTCTGAGAGGACGATTCAGACATTGGAGGACTTGCTGAGGATGTGTGTGTTAGACTACGGTGGTCATTGGGCAGATCATCTGAGCTTGGTAGAGTTTGCGTACAACAACAGTTATCAGGCGAGTATTGGGATGGCTCCGTATGAGGCTCTGTATGGGAGGCCATGTAGGACACCATTGTGCTGGACTCAGGTGGGGGAGAGGAGCATGTTTGGTGCAGATTTCGTTCAGGAGACGACGGAGAAGATCCGTGTCTTGAAGCTGAACATGAAAGAGGCTCAGGAGTTGGAGTTCGTGCTGGGAGATATGGTGTATCTCAAGGCAGCCATGTTGAGGGGTCCTAACAGATCCATTGCAGAGAACAAGTTGAGTCCGAGGTTTATGGGTCCGTTCAGAGTGGTTGAGCGGGTTGGGACGGTAGCTTACAGGTTGGAGTTGCCACAGAGTATGAG
Source organism: Arabis hirsuta (assembly GCA_964056655.1). NCBI lineage: Eukaryota > Viridiplantae > Streptophyta > Magnoliopsida > Brassicales > Brassicaceae > Arabis > Arabis hirsuta. The sequence goes on along the minus strand of OZ053302.1, from coordinate 17,927,709 downwards.
GGCCTTTCACGATGTCTTTCATGTTTCGATGCTGCGGAAGTGTCTACATGAGTCGGAGGAAGTGTTGGCTAGGATCCCGGAGGATCTTCAGCCCAACATGACATTAGCGGCGAGGCCTGTGAGGATTCTCGAGAGGAGAGTCAAGGTTCTGCGTCGTAAGAGGATACCATTGGTGAGAGTCGTGTGGGACTGCGATGGTGTCGAGGAGGAGACTTGGGAGCCGGAGGTGAAGATGAAGGCCAAGTTTCCGAAGTGGTTTGAGAAGCAAGCGGAGGCTTGAGTTCTTCCTGTGGAGGGTTTTGGTTTTTTTTTTTTTGTAGCATGTGGCTACAGTTGTTGTATTTTTGTTTTGTTGTAACGATTGTACGTTTTGAGGATTAATAAGATATGTTTCTTATTATTGTTGGATCGTAAGATGCGAGTTCTTATGTGTTGTAACCTAGGGGGGTTACGGTAACCTAGTGGGGGTTACAGCGGTATTTAGTATTTCCGGTGGGGAAATGTCATGGTGAGCCATGGAGGCGTGTTGGTCGATAGATGCCTATGGCGGCACGCTGCAGAGTATTGCTCTCTAGGGACGGTGGGTTCCTGTATACTTGAGGGATAGTGGATCTCTCCAGGGGATAGTGGTTTCCCTGCATGCACTCGAGGGGTAGTGGGCCTCTGGGGACGGTGGGTCTCCTACATGTACTTTGAGGGATAGTGGGTCTCTCCACAGAATAGTGGGTTCTCTGCACACCGTAGCTCAAAGGGTGACGATCCTGCGAGTAGGTGTGGTGTATATGTATACGAGTCATGAGTATGAGTATGAGCAATAGCGTCTGGGTAGGTTGCAAGTGGGCGACCGAATGGCCATCGGAGATCGAGAAGGATCTCAGGTGGATTGACCGGTGGGATCAGGTGTGTGGGTTGGATGGTAGGGTCTGGTCTAGGGTTAATATTTGTGCTGGAACCTCGATTCGGGCAATTTCGGAGAGTAATGTATCGTCTTGGTCGTGCATGTTCTTGTCTGATTGTTGCATGATCAGTTAGTCCTTATGCCGGGTCTACGGTGGGTCGGACATGTTCTTGTCTGATTGTTGTTCGATCGATCGGGCAGACCGGGCCGGGACTACAGCGATACATTGTGGTGTATCTCCGGGAAGGTTGGGTCGGGTTTTCTGAGCGTAAGTGATGACCTTAGCACGGATCTGAGTGGTTATTGGCTTGTGATTCGAGGACGAATCCTTGTCAGTGGGGGAGAATTGTAACGCCCGTGAACCAAAAAAAATACGTTGGTTGGTGGTGTGCAGTGTGGCACGCGTTGGTTGGTGCGGGTTGACGCTGTGTCGCGCGACACAATGGGGTGTGTCGCGCGACACAGATCTTTTTCAGACCAATTGGGTCGGTTTGAGGTGTTCGGTTTGGGACGTCGGTTTAGGGAACCTAGGGTTCGTATAAAACGCAAGGTTGCGTTTCTTGTTCCTTTAGGGGGGCCGATTTTTTGCAGAGAAAAGGTTGAGAGAGAGAAAGAGAGTGTTCTTGAGAGGATTTGAGGAAGATTCAAGGAATTCTTGTGGATTTTTCTTGTTTCTCAATCCAGATTGTTGTTTGAGTGATTGGGAAGGGTTTAGAACGAGGGGAAGCTGTTGTTAGGATCGATTCCAGCCTGTTTTCTTAGTTTCTGGGATTCGTTCTTCGCGTTCTTCGTTCGTTCTTCGTGTTTTTCATCTTTTCCTTCCAGAATCAAGGTGAGTGCGCGACCATAGACTCTCAGGAAGTAGTTTATGTGATATGATTGATTGTTATCGTTCTTGTCGGATTGTCGTGGTATATGAGATGTTTTGATGCAGTTTTCGTGCTCAAGTGAACTAGGAATTGAGTCATGAGAGGATGAGACTCGATTTCAGGTTCAGCGCGCTATGTCGCGCGACACACTGGTGTGTGTCGCTCGACACAGAGGTGTGTCGCGCGACACACATTACCGTGTCGCGCGACACAGAGCATTTTCTGCGTGTTGTGTTGATTGCTTGCTGGTTCTTTTCTGATTGATCATCCTGGTATCCTATATCCTATTACTGAGTAATTAGTCTGTTGATGGGAGGACCGTCTCACTGGGTATTTATGATAATACTCACGCAACTCTTATAACTATGTGTTGCAGGTAAAGAAAAGATGTGATCGTGGAATCAAGGCCGGGAAGAGAGGATGATCCTAGGGTCTCGATTGTTTGGAATTGCTAGGGTGTTAGTGATTCTGGATTGTGGAACTTGTTAGACTTGATTAAGTTGTTAGCCTGTTGGTTGTTGTGGAATTGAATATTGATAATTGGTTGATTGGTTTATTGGAATTGACTGGTTGAGATTTGTCTGGTTTAGTCGATTTGATTCTGCTAGTTTAATACGTTGCTGATAATTGTTGAGAATTAGTATTCATGGGAATACTAATTCGATGTTTAAAAAAAAAAAAAAAAAACGGGTCGGGTTGTTTCAATCCTTCTCCGTCAACTTCGTCATCGCCTGCGCCATACTCGCAAAACCCTTGACGAACCTCCGATAATAACCAGCTAAACCGAGGAAGCTCTTGATCTCCGTGGCATTCCTCGGTCTAGGCCATCCTCTGATAGCCTCAATCTTAGCCGGATCCACAGATGCTCCCTCTGCAGACACCACATGGCCAAGAAAACCCATCTCCCGCTGCTAGAGACTGCACTTGCTCAGCTTAGCAAACAGCTTCTACTCCTACAACTTCTCCAAAATCTTCCTCAGATGCACCTCATGCTCCTCAAGACTCCTCGAATACACCAGAATATCATCAATGAAGATGATCACAAACTCATCCAGATACCCCTAGAACACCCCATTCATCAACCTCATGAACGCTGCTGGCGCATTTATCAACCCGAAAGGTATCACCACGAACTCATAATGCCCATACCTCATCTCCGACGATAATACAGATGAACCCTGTACCGATCCAGCCAATCCATCCCCAGAATGACATCGTACAGCTCCACCGGAAAATAGCCAAAGACTTCCCTCCAGAAACTCTGACTACTCCCGACTGCTCAGCGGAATCGCTCCGGATACCGCTGCTCTCCGTACACTCCGGAGTAATGAAGCAATTCGTTGCTCCAGAATCGAACAAAACATGGGACTCACACCCGCCCACTACTAAGGTCCCTGCACAATTCCCATGTGCCTAAGAACCTTAACATTCTATCCCGAGACTCATCCTTCCTAGGACCGCTCGCCAACCTGTGATCCATGCTCCCACACCCAAAGCATCCCTGACCACCCTGAACCCTCTGACTCGGTCCCGAAGTGTTTTCCCACTTCCTCTTCTGTCTTTGCGCAGGCCTACCGCCCTTGCTCGGACCTACCTGCTGCTGCGACCTCCACTGCTGAATAGGCAGACTAACCACCACCAGCTGCTCCCTCAAGTTCTCCTCAATCGCCGCAGCAATCTCAAATCAGCTCGAAGTCCTCTCAAGAACCTCCTCACATGGGCCTACTCACCCCATGCATCTACCCGCATGAACCAGAAGTCAACTGAAATCTGCGTCAAACCCCCTCACTGACCGGTCACCCAAAATCAACTCCAAAGCCTCAACTCTAACCGATCCACCGGCTCTTGCAGAAAGAACTTAACATTAGACTCTGCCAAAAATTCCTCTCAGGCCATCTCTGCATGCACCTTCCTGGCCACAACACCTCTCCACCAGAGATGCACCTCACCATCCAGATAATGCACTGCCAGATCTACTCGGTATAGAGAGGAACTACTCATCCCTTCGAGGGAACTACTCATCTCTCAGTTAAGTACTAGGTAACTACTCATACCCAAGTACAATGCAATACCATCCACTACGGTCTCAACCACCACTATAGATCAACTCACATGATCTTTAAGGTCTGCATCTAGTCCTATGCACATAGCCTCGTCTCACACATTGATTACTCTCAACTCATAACTCATAACCACACCACTCCCACTCTCAGGATCACATCTTTTGAGCTATCAGTGCACCATACCACTTACACTCTCAGAACACACCGTCCGTTGAGCTAGCAGTATACAGGGGAAATCCTCATCCCCTCTAGAGAAGTACTCATCTCGTAGTATTACTAAGGAAAACCCACATCCCCAGTAACACCCACAAGGAAATCCTCATCCCATCGAGAAAAATACTCCTCTATCAATATTACTAAGGGAAATCCTCATCCCTCTTGGAGAAATCCTCATCTCCTAATGAGTTATTCGGGAAAATCCTCATTCCCTAGAGAAATCAGTTCTTAACGCCTATAGCATCTCTGACTAGAACTACCTCACTTGGTCTCCAAATTATAAGGAATATGCATCTTATGCATGTGCTCCATCCTCCCAAGATAAGATGGAAGCTCATCCGCAACCGCAACCCTAGGCTACACCCCAACCCATTCCGGCTACACACCAGCCACACCCGGCTGCATACCAGCCACACTAGGCTGCACACCAAGAGCCTGACCCTGAGCCAGTACCCCTCCCAGTACCGGCTCTAGAATCATCTGTAGCAGACCCACCAAACGATCCTCACAATCCTAGGCAACATCTACGGCAGTACCCCCACCTGGGCCCACCGCACCGCCCGCCACTCCGAGACCCTCACTAGTCCCACCAGTCCTCACACTGGTACTCGCAGTGGCCACACCCACAGATCTCTCCGGATACGTCTGCGAATTAGCCACCTGCTCCTGCGTGGTCTCCTGGACAACACTCGCGGCAGCAGATTCACTCACAAGTCATCCCCCGTGTCCATGGCCACGACCACCATGGCCTCCCCGGCCTCCAAGACCTCTAGCCATCACATTCTACCCTACCAATAGTAGAAACTCTAGTACTTCTAACCATTTCTCTTCACTACCAGAAGTAGAAATTAAGAATACTAGAAGCCAGAAAAGTCAAACAACACATACCGTGGAATCTCATTGAAGGCTCGGAGAAGATGATCTAGGACTCCAAACCCACACAACAATCAATCGACTAACTCACATAATCAATCAATTAAGTACACCCGCCCTAGAACCGCTAGGGCTCTGATACCAAACTGAAACAACCCGACCCATTTTTTTTTTTTACATTTTTAATCAACATTGGAATCGAATTAATGTTTCCATAAACATTAACTCTCAACTTCCAATCAATTGAATCACATTAAGACAGCGGAACAAAAAGTAGTTAAAACAATAAACCAATCATTTCAATAGTTCAGACAAGTGCAACGATATCCAATCAATTCCACACTAAACCATTCCAATCTAACGACAATCCAACAACCTAGCCATTCTAACACAATAGCTAACAACAATCGAACCGCTAGATCATCCTCTTTTCCCGGCCACAATTCCACGATCACATTTTCTCTTTACCTGCATCACATGGCAAAACGAGATGCGTGAGTATTATCACAAATACTCAGTGAGAGGATCATCCCATCTACTTGGTTATACACATAGGTATAAGCAAAAGATACAATACCAGGATGAGCAAACAACAATACATGCACGAACAAGCAACATGAATCAGTCCAGAAGACTTGCGTCGATCGACACAACCACTAGGTGTCGATCGATGCACTACAACTGCCTCGATCGACGCATCGCTGCAGATCGTGAGGATCGAGCCTATCCTCTCATGGCTCGAATCCAAAGCGATTAATCGATCTCCTGCACGAATCCATCAATAAAACACACAGAATCCAATCCAAACAACAGCAAACAATCATATTCCATCAATTCTTTTACCCTGATAAACCACGGTCACGCACTCACCTTAGGAAAAATGGTTATAACACGCGTTTCAAATCTCAGGTTAAACGAACTCGGTGGCTCTGGAAAGCTAAGACTCGGGGCTTTCTAATAATACCTAGATCGTCTTCTGGTCCTTATAGAACGATGGAAAACAGCCCGCAAGTTCGTTGTTCGGAACTAAAAACAGGATCGGAGATTACATCGGAAACAGGATCGAAAACCTGTTCTAAAAACTAGACAGAGAGAGATTTCCATAGATAGGCGGATCGTCTCCTAAATCCTTCTGGTTCGACGAGAAACCTCCCTCGAAATGGACTGATCGCAGACCCAAAACTGCATAAATATCTCTTAGTAAAACGACGATAACTCTCGGAATACTAATCCAAATGACAAACCGATTTCTCCCAAGCTAGATACGAGAGTGGAGAACTTATCCTAGAAGTTTTGCTCCAATCCGATCTGATCTTCCCACCGTTCGTCTCCCCTTCTAAAATCGGACAGAACTGTTTTCAAAACAACAATCTCTTCTTCTCTCTCACAACCTACAAAATCCTCTCCTTTTCCTCTCCAAAATTGGCTGCAAAAACGTCTCCATGCGTTTTTATATCATGCCCTAGGATTCCCTAAACCGGACGCCATACCAAGCGATCAAGAACCAAACTTGTCGGTTCTATTTCAACTTGCGTCGATCGACGCAAATCACTTGTGTTGATCGGCGCAACATCCAGAACCCGACTCCTCGCTTGTCCAACCACGTGTGTCGATCGATGCACCAACCAAAAATACATATTTTGGTTCACGGGCGTTACAAAAGAACCTTGGTTAATATTTTTTCCAGGTAAAGGTTCACGCGATTGTTGGCGATCCAGAATGTTACAAACATTTGGTCTCAGAAACGCATGGTGACGATCTGCCATTTATGGACATGGTTAACCTCGTTATGATAGGGAAACTGAGGATGAAGGCATCATTCTGGATGAATGAGAAAATAGATATTACTGAGCTGTGTCAAGGGTTAGAGGACACTTATCGACGGGCGACACAGATGGTCTACGAGACGATTCAAGAGGAGCCTAGCAAAACCAATTTCAGTGGCATGACAAAGGAGCAGAAGCTCGACATGATCATCGTTATTCTTGTGAAATTGGAGGAAAGATTAAAAGCGGTAGAGAAGGTCCTGGGAATTGAATATCGCAAAACAGATGAACAAAGAGAGGTAAGTGTAACAAATTTGTTATTTATCAATGTTTTTAATAAAAAATGTTACTCATTCTGCATCTACTATTCCTTATAAAATCCTTATAAAATCTACTATTCCTCTTGCAGAGCGATAAACCAAAGCAGGAGACCCAAGAAAAAGAGAGCTAAGATAAAGAGGTAAGGAAGAAGTTGTTTTACAAAACCTTTTTTAAAAAAAAATTATAAATTTTTTTTTATAAATATCTTGCAGGTCAACAATGATGATGTCGATATCGACTTGCCAAGCACGTTTGAAGATTCGGTTCGAGAGCCTGCAGATGACGAAGAAGACGAAGAAGAAAGAAATAACAATGATGTTGATGATGTTTACGATGCTCCAGAAGCACAAGATAGATAACCAAACAAAAAGTTACAAAGATATATAAAAGATCTCTATCTGCCTGTTTATAAGGATTTTTTACAGTTTATAAAAAGATCTCTATCTGTCTGTTTTTACTGAAAAGCAGCTAATGTAAAGGTTATATACCATTTTACAGTCTAAATCAGCTACTCCGCCTTTCTCCACTCCGAATTTTAACCTTCTTTCTCCAGAAGGTCCCAGTCAGAAAAATAAGGAGAAGGAAGGCGAGATTGATGACGACAAGGTGGTTAGAAACAAAGAAGAAAATCCAGAAATCATACCACCCTACAGAAGGCCAAGATCATCAAGAAAGCCTAAGCAAAAAACGGTTAGAATTTCAAATTCATAACTTTATTCGATAAATTATAACCTTTTTTAAAGCTTTATAATGCTAGTTTTTTATCCCTACGCAGGAGAGAAAAAGGAGTAGAGAAAATGAACCAGCTGACAACCTTGACATCGTGCAAAGGAGAAGTAAACGAAAATTTGGTTTGAAGATTTTTCTGCAAATGAAAATTGCAGATCCCATGATGAGCAAGTGGATAATTGTTCAAGAGACCATTCTCAATAGACGTCGCACGATCAGACACAAATACTAAATCAGGTTCGTCGGGGATAACAGTCTTCAACATCTTCAAAAACCAGCCCCATGATGCATCATTCTCGGAATCCACTATCCCAAAAGCAAGTGGGTACAATTGGAAATTCCCATCTTGCGCTGAAGCACCAAGTAATGTCCCTCTGAAATTTGCTTTCAGATGTACGCCATCAATGATAACTACTTTCCTCAACAACCTAAACCCTCTAATTGATGCACCAAATGCCATAAATCCATATTTAAACTTGTTGCAAGTACTAACCTCTAAATCAGTCACAGTACCGAGATTCTTTAACTTTATCATGTGAAACCACCTCGGTAACGATTCATAACCATCAACAGGTGTACCCCTAGAAAGGTCGGTTGCATACTCTTGAGCTCGCCACGCCTTTGTATAAGGGATCCCAAGTCCAAAATCATGCGTAAACAACTCTATCATCTGTTTAGGCTTAAGTCCACTCTTCCCTCCATCGAAATGGTGACTTACAATTTCACCTAATGTCTTTGCTGTTGCTTGACGATGATTAAAATTACTTAGCAAGCCATCGCAACTATGTTCATCCGTTATGTTGCGAATCACAAAACTTTATGAGGCATGAAGCCTAGTTGCACGCAAGCTCCAAGTACATTTTTCATCATTGCACCTTAGCAAAACCCTAATACTGTCTGATTTATAAGTCCTAAACTCAAAGTCTTTCTTCATTGCATACGTCTTCAACGCTCTAGACAAATCCTTTTTGGTCTTGAAACTCATCCCACAACACAACTCATTATCATTACCATGTGAATTTGAAGAACCACTTTCACCAAGCCCAGAAGTTGGAAATTGAGGTTGGAAACGATTAGTAAAGGTGTTTGATCCAAACATGCTCTACATAAAATCGTTTATAAGGATTTTATAAGGATTTTATAAAAGTTTATAAGTATTTTATAAATATTTTATAAGTATTTTATAAGGATTTTATACAGTTTAGAAGAATTTATAAAGATTTTATAAGAATGTATTCAAAAGATTTTATAAGGATTTTATAAAGATTTTATAAGGATTTTATAAAGGTTTTATAAAGGTTTTTTACACCTTATAAGTATTTAACAAAAAAAATACCTTGTTCGGAATGTGAAATACAGGAGCAGGAGCGGGAGAAGCAGGAGGAGGAGGATCTGGAGTAGTGAAACGAAATACATTACTGTCTTTGTTCCTAGTTTCGATGTTGTTTTGCTCTGTCATTGGGTATGAGCTTGTTTGCGCCTGTAGCAAAAAACTTGTTTGTGAATGCTAAAAACAGGAATCCACATATCGCCATAAAATAGTTATCAAAACATACCTCATCAACAGACACAAATAACTGAATGCGACCTCCACTCTCTACAAACTTGTTCATGAATGCGTGCACTTACCTGTCGTTCCTAATATACATTGGCGGAAGATGTGTTCTATCTGGTAACATGTAACTGAGTTTGACAGAACTTCCGCACACGTCAATACCAAAATCTTCTAACACAACCTGCAATAACCCAGAAAAACTAATATCTTCATTGACCAAGCTCAGAGATCCTCCCCTTTCAACATCGAACATAAACTCCCACTGACTTTTATCCGTAATCTTCTAGATTCCACACAAAGAATACAACTCAACCATTACAGCCTGTTACAGAAAATAAGGACGATTTATAAAGATTAAGGAAAATTTATAAGGTTGTTTAAAGGTTTATAAACATGATTGTCAATCAAAGAGAAACGATTTATACACCAGTAATGTTAATCTCATATGTTTATAAACAATTTATAAGGTTTTTTAAAGGTTTATAAACATTATTGTCAATCAAAGAGAAACGAGTTATACACTAGTAACGTTAATCTCATATGTTTATAAACAATTTATAAGATTTTTTAAAAGTTTATAACCATTATTGTCAATCAAAGAGAAACGAGTTATACACCAGTAATGTTAATCTCATATGTTTATAAACAATTTATAAGGTTTATAAACATTATTGTCGATCAAAGAGAAACGATTTATAACTTAATTGGTAATCAATTAAGCTTGCTCAACCGCCTGTAATATTAATCTCATATATTTTATAAACAATTTCTAAGGTTTTTTAACAGTTGTAAATTGATTATAAAGAGAAACAGGTTATTACCTTAATTGTAACAAAGAATCACGACTTCAGCGGCAGCGAATTCCGATCACAAAAGAACCCCGGCTTCAGCAACAGCAATTTTCCCAGAAAATCCAATTTCCCAAAAAATCCGATCCAAAAAATTCATATACGAATCGAGATCGATATCGCAGAGAGAGAGAAAGAGAGAGAGAGAGAGAGAGAGAGAGAGATATCGAGATCGCAGAGAGATTTCTCTGTGTGAGAGATCGAGAGAGAGAGAGAGAGATATCGAAATCGATATCGAGATCGATATCGCATAGAGATCTCTCTGTGTGAGAGAGGAGAAGAGAGAGATCGAGATTCGATCGAGTTCGCACAGCGAGAGAGAGAGAGAGAGAGAGAGAGAGAGAGAGAGAGAGAGAGAGAGAGAGAGAGAGAGAGAGAGAATGAGATAGAGATCGATATCGCAGAGAGATCTCTCTGTGTCTGTGTGAGAGAGGAGAAGAGAGAGAGATCGAGATTCGATCGAGATCGCACAGCGAAAGAGAGAGAGAGAGAGAGAGAGAGAGAGAGAGAGAGAGAGAGAGAGAGAGAGAGAGAGAGAGAGAGGCAGAGAGAATTTTTTTTTAGAAAAGGGTAATTTTGGAATATCAAAAAACGAGTGTGGCATTTTTGTAAAAAATTCAAAATTGTGACATTTTTGTAAAGTGGCATGAAACATGTGACATATCCCAAAATTTCTCTTGAAAAAATGATATTTGATTAATTTATAGAGTTTCTAATTTATAAAAAAATAAAAAATAAATCCATAATCTTCTAAAATTCTCCTTTATGATAACATATGTTTTTCTAAAATTTTCCTTTACGTTTGTTTATTTTGTTTTTACGTTTTTACGTTTTCATATTATTTTAGCTAGGATTTTTGTTTCAAATTAAAACTAGAAGATTTACTTATTCAATGGTTAAAGAAATGACTAATGTTTTTCTTGGTAAATGAGGGTTTGGTGGTGTTGTCTACTATAGTTTTATAATATTTAACAAATTATTGTTAAAGTTATCTCTCATTTATTAAGCATAGGTATTTGTATTGTTAAAATTATAATATTTTATAATGTTTTTTGCAAAGTTTTTATGCTAATTAAAAATGAAAACCTTAAAACATCACTTACATAAATACATGAAAAATTGATTCAATTTTATGTTTTCAATCAGTTGCAAGCCAACATCTCAAAAGTGTTAAGCCATTTGGTTGTTATTGTTGGAAAAGAGGTGGTTATGTTTTGAGTTGGCTAAGTAGACTTAAAATAGTTATTGAATCCGCACTAGGTGTGTAGAAATTTTGATAGCTCATACTTTCTAATTTAATCTAACATATTTGTATCTCCTATTAAAGTCGATATGTATGAAACATGTGAATGTTTATATGTGCTAGAAATGGAGTATTTATATGTTGGATACAAGCAAAAAATGGTTCATTATGATATCAAAAGTATCAATATATTGTTGGGTGAACAATTTAAAGCCAAACTTATTGATTTCAAACTCTCAAGATCCTTCCTAATAGGAAATGAAACTCAATTATATATGGATGTCTTTGACACACTTGGAGACCTTGATCCCGAGTAAGCCAATGGTCGCAGGAAGCATATACAACTGAAATCCAAAATCAATTTGGGGTTTTAGGATTCTTAAATCGATTTAGGGAAGAAAAATGTATTGTAGCAAATAGTAACTTCTGTTAGTCAGATTGACACCATTAATGTCGAGGTAGTAAAACCAACCCATTTTTAAAAATTCGAGTATATAAAGAACAATTTTAAATAGTTGGTGTATTTATCGGGTAGCAAATGCAAATAAGTTCGGGCGTTTTATGAAGTCAATTTGGATAAAATTAGTGTACCGGTAACATACCGAAATCTGAAAGAAAAATGTCTGAAATATATTGGGCCACCCTGCTTTTAGGCCTAAGAAGGCCCGTAGAAAATAAGGCCCAAATAATTTCTCCCGCGTAAAAGAAAAATAAAACCTAAACGATGAAAAGTTTCGAAACCTGCGTTTTTTTATTATCCCGCCGGGAGATCGGAATGAACGTCGCCGGCGAAGAACCGAGTCACCATGCTCAGAGACCTCTCACTGATAATGATATCGTTCGTTTAGCGCAGTATCACCATTGCCAGACCGGTTTCTCTCTCCCTCCCTACCTTCTCTCCTCCGATTCCCACGATTCTCTTCTCTCATACCTCCAATCCCGCTCTTCTTCACCCTCGCCGTCGAAACCTGTTTCTGAGTATGTCGTTTCTCTTTTATCTCTAATTTCTCTCTCCCCGACTACTCCGTCTCTCTCTTCTCTCCTTGCCTCTCTCCTCATCTCCTACACCCAAATCTTCAATTCCGGAAAAATCCCGAGCGATTCCGATTCCCTCAAGACGATTCAGCTCTTCGGTACTCTTTTACGATACTTACACATTAAGGAGTTGAAATCTGTCGTCGATTCGATCTTATCTGGTGTGTCTAGAGTCATCAGTGTCGATGACGCCCAGTTGTTTGATCTATTGCCTGTGTGCTTTGATTTATTACGGAATCCGAGTAGTGAAATCGATTATGTGAATTCGGCTATAGATCAGGTTCTTAGCTGTGAATGGCGGAAAGGTTTATTGACTAAAATGGTTTCTCTTGCAAAGGAGTTCCCATTTCTGGATAGTGGGATAAAGAGTGAGTTGCTGGAGAAGGTGTTTCTTGGTATTAAGTGTATAGATTTGCAAGATCTGCCTTCACTTGTGTATCAATTGTTGGTTCTTGCTTCAAAAGGTTTTTGCAAGAGGGAGGTCATCGGAGGTGTTGTTGGGTTCTTTGGGTCTAAAGCTGAGACTAGAGTAGCCTCCGTCCTTAGACAGATCGAGGGAACTGTTCTTCTTCATGTGAATTTCGCAGTGAAGCAGGATCCTTCACTGGGGCAAGAGGTTGTGGGATTAGTCAAATCTGATCTTAGGGCTTTCAATCATTTCACTGTTGCGGTTCTGTTTTCGGTTGCTAGGGTCAGAAAATTCGGTGATAACTCCTTAGGGATATTGAGGACAGCTTTGCTTACTGCGTACAACGATTATAGACTTTCCAAGTGAGTAGTAGCAAACTTCTTTGTATTTTTTTTGGATTTTCACTAGATTCAGTTTAATGGAATTGGTTATTTCTTGATGGTCCATGTTGAAGCGGGATGTTCCCATTTAGGTGAACTCTCTCGTGCTTTATATTCATGTTAATAAAAGAAACAATTGCATCGGCCTTTAGTGAAAAACAAGTATTACTTAATCGCTTGTCATGGAAACTCCACCAGAATCATTGAGGATGTTTTAGGAATATTCTCTTACATGTTGAAGGCTGTAGGGAAACTTTTTTGACGTCTCTCCATGTCAATGATAAACAGAGATTGCAAGTGGCTACCTGATGAGCTGAAGGAAGACAGTTTGCTGCATGCCAAATTAGTTGAAAAATCTTTGCTAAGAGCGGTATTTTCCCCTGCTTTTTGATTTTGGGCTTTTAGTCCTGTCTATCATACCCAGACAACATTGTAAGAAGATTAAGCAGTATATTTTCTTCTATTTTATTAGGTTAGTGAGTGCAGATACGGGAGGGAGCATGTGGTTCCAAGTGTTATTCAGTTTGGATTTATGTTGCTAGAATCTGTCGAAGAAAATAGATCCCATGAGTTTGGTGATTCTAAAGGCGTACTGGGTATTGAGAAGCTTAGCATTCAGATTTTGGGAGCCTTATTTGAAGTCCATGATATGACAAGAAACGAGGTTGATAATTGTGTGATTTCTGCTACCTTAATTTTTTTTAGTGGCAGTCAAACTTTTCTGGTAGTTCTTTGCATTCAAACTTAGTTGCGTGACGCTCTTATTCTGCAGATAATTGAGCAGTGCAAGTTTCGCATTCTTTCTTTGAAATGCGCAAAGAGCAAGCCAATAGTGAGGTCAGAAACTCGCTCCCTCCATTTTTTGTCTTTAATGGATAGGGTTGCCAACCATTTTTTCATGTGCTGAGGAGGTAGAACTTGTAGGTTGTTAGGGTATCTTGTCCAGAGATACTCGCTTATCATGTTGGAATATGTCCATCATCTCAAAGAGTTATTGGATTATTTTACTTTCATGGAGGGAAATATCAGCTGTTTTCTTGTTTCTGCTGTTATCCCGCTTATCAAATTCAGCCGAGATCTTCAGGTAAATCATATGTGTTGCACATTTGCTTCTATTCTACACTCTTCTGCACATGCTGTGTGGAGTGTTTCCGTTCGTAGAATTGATAATACTTGTGTATCTATAAGCCATTTTCTGAACTATGGAATTGTGAAAAACAAATAAGTCTTCATGCCAAGACCTCAGATTAATTTTGATGATGCAGGACTATACCATCTTGGTGACTCGCAAGGCTATGTTTAGACGGGAAGATACAGTTCGTGTTGCAGCGACCAAGGTAATAATTGATCTTATCCTTGCAGAAAAACAAGCTAAGCGAGACAGCTCATTTACTTTCCAAGACTCATCAAGCCAAGCCAGTTCCAGTCAGCACACTGAGACGAGCTGTATTGTGAGGGGAAACCTCTTTACTGAACTGAATGGTCTGCTTCAAAGATGTCTTTACCAGCAGGTTACTTTTTCGTCCTTGATCATAGAAAGTTTCTTTCAAGAATTTGAAGATATTCTGACTGCTCTTTGGTTCCTATATATGTAGGCAAAAGTGAAGGAAGTAGTCTATGATGGGCTTGTAAAATTAGTCCTGATTGATCCATCAAGTGGAGGACATGTGTTGGACTTTCTTATGCCTCACTTTCTTCGTTTCTTCAGACAGGTAACTGTCAAATGCTTCATCCTCTCTCCACACTGAGAATGACTCTCAGTCTGGCTTGACAAAACAGGAAAAAAGTTGCTATGTCTTTTGAACTTCTCTGGACCCTTGAATTGTTATACAGGGAGGAGCTGTTACAAGATTTTCAAACTTTTATGATTAATAGACAAACTTCATACATGATTTTATTATTATGCTGGCAGGACACAGAATTTCAGCTTGAAATCACGTCATGCATTAAAGTAGAAGGTGGAAAATTTATCATTGAAGAGCCATTGGATAGGCTTCTCTTTTGTATCTCTTGGATTTTACTCCTCCAGCCGCACAACAGCACTGATCGGCCTTCCGATGCTGCGTGGCCATGCTTTGGTTTTTCACTTTCACAAGAAAATGAGGTATTGCTGCATCAAGAGTGGTTTTGTTTTTACATAAATAGAGCCTGGTCGTCATTAATGATGCGTGTATACATTCAAATTTCGTATAACAGCAGCAGGTAGGAAGAAACACAATTCATGAAGTGTACTCCAATGCTTTGGTGAAGGTCCGAAGCTTCCTACAAGGCAAGAAATTAGGAGGTACGTGACAAATAATCGTTGTCAAAAATCATTGACTGTTGATCTGTTTTCTTCCATGTCTCGTTTGTCTTGGTTGTGTGTTTGGCTTAGTCTAGTATCAGAAGCGAAATACAGTGTTAAAACCAAAAGGTGCATCTCAGTCTTTGAATTGTTCTGTTTATTTAAGCACTTGGCTTCTGATCGTCTTGTTAGGATTTTACAGATATTATTGGGCAGTCTCCGGACACAGTATCTGCATCTCTAGAAGAAGACAAAAGGAAATCCTTTTGTTTTACTATATTGGGAATCGTTCAAGTACTGCTAAATTATATTATAACAGATCTAGAGAAACAGCCAGAAGGGAAAAAGGGTGATATCAGAAAGGAAATTGTCGATTTGATCCATATTTATGAATCACTGGAAAAAGAAGTGGGAAAAACAAAACAGGGCAATGTTGGCAAGAGAGTACGTTTTAGCTCCCGTAATAAATCTGATGATGCTGATGAGGGAAACGCAAGTATCAATGAAGAGCGAGAAAAAGTTCCTTTTTTGGCTACTTCAAGTATCTACCAGCTATTTCAACTCACATTCCAACTCTACAGCAGCAAATCCGTTGGTAATCTTTCAGGTTCGCAGGATCACAGCCAGTCATCATCAGCCAAGACAGAAAAATCAATTTCTAGTGTTTTCTCTTTCTCTCTGCATGTTTGTGTTGGACACTTAAGATCTTCTCTTTGCATGAAGAAGGAAAATCCACTTAAGCCGTTGGTCTACGGTGATATGAAAGTTCTGGGTCCTCCACTGCTAAAAGTAGTTTATTTGCTAAAGCCAGGACCACCTCTAGCAACCGGACAGACGAATAAGGAGAATAAAGGAAGGAAGGGTGCTGAAGGAAGAAAAGAGTGTCTACATCTGGCCTTACTTAGCTTAAAAGAACTGCTCAACATATATTCAAGTGGATCTGATTTGACTGGCTTGCTTGAAGACTTGTTGGCGGTGCCTGCATCCGAGGATGCTACTTTAGAAGAGTGCACCGGAGCTTCAAAAATTGAAGATCCACTTGTAAAGAGTATCGAAATATTCATGGAGAAAATCATGAAGCCCATGATCACAGACCTTGTCGCACAAAACTCTAATGATGTAGAGGTAAACTCCTTTCACTTTCAAAAGAAAATGTCTGCAGTTTCTCTTGAGCACATTCTTTAACGTACAGGAAGCTAATTCTACAATATTCACTTTCACTGTCCAGATTCTCTGTGACATAATGTTGATGCTTGGTAACACTCTACCTGACAAATTCAAACAACGACATGGATCTTGGGCTCATCAACTCTGCAGAATCTGTGAAACATCTAACACCACTGTGGCAAAGAGCATTCTGAAACTTGCCATCTCTTTTACTACATCCCCTGGTGACCAATGCATAGCCGTGGAAGTGGCCAAGGAGTTGCAAAATGTCATCGGTTTAGACAACTCTGATACTTTACAAGTGTCTGAATCATACATGATTATAAACCAGTCAACAAATGCTGCTGTAACTTCTTGCTTATTGCAATCAATTGATTCAGCAATAGTTGACATGGATTGGGCCACAAAGAAGCTAAAGAATCTCTATGTGGTCTCTCAGAAGAATATCCACCTCAACCATGACGCTGAGAGCACATTTGGATTGGCTCTGGAGGAAGCCCTTTACTCAATGGCTGAGTCGGTCGTCAGAATACTTTCTTCCTTCGTTTTGTTGAACCTCAAAGGCGAGTTTTCACTTCTCTAATTTTGCGTGATATTACTCCTCACTAACTCTAACCGAGCTTGTTAATTTGTGCTTTCATGTTCTGCAGACTCGCAAGCAGCACAGTTTCTGAGACTAGCAGTTAGGTTTTACAAACAATTAGCACAGATTGTGAAACAGAGGATTGCTCCCAAGGGCTGCAAGCAAATTCTTCCGAGCCTTATATTTCAAAAACTCGTGGAACTAACTTGCAAGAGTCTCACAGTTCCTTTATATCCGTTTTTAGCTGAAATGCAAAAGGTACAGTTGTGCAAGCAGTCATGGATTGATGTTTCTTGGTTATAGATGCATGATCCAAAAGCGTAACGTGTGGGGGTTTCTTCCAAATGCAGGAACAACAGGAAAGTGTGAATTCCAACTCCAAGGGCATAATCAACAAGATCAAACAGGAGAACAAATGCATCCCTGATTTGATATTCCAGATAGAAGACTATGAAAGATACCTTATTCAGCTAAGCAAAGTGACAAAATTCAATTTGTTGAGGCATGCCAAGCGCAGCACTGCCAGAGATTTCAAAATAATTGAAGATGCAGAAACTCGCGCAGAAGGCGAGGATGGAGAAAACCAGCCAGAGACAGAGACACAGAACAATAACATTGACAGTAATGAGGATGATTTAAGAGAGGAGTCAGAAGATGATTCAGAGAAAATCTTGTGCTCCCGAAATGTTAGTCCTGGATCATCACGGGGCTTAGATTCTGATAAAGCAATAGCAGAAGCAGAAGCAGCAGCGGCAACAGAAGAGGGAGATGAAGAAGAAAAAGAAGAAGAAGAAGAAGAAGAAGAAGAAGAAGAAGGAAGTGGCGATGATAGTTGTCCTAAAAAGATAGCGAAAAAGAGTTGGGTTGTGGAAGATTCTGATGATAATTCTGAAACGTTTTAGGTCCATGCTTGTAAAAAGCTCAGAGAAGGAACATAAGGCATTATACTAATAGCTCTCAGCTTGCCTTGAACAGCAAGTCTTCATGTCAGGTCAGCTCACTCTCGTCTCTATGGTATCAGGGTTTCTAGTGCTTATGCAACAAACAAATAACGATTTGGACACTTTCTCTTGTCGAGTGTGAGTAGTATAATAATAATAATAATAATTAAAACCCCATATATTTATCTCACTATACTTTTGAGATCTTTAAGGAGTAGTTATTTGTTTTACATTGAATAGTACTTAGTATTTAAATTGTTGTGCCTCTGGAAAAAGGTGGTTTTTGCATCAAGAGTGCTGGTTCATAAGGAACATGTGGCCTGACCTTCATTTATTTATGTAATTTAAAATCCACTTTCACTAAATTAACATAGCCTTACCCGGTTTACAATTTTGCGAACGCATAGTTGGGATTATACTAATTACGCCAACTAGACGGTGAAATGATTGATCTTATCCATATTAATGTTAAATTCACAATTTCCTAAAACAAATACTGTATTTTTTATATTTGCATTTTAAGTTGTATATATGAGTAATGAGTGCATCAGTTTTTGTTTTACAGGCTGTATAATAAGTTGGACTTTGGACTTTCCAGTATTTACATAGAAAATTGCAAAGTCAGGGATGCAATAAGAGCCATTGTTTAATGAATGAGCAGGTGTTATGGGAGGGCATGCAGACCTATCCCTATGGCATTAACTTTAAGAGCATTGGTGTTTTCAACTAAAGACGAGATTCTCTAATCCTCTGCATTAAATTTAACTGATCACAAAACTATTAAACCTCACCAATACAAATACAATGAACCCACTTTGCAAGTGAGAGGGACAGGTAAGGGACCTCACTGTCTTTTTACAGTGGCATCCTATGAATTTTGCGTACTAAATAATAACATTTCATGGGACATATTATTATTACACAAAGACAAAGTAAAATGACAAAACGATTTTTGCCCCCACATTATTCCAAAACCTATGAAAACTAGTGATTGTTTTTCGTTGACGTGGGTCCGAAGGATGCAAGTCCCTACTTCTACGTCTTTCCGTCAGAACGAAATCCTTCTCAAAATAGTATTCGAATTCAAAGAACTAGACTTTTTACTCTTTTGGACATATATGTGATACCCACTGGTCCAAGAGCTACCTGGTTGGTTGGGTAATTATTTATTTTTTCACCTTAAGAAGACTTCGAAACAGGAAGATTACAAAGAGAGAAGTCGAGAGATAAAGAGATAGAAGCATCATCGTATATCATTATCGTGTTCCTTTTCTCTTATACGGTTTATAAAGGATCTTTTTTATAAAGTTAATCCTTTTTATCATTGTGAAAACGAAAAACAAATGAAATATTTTGGTTGACTAAGAAGTAGTTAATATAACATGCATGATAATGTTGTGTAGTGTTCTTTTGGATAGTATACGAGATGATGCTTTCCCTTTTTGAATAAAACCAAGTGATCTAAACATGTTCTATATATGTACTCCATTTCACTCCTTTTATATTTGATTCACGATCAACTATTAACAATAAAGAAAAATTATGTAAGTTAAAGTTGCTATAATGTTTTATTTTATAAAGAATCAATACACTACAAAAAAAAGTCAATATTGTTACGATTTTTTTGTCACAATATATAAATATTTCGTCACAAAAAATTATTGTGACAAAATTGATACCAATTTTAAAACGTAACAATAAAATCGTCACAAATCCATTTAAGTCTCAAAAGTGTCACAAAATTTTGTAACGTTTAATATTGGTAACAATTCGTCCCAAATTGTGACGATATGAAAACAATCACAAAAACGACACAATTCGTGACAGAAAATGCTGTCACAAATTTGTCACAAACTGTGACCAAAATATAGTCACTTATTTGACACAATTTCTTACCACATTAGAGTCACCGATCCGTCACAAAATGCGACCGAAATAATGTTACAATTAGTCACAATTAGAGACTAGATTATAGTCACACAAATGTCACAATTCGTTATTATTTGTGACGTTATTTTCCTACTAAACTCGTAACAAATTGTTACAAAACTAGTAACATAAAAAACAATGGAAATTTAGTCAACTTGTATAATTTATACTAGTCACGATTCTTTTGAAATACAATGAAATAAACATTCAAAAGTAAAAAACTAAAATAAGCAAAAGATGATATTACTTAATAATTAGCATCCATAACAAAGTTGAATCACAAATAACTTCAAAGAAAATGACTTAGCAAAATACAAACTACATGATACTTAGCAAAATACAAACTAAATGATACTAAGGATAAATGGAAAGTAGAATTACTAGATTCCAATGGAAGTAGATGGTCTTGATGGTGGAGTTACCTAAGCATTGTGACTTGCCAAAGACCGAACAATTTTCTCCATGGATTCAAATCTTCTCTGAAATTCTTGTTTCTCTTCACGGCTTTGTTTTAGTTCTGCTTCTACCTCTTCAAGCCGTTGTGTTATCATCTCTGGTTCTTCAGAAGGGTGTTGTGCACTTGACAAAGCCTCAAATGCTAGTAAAACCTCGTTGCGCAAGGCTCCAAGTCCAAAGACATGGCCTTGTTTAGATGAACCAGCAGCAGCCTATAACAAACGACCAAATAAGTGAGCAAACATAGAAAGGACAATAAAATCTATATTCATTATGAATAAGTAAGCTAGTTACCACTATACACATCACAAGAAGCACAAATGAATGTAAAACAAAAACAATCCCTTACACACCTAAGCAACCAGTAAGCCACAACAACAATGCATCACAACTAAAGAAACATATATATTTCCAGATCTGGTATAGAATCTACATATCATTATTTCTCTTTGTATAAAGACGAAAACCTGTCAATGACGTAACTAATTCATCTAACCAATCCATTGTAAAATCTATTCAACATATAGTTTTAAAATTACCTTGAGATAGATTTTGTTTTTCTCACGTTGGTCAAGATTTTCGGCTGTCACATTCTCTTCCCCAGAAGATTCGAGCTGTCCTAAGCGTTCTTGTACATGCTTTTCATAATTTTCTGCAACCAATCGTGCTCGCTGATCAACATAAGTTCCATCAGGCATCTGATGTGCTTTCTTCATCACTGCAATGAAAGAGAAGTCTTCATTGTTTGCTTCCTGCAAAACGAAGCAGTAAAACAAAGTGAAACAATAGAAGCTTATCTTGAACTTTGGCAAACGAGAACCAAAGTGCAATTTTAGACTCGATATAAGAAGAGTAGTTGAAAACATTACTAAGTTGTCTTGAAGTTAGAGAAAAGAACGAGAACCAGCTACATGAGAATATACGCCTAAACCATTGTGATCAGACATTCGAGAAGCACGAGCCTTGTCGCTATTTTCTTTGGCTTTTGGTGTTGCCCAATACGCTTCTATAATTTTCCATTCGTCAGACAAAATCCAGTCTGGTTTTTTTCTTTTTTTCTTTGCATTGCTTATCATTCCTTTAAGTCGATAAGCAGCAAGTTTGTTAAAGTCTACTTCAACTTGATAATTGATAGAACCATCCCAGTTGAATCGTTTCGACGTTTCGTGAAATCCTAAACAATTTAACAACAACAAAATTTACTAAACAAAAAGAAAATTATACGTCTATAAAAAAAACTTATGTCGTGTTTTTTTTTTACTTTACTGATGTCGGTTAAAGATAAGATTCTCCCACAACGTTGAAGCTAATTCGCATGAAACCAAGAGAATATTTTACTAATTTTCATATAGTGATAAAGGAAGGATGTAGTATTTGTGTTACGTGGCCTTTCGTTTGTCGCTTTGTGGATCAGATCAACACATTCTATCACTAAAACAATTATTAATTTGAGATCACAAAATCCCCAATGTTTGGCTTCTCCCAACGAAGTTAATCTCTCATGAATTAAATATTTATATTCACAAGAGCTTCCACTTTTTGGAAACTAGATTTTTTTTTGTTTAAAGAAATGTTGCATGGTTGCTGGAGATTTCTAATTATAAATAAACGGATAATATAAATAATTCTCCCAAAATTCTACTACTTGTTAGAAAAGTCAATATTTGTGCGCTGCTAATATAGGCTACGAAACAATTGTCAAAAGTTTTGCGTAAAATATTATTTGTGTGGAGTCCACCGTCACTATGCATGCACAGTAACTTACTTTTATTCACCTATAAATAGAGAGTTCGATTCATTGTAAACATACACAACATTCTCAAAACATAATAATCAAAACTCTCGATTCCTCTCATCTATTATTCATTATACTATTCTCACCGGGTATAAATTTTTCGTCTTTATTTATATTTGTTGAAATAATAAATATTTCTACTCTTTTTATAACACGTTATCAGCACGATCACTCTAAAATTTCAACTTTCATATGTATACTTATTATACCCTATAGTGTGAGACTATTGTCTCTATAATAATTTATTTATTTATGTGGTTGTTTTACGCACCATAATTTATTTACTGCTTTATTTATGGTCGGTTAAACCGTCTGCTATTTTATTTATTTCTATGGCTGCTTATGCACCATAATTTATTTATTTACAGTTTTTAATTATTTATGACGGTTGAACCGCCTGATTATTTATTTATTTATGTGATTGTTTCACACACCATAATTTATTTATTTACTGTTGTAATTATTTATGCTCGGTTTAACCGCCTGAAATTTTAGCTGTTGTTTTAATTATTTATTTAATATTATCCCATGGGTGACTTTGTCACCATAACCTTATTATTAATTCTCTGTTTATTTTATGTGCAGTATATATAATATTTAACAATCTTTTCTAAAATTAATATTTGAACTGGTAAATTTATCTGATTGATTATCAAATATTTTCAGATTAATTTTTCCTTAAAGATTTGACCCCCAACGGTCACAAAGAAATTTTTCACAAAATTTTTCAAAATTTTTTCACTCTCCAACGGTCATGAACAGTATTTTTCAATCTATAAATACACCCATTTTTCACTCTTTCAAAATCATTCAATCATTTCATCTCCTTTCAAACACTCCTACAAAATATTTTGATTCCGATTTTGTACGAAAAATGTTTCGATTGTTTTTAATTTTTATTATCGGTGTAATTTTTACTGCTATTTATGGTCTCTTCGCTGGGGATTTTACTCGCGAAGAGTTTATCATAAATATCACTTTACTTTTTTATGCTTTAATGTTCACTGTAATTGCTGTTATGATTAATGTATACGGTTTCTAAAATTATGTTATATTTCTAATAATAATATTTTTGATTTTGTTTTTAGAAATCAAATGGCCACCGTTGAGAAACTTAAATTTCCAGCTCTCAAAATTACTGGAGCTAATTATATAGCATGGACAACCGATGCAGAACTCTATATGGAATCGGAAAATTTATCCGATACCATCATTGAGGGAAATGATTCATCCGCCCAAAATAAGGCAAAGACAATAATATTTTTACGGAAACATTTGGATGAAAATGTGACGCATGACTATGCGCACATTAGAGACCCAGCAGAGCTCTGGAAAGCTCTGAAAGAGATGTTCGATAATCAGAGGGAGATAAACCTCCCTCATGCGATGGAAGAGTGGAAAAACCTGAGATTCCAGGATTTTAAGAAAGTGGAGGAGTATAACTCCGCTATGTTGAGGATTGTATCACAATTAAATTTTTGTGGTAAACCTGTCACCGAAGCAGAAATGCTCGAAAAGACATACCTCACATTCCACAAAGAACATAGTGTCCTACCAGCAATGTATAGAAATTGCGGATACACAAGGTTCTCTGAGTTAATTGTTACACTCATCATCGCAGAGAAAAACAATGATCTTCTCATAAAGAATCACAACTCTCGTCCTACGGGAGCTAGAGCATTCCCTGAGGTGAATGCAACGGATTTTCATAATCCGGAAGAGAAGAAAAATCAAACCTATTGGGGTCGTGCCCGCAGATTTAATCGCGGACGCGGAAGAAATTTCAGTTCACGTGGGAGAAATTCTTTCCAATGGGTTCGTTCTCAACAAACCCCCAAAGGAATAGATATTCAAGAGACCACCGCACAGAAGCGTGACAGCATCTGTTACAGATGCGGAAGCAAAGGACATTGGTCCAATGTGTGTCGTACCCCGGAACATCTTTGCAAACTATACAAACAGTCTACCAAAGGCAAAGGGAAAGAAGTGAACCTCACGGAACACTTTGAGGGTGCATCGTACCTTGATTCTCCCGACTTTGCAAATGACTTTGATGAGACCGCTATAGCGGATAACTAAAATGCTTGTAATAATGAGACTGCTGAAAGATCTCCGGTTATGCCATTATGTATTCCTGTTTTCAACGAATAATGTGTGTTTTTTTTTGTTTTGTAATGCGAAATTATTAAGTATGTTCTAATAAATAACATTTACTTTCTATCATCTAATTTTTGTCAATTTCAGCGGAAATGGATGAATCGATAACCAAGAAAATGGTTCGAGAAATTTGTATACCAGATAGTGGAACAACACACACTATTCTGAAGGACAAGAGATATTTCTCTAATTTAAAACCGACAAACATTATTGTCAATACAATATCAGGTCCTACAGACTTGATTAAAGGAAGTGGCAGTGCAAACTTTATGTTGCCTAATGGAACCAAGTTTTCCATAAAAAATGCCTTATATTCTCCGAATTCTAAAAGGAATTTGTTGAGTTTCAAAGACATATACCTTCAAGGATATGATACTCAGTCTGCAACTGAGAATGGAAAAAAGTATATGTATGTAACTTCCGATAAATCCGGAAAAAGGCTTATATTGGAAAAATTTCCAAAACTTCCTTCAGGACTGCATTATACTCATATAAATGCAATCGAATCACATCTAGTGGTTAAAAGAAATCCAGAAGATTTCACATTATGGCATGATCGCCTCGGTCACCCGGGCACCACAATGATGCGTAATATTATGGAGAACTCACATGGTCATTCACTGAAAATCCAAGAGATATATCAGGGAAATAAAATGACATGTGTTGCGTGTTCTCTTGGAAAATTGATCATAAGGCCATCGCCAGCCAAAATTGATAAAGAATCACCAAAGTTCCTTGAAAGAATTCAAGGCGATATTTGTGGACCAATACACCCATCATGTGGACCATTCCACTATTTTATGGTGTTAATTGATGCATCTAGCAGATGGTCACACGTTTGTCTATTATCATCTCGAAATATGGCATTTGCGAGATTTCTAACTCAGATAATCAAACTGAGGGCTCAATTCTCTGATTATCATATTAAGAAAGTTAGACTAGACAACGCTGGTGAATTCACATCCCAAGCCTTCAATGATTATTGTATGGTAACGGGAATAGAAGTTGAACATCCGGTAGCACATGTTCATACACAAAATGGCTTGGCTGAATCATTAATTAAACGTCTGCAATTAATTGCAAGACCATTGATCATGAAATCAAAACTCCCAACATCTGTATGGGGACATGCCATTTTGCATGCAGAAGCACTCATTCGGATAAGACCAAGTGCATATCATAAATATTCTCCATTACAATTAGCTTTTGGTCGAGAACCAAATATATCCCATCTAAGAATCTTTGGTTGTGCGGTATATGTGCCTATAGCACCACCACAACGTACAAAGATGGGACCACAAAGAAGAATGGGAATATATGTTGGTTGTGATTCCCCATCAATCATACGATACCTAGAACCACAGACTGGTGATGTCTTTACGGCACGATTTGCCGATTGTCATTTTGATGAAAAAGTATTTCCGGTTCTAGGGGGAGAAAATAACAAAGTAGGAAATGATATAGAATGGCGTGTGCCATCTTTGCTACACCTTGATCCTCCTACAAAACAGTCAGAACTAGAAGTTCGACGAATTATGCATTTGCAAAGTATAGCAAACCAGCTACCTGATGCATTTGCAGATACTAAAACGGTAACGAAATCACATATACCGGCTGCAAATGCTCCTGCTCGAATTGAGATACCAAATGAACATAAAAGAGCAGATAATACACGTGAGTCTAGAACCCGCTTAAAGCGTGGTAGACCCGTTGGTTCTAAGGATAAAAATCCTAGAAAACGAAGGGAAGCTGAGAAGCATAATGATCCCAAAATTACTGAAAGTATTTTGGATGAAACGAATCATGAGTCTAATGACAATACAGAGCTTCATGAAGGAAATCATGAGATCTCTATAAACTACATTCATAATGGAAGGATATGGAATCGTACTGAAATGAATGTAGTCGATGACGTTTTCTCATACCTTGTGGCAAAGGAAATAAATGAGGAAAACGATGATCCAGAACCAATGTCTGTATATGAATGTCAAAACAGACAAGATTGGATGAAATGGAAAGATGCTATACAAGCTGAATTTGATTCGCTTAATAAACGAAATGTATTCGGACCTATTACACTCACACCCAAAGATGTGAGACCGGTTGGATACAAATGAGTCTTCATTCGAAAACGAAATGAGAAAAATGAAATTATGAGATATAAAGCTCGCCTTGTTGCTCAAGGATTTTCTCAAAGACCTGGGATTGATTATGAGGAAACATATTCTCCCGTTATGGATGCAATCACGTTCAGATTCTTAATGAGTCTAGCGGCTAACGAAAATCTAGAGATGTGTCTCATGGATGTTGTTACAGCATATTTATATGGATCATTAGATACTGATATCTATATGAGAATTCCATATGGGTTTAAAATGCCAGAAGCATTAAGTTCCAAACCTAAAGAGTTATGTGCAATAAAATTGCAAAGATCATTATATGGGTTAAAGCAATCTGGACGCATGTGGTACAACCGTCTCAGTGAGCATCTAACAAAAGAAGGATATGTAAATGATCCTTTATGCCCATGTGTTTTCATCAAGAAAACAACATCCGGATTTGTGATTATCGCGGTGTATGTTGATGATCTAAACATAATAGGAACTCAAGGGGAAATACAAAAGGCCTCAAATTATTTAAAAGGAGAATTTGAGATGAAAGATCTCGGGCAGACGAAGTACTGTCTTGGCCTACAAATTGAGCATTCTCAAAAGGGTATATTTGTACACCAATCTACATATACCAAAAGAGTGCTAAAACGATTCAACATGGATAAGGCAAATCCATTAAGTACCCCTATGGTCGTTAGATCTCTCCAAGTCGATAATGATCCATTTCGACCACATGAGGAAAATGAGGAGATACTTGGTCCTGAAGTACCGTATCTAAGTGCAATCGGAGCACTCATGTATCTTGCGAATTGCACTCGGCCTGATATATCATTTGCTGTTAATCTTTTGGCAAGATTTAGCTCGTCCCCTACACGAAGACATTGGAATGGGATTAAACATATTTTCCGATATCTTCAAGGGACGATTGATTTAGGATTGTTTTATCCTAAAAATACAAATGGCCAAATGGTTGGTTTTGCAGATGCAGGATATTTATCAGATCCACATAAAGCCCGATCACAAACTGGATACATTTTCACGATCGGAGGCACTGGTATATATTGGCGTTCTCAGAAACAGACACTTGTGGCAACTTCTTCAAACCATGCTGAAATCATTGCACTCCACGAGGCAAGTAGAGAATGTGTATGGTTGAGATCAATAAGCCAACACATCAAATCAAGCAGTGGGATCCACGAAAATACGGAGCCAACCGTTTTATATGAAGATAATGCTGCATGTGTCGCTCAAACAAAGGAAGGATATATTAAAAGTGATAGAACCAAACATATCCCTCCAAAGTTCTTCTCATACACCCAAGAGCTTGAGAAGAATAAAGACATTGAAGTAAGATATGTCCGATCATGCGACAATGCTGCAGATCTCTTCATGAAATCACTACCTACCTCGGTGTTCAAAAAGCATGTCTATGCTATTGGAATGCGCCATCAGCGAAATCTATAAACTTGATCACTCGAGGGGGAGTTTGCGTAGTTGCACTCTTTTTGTCCTTCTAAGATTTTTCCCAATGGGTTTTCCTAGACAGGTTTTTAACGAGGCAACAGAAGACGCGACACAACAAACATAGTAACACTGGTCTCCAAGGGGGAGTGTTAGAAAAGTCAATATTTGTGCGCTGCTAATATAGGCTGCGAAACAATTGTCAAAAGTTTTGCGTAAAATATTATTTGTGTGGAACCCACCGTCACTATGCATGCACAGTAACTTACTTTTATTCGCCTATAAATAGAGAGTTCGATTCATTGTAAACATACACAACATTCTCAAAACATAATAATCAAAACTCTCGATTCTTCTCATCTATTATTCAGTATACTATTCTCATCGGATATAAATTTTTCGTCTTTATTTATATTTGTTGGAATAATAAATATTTCTACTCTTTTTATAACACTACTAGTATTATAGTGACAATACGTTAATGTCGCCAAACCCAAAAGGTAAAGAAGCCTCAACAGAATATTTAATACACTACTACTTAAACTTTAATTAAGATATTTTCGAAAAAAAAAAAAACTCTAGAGGCTCCCAAAGATAAGCAAGGACTTAAATACCCAAAACACCCTCACAACTTCAAATCTGAAGATCTGAGCTAACAAAACGACAAAAATTAGCCTAAGGGTTAAACCGTCAGATCAGAATTAGAAACGGAAAACAAAAAAAGTTCCATTTTTGTTGTTGCTCTGCTTCAGTAGGCGAAACCGCCTGCTCGGTTTCTGGGATCACGGCGGTGACGGGGAAATCCGCCTGAAGAAGACGGCGACGGTGCCGGAGAATCAGGCTTGGTAGTTTTAACAGCCATTGATGAACAGTGATTCTCTCTCCTTAAGCTTTCTTCTTCGTCCATGATTATCTTCCTCGATCTACACTCCACGCTACAAAACGCTTTATCGCCTCTACCAAAAACAAAAATCACCAGAAATTAAAATCAACATAAATGATTAGTGGTTGGTTTGAAGGGTTTTACTTTACTTACTTATACATGTAGATATCTTTCGCTGGAAGAAGTTTCCTTCTGCAGAGAAAACAACGTTCGAGAAATCCAGATTCCGGCCACCAACTTCCACGACGGAGACTCGCCGTGTCAGCAGCGGCGACGGAGGCGACGACGGTGGCTTTGCAGACGACTTGATGAGGTCTGGGACTAGTTACGCCGTCACAGAGAGTGTTAGTCGTCTCCAAAACTATACTTAGACCCACCATTTTCTCTTATCTCATTCTCTAAGTTCTCTCTGTCTCTTCGAGATTAATGGCGGAAGAAGAAGAAGAAGAAGAAGAAGTTTTTTTTTCAGGGGAAAAATTATAAAAAAGATATAGGGAGAGGATAGGTGGGACCTACGAGTATACGACGCGAGGACGAGTGATTTGATTTCTTTTGCTTGATAGTCGCCACGTGTTTCGTCCTCTCAATACTAGTGTAACTTTTTACCCTTTTTTTTCTTGTGTTTGATAAATAATTATCAAGTTTTATTTTGTCGTTTTCATATATTACTACAGTACTACACGAGAGTTTCTTTTGAGGATTGTGATTTTTTTTTTTTGTTTTGGAAATTCAGTTTTTTTATGTTCTAACTATATGAATAAACAAGTGTGCCACTCGTTTAAAAAAAAATGTAAGATATTAAGAAAAAAAGAAATTAAAAAAATGTCACTTTTCAAATGCTATTTTATAAAAATACAATATTTTTTGAAATTTTTATAAAAATATCACTTTTTAAAATTTTTTTTTTTTTATATTATTGATGTTTGGGTTAATTATGTTCTATTAGAGTTTAGTTTTGAGTGTTTAGGGAGTCTTAGATGTCAAAACATTTTTTAGAGTTTAGAATTTTAAGATATAAACTTTATAAATCTATAATTAATGGTATTTTTGTAAATAGACACCACTAAATAACATTCTTGTAAATGTGCAGACAAAAGTGGTATTTTTGTAATTATCCCTTTGAGAAAAAATCTTTTTGTTTGATTAATGTAAATAATTATCGACAACTCAAGAAAACATCTGCCGAGGTTGTATTTCATCACACACTTTGTTTTCCAAAAACTCCGTAACTCGTTATAAAAATATCATCACTAATTGTACTATATTTTAGGGGCAATTACAAAAATACCATTTTTATGTGTATATTTGCAAAAATGCCACTTATGGGTGTCTATTTACAAAAATGCCACTAATTATAGATTTATAAAACCTCTATCTTAAAATTCTAAATCCTAAAAAATGTTTTGACACCTAAAACCCCATAAACACTCAAAACTAAACCCTAATATATAACATAATTAACCCAAACATAAATAATATAAAGAGAAAATAATTTTGAAAAAGTGGCATTTTTGTAAAGATTTCAAAAGTGTGGTATTTTTGTAAAATGGCACTTGAAAAGTGGCATTTTTTAAAATTTCTCTATATTTTATTGCATTATTAACCCAACAAAATTCATTTTACGAATTCTCCAAATTGTATTTTTAAGCTGTTACATACGTCAAAATTTAAATCAGTTTATAAAATCAATAGGTTATGACCCGCATTGATACGCAGATAAACACATTAAACATTATTTATATAAATAATTAAGATTTAATTAATAACTTATTGAATTACAAAAATATTTTAAAATATTATTTAAAGATGTATATTAAATCATTAAAAATCAATTTATATCTTAAATTTTCATGTCTCAATTTTTATCATGAAGATCCATATATATAATAAATAAATGAATAAAATACTTTTATTAGTTATTAATATATATTAATTATGTGATATAATCATAAAAGCAATTAAAATATTATAGAGTTAAATCAGAATAATATTATGTGAATAATTTCATGAAAACCGATGATATTTTTATTAAAAATATCTTAAAAATATTTTTATCAAGCATCACATATAAATCGATGATTGATAAATATATATCATTGATGTCATTAGTTTCTTTTTCATAGAGATCTATACTCGTCAAACTTTAAACATTCTCGGATCTTAATATGAAATATATAATAATTATTTTTAACTTGTATAAATTTTTATTTAATACATTTTTTAAAAAATATTGAAAAGTACAAATATCGTCATAGGCAAAGATTTTCATTTTCTTTATGATATTCCATAACTATCTTGACAAAATATATATGCTTATAGATTTTTTTGTTTGTTATATATATCTTAAACTTTTAAAATTGAGATTTTATATGCTCGTGACAGAGTATACAAAACAACACATGAACCATTACATCTGAGATTGTGGAACATTATTGCTAAAAAACCTTTTGATTCTGTCCCTAGTATAAATTCAGATCAGACGTAAGTGACTCCTCACCCCAATGATAGTGGATGAGGAGTAAGAATGTAAGATAGTACTATTAATATCAAGGGCACCAGAAATATAAATTCTTCCAATCACTTCATTCATGTCCAAAAACGCAAGACTCTGCATGTTACTAGCCCAACATCAGCAATGAGTAGATTTAACACCTCGTTATTGTTGTCCATGAGAGCTTGCTTACAAGAATAAATCAAATTCATAGAGGATTTTTAATGAAAATCGAGAAAAAGTAATGGACATAGAAATAGAGCAGAGAAGAATATGTACCTATATGACGATCTCTCTCTTCTTTGTTCGTTCGACGTTAATATTAGAGAATCTTGTGTTGTTGATGCCCATGAAAGCTTGATTATAAGAATAGCTCAAATTTAGAGAGGATTCGTAATGAAAACAAAAAAATAGTGATGTATTACACAGAGATGGAGCACAAAAATTGCACTTAATACGTTGTACCATTAATTTTGAGCTCCATTACTGTGTAATACATCACCATTTTCGGTTTTCATTACAAATCCTCTCTGAATTTGAGATATTCTTGCAATTAGCTCCCATAGACATCAACAACAACGAGATTCTAACATTAACGTCGACAAATGAAGACGAGAGAGAGAGATCGTCACATAGATATATATTTCTCTCTGCTCCATCTCTGTGTCTATTACTTTTTCGATTTTTATGCTTAACTACCTTTGTCGCTCAGTCATTGGCTATGGACCAAATCCTTTTGACTTGCAGTGAATGCGATGAGCCACCACTCTACTTGAACCCTCTTTTCATCTTTCAGACAGTGGAGCTAGATGTTTCTCTTTTGTACAAGACATCTCTTGTCAATGCTATGACAACAGCCAACTTTGCAACAAGGAAAAGTATGTTTCCTCCAAAGCAAAATGGATTGTTTCATATTCAAAATTTTTTTGATTGGTTTACACCGCTGGTAGGTTATTTTGTAAACATGGAGTTGTATTCGTTTGTGGAACCATACTCATATTGGTTGTCTATAGACACGCTAAACGCTTGAAGAGTATGCTTGGTATCATTGGTCAGTTCAAAGAATGGCAGGAAAAGAATCCTATAAAAGCCAATGCGCTTAACAATGCCACAATAATGGGTGAGTTTCTTTTTTGTTTCTTCTTTTGTTTCCCTTCTTGTGGATGTTTTTAATTTTTAAGAGTTGTGCAAGGTGAAAATTCTTTTAAGCTGAGAAACCTTTGGAAGCTTCTCAAGGCATCAAGTGGCGATGTAGTGGATAAACTCCAGGAGTAAGTGGCGATGTAGCGGATAAAGTCAAGGCGAAAACAACGTCCATCTTCCCAAAGCTTCTATGTTAGAGTGAATATACCGAAAGGGGAATTTGTTCATAAAAGACTAGAAAACTTTTGTTCTGATCTCTCCTTTACCATTTGAGATGCACTATAATATTTCTCATGCTTTACAGAAAATCAAGTACCTAGAGCGGCAGAGCCTGTCAATTATTTGTATGTTCTAGTACTTGTAAATTTTTTGAGATTCGTGTTTCCAAACTGCTGGTATTGCAGTACGTATTTCCACTGGCTTTTCTGGCTACCAATACCAGAAAGGTGGTTATTAATTGCTGGGAGGCAGCTTAAACTTGTGCCAACCTGTCCAGAGAGTACAAAGGTGGTTATTAATTTTTTTTCATGACTTACTCTTTCTCTATGGTTGTGAGCTGAAGGAGTAACGACCTATTTTTAACGTCTTATATACTCAAATTTTTAATATAACCACCAATTATGTTGATGTGCAGGATTGTTCATAGTTTTTTGTTTCTTTTTTAAGTTTCACACCTCATTTATTGCAGATGATGGTGAGGGGTGCCTACCTAAAATGAGTTTTAATAACCTATAATCAACACATATAGGTGTAATAGTGCACACCGTTTATGATTATTCATTTCTCAATGATTTGGCATATTGGGTCACAACTCATACCTATTCTTGAATATCTCTGTTTCAGAGAGACATTTTCCTGTAATATTAGCTTCGAACCTCCATTGATGGTGGATCTATGCGAGTTATGCATAATGCTGTTTGGTCACCTGTGAGCTCCTTCCTTGAACATCATCAGCATCTAGATGATCCAATTGGCTTGCCCCCATCAGCAAGAATCATCTCAGCTAGCAAGCATGTTGGTCTTCAGGAGCTTGGATACCCTTTTGATAATTAGAAAACAGGGATCCAAAGCTGGCCAAATCTTCATCCTCATTCTCTTTCATGAGTACCTTGACAACTTTGCAATGGGAAGTCCATATAAATCTTCTCTACGACATTTTATGAAATGGTTAGTGATGGCCAAAAGGCAAATGAAGGCTTTATGATGAGCAATTTTCCTGGGGTGGGCGTAGATGGGTTTAATGGAGGTGGTAAGTACATGCTCTTCTGATTGCTTATCTGTCTTTGGTACACTTTCCTATCATTAGTGATGATGCGTCGCTACCAACCATGACTATGAGTTTAGGAAGCATATCTTACTATAGAATATGATCAACGAGTAGTATCTAATTAAGGATAGCTATTGATCCTGACCAATTTTAATGGGTGATGAAATGCGACAGAGGATGCAATTTAGCTGAATAGATTAGATGGTTTTATATTAGAGTGTGAAGAGGGAAAGAGACCAATACGTACACTGCAAAAAGAATTCGACTAGTAGTAAAATGTTGAGAAGATTTGATATTGAAGTTTGTGATGAAGTTTTTCTACTTACCTGCTTGTGCAACTGATTTCAGTTTTTTCATTTTTTGTAATTTTCTTGTTGTAGTCATAGAATCTCCCATAAATCAAGGCTCCCACCGTACTAACCTCAACTTATGGAGAAACTCTAACACTCCTAACTCACCATCTCGCGTAAACACTCAACAACATTTCTTCTCAGCATATTCCACAGATGCCTCGGCTCTTTTCTAGAAGGAGTCCAATGCTTAATTTCAGTGCCAGGCTCATTTGACTTGCCTAATGAATGATACAAGAATCTCTCTCACCGAAGAAGCGATTCTAGCTCTAGTAATGCTTAAAAGAAACTGTATGAGCTTGATGTTTATCGCATTTTAGTGGGGTCGACAACCGTACAACATTGATGATAAAAAAACATTCCTAATAAGTAAATGAGCTTGTTTTTTCCCCTATAATTATCCTTTGTATTTCGTAATTTGCAACTATTGTTCGATTCTGGCCTGAATTGCTTATTTTATCCTGCTTCATCTGTAAATAATATTTTTTGTTCTCGTAGTGGTTTAGGTAGACCGTAGACGTCTAAGATGCTTCTCGCTGCCATTGACGAGTACTGTAGAGGAACCTATAATTTTTTTATTTGCCATCTAACTTTAAGGTAAGCAAACCCTCCTACCTTTTTTATCTAATAGAAATGGATCCAATAACAAACCAACGCGTTACAACATGATATTTAGAACCTTTCTCAATTTCTTCTTGCTAGTGGGATTTATAAATATCCATAATAATAAAAGGCTAACGGTTTTGGTAACTATGTTAGATCACCAAAAGTTTTCCTAATGAAAAAAAAAAAAATCAGTATCCTTTTTCTAATACGTCGGAAAACAAACCAATGATTGTTTTGTTTTCCATGTGGAACTACAGTTACTATAGTATGAATATTGGATCTATTTTTTTCGGCTTATAACATAATTTTACGTGCATATCGTAAAAACAAAATGATTCTAAAATCAATTGTTCCCGGCAAGAAAATATCAATCATGTGGGGGAGAAGAAAAAGAGATATAGCTGTCACAAACACAATTCTCTTTTACAACTTTTCCATATATTTTTAAATAGATAACTAGGATTTGTTAACATGACTTGGGCCACGACAAAACATTCTGGGCCAGACAAAGCAAATTGGGCTTCGCACAAGGAGAAGAAAGTTGGCTGATGACAAAAGGGAAGCCCAGCCCAATAATTGATTGTTATTAATGACACAGAAAAAGAAGTCTTCGTGTTTCCCTAAACAACAGAAAAGACAACAGAAGAAAGAGAGAGATCGAAACATTCTAGAGAGAGAGCTTGCGATTGAAGCAGAGAGAGAGTTTCCAAGTTGTGTTTTTTTTGCTCTTCTTCATCATCGACTCTTCTCAAACCTTTCTTCTAAGAGTCTTTTCTTCTTCTTCAAGTTACCTTGTAACCCTAGAACATCTTGTAACTCTTTCTTGATCTAGTGGAGTTTCGAAGGTACCGACCTTCGACGAGACGTACCAGCGTGTTGCTGGGAACTCGTATAATCGTGGGTGTTCTTTAATTTCTCTGCAACAAACAAGCAAGGGTGAAATTGTATTCAAAGCGAAACAAAGTTAGATCAAGGTCGAAGGTAAAACAGAGACAAAAAGATTGTATCAAACCTGGAAACTCAACAATTGGTATCAGAGCCCAGGAGGTGCAGTCGGGTTAGAAGGAAGAATCCGCAGGGAGCTTTGAGACTATTGGTATTGATAGTCTGGGTTCAAGTACCTGCGTGTAAGAGGAAGAGATCAGGATCAGTTCGTAATAAAAAAAAAACTGATCATTGCTTTCAAGATCAATAAGAACCAAAGTACTTACTAGTCAAAAGGATCCGGTGAGATCTGTTTCATATCTGAATTTTTCTTGAGTTTTTTGTGTGTTTCCCTTTCTTGGTACTGCTTCTAGTTTTGCTTCTGTTACCTGCAGGATAGAGACAAAACAAGATCAGTACAAGATGGATCCTACTCTTGGAAGGTTTGAAATTGATAAGTTTGATGGAAAAAGAGACTTTGGGTTATGGAAGTACAAGTTTCTCGGTCAGCTTGAGATTCAAAGACTTGCCTCTGTTTTGCAAGAAGATTCAGAGGTTGTTGATGATTCTCCTAGCACTCCAGTTCAGTCTACAGTTCAGGTTACAACTCCAGCTTCAGCTCCACCTGCAACTGGCAACACAGGGTTGCCCTCACCAACAGAAATAAGAGCAGCTATGAGTCAGACAAGGACAGAGTCAAGACCAGCTCAAAGAGATGCAAAGAAACAAGCAAAAGATTTGAGAGTTAGAAACTTGTTGAGTACTTGCCTTAGTGATCTGATTCTGAGGAAGGTTATGAAGTATAACACAGCTCTTGAGATGTGGAAAGCTTTGGAAAGAGACTACCAAACCAAGTCTTTACCAAACAGGATCTATCTCAAGCAACAGTTTGCAAGCTACAAAATGGAAGAAAACAAGTCAATTGAAGAAAATATGGATTCATTTTTAAAATTGATTGCAGACTTGGAGAGTTTAAAGATTACCATTTCTGATGAAGACCAGGCTATTCAAGTCATATCTGGTTTGCCCTCAGCTTATGAACCACTGGTTCACACTCTCAAATATGGAATGGGCAAGGAAACTCTAACTCTTAGTGAGGTTATTACTTCTGCTTATGCCAAGGAAGCAGAACTCAGACAGAAGGGTCTACTGGGTAAAGGTAAGGGAAACTCAGAAGGGTTGGTTGTTGAGGACAGAGGAAGGTCGTATAACAGGTCTAACAAGAATGGAAATTATAAGAACAGGGGAAGGTCAAATAGCCGTGGTAGGTCTAAGTCTAGACCAAGGTTCAACAACAAGGCCAATAAGGGCACTTGTTTCCAATGTGGTAAAGAAGGCCATTGGAAAAGGGATTGCAGAGAAAATCCAAGCACTAAGACAAAGGACTCTATCAACTTAACAAAAAAGGCTAAACAGCCTGTAGTCTTAGCTGCTAGGTCTGTTGTTGCTCAGCTAGAGTGGGATCAGCCTGTGGTTCTTTCTGCTAGCACATTTGAGACACTTGATGAATGGATACTAGATTCAGGAGCTACTTCTCATATAACTCCAGATAAAGATGTGCTATTTGATTTCAAGCCTATCAAAGGTGGAAAAGTTCTAATGGCTAATAACTCCATCTGTGAGGTTGAAGGTATTGGGAATGTCAAGATACTAACAGAAGATGGCACCACTGTTATTCTCACGGATGTGAGGTACATGCCTGATGGTGGCAGGAATCTGATCTCCTATGGCTTATTTGATAGACTAGGCTGCAGTTATGAGGGTGAAAATGGTCTAGTGACATTCTACCGTAACAAAGAGAAAGTTTTCTCTGGTAAACTAAAGGATGGTCTTTACCATCTGCAAGGGAGTATTCTAAATGGAGAGACAAATGTTACAGATTCCAGTAAGGACAAGACCAGTCTGTGGCATTCAAGACTTGGTCACATCAGTCAAAAGGGACTGAATCAGTTAGTGAAGGATGGGTATCTACCTAAGAAGGACATCACTGACTTAAGGTTTTGTGAAAGCTGTGTGTTTGGTAAATCACACAAACTGAAGTTCAATGCTGCTAAGCACAAAACACAGGGTGTACTAGACTATGTACATTCTGATCTATGGGGGTCACCTTCTACCCAAAGCAGTAAAGGTGACTGCAAGTATTTTGTTTCTTTCATTGATGACTACTCTAGAAAAGTCTGGATTTACTTCTTAAAGACTAAGGACCAAGTCTTTGAGACATTCAAAGATTGGAAGGTGTCTGTTGAAACTCAAACTGGTAAAAAGCTTAAGTGTCTAAGGACAGACAATGGTTTGGAATATTGTAACAATCAGTTTGACAACTACTGCAAAGAATTTGGTATCAAAAGACACAGGACCTGTACCTATACGCCACAACAAAATGGAGTTTCAGAGAGGATGAATAGGACTATAATGGATAAAGTAAGGTGTATGCTATCTGAGACAGGTTTGGATCAAAGTTTCTGGGCAGAGGCAGCTTCTACTGCCGTCTACATAATAAACCGATCACCTTGCACTGCCATTGGGTTTAAACTACCAGAAGAAAAGTGGTCAGGTCAGAAACAAGACTTAAACTACTTAAGAAGGTTTGGTTGTTCTGCCTATGTTCATCAGGAGAAGGAAAAGACTAGTCCTAGAGCTGTTAAAGGTATTTTTGTTGGTTATCCTTTTGGGGTTAAAGGCTACAGGGTCTGGTTACCTGAAGAAGGTAAGTGCACAACAAGTCGTAATGTTGTGTTTCATGAGCATGAGTTGTTCAGAGATACTACAGGAAAGTCTAAGAGTAAGCCAAATTCTAAAGGGTCTAAAAGGGTTTCATTCAGCAATGATCTAATTAGAGGTCCAAGTCCAAGCAGATCATCCAGTGAGGATTCATCTGTTCAAGGTGGAGACACTTCCTCATCATCATCAGAAGAATCAGATGAGAAAAGTCAGTCCAGTCTTGAGACATTTTCAAAGTCTACCAGAGATGCAAGCATCATCAAATCAGACACAGAAAAGTCAGACACAGATGAATCAGAAGGGGTTTCAGAGGGTTCAAATTCTAGTCCAAGTTTTAAGACTAAAACAACAGGGTCTGTAGGAGAGTCAGTTGTAGAACCGGGTATCAAAGACTATATACTGGCTAGGGACAGAGTTATCAGGGAAAATAGAGGTCCTCCATCTAAATATGCTGATTCTAACAATATGGTTGCGTATGCTCTATCAGCAGCAGATGATATTGAGGTGGATGAACCTAAAACCTATGTAGAAGCCATCAAGAGTGAAAAGAGAGGCTACTGGAAAAGCGCTTGTGATGAGGAGATGGACAGTCTAACTAGAACAGGGACCTATGTTCTGGTTGAGAGACCTAAGGATCAAAAGGTTATTGACTGTAAATGGGTGTTTAGACTAAAATTTGGTATACCTGGGGTTGAGGATCAAAGATACAAAGCTAGGTTGGTTGCTAAAGGCTACTCACAAACAGAAGGGATAGACTATAATGAAGTCTTCTCTCCTGTTTTCAAGCACGTCTCTATAAGACTGATGTTGTCACTGGTGGTTAACCATGACTATGAGCTTGAACAGATGGATGTAAAGACAGCTTTCCTACATGGAAACCTTGAGGAAAGAATCTTTATGAACCAACCAGAAGGTTACATAAAGAAGGGAAATGAGAACAAGGTCTGTCTACTTAAAAAATCCTTATATGGGTTAAAGCAATCACCTAGATGCTGGAATCAAAGGTTTGACTGGTTTATGAAGACACAGAAGTTTCATAGAAGTGAAAAAGATCCATGTGTCTATATGAGAGATGTTGCTACTGATTCTGCTATCTACTTACTGCTCTACGTGGATGATATGCTAATTGCTTCAGGAAATGTAGCAGTGATTAAGGGTTTGAAAGACAGCTTAAGTAGGGAGTTTGAGATGAAAAACCTAGGTAAAGCTTCAAGGATTCTAGGCATGGACATCATAAGGGACAGAGAGAAAGGAACTCTTATTCTATCACAAGAGAAATATCTGGAAAAGGTTCTAAAAACCTTTGGGATGATTGATGCTAATCCAGTTGTAACTCCTACTACTTCTCAGATAAAGCTAAGAAGTCTACATGAGGATGAAAGGACAGAAGAAGCAAAGCATATGGAAAGGATTCCTTATGCTAGTGCTGTTGGGAGTTTAATGTATGCCATGGTCGGCTCTAGACCTGATCTAGCCTATGCAGTTGGGTTAGTGAGTAGGTTTATGTCGTGTCCAAGCAGAGAGCATTGGAAAGTAGTTAAGTGGATTTTGAGATATGTTAAGGGTACACTCATAAGGTGTTTAACATTCAAGAAAGATTCAGATGTGAAAGTTGATGGATATTCAGATTCAGATTATGCTGCAGACTTAGACAGAAGACGATCTATTACAGGCTATACATTTAAAGTTGGAGGAAATACAGTTTCATGGAAATCAGGATTACAAGATGTTGTAGCTCTTTCAACTACTGATGTAGAGTATATGTCTCTGTCCACAGCAGCTAAGGAAGCAATATGGTTGAAAGCTATATGCACAGAAATGGGTTTTGCTCAAGACAGAGTTATATTGCATTGCGATTCACAGAGTGCTATTGCCCTAACAAAGAATCCAGTTCATCATGAGAGGACTAAACATGTGGATTCAAGGTTTCATCATATTCGTGATTTGGTGGAAAAAGGGACAGTGGTTCTTAGCAAGATTCACACATCAGTAAACCCAGCCGATTTCCTAACTAAGTCCTTACCTGGTCAAAAGTTCCAGCTATGCTGCGAACTACTCAATCTCCATTGAGTCTAGGAGCGGCTCCGGTAACTCCAGGTAAGTGTCTTGACCTCGCAAAATTACAATTTTGGACTGAGTTAGTTGTTCATTTTGCAGGAAATCTTAGCAAAACAAAAGATCAGGACACTTATTATCAGAAGAAAAAGGAGAAGATGAAGTTACCTTATGGGAGCAGGAACAGAAGATCAAGTCATCTGTTCCAGGTGGAGAATCTGCAAGGAAACATGCAGAGAGGTCAGTCAAATCTCAGTCCAAGTAAAACCAGATCTGAAGGAGAGGGAACATGAAGAGTCAGAAAAATACCTGATGAGGAGACAGAGAGTCGGGTTGATCTGAAGCTGGATTCGTGTTTAAACTGACAAGAAAAACAGAAGCGGATTAGAGGATCTTCATCAAACGGAAGAGAAATCAGCTGAGTCAGAAGTCAGATCTGAAGAGAAGGTAAAAGGTTTACCTGGGTTTCGCTTGAAGGTGTCTCGGACTTCTCAAGAGGTTGTTCTTCAGACATGCAAAGACCGACGAAGACGAGAGAGAAGTTAGATCGGAGATACAGAGGAGCCGAAGAGTCATCAGCAGAAGGATGCTCTTCTTCAGATCTCGAAACAAAGGGGAAAGGAAGAAGAAGGGAAGGATGATGTACCTGCGAAGACCGGCGACCAGAATCCAGGCAATAGATTGTTGGAAACGGCGGAGTTCCAACCGTTCGTCACAGAGAGAAAGAGAGAGAGATCTAGGGTTTTGAAGCGGCGTGTTATGTCGTGTCTGAAGTCAAGGTGGAGTTTTGTTAACATGACTTGGGCCACGACAAAACATTCTGGGCCAGACAAAGCAAATTGGGCTTCGCACAAGGAGAAGAAAGTTGGGCTGATGACAAAAGGGAAGCCCAGCCCAATAATTGATTCTTATTAATGACACAGAAGAAAAAGTCTTCGTGTTTCCCTAAACAACAGAAAAGACAACAGAAGAAAGAGAGAGATCGAAACATTCTAGAGAGAGAGAGCTTGCGATTGAAGCAGAGAGAGAGTTCCCAAGTTGTGTTTTTTTTGCTCTTCTTCATCATCGACTCTTCTCAAACCTTTCTTCTAAGAGTCTTTTCTTCTTCTTCAAGTTACCTTGTAACCCTAGAACATCTTGTAACTCTTTCTTGATCTAGTGGAGTTTCGAAGGTACCGACCTTCGACGAGACGTACCAGCGTGTTGCTGGGAACTCGTATAATCGTGGGTGTTCTTTAATTTCTCTGCAACAAACAAGCAAGGGTGAAATTGTATTCAAAGCGAAACAAAGTTAGATCAAGGTCGAAGGTAAAACAGAGACAAAAAGATTGTATCAAACCTGGAAACTCAACAGGATTGAATCCGCGCCTATGCGTGGAAGAAAGTTTTATGAGATTTTGATTTTATCGATAATTGGTTTCGTCAATCCGTTTTATCACTTTAGGCCAGAACTTTCAGACGATTCATCAAGTATTCCTCATGAGTAGCAAAGGCTAATGCTATTATCATGAAGTTTTTCAGAGCTTCTGTTTAATCTGAAGGTAGAAAATTGTATAATGTTTCTTCAGATCTTGCAATTCATAGTTAACATGTTTGCCCGAAAAAAGACATGCAATTTTTTTTGCCTTTTATATGCAAGCCTTGCATAATTGGTCTGACGTTGGCTTCCAAGACCACTTGCATGCCTGTTTTAGCTTGTCCCATTTCTTGAATTCTATGTATATGTTTAAATGTATCGTTGACTTGTAGAAACATAGTTATGCAATAACCATGGATTTTTGAAACTTATGATGCTCCTTTGTTTACAGAGATATTAGTGTATGATGGTGGAACTGGAGCCAGCCCTATATGTTCTATAAAGCATGCTGGTGGCCCACG
Organism: Arabis hirsuta; assembly: GCA_964056655.1. Lineage (NCBI taxonomy): Eukaryota > Viridiplantae > Streptophyta > Magnoliopsida > Brassicales > Brassicaceae > Arabis > Arabis hirsuta. The sequence continues at coordinate 17,885,302 of OZ053302.1, read as the reverse complement.
AGAACTTGGACTAGCTTAATCCTAGAAGGTTTAGTTTCGTCGTAAGGATTTGTTTTTTATTTTCATTTTAGTTTGCCGTGGCCGGTGATAATCATTTTACTTGGACTAGCTGAAAACCCAGCAAGTATACAACTTTTATCAACTTCAGTTTTTCATGTAGTCTATCAGCTTATTGGCGTCTATTGATAGTGAATATTCATTCCTTTTGCAGACTCTCTTTGGAAATAGACTCATGGAAAGAGTTATTATCAATGTTGATGGCGGATTCATGAGTGGTGTTGATGTGTTGAAAGCTACAGCTATGGGTTTGATGTTCTGGTAATGATTGCCAGTTGCACCCGGATGTATTATAGCTCGCATTTGCCACACTAATAACTGCCACGTTGGTGTTGCCATGCCAGTAAGGTAATTTGTATTCTCTTCTTAGATGTTCTTGTTCATTGTCCGAATTCATAACCAACGTGTGACATAAGGAATGGCCGGAGAAGCAACTAGAGATGTTGGGGACGAGGAGAAGGAATGAGAGAAATGTCCAAGATTGGAGCAGAGGGTTGCCGAGAGAAATGTCGAGAGTACGAGAGGAGGCTTGGAGCATTCGGGGATACAACTATCAGGAAGAAAGCAGCACTTCCATGCAACAACAGAAGGATCGAAAAAGCAACCTGTAAGATAGACACAACCAAGGAAAGGTAAGCGTACAAAGGACACATTCCACAACTATTAATCAAGCAAAGCGAAAACAACTGTTCGAGCAGACACGGGAAGATTAAGTTGATGGTTAGGTAAAAGGGACCCAAGCGCAACAGTCCCATAACAACATCGAAAGAAAACAACTTCAATTGTTAGGCATGCCCAAAAGCACAAGGAAACCCTAGGGAACCAACACAAGGAGGAGTGCTTGGGGAAATTGGCGAGACTATAGCTGAGATTGCGCAAACGACTCAAGAACATACCTATTTGTAATACTCCAGAGAGAACACATGAGCATGGAAACACTGATTATATGAGACAGCAGCATGGAGATACAGGAAAACTAAGGGGAGAAATGTTTTGGGATTTTTGTGTTTTTTTTTTATTTAAAGTGGTCATTGTATGTAATTAACAAGAAACTCTGTTTCAAAGAGTTCTCTCATAAATTAAAATTGCTCTGTTTCCGTCAAAAGGTTCCAAGCTAGTATGCATGCATGCATAAAACACGGGACCGAGAAACTGAACCGATTTCTTAAAATATTTGAATAGGATTCCAACCCTTGCTACCAAAAAATCTACACCGAAAACCGAGTGGATATCTGAAGTATAAATTAACTTCAAATTATTTATGTTTAGGTCGGATATGTTGAGGTAAATTGGGTAATTACTACAATTTTTTTTTTTATTAATTCGGTAGTTCGAATACTTGTGAGTATGTTCGGGTACAAAAATAATCAATTTGAGTATATTATTTGAATTTTTACATTAAAATAAAAAATGAATCGAACCAAACTAAAAAAAAAATCCACTAATTACGAATATTTTGGGTAAAAAAACTCGTAAAAACCCGGAAAATAAATTTAGGAGTGAACGGATTTCAAATAACCCGAAAGACATGAACCAAACACAAACGATCATGGCTACTTTATATACTCTTTAAAAACTAAGATCTAAATTAAACTTTAATGGTTTAAGACCCATGTTCAAATATTTCAATATATTTTTGTAATTTAACGGGTTACTAATTAAAATTTAAATTTTGATATTAACAATTTTTAATATGTTTACCTACGTATCAACGCGGGTCCTAATCTAATAATGAAATAAATAACCAAAAGAATTGAGTTTAGACTGATTGTCTTTAAATAGGGCAAACACATATTATCTTTAACTAGGGTAAAGGAAATTTGTTTCCGTTTTGTGGGAAAATAGTTTGAGACTTAAATCCTACTACAACCACTATTGCGGAATATACCATTGCCCAAGTTACAGCCTTAGCAACAGAGAATATGACTGCATTTACAACATATCCAACATATGTCATTGCGTCGGCAACACTTGAGTCTCCTTTACGGGAGAATGCTCAAATTGTATCAGTCACCACTTGAGTCTCCTTTACCGGAGAATGCTCAAATTGTATCAGTCACCACTCTTTCTAATTCTCTTGCACGCTCCGCTGGCCAAAGAGCATTAGCATCTTTTTTCCCTTCTCATTGGGAGTCGATGCAAATCTTTCTTTGATTTTATTTTTCTGGTTTTGCTTGATGTACTCTTTGAAACCTTTTCACTTTGATTTATAAAACTTTCAGACGATTAAAAAAAAAATTAACCAAATAGTAAAAAAAAAATTTCTTACTGTTCATACAAATTATATAAAAAAAAAATTTCTAAAAGTCAACACAAGCTAGATTAAAAGAAAGAAAATTTTCAAAAAATACTACTTTTCAAGTATTACTTTTCAAAAATGCAATATTTTCAAAATCTTTGCAAAAATTTCACTTTTTCAAAAAAAAACCATTATATCATTTGTTTTTGGGTTAATTATGTTGTATTAGAGTTTAGTTTTGAGGGTTTTAGAGGTCAAAACATTTTGAGAAATTTCAGAAATGTCATTTTCCAAATGCCATTTTACAAAAATGCCACACTTTTGAAATCTTTTGCCACTTTTTCAAAATTATTTTTTCTTTATATTATTTATGTTTGAGTTAATTATGTTCTATTAGGGTTTAGTTTTAAGTGTTTAGGGGGTTTTAGGTGTCAAAACATATTTTAGGATTTAGAATTTTAAGATATAGGCTTTATAAATCTATAATTAGTGACATTTTTGTAAATAAAAACTCCTAAGTGGCATTCTTGCAAATATACCCACCAAAAATGACATTTTTGCAATTGCCCCTTAAAAAATCTAATAGTTTAAACTAAATATAAAAATCAAATTAAGAAAGAAAATAGAGAGAGTGTTTTAAAACTAATTAAAAATTTATAAAACTAAAAATGGAATAAAAACAAAATAATTGTCAAACAACTAACCAAATTGTAAAAAAATTATAATAATCCCAAATAGGTAGGAGAAAAAGAATTATAATAGTTTAAACATATTATAAAAATAAAATTAGGAAGGAAAATCTCTATAATATTAAAACAAAAGTACATTTAGGAGAATGTTCAAAATTGATTCAAATATTAATCAAATTGCCATTGCCTTATAACTAAATTGAATCAATTGAAAAGTGTAATTTTGGACAGATGCGATGGCAATTTCAGTAATTTTGAGATCAATTTTGAATATTTTTTTAATTGGATTCGATGGAAAGGACGCGGATCCTGTGTGACATGGGTCGTGACCCGCGAATTTCATTAATGGCAATTTTGTTATTTTAGAGACAATTTTTATCAATCCGAGAAATTTTTTTTTTTTGCTTGGAAAAAATCAATTCGAGATTTTAAAATCTGGATCCATCTAATTATGGTAATCAATCAACAGTAGAATATAATAATAACTCCAAATTTCAATTGTCATCATTATTTATTTCCTTAGTTGCAATCAACGGGAAGGAAATCATAATGTCTGCGATTAATGCTATAACTATGACCTTAATGGCAAGAAATATTAATGGTATATATAAAAAAAAATATTTTTCGTTTTTCAATAACCGATGCAAATAATGATGTTAGACTTTAAGATTTTTATGTGCTACATCAATAACACAATCTATGAAATATAACTTATAACCATCTATTTTAATAATTGCAAAATAAATAAAACTAATTTTAATATATATTTCCGGATGTTGACAAAAAAAAAAAAATATATATATATATATATATATTGAGAAATTTCAAAAAATACCACTTTTCAAGTGCCACTTTACAAAAATGTCATACTTTTGAAATCTTTACAAAAATGCCACTTTTTCAAAAAAAAAAATTTTATATTATTTATATTTGGGTTAATTATGTTCTATTAGGGTTTAGTTTTTAGTGTTTAGGGTGTTTTAGGTGTCAAAACATTTTTTAGGGTTTAGAATTTTAATATATAGGCTTTATAAATCTATAATTAGTGGTATTTTTGTAAATAGACACCCCTAAGTGGCATTCTTGCAAATGTGTACACAAAAAGTGGATTTTTTGTAATTGTCCCATATATATTTTCGGACTAAAATTATTCTAAACGAAATATCTAGTTAATAGTGAACATTATATTTTATACTAATATTCAAATTTTTGGTAAATTCAAACATTATTTATCCGGAATATTCTATTTAAACTCGAATTCATTATTTATCATGAATATTCAATAATAGAAAAGGTAAAGATTTGAAATATTTACAAGATAAGAAATTAACAATTAGTTACAGCTATTTATGGAATTGCAATCATTAAAATTTCAATCTTTGTAAAACTGATGCGATAATATAAGAAATCTTCAACAAAATTGAATGGTTAATGAATATTCTCCAATTAAATGATTCAACTTTCTATGTAGATAACAAAAATATTAAATTAAAATAAAATTTCCGAGATTTAATGTTCTATAACAATATTATATATTCTTAGATTTTTTAGTTAAATTTGGCATATTCTTAGTTTTTAAGGGATATATCCTATATTGTTAGTATATTTTTATCATCACCAAGATTTATGAAAATCTTTTTTAACTAATCTATCAATCTTAATAGATAATAAATTATTTTTTAATTAATGCCTAAAAATTGGCTCAGGTTTTTTATTATTGGCAAAACCCTAAATCTTTGAGAACTATATATATAATGCTTCAATCGTGGTTGTTTTGTTCATAGTTTTTGGCTGGCTATTCATTTTTTTTTCCGTTGCTTTTTTTTGTATGCATAATACTCCATAGATGATCGATTCTGATTTTTGAATTTTGTTTTTGTAGGTGTTCAGATTTTTTTTGTTTACGTGATGGGTGCGAGTTTCAGAAAGGTATATTTGCTAATCTTCGTATGTTTTCTTCTGTTTTTTGTCTTGAATGTATTTTTGTTTGTCATGCCATCATAAAATGTAGAATCATGTAAATGTCCCTCTCACAATGCTGTAAATTTTCAATTTTTTGCTACCATAATTTTCTTCCTTTCTTTTAAATTTGTTTATGGTTTTAACAAAAACCGTGATAAACCATAGTTGCCAAAGAGATTTTGGTACTGCATTGCTTTGGGAGCCTTAGGGCTTTGGTGCAAGACAATACCCCAGTAGGTTCCTATGATGATCTGTTATGGCACTGCCTGTAATTTATCGTCAAATGTTTATTGTGTTTTTCTCACTTTTCATTTTTGAAAATAATCTGAACAGATAAGTTGATCGAAGTCTCTTCAACATAGATAAAACATATGGGAGCTTACTTCAGAGACAATTTTGTGTAACCCGTGATGCTCATGAAGCTTTACAAACCAATGGCTGCAACTCTACAAACTTTTTTCTTTTTAAAGCAATCTACAAACTCTGCTATTGAATTGGCCAAAACTCCCTCTGCTGCAATGGCCTCTGAGGATATGTATGTGAAGTACAAGTCCTAGTTGAAAATAAACCCCGAGGCATGACTTCATGATGGTCCTTACTTGCAAGGTCTGTGAGACAAGATCTATGAATATGGCGAGTAAAGAATCATATGAGTACGGCGTTGTGGTTGTACGATGTGGAGGGTGTGATTACCTACATTTGATTGCAGACCGTCGTGGTTGGTTTGGTGAACTGGGAAGAGTGGAGGACTTTCTCGCTGCTCAGAATAATTCAAGAAAGAATCCATGGATTCTCTTAGCCTTACATTTGAAGATGAAGAGAAGATGTCCAAATCCAATGAACAGAGAGAGATAGATGTAGGACCAAAAATGGACCACTGCGACCGTATATGAGAAAACTGCGATAATAGAATTGTTAAGGGAAGAGACAAAAAGTGGAGGCGAGACGAATCTCTTTCCTTAACCCTTTGAATCTCCCGCAGTGTGACGGGTTTTTACAGATTCGAGGATCCAGGATATATCCACTGATAATCGTATTTGCAACACTCGAATCACGATTCTAGCGAACTATTTCTACGATACTCTCGAATAAGATACTTACTGTAACTAAAGAGGGAGATTGCTGTTTGTTTTTGTTCTGAGATTGATATCATAGATAATCGAAAATGAGAGAGAACTACCTGGTTTTTATAGCGAGAATGAGAGGTTTGAAAACCCGCAAATCTCTCATCACAATCCCACTTTGAGACAATCGTGGACCAGTTAGTCAGTGCGTGGATCGTGGAGCAGTTGGGCGAAAATCTGGACGACAACATTTTATGTCTGGCGAAACTGGCCCAAAAAGAAGAAAGTCGGCTCAAAAGCCCAAGAGCCCAAGAGCCTACAGCCCGCCCCCAGCTCGGTTCGGCATGCGTGTGGGGTTTTCCTTAGGTTCCTTCATGGTGCATGTGTGTTCTTGATGTTTTGAATACTATTCATGCATGCTCCTATTTATACACCACCAAAATGTTTCCCCTAAGGGATGTGAGACATTTTAATTATGCATTCATTAAACCAACACAAGAAGCTTTACTTCTTAGCCCAATGGTTTTGTCTCATTTCTCATTCACATTTTTAGTCCATTTTTTCATAAACCAAATGCCTAATACAAGACCCATTTGTTTAACCAAAATATGGTTCCAACAATAGAGAGCTCTTTCTCTACTTTTGCTAATGTAACCACTATGTAACAGACCTTCACATTATGTCCAAATATCATTTTTCTCTGATGGTTCACTGTTTAGTATATTCAAAATGCACAAGGGTGTGTTTCGAGTGTTACATATAAAATAAGAAGTCAATTGATTTAGGAAAAAAACAAAATCACAAAAGAAACAAACACGGCTATAGATAGTTTTCTATCTTTTTGGTTTAATGATAATTTTAGGTGCCAACTTCTCAGTAATCATTGCAAGAGCTGAATATGTGCCGATATCTGAACATACTGCTCCTACTGTGATAATGAAGACACAGACCACCACCTACAAACACACCACAAAGATTATCAAGTTAGGATATGCAAATATAATAAGCTACCAAATAGACATCATAAACTGAGGGTGGTCATTCGGCTTTTCACTTTTTCCAGTTTAGAGAGAGATAAATACCAAAATTTTCTTCAAAATCGATTTGAGTTTTTTTCCGATTCGGTTTGGTTATCAGAAGTGAGCAAGTTATACCTGTGTAGGAGTTTAGCAAAAACATTTTCTACAAATGACATCACATAGTTTAGCAAAAACGTTTTTGCTACCACTTTATCAAACAAATCCATGTATGCAAATGTGTGACTTTTTTAATTTTGTGGTCACTAATATACGTACAAACGAAATTAAGATTGTATTTTAAAACATGGATTGTAGACAACATACATGAATCTTATCCCTAGAAACATGGGTGAGATATTATACGAGAGTCATAGAAAGCACAAATTATCGAAGAATTTTTTTAGAAATGTGCATACACTTTAAAAGTATTAGACGGGTTAATGCATAAATATCTTAACTATATGAAAACAAAAAATAATTATAAATAAGTTGCATACTTTGTTATGCTTTTTCTTTTACACTGTTTTTTTTTATTATTGTTAGGTGAGTACTCGCGCATACGCGCAAGTTTAAGTTAAACAATTGTTTTAAGAGAAATTTCAAAAAATGCCACTTTTCAAGTGTTACTTTACAAAAATGCCACACTTTTGAAATCTTTACAAAAATGTCACTTTTTCAAAATTATTTTTTCTTTATATTATTTATGTTTGGGTTAATTATATTCTCTTAGGGTTTAGTTTTGAGTGTTTAGGGTGTTTTAGATGTCAAAACATTTTTTAGGGTTTATAATTTTAAAATATAGGTTTTATAAATCTATAATTAGTCGCATTTTTGTAAATGGATACCCTAAGTGGTATTCTTACAAATGTGCACACAAAAACCGGCATTTTGGTAATTGCCCATTGTTTTAAAGAATATAAATATTGAATCTGTTACAAAATTAAATTAATAGTTTATAATTTTGTTTTGATGATTTTATTAAATTTATGTGATACTAATGTTGACTTAGATTTTGCAACAGCCAATGTTGGATTGTAAATTTTTGTAGCAAAAAACGAATGCAAACACTACATCAATGTCTTTGGATAAGTAAGAATATGGATACACACACACACACAATCAATTATATAACGTGATTCAAACTTGCACCAAACCATTGTTTGTAGCCATTGAAAACGTGGGATATCATGTTTCAGAACTATGATAATAAGTATGCATAGTTCCAACTTCTTCCAAGTGTCATGATCTTTATCAAACGAAACTTGATCAATTCCATTGATTTTACGTGCATCTCAAGTTAAAAACTATAAATCTAGAATCTGACAAGGCCTGGAATTTTAGGAAGAACAAAACAAGTAACTGCAAATCATACTTAAATCTGAAAGAGTACAACCATTAAAAGAAAATGAATAAGATATGTTAACTTACAATAGAAGAACCATTCCTCTGTACAGTCTGGGCTCAACCACAAGAATTGTTACTACTAACCTTATTCCACTAAATCAAGAAATATAGAAATAATTAAAGCATAAAATAAAGGAAGCATAAGCAAATCACATACTGGAGACAACAACTTCAAATTTGAGCAAAAGAATGAATTATAGAATGACTAAAACTTGAACATGATATATGATAATGAGAAGAAACAACCAATTACAATCAACTTAGATTGGTTCATGTGTGGATAAAGAGAGTCATGAGGAGCTCAAAGAGCCACAAGTAGTACGAATAAGCTATAAGGAACATGAAAATAAAATAACATGGGAGGGGATAGGAGTGAAAGAATTTATAATACTCATTAACAAAACAATTAGTCATAACTGGATCGACATTGACTTTGTACAAAGCAACATCAAAAGTGTATACTCATAACCAGGAGGCAAGGATGAAATCAAACTTTCACTAATGTAAGGATCATATCCAGATAGAGTACCTCTGAGTTTCATTACAAACAGAGAGAAGAAACCACGCTCTCGAATCAAACAAACTAACTCTGGAATACTTAAAGAGAGAGAGACGGAAGAATTTGGCACATACCAAACTATTTACTACTCAAATGAAACAACCCAACCAGTTTTTTTTTTTTACATCGAATTAGTATTCTCATAAATACTAATTCTCAACAATTAGCGACAACCGTATTAAACCAGCAACCCGAACATAACCAGCAGAATCAATTCAACTTAATTCAAACCATTATCTATTAACCAAATAAACCGATTCGAGTCAATAAATAACCAATGATAATTCAATCCAACTCAACAACCCAATTCAACAAACCAGCAACCTAGCGGTTCTAAACAATACGATAACACACAATCGAGACGCTGGATCATCTCCTCTTCCTTGCCCGATTCCACGATCACATTTTCTCTTTACTTGCAACACATGGCAAAAAAGGTTGCGTGAGTATTATCACAAATACTCAGCGAAGCGGTCATCCCGTCTATAGGTTATTTATGTATCGACATAACGAAAGACAAATACCAGGATGAGCACACAAGCAAGCAATAAGAAACTAATCACGAACCCGTACAGGAACTCTGTGTCAAGCGACCCAACCTCTAGGCGTCGGTCAACACGAAGCGTCTGCGTCGAGCGACGCACCACCCTGGCATCGATCGACGCGACATCCACAGAAACGAGCCTATCCTCTCGTGGCTCGAATCCGTCGCGATTTATCGAGTCACCTGCACGATCCCAGTCACAGAACAAACGAAACAACAATCAAACGCATTCCATCTATCCCTATGCCACACAACCCACGATCACGCACTCACCTCGAAGAATCGAAATAAAAAGAATGAACCGACGTTCACTAAAACCCTGGTACACGATGAACCACTGGTCCAATTCCAAAACAGGCAACTGTTCTGGAAACTAGACACACACAGCTACGCGTCGGTATGCGGATCGCCCCCAGACTCCTCCTTCTGATTCAATCGAAATTCCCCTCTGAACCCGACTGATCGCAGATAACAATCTGCATAGATCCATCGAGTTGAAACAGCCATAACTCGGCGAAAAATCAACCAAAAGACGAACCGTTTTCGTCTATAACACAAGCAGAGATTGGAGAACTTACCCTCCAAAAATCACTCCAATCCACCTCGAAAAGCCCAGCCGTTTGCCCTCTCAAATTTCCGTTCGAAACTGTCCCTCTCACACAATCACCTAAATCCTCTCTCAACCCTTTTCTCTCTGATATCTGCTCAACCAAAACGGCCAGAACATGGTTTCTGCCTTTTATATCGAAACCTAGGGTTCTGCTAAACTATCACGCAAACCGTGCGATCGAACCCGACTTCCCGGTCTGATTAAAGATTTGCGTCGTTCGACGCACCTCCCCTACGTCGCTCGACGCACCACCAAAAATACACATTTTGGTTCACGAGTGTTACAATTCTCCCCCACTAACAAAGATTCGTCCTCGAATCACAAGTCATCAACCCCCGGACCCGTGTTAAGGTCACCACTTATGCTCAGAAACCCGACCCAAACTTTCCCGGAGATACACCACGATGTATCGCTGTAGTTCCGGCCCATTCTGCCCGATCGATCGAACAACAATCAGACAAGAACATGTCCGACCCACAGTAGACCTGGCATAAAGGACCAATTGATCGTGCAACAATCAAACAAGAACATGCACGACCAAGACGCTACATTACTCTCCAAAATCGCCCGAATCGAGGTTCCAGCGCAAATACCAACCCTAGACCAGACCCTACAATCCAACCCATATACCTGACCCCACCGGTCAACCCACCTGAGATCCCTCTCGATCCCCCGATGGCCATTCGGCCGCTTACTTACAACCCCGTCCAGACGCTACTGCTCATACTTATACTCATGACTCGTACACATATACACCACCCCTGCTCACAGGATCGTCACCCTTTGAGCTACGGTATGCAGGGAACCCACTATCCCCTGGAGAGACCCACTATCCCTCAAAGTACATGTAGGAGACCCACTGTCCCCAGAGAGGCCCACTACCCCTCGAGTGCATGCAGGGAACCCACTATCCCCTGGAGAGATCCACTATCCCTCAAGTATATAGGAACCACCGTCCCCTGGAGCAATACTCTGCAACGTGCCGTCATAAGCATCTATCGACCGAAAGAAATGCCTCCATGGCTCACCATGACATTTCCCCACTGGAAATACCAATATCGCTATAACCCCCACTAGGTTACTGTAACCCCCACTAGGTTACAACACGTAAGAACTCACATCTTAAGATCCAACAATAATAAGAAAACACATCTTATTAAATCCTCGGAAAACGTATAATCGTTACAACAAAAAACGAAAATACAGCAACTGTAGCCACATGCTACTACAAAACCGAAACCAGCAAAAAAAAGAAAAAAAAAGAAAAGAAACTCAAGCCTCCGCTTGCTTCTCGAACCACCTCAGAAACTTGGCCTTCACCTTCACCTCCGGCTCCCAAGTCTCCTCCTCTATACCGTCACAGTCCCACACGACTCTCACCAACGGTATCCTCTTCCGACGCAGCACCTTGACCCTCCTCTCGAGAATCCTCACAGGCCTTGCCGCTAATGTCATGCTAGGCTGAAGTTCCACAGGGATCCTAGCCAACACCTCCTCAGACTCATGCAGACACTTCCGCAGCATCGAAACATGAAAGACGTTGTGAAAAGCCCTCATACTCTGAGGCAACTCCAACCTGTAAGCTACCGGCCCAACCCGCTCAACCACTCTGAACGAACCCATAAACCTCGGACTCAGCTTATTCTCTGCAATGGATCTGTTAGGACCCCTCAACATGGCTGCCTTGAGATACACCATATCTCCCAGCACGAACTCCAACTCCTTCCTCCGCTTATCGGCATAACTCTTCTGCCGATCTTGAGCCTCCTTCATGTTCAGCTTCAAGACACGGATCTTCTCCGTCGTCTCCTGAACGAAGTCTGCACCAAACATGCTCCTCTCCCCCACTCGAGTCCAGCATAATGGTGTCCTACATGGCCTCCCATACAGAGCCTCATAAGGAGCCATCCCGATACTCGCCTGATAACTATTGTTGTAAGCAAATACTACCAAGCTCAGATGATCTGCCCAATGACCACCGTAGTCTAGCACACACATCCTCAGCAAGTCCTCCAATGTCTGAATCGTCCTCTCAGACTGCCCATCCGTCTGAGGATGATATGCCGTACTCATATGCACCTTCGTGCCCATCTCAGCCTGAAATGCTCCCCAGAACTCCGAAGCAAATCTCGGATCCCTGTCTGACACAATGCTCGCTGGCACCCCATGCAACCTCACAATCTCCCGCACATACTTCCTAGCCAACACCGCAGCCCCATCAGTCTTCTTAATGGCTAGAAAATGTGCTGTCTTGGTCAGACGATCCACAATCACCCAGATCGCATCGTAAGTCCGCGAGACCGGCAATCCTGTCACAAAGTCCATAGTCACCATATCCCATTTCCACTCCGGCATAGGCAAACTCTGCAACAACCCGCTCGGAACTTGAGGCTCAGCCTTCACCAGCTGACACACGTTGCACTTCGAAACCCAACTCGCAACGTCCTTCTTCATCCCGACCTAGTGGTAGTACCTCTTCAAGTCCCGGTACATCTTGGTCGCCCCTGGATGAATCGACAACATGCTCGAATGAGCCTCCCTCAGAATCTCCTGCCTGAGACTCTCATCCTTGGGTACACAGACCCGACCGTTCACCAGTATCATCCCATTCCCGGAGACCTGATACTCTGAACCCGCCAGCTGAGAAGCATCAATCAGACCCTGATCCTTCTCCTGAGCTACCCGAATCCTGCTCAGTAAATCTGCTCGGTTAGCTGCCTCTAACCCCAACGGCTCCTGCGAGATAACACACAGACTCAACGCGCCAATCTCGCTCGCCAGTTCCTCCAAGTCCCGCTCCTGAGCCAAAGCAACCCTCTTCCGACTCAACGCATCTGCAACCAGATTAGCCTTCCCCGGATGGTACTCAATCTCCAGATCGTAATCCGCTACCAACTCCATCCAACGCCTCTTGATGATTGTCCTTTTTCCGGTTATAAGATTTAAACCTAGGATTTCACTAATTAGATGTAGAATAGTGAGGTTCGTAAAGGGACCAGCAATACACTCTAATTCTATGGATTTCAATCTCAGCTAAGCAATTCAGGTTGGGGTTTTAATGTCACAAAAATAATAAAGCAAAACACAAGTAAAATTTGGTTGCAAACAATAATAAAAAGGCGTTAGGTCAGGGATAATTCTCAGGGATTCGATTATCAAGAACCAAGCAATTATTCAGGTATGCGATTACGACCAAGTCTAGAACTCAACCATAAATATAAGGAGATCCACTTTCGTGGCATCTACAACTTTCACAATCAATCTAACACCCTAACTGTCGTTGAGGTTACAAGGATTATCAAGCTTTATCGATTAGGGTTGATATGTTCACGAGATGCCCTAACTTCAACTTTCGTTGGCTACGGATCAAATCGCCCACCTAAGTCAATTCCAGCAATTTACAAACTTTTGATAAGTAAATTCAACCTAAGATCAAAGGCTAGGTGATCAATCTAACCTAGGCAATATGATCGACAATAGGTGGAGACTATCGAATGATTATATAAAAACCTATCTATGCTTAGTTCATGAATCAAATCCCATCGAAAACCCCCTAACCTAACAAGTGGATTACTCGCTCATGATCAAACAAGTAACAGCATCAAGAGATAAAAGAAACTTCATTAAATCAAAAGCAAAGAGTTTAGGGTTTAGAAAACTTCGATAAGAACGTGAAGGATAAACTCTAAAACAATTGTTTTGAATCTCTCTCTTTCTCTCTCGTCGTGATGCTGCTGCTGCGTGAAAACGTGGCTGCTCTGTGTCGTTCCTCCTCCCCCAAGAATCAGCAATAAAGACCTATTTAAAGGCCCATTACGGCTGGCCCAAAAATAGGCTTACAGAATTAGGATTTTGCAAAAGGCCCATTAATGATTCTGCTGGGAGCAGGTGCTCCCTTTCTCGTACTAGGTGCTCCCTCCTTCGTACCAGGTGCTCCCTCCGGATCGATCGATCATAGAATTTACGTCGGTCGATCTGAAATTCAGATCGACCGATCTGCTCGGATATCGATTGATCTGCTCCATTCTGGGTGTCAGGTGCTCTCTTCTGGGCGTCAGGTGCTCTCTTCTGGGCGTCAGGTGCTCTCTTTCTCCAGAATGGCCAAAAAGGGTCCAACTTCATTCTTTTCTAGCCAATTCCGATTGTAAGTTCCAGTTATTGCTTCCAGCCGCTTTTTGTACCTAGAACGACTCGATAGAGAGTGAAAGACTCGATAAAAGCCTACAAAACAAGGGTTAGAATGCGCCAAAAACGCATTATATCAATTCCCCCAGACTTAGATCTTTGTTTGTCCTTAAACAAATTCAAGACCAAGTGAAGGAGAAAGGTTTGAAAACGCGGGAACTCTTTTATCCTCAGTGAACTGGGTTTAAAACTTTTCAATCTGCAGACCACATAATCCGGATCACGAATAGCAAAGCTTTACCAAAACATTCTCAAGACATTTCTCAACCAAGTTCCATTTCCCAAACACAAACTCAACGCATTCAAAGTTGCGTGAGGGTCTCGCTAAAGACACCATTTAGGGTAGACGATGCTAAAGGGTTTAAGGCCATTTAGAGGTGGAGTTCAAAGTGTTTAAAGTGTTTAAGGGTTACCCGATGTTTCGTAGAGGATGCAGGATATCGCACAAAATTGCAAGAGAGAACGGGTGCGTTGATATCCACATTCTCCAAACCACTCTTTCTTCTCCAAATCTCTTCAACGTCTCGACATCTCATCATCCCCCTTGGGTATACTCGCTGTGCAGAGAGACATTTCTAATATACAGATTTTACCACTCTTCATCATCTGTTGAGACTAAAAAACAGTGCTTTCACTACTGTTGTTCCTTGTGAGGAGATAGGGTCGTGAGATCGCTCGTCCTCTACATCCGTTCTAAGGGACTCGGACTGCTGCTTTTGAGCTCTGGATGATCACTTCTTGAGTACCGACTCACTGGAATTGTATTTCCTCATCGGGTGCTCAAGAACTATCATATCATCCAAAATAATTTTTTTTTTTTTTTTTAGATGATGAAAGAGGGTTTGATCACAGCGTATGTCTCTCAAATATGAAAAAGATATAGAGTTACTGTACATACCCAAGCGCGTAAAACCATCTCCTGGAAATAAGAGCGGGTGCTCCTTCTGGGAAGCAGGTGCTCTCTGTTCTTCAGAAAGAGTGATTTAGATGCAGTGTTGACCCAATTCTCTCCAACCCTTTTGCGCATATGCTGCACATGTGACAATGAAGTAACAAGAATGCAAGGGGTTTGAAAAGAGGTAAGGGTTAAGGAGGGTACTAACTAAAAATGAGCTAGCTATTCAGGATCAACAAGAGTGATAAAAGGAGTAAGGAGTCCTGAATATGATTCGTTTCCCTAATCTAGTGCCAATAGCGAGATAAATTTTTGGTCAATATGGAACCTGGAAGATAGTGTATCGAAGTGTTCCAGCTGTTCCTTGTACTCATGCTCTGAAGAAATGGTCACTAGAGAGAAAGTTAAACACAAATAGTTCAAATATCATCATGAGATAAAGTCCTAATTCCCTACAAAGTTTTGACTCAATAAAACAAACGAAAAATAGACTCAAACAGGACATAAGAAAATAAGAAGGAAAATAAAAAGTCATTAGCAACAACTCCCCCCAGACTTACTTCACACCGTCTCGGTGGGAAAATAAGAAAAGAGAGAGCATAAGAAAAAGAAACCATGATGAAAATGCAAGAAAGTAAAAATGTTCAGAGAAAATACGAGAGGGGGAGAAGGATAGCGATGACTAATCGCTGGCGGTAGCATCGGATTCCTTGTCGTCATCCGTGAGTGGCTTCTTCCTTTTGGATGAGCGTGTGGTGGGGCGAGCAGATGATGATGGTTGCAGAGGAGGTGGCTGGACCGGTGCAGTGGACGGCATTGTCTCCGCGGCTTGCGAGCCACTGCCCTTCTGCAGCATGTGCAAAAGGCGGCGAAGGAGCCCGTTGTTCTTCTTAGTGGAAGCCACCATCCAACGGCGGTACTCCGCGTCATCCGGGTTGTCAGAGATATCATCAAGTGTCAGCTCGCTGGTGTAAGGCCGGCGGTAGTGAGCGCGAGACTGTTGCGTACGCTGTGTGTCAGCTGCCAAATCCTCTTCTTCCTCTTGGCTCAGCAGGTCCTCAGCAGCGGGAGCAGGAGCAGGTGCAGAAGTGGAGGTGCTCTTTCGGGCAGCAGAGGTGCTCCCTTTCTTCTTCGGGGTGCTCCTGGTTGGTGCTCCAGGGGCTGGGCACAAATACTCTGTTCCAGGGGTGAACCCGATGTTGGCAGCAACCTCCAAATCGGTCAGTGATGGTTGAGGCAACCTGCAAAACAGAATACTACCGGCGCGTGACGTGAAACGGTAAGTGGTGGGTTCAGCTAAGATCTCACATGAGAGGAGGTAGGTCGTGTCCATAGACTCGTACTCTGTGCTGCGCGTATATCCGCTGACATCGATTTCCAGGTGAAGGAACAAGCGTGTCAGCAGGCTCCCCATCTGCTCTGTGTGGGCCGTGGCTTTGCCCTTGGCAACCTTGGTCCTCTTATCAGCTATACATGAGGCAAAAAGTGCTCCCATGTTGATCAATTCATCGGTTCGCACCTTGCTTGCATCATCTCGTGAGAAGAAAACAGTGCTGATGGCTTTGACACCGATTCGAAGAGCAGGGTTGCGAATGATGGATTGGGCTGCGGATCTGGAGAAGTAATCTCCACTTGCGATAAAATCCCAGAATTTGTGCGCAACCGGTAGGCGTGGGGGAAAGTCACCTTCTCCTCCGTGGAGTCAACCGTAAAGGTCACAGAGATCCCGGACAGTCACCTCATACCTCTTTCCTCCAGCAAAGAAAGAGAGAACTCCCTGTGAAGCCACTGGTCTACGCGGGTCCGAATAGGTCAGTTTGGCAGATGCCAAACACTGCCTCACCAAATCTGGGTATAGATCATCGGGCTGTGTGAGCAGATCGGTCAGTTGACAAGCCTCAAGTATACTGTTCACATCATAGAGCAGCCCTAGATCCTTTAGCGTTTGCCCACACAAGAAGCGAGTCGGCTCAATGGTAATGTCTAGCCAGTTATTGTAGTAATATGCGTCCGCCTGGTCCCATTCCATGTCGGAATCGAGAGGAAGGGTTGAATTGCTCAAATCAAAACGTTGGCATTCGTCACGTGGCCAATGGCTTGTTGCGAGTTGGTGGAGGTGGAGACACCTTTTCCCTTGCGTGAGCGGGATGGGTTACCAAATGACGTTGTCAGTTTGGACATCCTGGTGATAGACCCAGACCGAATTTTGAAAATTCGTTTTCCGTTTTAGGTTGGGGAGCAGGTGCTCCGCTCTGAGCATCAGGTGCTCTCATCTGGGTTTCAGGTGCTCCCTCCATGTTGTGGTGAAATCCTCATCCGGATCGATCGATCTCAGGATTTACGTTGGTCGATCCGAAATTCAGATCGATCGATCCGACTCTGAGATCGATCGTTCTACTCCTCAAAGCGCGAAATTGATCGATCTAGGAACTTACGGCGGTCGATCGGAAATTCAAATCGATCGATCTGTGAAGAGATCGATCGATCTCCACAACCCTTTTTTTTTTTTTTTTTTTTTTAAACCTGAAAATTCAAAACTCAAACAAAAGTTAGTAATAAAAGAAATCAAATTGAAAAAGTTAGAAAACGTACCAGTGGGTTGCCTCCCACCAAGCGCTTGGTTAAAGTCGTTAGCTTGACTTGATTAGCCTTTTAGGCTTTGGGCGCGTCACCTAAGGTGATAACTCCACCTTCGGTCGGGGTTGCATCGGCTAAGTACGGTTTGCAGCCCTGTCCATTGACCACGAACTCTTTCCCTTTGGCGTCCAGCAATACCAGAGCTCCATATGATCGAACGTCTTTGACGAGGAAAGGGCCGGACCACCTAGATCGTAATTTTCCAGGAAAAAGTTTAAGGCGAGAGTTAAAGAGAAGTACCATGTCATTGGGTTGAAAGTTTCGGTTAAGAATTCTCATGTCATGGTACATCTTGGTTCGTTCCTTGTACAATTTCGAACTCTCATAGGCTAGGTGCCTAATCTCCTCTAACTCGTTAAGTTGCATGGATCGCCTTTCCAAGGCGGGTTTGATGTCGTAGTTCATTAACTTAACTGCCCATGCCGCCTTATACTCAAGCTCTACCGGAAGGTGGCACGACTTACCATACACCAAGTGAAAGGGCGTTGTCCCTAATGGCGTTTTGTAAGCGGTTCGGTAGGCCCAAACTGCGTCGTCCAACTTGGCGGCCCAATCTTTCCTTGTGGTGCCTACGGTCTTTTGCAAAATGTCCTTGATCTGCCGATTACTAACCTCAACTTGACCACTAGTTTGCGGGTGATATGGCGTTGCAACCTTATGCTTTACGCCGTTTTTTCTCAAAATGTTCTCAAAAACCCTATTGATGAAATGGGTCCCACCATCACTAATCACCACCCGCGGAACTCCAAACCTGGGGAATATTATGGTTTTGAACATCTTTAAAACCACAGCGGCATTGTTCGTTGGGGAAGCAATGGCCTCAACCCATTTTGACACATAATCAACAGCCACTAAGATGTACTGGTTTCCATAGGAGGATGGAAACGGCCCCATAAAATCTATTCCCCATACGTCAAACACTTCAACTTCCAAGATGAAGTGTTGAGGCATCTCGTTCCGTCGCGAGATGTTTCCTTGCCTCTGACATTTGTCGCATCGCGAGATAAATGCGTGTGCATCGCGGAACATCGTTGGCCACCAATATCCAGCTTGGAGCACCTTGGATACTGTCTTAAAGGTCGCGAAATGTCCAGCGTAACTTGAACTGTGGCAGTGAAACAAGATTCCCGGGATTTCCTCATCGGGAACACATCTCCGGAAAAGACCGTCGGAGCATTGTTTGTAAAGGTATGGTTCATCCCAAAAGTATCTCCTTATGTTGCGCAAGAATTTCCTCTTCTTGTCTCCCACAAAGTCAGCTGGTTCCTGGTCAGTAGCTAGGTAGTTCGCGATCTCACCAAACCACGGAAAACTCGGAGCAACCGTTTTTGAAACAACCGCATAAACCTGGTCTGGATCAGGTGCTCTGTTCTGGGTAGCGGGTGCTCCAGTCTGGACTGGGTGCTCCTGAACGCAGATTCCAATGGCGTACACTTGTTCATCCGGCAGCGCATCATCAAGCGGGACTGTTTCATCCACTTTCAGGCGGGATAAATGATCAGCAGCTCCATTCTCAGTACCTTTCTTATCAACAATCTGCAGGTCAAACTCCTGAAGCAACAAAATCCATCTCAAAAGCTTAGGTTTTGCATCCTTCTTGGTCAGCAAGTACTTCAACGCTGCGTGGTCGGTATGAACAATGACCTTTGAGCCTACGAGATATGATCTGAATTTTTCAAAGGCAAAAACGACTGCCAGTAATTCCTTCTCAGTCGTCGCATACTTGCATTGAGCCTCATCCAGCGTGCGACTCGCGTAGTAGATAACGTGGAGCCTCTTATCTTTCCTTTGCCCCAAGACTGCTCCTACAGCGTAATCACTCGCGTCTGTCATTACCTCAAATGGCTGATCCCAATCCGGTGGTTGAACAATGGGCGCACTCACCAATGCTCCTTTAATCGTGTGAAACGCCTCGAGGCAAGCCCCATCAAACACAAACTTGGTCTCCTTACACAAGAGTTGCGTTAGAGGTCTTGCTATCTTTGAAAAATCCTTGATGAAACGTCTGTAAAAACCCGCGTGACCAAGGAAACTCCTTATTCCTTTAACTGAATCTGGTGGTTGCAGGCTCATCATTACCTCAACCTTTGCTCTGTCAACCTCAATACCCTTTTCTGAGATTCGATGACCCAGAACTATACCATCTCTTACCATGAAATGGCACTTCTCCCAATTCAGCACTAGGTGTTTCTCTTCACAACGTTGGAATACCCTGCACAAATTGGACAAGCAGACAGAAAAAGAGCTTCCATAGACGGAGAAGTCGTCCATGAAAACTTCCATTATATCCTCAATTAAATCAGTAAAGATGGACATCATGCACCTTTGAAAGGTCGCGGGGGCATTGCATAGTCCGAAAGGCATCCTTCGATAAGCAAAAGTGCCGTAGGGACATGTGAAGGTCGTCTTTTCCTGATCATCCGGGTGAATAAGTATCTGAAAGAAACCTGAATAACCGTCTAAAAAGCAGTAGTAAGGGTGGTTAGCTAATCTTTCGAGCATTTGATCAATGAATGGTAAGGGAAAATGATCCTTCCTAGTCGCTGCATTTAGCTTTCTATAGTCTATACACATCATATGCCCTGTAACAGTCCTAGTCGGTATCAGTTCGTTCCTATCATTGGCGATCACAGTGATCCCGCCCTTCTTAGGTAGTACATGCACAGGATTGACCCAGTTACTATCAGATATAACATAAATAACACCAGCTTCTAAGAGTTTCATTATTTCCTTCTTAACAACATCCTTCAAATTCGGATTCAATCGCCTTTGATGCTCTACAGAAGTTCTAGATTCATCCTCTAAATGTATCCTATGCATGCATAAATCAGGTGAGATTCCAGGGATATCATCTAGTGAATAACCTAAAGCCTTCCTATACTTCCTAAGCTCGCATAAAAGTAAGGCGGATTCCACATTTTTAAGATCAGCATTTATTATAACAGGATATGTGGAGTTAGGACCGAGAAATGCGTACCTTAGCCCAGCTGGTAAGGTTTTGAGCTCGAGTTTTGGAGCTTTCAGCTCGCTCCAAGGATCATCAGTAAGGTCCCGAAGAGCAGAGGCAGGTGCTCCGTCTTCTCCCTTTGTGTCGAGTCTCAAAAAGTCTGTCGACTTCTCCGTCTGCCCAGAATCCAACATCCTTGCGAACCCAATGGTATCTTCGCTCAAATAACCATGTTCGCTCTCAGCTTTTGTCAATGCAACATCCAAGGGATCATCAGCAAGTATCTCTTTAATCTCTCCCTCCGAGATTTCGAGATTATCCTCAATGGCAAAAGTCTACCCATCAATGGTCGGCTTCTTCAGCATCTGATCCATCTCAAACTCCATAATAATGTTTCCCAGTTGGAGACCAATCGTTCCGTTCTTTACATCAATGATCGCACCAGCTGTGCGCAAGAAAGGACGTCCCAGAATTAGAGGGTCCTTCGGCTCATCATCCAGTTCCAACACCACGAAATCCGCTGGAATGAAGATGTTCCCAATCCTGACCTGCAAATCTTCCAAAATTCCTACAGGCAACTTGATAGATCTGTCAGCAAACACTAATGAAATCCGTGTAAGTTTAAATTTTGTGTACCCAAGTTTCCTTGCAACTGAATAGGGCATTAGATTCACGCTGGAACCTAGATCACACAAAGAACAAGCGAATCGCACAGGACCAATATCAACGGAAAGAACGAACTTACCTGGGTCCTCTTGCTTTTTAATGGTTTTGTTTTGTAGCACATCGCTACAATTCTTGCTCACAACCATGGCACTTTGCTCTGAAGGAATCCGTCCAGTGACCAGGCCCTTGACATACTTTTTCATAGACGGCATCATCTGAATTGCGTCAGCCAATGTCAGCTTAACCGTCAAATCTTGCAACATCTCCTTACATTTCGCCTCCTCCAAATCTTTCTGCGACTTCCTTGGAGGTACTGGGTAAGGGATAGGAGGCCTGTAGACACGAGAACGAAACTTATCAATAATCTCATTTGGTCTTAATACCTTAGAAATTGGTTCAGCAGATTCTTCATCGTTTTTCTCTGTTTCGGGAGCAGGTGCTCCCTCATCTGGAGCAGGTGCTCCAGGAACAAGAGCAGGTGCTCCAGGGACAGGAGCAGGTGCTCCTTCTGGGCAGTTTTCAGCTTCTGCCCTTACGACTCCAGGTAAAGTTCTACCACTTCTCAGCTCTATGGCATTCACAAATTCTCTTGGGTTTGCATCAGTTTTACCAGGCACTACTCCCTGGGGTCTCTTAATTGCTTCTGCCATCTGAGCAACTTGTGTGTCGAGCTTTTTTACGTGGTTGCGAACTGCTTCGAGCTGACCATTAAGGTCCGAGTACATACCATCCACCTTTGTGTTGATCTCAGTAGCACACTTCTGTTGGTTCGCCATCAGTTGCTGCATCATACCTTTCAATTCATCCTGAGAAGTACTTCCAGAGCTCGGGGGAGCCTGAAAGTTAGGGTATTGCGGTTTCTGGCTTTGAAAAGGAAGGAACGACTTCCCTTGGAAACCCTGAGGAAAGGTTTTCTGGAAACCTTGATCCTGAGGTTTCGTGAATTGAGAACTGGTTTGCTGTGGATAAACCTGGTCCTGCGGGTTCTCAACATTCGTACTCCTGTAAGAGAAATTGGGATGGTTCCTGTTGTTCTGGTTGAAACCGCGATTCCTCACAAATCCTTGGCCATTAACGTAACTTACCTCTTCCTGAGCATTGTCTCCTTCCTCAACCATTTCCTCAGCAAGTGGCTCACCAGCCTCATCAGCGAAATGAACCATCCTTTGGTTCGCCTTAAGCAACAAATTGATCTTTGCCGTAAGGTCATCGATCTTAGCAGAATCCGTTCCATTGGATTTCGTAGTCCTGTCATATTCCTGGGACTTGTTACTTGAACTTGCAGCCAAGTTCTCAATCAGCTTATACGCTCCTTCTTTGGTTTTGGTCATGAAATCACCATCGCTAGCAGCATTAAGTGCGTTCCTATAATCCCAGTCCACACCATCGTAGAAAATCCCCAGCAGGTTTTCATCAGTAAACCCATGGTGTGGACACTCTCTCTTGTACTCCTTAAACCTTTCCCAAGCCTCGCAGAAGGACTCTCCGGAATGTTGGTGGAAGGAGGATATCTTGTTCCTTAAACTCGCGGTTTTGGATTTCGTGTAGAAATGGTCCAAAAACGCAGCTCTGCACTGCGCCCAAGTCGTAATGGATCCAGCAGGTAAAGACTTAAGCCAACGAGAAGCTTTGTCCGCGAGTGAAAACGGAAACAGCTTGCATTTCACGAAATCCGAGTTCATCCCATTAGAGCTCGTCGTGGAGCAAATCTCCTCGAAATTCTCTATATGGTCCATCGGAATTTCAGCAGGCAATCCGTGGAACAAGTGCTGCTTAACCAGCGATATCATCTGTGGTTTGATCTCATAATCATTCCTTTCAACAGCGGGGGGAACTATCGCAGCTCGGTTTCGGTAATAGGCATGGGGATTGTCCATATCCCCTATGGTTCGCTGCTGCTCACGCGCGCGTTGTTGCTGCAGTTCACGCGTGTGCTGCTGTTGCATTTGAGCCATCTGCTCTTGCAACCTTTGCAATTCAACTGCCATGTCGTTGTTGCCTTGTTCGCCCATATCAGCGGGATTAGGCCTTTGTCGTCTATTTCCTCGTTCTAGTCTCGCGAGTTCAGGATTACTCAAAGTGACAAGGGGAGTCTGAAGATTTCTCCTTGTTGTCCTTGAGTTCATGCACTTGAAACACACGTAAAGAAAAACAAAAGAACGAGATTAGTGCTTAGTCTAAAATCGTAGTCGAGAAGTAGAGGTATCGAGTTGGTCCCCGGCAACGGCGCCAATTTGATGATTGTCCTTTTTCCGGTTATAAGATTTAAACCTAGAATTTCACTAATGAGATGTAGAATAGTGAGGTTCGTAAAGGGACCAGCAATACACTCTAATTCTATGGATTTCAATCTCAGCTAAGCAATTCAGGTTGGGATTTTAATGTCACAAAAATAATAAAGCAAAACACAAGTAAAATTTGGTTGCAAACAATAATAAAAAGGCGTTAGGTCAGGGATAATTCTCAGGGATTCGATTATCAAGAACCAAGCAATTATTCAGGTATGCGATTACGACCAAGTCTAGAACTCAACCATAAATATAAGGAGATCCATTTTCGTGGCATCTACAACTTTCACAATCAATCTAACACCCTAACTGTCGTTGAGGTTACAAGGATTATCAAGCTTTATCGATTAGGGTTGATATGTTCACGAGATGCCCTAACTTCAACTTTCGTTGGCTACGGATCAAATCGCCCACCTAAGTCAATTCCAGCAATTTACAAACTTTTGATAAGTAAATTCAACCTAAGATCAAAGGCTAGGTGATCAATCTAACCTAGGCAATATGATCGACAATAGGTGGAGACTATCGAATGATTATATAAAAACCTATCTATGCTTAGTTCATGAATCAAATCCCATCGAAAACCCCCTAACCTAACAAGTGGATTACTCGCTCATGATCAAACAAGTAACAGCATCAAGAGATAAAAGAAACTTCATTAAATCAAAAGCAAAGAGTTTAGGGTTTAGAAAACTTCGATAAGAACGTGAAGGATAAACTCTAAAACAATTGTTTTGAATCTCTCTCTCTCTCTCTCGTCGTGATGCTGCTGCTGCGTGAAAACGTGGCTGCTCTGTGTCGTTCCTCCTCCCCCAAGAATCAGCAATAAAGACCTATTTAAAGGCCCATTACGGCTGGCCCAAAAATAGGCTTACAGAATTAGGATTTTGCAAAAGGCCCATTAATGATTCTGCTGGGAGCAAGTGCTCCCTTTCTCGTACTAGGTGCTCCCTCCTTCGTACCAGGTGCTCCCTCCGGATCGATCGA
Source organism: Arabis hirsuta (assembly GCA_964056655.1). NCBI lineage: Eukaryota > Viridiplantae > Streptophyta > Magnoliopsida > Brassicales > Brassicaceae > Arabis > Arabis hirsuta. Next base: position 17,860,550 of record OZ053302.1, on the reverse strand, counting down.
TCATAGAATTTACGTCGGTCGATCTGAATTTCAGATCGACCGATCTGCTCGGATATCGATCGATCTGCTCCATTCTGGGCGTCAGGTGCTCTCTTCTGGGCGTCAGGTGCTCTCTTTCTCCAGAATGGCCAAAAAGGGTCCAACTTCATTCTTTTCTAGCCAATTCCGATTGTAAGTTCCAGTTATTGCTTCCAGCCGCTTTTTGTACCTAGAACGACTCGATAGAGAGTGAAAGACTCGATAAAAGCCTACAAAACAAGGGTTAGAATGCGCCAAAAACGCATTATATCACCTCTGCCTCAGGTTCAGCTCTGGCTGAGTGAAGAAGTACTTCAGGCTCTTGTGATCCGTGAACACCTGGACCTTCCCACCATAAAGGTAAGATCGCCAAATCTTCAGGGCGAAGATCACTGTAGCCAACTCCAAATCATGCGTAGGGTAATTGCACTCGTGCTTCCTCAACTGCCTCGAAGCATAAGCAATAACCCTCCCCTGCTGCACCAGAACACACCCCAGACCCACACCAGATGCATCTGTGTACACCACGTATGGCTCGCCCAGATCAGGCAACGCCAATACTGGAGTACTAGTCAGCATCTCCTTCAACTTCCCGAAGCTCTCCTCACACTCCGCAGACCACACAAACGGGACATCCTTACCCGTCAACTTCATCATCGCCTGCGCCATACTCGCAAAACCCTTGACGAACCTCCGGTAATACCCAGCTAAACCAAGGAAACTCCTGATCTCTGTTGCATTCCTCGGTCTCGGCCAATCCCTAATAGCCTCGATCTTAGCTGAATCCACTGAAACTCCCTCCGCAGACACGACATGTCCCAGAAAACCCATCTTCCGCTGCCAGAAACTGTACTTACTGAGCTTCGCGTACAACTTCTATCCCCGCAGCTTCTCCAGAACCAACTTCAGATGAACCTCGTGTTCCTCAGGAGTCCTCGAATACACCAGGATATCATCGATAAAGATAATAACAAACTCATCCAAATACTCCTGAAACACCCCGTTCATCAGCCTCATGAATGTCACTGGCGCATTCGTCAACCCAAACGGCATCACCACGAACTCATAGTGTCCATACCTCGTCCTGAAAGCCGTCTTCCCCACATCGGCCTTATCTATCAGAATCTGATGGTATCTCGAAGCCAAATCGATCTTGGAGAACCAAGTAGCCCCTCGCAACTGATCCAACCACTCATCAATCCGCGGCAGAGGATACCTGTTCTTCACAGTAACTCGGTTAAGGCCATGGTAATCGATGCATAACCGAAAACTACCATCCTTCTTCTTCACAAACAACACCGGCGCTCCCCACGGTGAACTACTCGGTCGGATGAAACCCTTACCCAGCAAATCATCCAATTGCTTCTTCAGCTCTGCCATCTCTGCTGGAGCCATGCGGTACGGTGCCTTAGATATCGGCGTAGTCCCAGGCTCCAACTCAATCGTGAAAGGATCTGATCTTGACGGCGGCAATCCCTACAATGACTGAAATACCTCCTGAAAATCCCGGACAACCCGAATATCAGCTACTGCAACTTCCCCAACAGACTCTGGCATCACAATCGTCAGCAAGTACGCCTCACAGCCCTTATCAATCAACTGCGCTGCCTGAATTGCCGAAATCATCAAGCTCCCGGAAGTCGGCCTGATGCCCTGATAGACCAACCTCCCCGTCTCATGCTCAAACACCACTCGACCTTGATGACAATCCAGATGAACCTTGTAACGATTCAGCCAGCCCATCCCCAAAATAACATCGTACAACTCCACCGGACTGATAACCAAATCTGCCGGCATGACCTCTCCTGCCACCAGAACATCGACTCCACAAGCCCGCCCGAAAGTAGCCAAAGTCTTCCCTCCAGCCACTCTAACTACTCCCTGCTACTCCCCGGAGTCGCTCCGGATCCCACTACACTCCGCACACTCCGGTGTAATGAAGCTATTCGAAGCTCCAGAATCAAACAAGACATGGGAATCACGTCCGCCTACTACTAAGGTCCCTACACAGTTCATGTGTCACAGAGCCTAAAGTATTATCACAAATACAAGACTCCAAAACAAGCAATTCACAACGTTATAAATTCACCAAGTTAAGGTTAAATGTACCTGTGATTGGCCTGGCGCTAGGACCCCCACGTCTCCACCGAAATGAACACACGTGGCCCAGCAAACTGCCTCAACGGCTGCACATCAACCGCCGCCCCCTGCACCGGCTGCACCACTGCCACTACCATCTGCAACCTGGGACACCTCGCCTTAATGTGCCCCGCCTCTCTGCAGTGAAAACACACCTGTGTAGTCCGAATCTCTCTCCTCTTCGGACAAGCTGCCACCCGGTGCTCCGTGCTCCCACTACCATAGCACCCTGCACCACCCTGACCACTCTGGGCCCTCTGGCCGGAACCCGAAGAGCCCTCCCACTTCCTCTTCTGTCCCTGAGCCGGTTACCGCCCCAGCTCGCACCGGTCTGCTACTGCTGCGGCCTCCTCTAATGCTGCTGCACCGGTGGACTAACCACCGCAGCCAGCTCTGCCCCCATATCCACCTCAATAGCTGCCGCAGTCTCAACCAACTCCGCCCTCGTGGCGTACTTACGAGCCCTGCACAGCGTCTTCAGCACCGGTCAAAGTCCATGCATGAACATCCTGATCTGGGACTCCTCACTCCCAAACTCCCTACCAGCATACACCAACAGCCGACCAAACTGCTCGTCATACTCCCGAACCGAACTCTCTCCCTAAGTCAGCGCTAAAAACTGTGCCTGCATCCGGTCCACCGCCTCCTGCGGAAAATACTTGGCGTCGAACTCAGCCAAGAAATCCGCCCAGGTCATCCCCGCCTGAGGCCTCCTGCACGTCACACCTCTCCACCACAGATGTGCATCACCCTCTAAGTAGTGAACCGCAAGGTCCACTCTGTATCCCTCGGGACACCTCAGCGCCTGGAAATTACGCTCCAGACGGCTCCTCCATGCAGCAGCCTCCTCAGGCTTAGCACCGCCCGAGAAGTACCCAGTAGTAATCCTGTGCATCTGCTCCAAAATCCTCAGGTAGGATGGAGCCTCCTCTGCAGCCGCCACACCTGGCTGCCCCCTAGCCACTGCTGGCTGAACTCCCGCCGCTGCCGGCTCAACACCAGCCGCCTCTGGCTGTACACCCGGAGCATGTCCCTGAGCCGGTGCCCCACCTGGCAACCGCTCAAGAACCTGTCGCATCACAGCCTCCAAACGGTCCAACCGACCCTGAGCATCGCCCCCGCCAGGACCCCCACCTGGGCCCTGCACCACACTGGCCAACTCAGTAACCTCGACACCCACTGGCTCTGGAGGCATCTGCGACTCTGCAACCTCCTCCTAGGTGGCCTCCTGAGTCCCACTCGACTCAACAGGATCAACCGCCGGTACCCGACCACGGCCACGACCACGCCCTCTAGCACTACGGGCACCACGACCTCTGCCTCTCACTCCTCTAGCCATCTCCCACTGACTATTCACAGCAGACTAAGCATTAGAAGCAGAAAGTCATAAAACACTTACCGTGAAATCTTATTGAAGGCTCGGAGAAGATGATCTAGGACTCCAAACCCAAACAACAATCAACTGACTAACCACTCATAGTCAATCAATCAAACATACTACGTTCTCCCGCCCTAGAACCGTAAGGGCTCTGATACCAAATTGAAACAACCCAACCCTTTTTTTTTTTAACATCGAATTAGTATTCCCATAAATACTAATTCTCAACAATTAGCGACAACCGTATTAAACCAGCAACCCGAACATAACCAGCAGAATCAATTCAACTTAATTCAAACCATTATCTATTAACCAAATAAACCGATTCGAGTTAATAAATAACCAATGATAATTCAATCCAACTCAACAACCCAATTCAACAAACCAGCAACCTAGCGGTTCTAAACAATACGATAACACACAATCGAGACGCTGGATCATCTCCTCTTCCTTACCCGATTCCACGATCATATTTTCTCTTTACCTGCAACACATGGCAAAAAGGGTTGCGTGAGTATTATCACAAATACTCAGCGAAACGGTCATCCCGTCTACAGGTTATTTATGTATCGACATAACGAAAGACAAATACCAGGATGAGCACACAAGCAAGCAATAAGAAACTAATCACGAACCCGTACAGGAACTCTGCGTCGAGCGACATCCACAGAAACGAGCCTATCCTCTCGTGGCTCGAATCCGTCGCGATTTATCAAGTCACCTGCACGATCCCAGTCACAGAACACACGAAACAACAATCAAACGCATTCCATCTATCCCTATGCCACACAACCCACGATCACGCACTCACCTCGAAGAATCGAAATAAAAAGAATGAACCGACGTTCACTAAAACCCTCGTACACGATGAACCACTGGTCCAATTCCAAAACAGGCAACTGTTCTGGAAACTAGATACACACAGCTACGCGTCGGTATGTGGATCGCCCCCAGACTCCTTCTGGTTCAATCGGATTTCCCCTCTGAACCCGACTGATCGCAGATAACAATCTGCACAGATCCATCGAGTTGAAACAGCCATAACTTGGCGAACAATCAACCAAAAGACGAACCGTTTTCGTCTATAACACAAGCAGAGATTGGAGAACTTACCCTCCAAAAATCACTCCAATCCGCCTCAAAAAGCCCAGCCGTTTGCCCTCTCAAAGTTCCGTTCGAAACTGTCCCTCTCACACAATCATCTAAATCCTCTCTCAACCCTTTTCTCTCTGATTTCTGCTCAACCAAAACGGCCAGAACACTGTTTCTGCCTTTTATATCGAAAACTAGGGTTCCGCTAAACCATCACGCAAACCGTGCGATCGAACCCGACTTCCTGGTCTGATTAAAGATTTGCGTCGTTCGACGCACCTCCCATGCGTCGCTCGACGCACCACCAAAAATACACATTTTGGTTCACGAGCGTTACACAAAGAATTTGGATTTTAAAAATTACTAGCAAGTGTAAAAGTGACGGAAGCAACAAAAGTTAAATAATGAAGTTCGTTTTTTTGTCAACCAGACATAAATAAAAACATGTCACCTTGGTAATCTAATTAGGCGGAAATTTGTATAAAAAAATATTATAATTCTAGAACGTGCAGAACGGGTTAAACAGTCCATTTTTAAATTAAAATTACAAGAAATTAAAGATATAGAAAAAGGAAAAAGCGGTCGTGCATCTCCTAGAATATTGCTGAGAGGACAGAGAAACTTGAATCCGTCTAATACTTTTAAATTTGAATCCATCTAATACTTTGAAAATGGAAAGGCCGTGTTAGAATTTTTCGTAGAGGATAGGGAAAGCTTAATCCGCCTTTAAGTAATGAAGTTATAGTAGTGAAATAAAACGGCGATTCAGTTTTGCAGTAACACTAATTATTGATACGAAGCTGGTCTTTTTAGAACTGGCATGCAACTTGCTACGTAATTTTTTTAGTTAAGTGTTTATAAATAAATATACACACAAATAGAGTTAAGCTTTTGATAAATATTAGTAAGATTATTTTTAGAAACATTTGTCAGATTTTTAATGCTAAAATTATAAAACTTAGTGTGGAGAGATGATAATGGAAAAAATAAAAACTATTTTATCCGAATATGTTTGACCATCTTTTTAATATTGATCCAAAACCCATTTTTTAAACACATCAATATCTAAAAACTGTGAAAACGATTGTGTGTTAAAAGTCTCATATTAGATATCAAGATTAATTTTGATATAGATTCATATTATGAAAATGACCAAAATAATGAGAAAACATAAGAAAAAGAGTATGAAAGAAAATTTATTCACGCAAAGCCCCTTTTAAAACTGATATTAACATTTAAAATTTTCAAAAACAAATGTGTACTAAAACTCTTACATCGAATATCAAGATTAATTTTGATCCAAATTTATATCATAAAAAACCTAAATATGAGAAACTGTGAAGGTATGAAATCTAATTTAATAGGCGTACTAATTTGAAAATTGTATTTAGTTTAATTTGGTTATTCCGTGAAACCGAATTATTAGAACGGATAATATAATTTTTTTGCAAATTATATAAACGACTCTTAAATTGCAAATTCATAAAATTTGTTGATTTTTAATATGGATTTTTTAAATTTGAAGATTTTGCTTAAAAATGTGATATAATTATTACATAGAAAATAGAAAAGCACAAAGTTAACAAATTTATCAAAATAATATATTTAAAGTGATAAACATGAGTAATATAAATACCATAACTATTTATATCAACAAAACACTTTATCAAACAAATAAATCCATTTAGACAAATAAGCCCAATTAGTTTAGATAAAGTAAAAATGAATTTTTTTACTATAACTGAATGCAAAATAGAAAAAATTTAAACAAAACAATAAAGTTATTTAAAACTACTCGATATTTGTCTATACATTTTAATACAACATCGTAAACTATTTATACTTCCTCTAATGACTATTCAATATAAAATACAACACTTTAACATACTCAATTTCTTTCTACAAGGTAAAAACAAAAACCAATATATTATTTCAAACTAATCGATTCTGCCTACAAGCTGAAAACATACGATATCTAAAGTTAGAACATATTATATATGACATAATACGAAAGCTAAGTATGGTTTACAACATATACAACGAATGTTCCCGCACATTGTGCGGCTGAAAATCTAGTAGAGAGATTATAAACAATAAAAAACGAAAAGTAGAAAGGAAATTGAAATTTTAACTAAGAAAAAAATATAATTGATAGAAACAAAAGAAATTTTATAAATTGAAAAAAAAAATTAGAAAGATTATGGAAATCTCAATGTTAAAGTTTATATTAACAAAATACCAAAGAAAATAAAAAGCTGTAAACATATTTACTTTGTGAACATAGTTATAGAATATTACAAAGAAAATATAAATCTTCTACCTATACTTTTCAATGTTAAAAAGAAAACTATATAAAATAAAAATTTATACATGTTATAAAATAATAATAATAATAATAATAATAATAATAATAATAATAATATATTTACTGTTAAGATCCAAAAGTGTAAGATTTGACGATTATAAATCTCTATGAAAAATAAACGAATGACATCAATAACATTTATCAATCATAGATTTATATATAATGCTTGATAAAACTATTATGAAATATTTTTATAGGTTTTTATGCGGATCATTCACATAAATGTATTGTTTTATGATTTAACTGTATAAGATTTTATTATAAAGTTAATTGTTGTAAGAATATTTTTATTGTTATTAAGGGTTTGATTTTAATTCCATTTATGTATTCATGTTTTTGGGTATGCATAATATGAAATAGGACATGAAAATTAAGATATAAATTAAACTTTAATGGTTTAAGATCCATGTTTAAATATTTCAATTTTTTTTTTTAATTTAACGGGTTACTAATTAAAACTTAAATTTTGATATTAATAATCTTTAATGTGTTTATCCGCGTATCAACGCATATCCTAATCTAGTACTCTCTCTATTTTTTAATATAGGATGTTTAAGGTTTTTGCACTCCCTTTAAGAAATTATTTAATTTTTTTGTTTTTTGAAATAAAACATCACTTTTTATTTACCCAAACATTCAACCAATAATAAATCAATCTGCAGAATTTAAAGAGTCAAAAACACTAAAAAATCAATTAATGGTGCATTAAAAAGTGAAAATATCATATATTAACAAACAAAAAACCCCTTAAAACATCATATATTAAAAACAGAGGGAGTATAATATAAATAAGTTTGGGGAAAAAAGTTGAGACTTTAAAATCTAAAAGAAATTCGAGAATTTCATGGGACAATTGCAAAAATGCCATTTTTGGTGTGCACATTTGCAAAAATACCACTTGAAATTGTCCATTTGTAAAAATACCACTAATTATGAACATTTAAAGCCGATATCTTAAAATTCTACACCTTAAAAAATGTTTTGATCCCCTAAACCTTAAAAACTAAACTCTAATACAACATAGTTAACACAAATATAAATGATATAATGAAAAAAATAATTTTGAAAAATTGGCATTTTTGCAAAGATTTGGAAAATGTGGCATTTTTGAAAAGTGATACTTACAAAGTGACATTTTTAAAAATTTCTCAAATTTCTTTGGGGCAGCTGCTTTTTTTTTTTTTATCATAGGTAAATTTGTTCTTGGACCTATCATAATTTTGTAAGTTATAATTATTCTATGTGTGATGTTGTTTTATATAACAATCTTATATAATATTTTAAGGGTTTTCAAAACCAAAGCTATGAGAGGTTGCCATGTGGCACCCATTCTTTTGGCATTTGGCATTTGAACTATCCATTGAAAGGAAAAATAAAAATTTTGTGTTAATAACTTGACAATTATTTCCAACAATTTAATGGTTAATTTCAATATTAAATGTGTTATTGTGAATTTTTAATGGTTTGAAAAATATTTATTTTATTTGTTAAATCCAACAATATAATATACAAAAAAATGTTTAAAACTTTGATTTTACATAGGTAATTATGATTTTATTTTCTAAAAAAGTAACAAAAGAAAAGTTTCGATAAAAATATGCCTAACATGAAAAAAAACAAAAAAAAAATACTGTAAAAAAAAATGAAGATACCCCGGCATAAATGCAAGGAGGATGTATAGCTGATTTTAAGATTGTTAAGATTGTTAAAGTCTGATTGGAGATATTCATAATTAATTTTTTCTTTCACACATTCTAAATCCAATTTCCTAACTACCCCTTAATAAAATTAATACAATTTGTAGTGGACATAACACTTCTATCCAAGACTCTTGAAAAAAACCTTAATCCACCACAAATTGTGAATCTAGAAAAACAAAATCACTTCACCAATGAATCGATGTTATAGATAAAAAAAATTATAGCAAAACTATAAAGAGAATAAGACAAAAATACAATAAATCATCAATTATTTTTTCAATACGATTCAAAGTTTCATTGAAATAAACACAAAGATACATTCCAACATCTTTCTTGAGATGATGCATATGTCTAGGTAAATCAAAATAATATTACAACTTTTTTGATCAATAATTTTTTTATAAATGTATTTGATACAATAAAAAAAAATAATAAATTATTTTTAGGGAATCGTAGTGAATATTGATGAAAACATACAAATTATAGATTTGTGCCAAAGAAGATGTTTTCTATATGCTGTAGTTTTATAAAAAGTCTATTTTTTTTATCATATAACATTGTATATGTCCAATAATTTGTTATAAATGTTTAATCTTCTAATCTAGATAATTATTTACTATAAACATCAAATTTATGATATTAAATACATAATTTGTCAGTCTTATATAATATTTGAAGGTTCTTCAAAACCAAAGCTATGAGAGGCTATCATGTTGCACCCATTCTTTTAACATTTGACATTCGAATTTATCTACTGAAAATAAAAATGAAAATTTTGTGCTAATAACTTGATAATTAATTCTAACGATTTAATGGCTAATTTCAATATTAAATGTGTTGTTGTGAATTTTAATGGTTTGGAAAATAGTTATTTTATTTGTTAAATCCAACAGTATAATAGAAAAAAAATGTTTAAGACTTTTATTTTTACATAGGTAATTGTGATTTTGTTTTCTAAAAAGTCATGAAAGATAAGTTTCGATAAAAAGAAACCTAACATGAACAAAAACAAATAAAAGGCTGTGAAAAAATTAAGATATGATTTTAAGATTTTTAAGATTGTTAAAGTCTGATTGGAAATATTCATAATTAATTTTTTTAATCTTCATACCTTCTAACTACTCTTTAATGAAATTAATACAATTTGTAGTGGATATAACACTTCTATCCAAGACTCTTGAAAAACCTTAATCCACCACAAATTGTGAATCTAGAAAAACAGAATCACTTCACTAATGAAACGATGTTAAAGATAAAAAAAAATCATATCAAAACGATAAAGAAAATAAAAAAAATACAATAAAGTATAAATTATTCTCTGAGTATGATTCAAAGTTCCATTGAAATAAACACAAAGATATATTCCAACATCTTTGTTGAGATGATGTATCTGTGAAGGTAAATCAAAATCATATTACAACTTCTCTAATCAATATTTTTTTTATAAATGTGTTTGATGCAAGAAAAAAGACAATAAATCATTTTTTAGAGAATCGTAATGAATATTGATAAAGACATGCAAGTTAGAGACTTGTGCGAAAGAAGATGTCTTTTATATATTGTAGTTTTATGAAAAGTCTATTTCTTTTTTCATATAATACTGTATATCTCCAATAATTTGTAATAAGTGTTTAATCTTCTAAACTAGATAATTATTTATTATAAATATCAAATTTATGTAATATTAAATACATAATTTGTCAATAAATTAGAAATTATTGCATATTATACAATATTTATTTTTAATATATGTATTATAGATACATAGGTGTAATCCCATCTCACAATTTAAACGATGTATTATTAGACACGTAGGTTAGGCATATGTCTATGCTTATCAACGGTAGAAATGGAAATAAGAGAAAATAGGCACGTGCGGGAAATCAAAAGAAGAGAAGAAGAGGATATTAGTGAGGAAAGGAGAGAAGAAATGTTTCCTTTGTATTGGGAACATCAAGACTCTCTCTTTTATGTACTTCTCCTTCACTGCTTGTGTTTGCTTTTTATTTTCAGTTCTAGTTTCCCCACGATTTACACAACTTTCTTCTGCATGCTTGTATATTCGATTTCATTATTATTTACACCTTCTGTATAAAATTGACGGTAAGGAAATGTTGATTTTCACTTAATCTTAGGCATAAAAACCTGAACCGAAAATCCAAACCGAAACCGACCATAAAAACATGTTCGGTTTGGTTTCTATTTCCTCTGAAATACCCGTTGGTTCTTGTATAAATATTCCATGTGTATCGGTTCAGTTCGAATATTATTCGAAACCGATCGGACACCCAAATTACTCGAAAATTTAAGATATATACGATAGGTTTAGGCTAAACTCCCGAATCCGGTTTTTTTTTTGTTTTTTTTTCTCATTAAAAAATATGGAATTTCTAGTTCACTTTTTTGGGTTTGAAAAAAATTAAAAATTGTTTTGTCATCATTTCGGGTAAAGTTTGTGGATTTTAGGTATTATATAACCGAACCGAAATGAAACCAGAAAAATTAGAACAATTTTTGGTTCTCATAATTAAAAATCAAACCTACTGGAACCGAATGGAAACTGTTTTAAAATAGATAACCAAAAACAAAATTATAATTAGCAATCTAACCAAAATCCCTAGATCTAGTGGCTATTATTTTGCCACATATAAAACTTTTTGTTAAATTGCCAATTATAATTTTTTGTTTAGTTATTCATGCCAAATTCTCATCATAAAACCCTGAAAAACAAAACAAAAATTTCGGAACCAAATTGAATATCCAACTCCTCATGCCTAATTTCACTACATCTCCAAAAAAAGAATCATTATTTGTTGCCAAATGGCGTCTTACTAGAAATACGTTTTGCAAATGTATGGAAATGATATGCAAATCTAATGTTATAATATCTTACTAACTAGTATATGATTTGTTATGCACTTTCGGTAACCTATTAATTAGCATATTGTATATACACTACAAAATATAAAATATGATTTTTTCTATAAAGTCTTCAATTTCAGTCATTTTATGTTTCAACTCATATTGATAGATCTAACAACTTCAGAATATTTTTTATGGAATCACAGGTATGATATATTTTATTTGAGAAAATGCAAAAATAAATTACTAATAGTATTCTAACAGTCACTAATACTTACCAGATTATATATTTTAATAGTTCATGGTTTTAAGATTTGTGTCATCAAAACTTCTCATATTTTATTTAAAACCACACATGCCCTATAATATACATGCATATATACATATAGTTTTTCAGTTGTATGATGATTTTTTTCCACGTAAGCAGAGTAAAGATGTCAAATGTAAATGTAATTAAGGAGTGGAGTGGGAATAAGAAGGAAAAGGGAGAAAAAGAAAAGAAAGGTATACATAATTTTCAAGTCGATTTGGGGGGTTGATAATTACATTGAGAGGGAGACAGAACATTGCGCTATACCTAATTCTAACTAATTTCATTTCTAGACTGATGGACCAATCATATAACTTTCTACTAATATCTTTATCAATATTTTATTTTCGGAAAGAAAACCATATATATAATTAAAAACTACTTGTGTCTCCATCTAAAATGTCCACATCATCATAAAAACAAATAAAAACATTGAAACTAAAATTAATAACTTAATTAACAACACTTTTGTATTCTTATCTATCATTAAGTAGTAACAATAACTCACAAAACACATAAAATATAAAAAACAGAATTACAATACAATTTAAAAAAAAAACGTGATTCTAAATTAGATTTGAAAGAATTTATTTTGCAACTATTTGTGATTAGATATTTAGAATTTGAAACTATTTCTACGAATGTTATAGAATTAATTCATGTTCGTGATTAAAATGAAAATAAGTTACAGCCTTATAAAAAATTTGGTGATTAGAAATAGAAAAATAGGAAAAAAATTATCCAAAATCACCAATAAAAAAGAAATACAATGTAATCGATTAAAACAAATTATGTAGGACTTTTAAAGAAGAATTTCTTTTTCCTTTTAGACACATTTCAAAACTTCGATTATTATATAATGAAACTTTATACTACACATTTTAAGATAATCAAAATCAAAGATATGTGGAGATTAATATTTACAAACATAATATATTATAAATATTTACAATAGATGATAAAATTACATGAGAGAAGAGAGAATTTAATGCATGGTTTGATGACAAAAGACAAAATATGTGTTTCATGAATTATGAATAAGAATGAGTTCAAAGACGAGATTATAGGAAGCAAATTTGATATGCAGCATAACACAATAAGAGAAACCTCGAAACGGCTAGAAAAAATAGTATATAAATAATTGAAGATGAAAGGGAAGGAATTATTTTGTTAAAAATTGAAAATCAATCCAAAGTCTAATATGTTATATATTTATATGTCACTAAAGAGTGGGTGAATAACAATTAGATGCCAAGAGGTGAACAAGTGCATCTTAGAATATGAAAAAAAAAAAATATTGTGAAAATTTGTTTAAAGAGAATTTCACAAAATTTTAGAAAGATATATGAACAAAATATAAGTAAAATATATTTGATTTCATTCAATGTACGTAAGATTGGGTCAATGATGAACATCAAAGTCTCTAGAGAGATATTTTCATGGGACTGGAATGTTTGTCAATGTCGATTTCTCTTTCTATTTGGTTTTAAACTAATTTTCTAATCATATGACACCTAACTATTTATTGGTTGTTCGAAAAAAAAATTTTTTGGAAGGAATACAAATTTGATTATCAAAATTCTAATGATAATATTTTAATCAGATTTTCTATCTTCCAAACTATTGAATTTATGTATATTTAACTATTTAGTCATTTGTTTAGGAATAGCTGGAGAGTGTGGGATGAGAGGTCCGCCATCGTTCTTTGTAATGGTTTTTTTTTCTTTCCCAAACTTTTTTTTTTATAACTTAGGGTAAATCTCAGGCATATGAAGGGGTCAGACTAATCTACGGGAAAATGTAATCCATGGATAGTCCCTATTTTTGGATATGCAAATGGACCGAAAACAAGAATTCATATCCATGTAGGTATCCAAAGCAATGTGCTTTTGCCAAACCTGTTTTTCATAACGTTGGATGAGTCTCTTTGATCATCAACAACATAGTCAAGACAATCTCTGAAAAAGAAAAATAGTTTGTGTTTATAATGGAACGGAAATATTTTACTAAGAGCATCATTAACCCACAACCCCATTAGAATGTCTTTATATATTTTTTAATATTAATTTTATTAACACCTTTTAAGACTCACTTTCATTAAGTTCAATATATAGAACTTTTTAACTAGATCTCATTAAAATGTCATAAAAATTTATTATATTTTGATTAAAATGATGTTTAAGACACCTCTTAAAAGATCACCATTAAAGATGTTCTAAGGGGTTTAGTTTTCAGTCTTAGCTAGAAACTTACTTTGTAGTACTTTGATCAGCATGTTGAGGAGAAATCTGATTTGGGTATTTGTTCTTGTTTTTGTTGGTTTAACAAACAAACAAAAAAATTGCCTCAAACCTATACTTTCGTTTGTATATGTGACGCTTTTGTATGACAAAAATCAGATTCCGATCTGTACTTTTTGGGTCAATAATTTCTTGTATTAATTAAAAATATCGGAAAGAGTGATCTTGAATGTCAATGAACTTTTAGACCAAAAAAAAAAAAAAAAGAATGTCAATGAACTTGGTCTTATTTAATTCAATTCGTTGTGTACTGTGTTCAAATTTCGTGTCGTATTTTTTTTTTCTTTCTCAATCTATATTTTTCACACCATAAGTTTGTATTTATACATGTACGTATCTTAGAACCACAAGGTCCACTAAAAAATAGATTGCAAATAATGAAATAAAAATTTTGGAAATCCCACCCATACCAAATAAGGAAGGGGTATTTACAAAAATGACACAAATTAAAACATTTTTTACAAGCGTGCCACCTTGTGTGTGTGCTTTTACAAATACGCTACATTTTTTACCAAAAAGGATAACTTTGACCCATTAAATCACTATCTCTTTCATTTTTACTTTTTCTTTTTCTCTTTTTCTCTCCACTCTCCACGAAACCAAAACTGATTATTTTCTCTCTCCTTTTCCTCTGCAAAAGTAGATATAGATCTACAATCAATATCTCTATTTCTTCTTCTCTCCCTCTCTCTCTATCTTTCTCTCAATCTCAAGCTTTTGTTAATGGAGAAAATGGTGGTGAAAACATTAAAGAAGAAAAAAAAAGATATAGATCTGAATTTCTATCTATCTATCTATCTTTCTCTCTCTCATATAGATTCAGATCTATATCCGGATTTTATTACCTTTTTTTTTTGCAAATTTGGGTTTGTTTGATTTGTGTTGTAGTTCTGAGTTTTTGATTTGATTTTGGTTACAAATCTAAGGTTTTTTTGTTCGATTTGGCTTACAGATTTGAAGTTTTCATTATTTATGGGTTAGTTTTATTTTTGATGTTATCCTTACGGATTTACGGTTTTCACGTTTTTAATTTTTTTTAAAGATTTATAAAGTTTTTTTAAAGTTTAGTTTTTTAAGGTTTATAAAGATTTTTTACAGATTCGTGAGTCAAGTTTATTGTTCTTTATGATTGATGTTTACAGATTTTTGTTCTTGAATGATTCCTGAGTAACCTTGATTCGTGTGTTTATAAAGTTTTTTACGGTTTATAAAGATTTTTTACAAGGTTTATAAATTTTTTTAAAAGTTTTGTAAGACTGTTAAAAGTATTTATAGATTTTTTTAAACAATTAATAAGAGTTATGTATCTGTCTTTAAAAACTGAAAATCGAAATAATAATTTATAAGGTTTATAAATTTTTAAAAGATTTATAAAGTTTTTTTACAAGGTTTATAAGTGGTTTTAAAAAGGTTTATAAAGTTTTTAAAAGGTTTATAAAGATTTTTTAAAAGGTTTATAAGGATTTTTTACAAAATTTATAAGGTTTTTAAAAAGTTTCATGATACTGTTTAAAAACTTTATAAACTATTAAAAAACCTTATAAAGTGTTTAAAAAACCTTATAAACTGTTTAAAAACAAAATTTTTAAAAGGTTTCATAAGACTGTTTAAAAACCTTATAAACTGCTAAAAAATATTATAATTTTTTTAATGTAGATGAAAACCCTAAACTCCCTCCTCAAAAAAAAAACTATATTCTAAATGCACAATAGTTAACCCAAACTCAAAAATTTACAATCTTTTGTATATTTTATCAAAAAATTTTGAAATTCTAATTTTTTTAAAGTCTTTGTGTTTTTGCTTCTATGTTTTCTTTGATCTTCTTCTTCTTCTTCTCAAATCCATTAGATCTAAATCTCAGATATATTTTCTTTTCTTAAAACTTATGTTAGATTCATGTTCTTCCTCAACAATGACATAGCGAGATCCGATTCCCAGATCTGATTCTTCGAATTCCTACTCAACAACGGTGCCAAGATCCGATTTCCAGAAAATCCGACTTCAAAACAACGAGATACAAATCGCAGCATACGAAATCAAAGAGATCTCGCTGTTTGAGAAAGAGAGAGAGAGACCGCGTAGAGAGAGATCAATCTCAAGATCTGGTTTACAAAATAGGGTAATTTAGGAATGTAAAAAAAAAAGTAACATTTTTGTAAAAATTACAAAAATATGACATTTTTGTAAAGTGGCATATAACATGTGACATTTTTTAAAATTTCTCAACAAAGAACTCCGTGTTACGGAAAAAAAAAAACCTTTATAAAAAGGCATCTTCAGTTCATATTTAAAATCACTCATCTGATTCAAAACAAACACTTACAATGGTGGACGAAGAAGATTCACGTCTCATAAATCTCCAACACAAGTACAACCCGACAATGTCCGAGGTATTTAATTTTATCTTAAATATCTATTATCAGTCAGTGTACTTCTGCTTCAGCCAGAGTCTTTCAAATATCTTCTTATGCTGTTTAATATATCATTTTTAAATTTAAATTTTAAAAAGGTGGTGGAGGAGATGAAGAGACTTTGGGACATAAGTTTTCCGGTGGCCGCCATGAGCATACTAAACTACCTAAAGAACATGACCTCCGTCGTGTGTATGGGCCGGCTCGGTAGCCTAGAGCTCGCCGGAGGAGCCTTAGCCATCGGTTTCACCAACATCACCGGTTACTCCGTCCTCTCCGGTTTAGCCACCGGTATGGAACCATTATGCGGTCAAGCCATCGGCTCCAAAAACCCTTCACTCGCAATCTTGACACTCAAGCGAACTATTTTCCTCCTCCTCTTAGCTTCTCTCCCCATCTCACTCCTCTGGCTAAACCTCCAGCCTCTAATGCGAATCCTCCGACAGCAACAAGACATCATACGTGTCGCATCTCTCTATTGCTCCTTCTGTTTGCCTGATCTTCTCGCTAATAGCTTCCTTCATCCTTTACGTATTTACTTACGCTGTAAAGGCACCACGTGGCCCTTGATGTGGTGCACGTTAGTCTCCGTCCTTCTTCATCTCCCCATTACAGCTTTCTTCACGTTTTACATCTCTCTCGGCGTCGCTGGAGTCGCCATCTCCTCTTTTCTCACCAACTTCATCTCCTTGTCGCTCCTCCTTTGCTACATCTACTTGCAAAACGACAAAACCAGTTCCTCTCTGTGTCTTGAGACGCCGTTGATGATGTCTGATTCTAGAAACGACTCCGGGGATGATGAAGTGTGGTCAACGCTGGTCAAATTCGCGGTCCCGAGCTGTATAGCGGTTTGTTTAGAGTGGTGGTGGTACGAGTTCATGACGGTCCTCGCCGGATATCTCCCGGAGCCTAGGGTGGCGCTAGCTGCGGCTGCCATCGTTATCCAGACGACGTCTTTGATGTACACAATCCCAACGGCCCTCTCCGCAGCGGTTTCCACGAGGGTGAGCAACGAGTTGGGAGCTGGACGGCCGGAGAAGGCAAGGACGGCGGCGGCAGTGGCGGTCGGAGTCTCCGTGGCCGTGTCAGTGTTCGGTCTTGTAGCGACCACCGTGGGGAGAGAGGCTTGGGGGAGAGTTTTCACGGCGGACGGAGTTGTCCTGGAGCTAACGGCGGCGGTTCTTCCGGTGATAGGAGCTTGTGAGCTTGCCAACTGTCCTCAGACCACAAGCTGTGGGATCCTACGTGGCAGCGCGAGGCCACGTGTAGGGGCGAAGATTAACTTCTACGCCTTTTATGTAGTTGGAGCACCAGTTGCTGTGGTTTTAGCCTTTGTGTGGGGCCTAGGCTTCATGGGCCTCTGCTACGGCTTGCTTGGAGCCCAGCTCGCTTGTGCAATCTCCATTTTGACCGTTGTCTATAACACTGATTGGAACAAGGAGTCCTTGAAGGCTCATGACTTGGTGGGCAACAACGTCATTTTACCTGATGTCGATCAAATTATTGTCAAATGCGAAGGTGGTCTACTACACTAACAGAAATTTTCCTTTTTGTTCTTCATACTATCTCCATTTATGTCAATCTCATTGGTTTTCTTTTGTTTTGAATATTTCCATTTATATAATACATGAAACATATACACATTTATGTAAGTGTCGCCATTGGACAAAGAGAGAATGTAAATTTGCATTATTGAAGATCATCATGGATTGGATGATGACGACTTGGATACGATTGGCATGACCATGACGTGTATATAAATGGGGTGCATAAGTGTATATAGAGATACCGAACCACATGGAAAACAAGATCTAATTGGCCGGAACACATGTGCAAGCATGTGCATGTGTACCAATACCAAAATGGGCATCATCTAGTGTCCTTGTGCCTTCTCGCTTCTTTTCTTCACCTTAATTATCTTTCATAACAACTAAAGCTTTTAAGTTCATACTTTCGACTTATTGCATCTTTAAATGGAAATATATCATTGCATATTATTCACTTCAATTCAAACTAATGTTTACATGTTGGTAGTGGAAGAACCGGTGTCCTCAATGGCGAAATAAATGCAGCTAGCTAGTATGTGAACCAAGCATCACGCACAGTCACAATTTTATATGAAGAATTAATCTACTATAATAATCCTAAGTCAAGAGTTATATTGCTGATGATGAAAGTTCTAGCAATTGCGATTATGTATTTAAGGAAATATTATGATTTTCTTACTTGTGATACTATGGTCTCTAGACGTCTTACAATTAATTAGCTTTATCGTTGTAGTTACTACTCCCTCTATTTTATATTAGTTGTCCTCTTAATTTTTTTTGTTTCATATTATTTGTCATTTCTATTTTCAGTGTGCATTTATGATCAATTTTTCTATTTTTTTCCTTATCTTTTAGCTCATTAATTATTTTTATCAAACAAAATAGTGTATTAATTAGGGGCAAAATAGAAAATTTAATGGTTTTCTTAATCTGTGTGACAAGTCTTAGAATGATAAATAATTTGAAACGGAAGAAGTATTACTTTATCCGGTTTGAGTTATCTTCTTTGCATTGAAATTAGAAACAAATTACTTTTATTCCCAAGTTAAAGAAAACAAGTAGTCTCGCTGTTTCATCTATTTCTATAGAAAATAGGTAATATGCCGCGTTTAAATATATACGTGTGACATAGAACAAATCACTAAGTTACATGTAATTATTTACACATAAAAATAATCAATATTGCTTTTTTTTTGAAAAAAAAAATTAATATAACAACCGGTTATTCAAATAAGTTTCAAAATTTAAATGTTTAAATATCATTTATTGATTTGGTTTTAAAATGTTTACTATTATTTGTGAATTAAAACTACATTTAAGTTTTAACATGATACTTTTTTTTTTTTTTGTTCAAAAGGGATTTGATTTCATTAAACTGAACCAAATTGGTTGTTAACCGATATATTGAAGAGCACTGATTTTGCCAAGGAATCAGCCTCTGTATTGTTCGATCTTTGAACAAATTCAAAGATTTTGATATCTAGATCTAAAGAAAGCTGATAGATGTCTTCTAAGATCCCTGAAATCTCCAGATTCGGGGTGTTTGTGTTGATAAAGTGGATAAGGTGCTTTGCATCTGATGCTATTCGAAATCCTCTAGCTCCGGAGTTCCTAGCTTCAAGTAGAGCTTCACGGATTGCAATCGCCTCGCCATGAGAGGTGAGTTTATGTTCGTCTCAGTCATCGATCCTTTAGAGACGGTTTGATTCCCATTGCGCATGACCCAAGCGAGTCCCGCTGTCTTCGTGTCGGTTCTCCAAGCGGCATCAGTGAAGCATCGGAGGGATTCATCCAATGAAAAGTCATAGTTTCGCAGCCGAGGGATGGATTCAGGTTGGGTTGTGCTTTGGTTCTGAATAAACACAATTTTACTATTTATTTTGTAGAAAGAAAACCGAATCTATACAGTTATCAACGTACAAAATATACAATATTCTTTAATAAAAAAAAAAAACTAAATACTGTTAAACTACTTTTCAGAAAAAAAAACTATTGTAAAACCAAGAATTTATGTAAAAGAGTGGCATATCCCAATTCTTCAAGAATTTATGGAGCCAAGGGACATTCAGCTGATACGAGGACTTGAGATTAGCCCATCTTTTATGGTGGATAGATTTGTTTGGCTTTTTACAAAATCAGGGAAGTATACGATCAGATCAGATTATTGGTTGTCCAATGAACTCGAAAGGAATCTGGATATTAATTTGGTCATAGAACTAGGTTTTACTATTTTAAAAGGTTATATGTGGAAATTAAAGTGCCCATCCAAAATGAAGCACTTTCTTAGGCTCCATGGTAGTGCTTGCCAGGATTAACCAACGTGGCGTCAATTGCACTACGATATGTGTGCGATGTGGGGTAGACGAGGAGACGATTAATCATGCTTTATTTGAATGTCCGGTTGTTCAACAGATGTGGACACTATTCTTATCTCCTAGAGGAAAAGAAAATCTTCCCTTTTCATCGATGATATATGCAAATATGGATTACCTCTTTTGGAGAATGAAAAGGGAAGATACCCTAAGTGGTGAATGTAAAATGTTTCCATGGCTAATGTGGTATATTT
This sequence comes from Arabis hirsuta, assembly GCA_964056655.1. NCBI lineage: Eukaryota > Viridiplantae > Streptophyta > Magnoliopsida > Brassicales > Brassicaceae > Arabis > Arabis hirsuta. The sequence continues at coordinate 17,839,862 of OZ053302.1, read as the reverse complement.
GGAAATCACGGAATAAAAAATGCTTCCAAGGAGTCGAAGCGGAACCAATAGATATTTTCAATTTGGCAGCGGGTGAGTTTTTGGCATGGACAGATGCACAAATATGTGTATCGAAGGTGGAAATCACTTCAGGGGAGGATACCCACATAGTAGCTCAGACATCGAATCACTATCGGTGTCAAGTAGATGGATCCTGGAAGGATACATATACAACCTCATGATTGGGCTGGGTATGTCTCCAAGGGGAAATCCCAGCTCTCTTAGGGGCAAAAGGATTAAGACAAAGGAGGTCGCTGCTGCATTTAGAAATGGAAGCACTGATTTGGGCGATGACATGCGTGTTGGAGTGCGGAATGGACTGCCATGCTTTTGAGACTGATTGTTCGGACCTGGTGGATATCATCAAGAATCCAGCCGAGTTGTCTACATTCTCGATTCTGTCAAACAAACTCCGGAGGATCCAAGACCGTATCCCGAATTTTTTTTTATCTTTTGTTTCCCGTTCTAGTAATTTAAAGGCATACTGTTTAGTCCGTTCTGCACGTACTCATGCTTTTGTTTTTTTTATGTAAGTAACTTAATGTCGAATTGGATTACTAATTCTAGTGGCGCCTTTTGATTTATAGTTTGGTTAAAAAAAAAAAATTGTGCAATAGAAATCATTCGCGAAAGAAAAACTAATTTCAACTATTTATACTATTTAGCTAAATTGACATAAACTTTATTTAAAAAAAAACTAAATTGACATAAATTTTATTTTATTTTTGTTAAAGAATTGACATAAATTTTAGAGAACATGTTAATAATACAAGTTGCCGAACTCCATGCTTAAATCCATTTCTTACTTTCAAAATTAATAACGGCGGTGGTAAGAAAATTTCACATGACTTTCTCAAACATATATCTGAAATTATGGATTGAGATTATTTGTCCATCTTACACACAAATTAAATTACATATATATTATTATTTTTTCTGGTCAAAACATTCAAATTAGAATATCTTATTATATTAAGTGTTATATTAGCCATGCATGCTATAATATTAGCTAGTTCACTAATAATTCATGATTAGCCTAGGATATTTAGATACATACGTTAAGTAAGTTTGTATGCGAAATCATTTATGGTTTGGTTAAAACCAGAGTCATAGTCGATTAATGAGCATTCAATAGTACTACTAATCATGTTTATAATCATGTTTTGTTTCCTTTGGGTGTAAGTAAACCAGAAGGAGAGGGGTGGGGAGGGGATAAGGAGAGAGAAACATCATGTTTTGTTTCCTTTGTTGTTAACAAATACTAAGACCTTTGTGTTTTGGCGGTTTTTTACCTCAGTTTCCTTACCTTTCCGTTCGTACCATCACCTGCCCTGCTTAACACGTGTCCCTTCATCTTTAGGTTGTTAAACACTGTTTTTTTTTGTCTACATCAACACTTTCGCTCGACCAATCTTATCTACAATAGTTCCTATTAAAAGAATTTGTTGAAATCCGATTGGGAATCAATCTCAAATCCGCACCAATCTCTGTCAACTCACACGGGTTTGCGAGAAGAGAGTGAATGATTAAGCGTAAACTTGAAACTTAATGATTACTAGATGCTTGGTTGAAAGTTTCTAAAATGACCCCAGTGTCTTGTGATAGATTCATGCCTTACTAGCTCCCATGCATGTTCTTTTTTTTTCCATCTAACCTTTCTTTCCCTTTTCGTTTCGTTAATCTTCTAAAAGGTTAATTGGTGCACCCGCTACCACCCGCAAATGCTGCGTTTGCGGATAGCAGCGGTTGTTGGCGTTTAACAACAATCATGGAAAACGCTTTATACCATTCCGTATCGTTTCAAACCTCTCAAAATCAAAAACTGTTTTCCTCGAGTGTTTGCGGTTGCAGCCTTGCGGGCGTTTGCAGTTGGATAATTAAAAAAATAAAAATTATTTTTTTTAAAAAAAAAGAAAATTTATTTAAAAATCAAAATAAAAATAAGAAATTAAAATTTAATTTTTGGATACTATAATTACGAAATATATCAACAATTTGAAACATTCTAATTAATATTCAATAACTTATTATAATTTTATATTTATAAAATCTTCAAACATAATTCATTCAATAATTTTTTCTTGATCACTGATTAATAAATTTGATAAACTAAAATGTTTAAAATGTAACATTAAACTCTCCAAAATAAAAAAGTCTCCATTTAAATCATGGGGGATTTACAAAAATGCCACAAATTGGTTCCACTATTGCAAAAATGCCACGCGCGTCCCTCTTTTACAAAAATGCCACAATTTTGTCCAACAATGACAAGTTTACCCCCTTACAGAAAAAATCTCTCTCGCAAAAACCAAAAGAACATAGCTTTTCTCTCTCACAAAAACTAGATCGCCATCGCCTTCCGCTCGAAGATCATAGCTTTTACAGAGGAAGTCGAAGCTTTTAGAGAGGAAATCAAAGCTTTTAGAGGTAATTCTAGATCTATTTTCATTCACAATCTATTTGATTTTTTTTTTGATTTCTCGATTACTAGATCTAGCTCTAGATTCTGTCGAATCTCGGTTTGAGTAACAGATTTTCTCGTCATTCGCTAGTGTATTTTGAATCTGTCAATGGTTTTTCGATTCACGAATATCCAATTTTGTCGATTTGAGATACAAATTTTGTCGTCGAACTTGGTTTGAATCTGATAAAATTTTCTTCTTAACATGAATTTCTGGGTAAATTTCTGGGTTTTAAACAGTTTTTTAACGATGAAAAATTGATTGTTCGAATCTGTAAATTGATGGCTTGAATCCGAAAATTGATGGTTTGAATCTGTGTAAATTTTTGTTGTTGAAGTGATTCTGGGTAAATTTCTGGCATTTAAGAAGTTTTTTTCTTTTATTTTTACAGTTTATAAAGATTTTTTACAGCTTCGTGAGTCAAGTTTGTTTATTGTTCTTTAAGCATTGATGTTTACAGATTTTTTGTTCTTGAAGTGGTTCGTGAGTCATGTTTATAAAGATTTTTTACATTTTATAAAGATTTTTTACAGATTATAAAAGGTTTTTTTTCTAGTTTATAAAAGATTTTTTTACACTTTATAAGCATTACTGACATGTGTTTTTACATATCAGATGGATTAGACAGATGATGAAATGTTTCAGAGCTTGTCCATGCCAGAACAAATTTACAAACCTGATTTTGAACCTGATGACAGTAAAACGGCGCAACAACATGTGAACCTGAATTTAGTTGATACTGTCCGAGAAACACAAGGACATGAATTATTCGAGAGGATTGAAAAGAGTTTTCTTGGTCCTATTGTACAAATTGCACAACGGGATATCACATTTTCTGGTAAGATTTTCCACTTTCAGATGCAAAGGAGAATCAAGACAAAAGGACAAGACTTGTGCTTTAGGATTGATTCCCAGCCAACATGATTCTCTGAAGGAGAGTTCTTCCTTACCACATGTACTTTTTAAATGATTTTATAAGTATTTTTAAAGGATTTTATAATGTTGTTGATGCACAGAAACTTTGATGCGTGCAGGGTTTAGATGCATATGCAAGTTTTAAATTTATAACCCTATGAAACTGCAAGTGCACAGTAGACAATTGTAGTACTTAGGGGTCGATCCACAAGGACTAGGTGATGAATGCACTACAAACCTATATGATTCGAATTAAGCTAAAGAAAAATATTATTTGGTTTTTAGGGTTTTTATTGAAGCAAATAACAAGCAATAATTAAAGGGATAGATAGATCAATTATGATGAGAATTCAAGCAACTAACAAAACATATGCAAAACACAAGCAATCGAATTAGGGTTTTTAGACTAGTTGTTCTAGAACCCATATCACTAATGTAAGGTCATCCCACTATCGTGACGTAACTAACCATCTACGTTTTGCACCCTAATAGACTCAACTATCGCAGGTTATTACAAGGTGAAAACATGCTTTATGATTAAGATTGATTATTCACTAGACTCTTTAACTAACCTATGGAATTGTTAAGATGCCTAACTCATCGAATACTAGGTCCGGAGATATAGCAAGCTTTTGGAGAGTATATCAACCTAAGATCAACCCCTAGGTAGCTAAGCCAGTTCGTGCTTTGAGAGCAAATAAAGATGAAGAATCAATTCTAGAATGAAACTCTAATCGATTAAGTATGTAAAAGCATAGAATTAAGAAGGTGCATAGAAATCAAATCAAAGCTAGTATAACATGTTTTGCAGCACGTAGCAGCAAGAGTAAAGCACATAAACATAGTATAAAGTTGATCTACAAAGCGTAAGGAGTTAGATCTCATTTCTTCGCAATAGGGCAAAGTCAATCTATCCTTAAAGGCTTGTAAAGAATCAAATATGCATTAAGAACAAGAGAAAAACGAAATACATGTTTAGGTATTGATTTAGGCTATTATGGCCGGCTGCTTAAGTTCCTAGAGATGCTAAAAGCAAGTATATATAGGGGTTTAAGGAGGCTTAAGTCGGCTAGGGCTTCTTCGGGCAAAAACGTCTCTTTAGTCGAAACTGAAGCAATACTGATCACAATAACGGTCGGGCTTTGTGACCGGTATTAGAGGCTTCCTTGGTGCTTCTAGAAGGTCGAAAAAGGTCTGGATCATCGGCTCATGGGCGGGCCGGTGCTTGGCTTCCTTGTGCACTCACTTCACTTCGAAGGCAGTTTGACATGTCCTCAGTTTTTCTAGTGTATTTTCTAAAGTACAGCTCTAATTGATGAAATTCCAATCCATTGGAAATCTAACTCAAAGGGCTATCTCCATGCGAAATTTCATTAAATTCCCAATTGATTTGATCATGCGTTCATTAGCAAACTTCTGGCATATACGTTCTATCCAGTTTGAGAATATGCATTATCTTCAAGATAAAACGACTTGGCTTGGTTCCTTTGACTTGAATGAGTAGCTGCATCATAGATAACACTCTTTTTGCTCCATTTTACATCATTTTGATGATAAAACTTGTTAAGACCTTAAAATCTACAAATACGAGAAAACTACCTCTTTTGGTCGAAAAACTTTATTAATATATGTAAAAATCATAGTAAAATAGATAGTAAAAGTGGTAAAATATAGGGTATATCAACTCCCCTAGACTTAGCTTTTGCTTGTCCTCAAGCAAACAAATGTCAAGATTGAGAAGAGGTTTGAAATTCGGAGGAACTCATATATCCTTTGGATCGTTGTGTCAAATTCTAAACCTGTAATCCACATGAAACAGAGTTAGCTCATAGACGTTGTCATCTTCTTCCATCATAATTTCACAACATGTCCATACTCTAAATTTTTGTCCCTGTAAAAATCTCAACTTCAACTCAATTGACTTATTCTACTCTCCTAGATTTATTGAAGACTCCTCATCAAAAAATCATTCAAGGAATACGGGCTAGGTATTGGGAAAGGCTGATTTTACTGGTGAGGTTAAAAGTGTTTAGGGTTACCATAGACTCCGGGTGCGAGATATTATGCAAAATCGCAAGAGAGAATGGACCTGTTGATGTCCACAATTTCCCAACCACTTCTTCATGTCTTTTTCCCCCAGACTTAGATCTTTCTCCGGGAATCACTGTAAATCTCTTCTACTCGTCTCTCCTTTGTATCATGAAATATTCCTTGGGTATTCCTCGGCCATAAGACTCTTAGACAACCGTTTTCCTTTCCCTTTAATTTTTTTTTTCTTTTGAAAAGGGGAAAACGGTATCTCTTTAATATGAGTCAAGTAAAGGCACGAAATGTTACCGTGTTTTTAAGCATCCAAAGTTCGGCCAAACTCTTTGTAAATCGTTCTTTGTACTCCTCCATTCTTTACCAGATCGTCGCATCTCTTAGTGATTGGAAAATTGCGTCGATCCTTTTCTCTCCGACGTTTTTGCACATATCTGCAAGTATGAAACTAAAAGAGAATGCATGAGGTCTGAAAGAAGGTAAAGGGTTTTAGGTAGGGTACCAACTAAAGATGAGCTGGCCATTTATGACAACAAAGAGTAGTAAAAAAGGATAAGATGTCATGAATGTGTGATTCGTTTCCTTGATCTAACATTCTTAATAAGAAATAATCAAAAACCATATTACTAGTCCAACATATAGAGTCAAAATCATATCCATCAAAACAATTGCAAGGAAAATTTTTTTGGACGGAAGCTCTATCATGAGGTTTCTGAATTGATTGTCATGAACAAACCTTGCAACAATGATCACATAGTCTTCGAAATCAAAACTTCAATCCTAGAAAAGTGTCATAATTCCTATCTTATTATTTTTGCAAAAACAATTTTTTTTTTTAATTTTTTTTCTATTTTGAAAATAAATTTTGAAAAATCTTTTTTTTTTTAAAACATAAAAACCAAACATGAACAAACGTGTTAGTAACAACAATCCCCCAGACTTAAATTACACTGTCCCCGGTGTATAATTAAATCAAATTAAGGGAGTAATGATGAAAATTCATTTGAAAAGAATAATAAAAAAGATAGAGAATAGAATGATAGTACCGGTGAGTTGAGCTATTTTCGGCAAAAATCTTAGGTTGTCGCGATCAATCTTAGATCTTCATTGTTTTTGAGCATTTGGTATCCCGTATGAATTGAAACCATGCTTTGTATCTCCAATGTCTCCTCTTTTCTGTCACATCTCTTTTGAATGGAGAATAATGTTTAAGACGATTGAATTGTGCGTCCACAATGAAATCTCTTGGAAATCCTGTTTAAGAGCAACATATTTTTGCAAAAATACTTGAAATCACTTGTTAAATTCATCTTGGATCAAAGTCCTCAATACATGTGTATTGAATTCCAAGTCCAAGGGAAAGAAAAATAGATTATAAATAAAAAATATCAATGAATGAATCCAAATTATTAAAAACTATCAATCTAAGTGAAATCAATGAATGAATATGTCAAGATGTGAAAATCATGTTTAAAACCATTTAAATCTAACCAATATTTAATTTTAAAATGCAAAAATTCATGAGTTAATAATTTTTTAGGTAAATAATCATGAATATGCAAAAATAAATTGGTTCATAAAAATTTTGTATGAAAAATGGTTGGAAAATAATTAAAAGAGTAAAAAAAAAAGATGAATTAACCTTATTTAACCAAACGCTTAGGTGGTTGGCTCGGTGGTTCGATGGTGGTTTGGTGGTCCATGGCTCGTGACTCCGGTGGTGCGGTGGTTGGTGGTGACACGGTTCGGCCAAAACCGGTCTAATTAAGTGTCAGGTGGCTAGTCGCGGTCAAGGGTGGTTAAAGACGTGGCTCGAGTCCAAGGCGGTTCACGGCACGAGACGGTGGTTGGTGGAGTTGGAGTCGCGGTTGTAGGTCACACCGGTCGGCGGTGTTGGCCGGTATCGGGTCGAACGCGGGATGGGTCGAGTCGCGGGAAGGTTTTGGGCGCTGGATAGTCGAGTCACGGGAAGCTCACGGGAAGGGATGTGACATTGACGCTTCGGGGCGGGAAGGATCGGGAGGTCACGTACTGGTCCGAATATCGGATGGTGCCGCGGGCCGGTACTCGGGATGGATCGGGATGGGTGATCGGGACGCAGTAGGATCGGGGCAAAACGTCCCGAGTATCGGTCCCGATTTCCGATCGATACTCGCGTCTGGTACTGGGGCCTTCGAGACGCGGGACGCTTGTGACTCGATACCGGTCGGATATATCGGTCGACGTGTTCGATTGGTTTTGGGTCGCGGTCTATGCGTTTTTCATCAAGCTTTTTCTTCGTCTATGCACATCAGATTTGAGATCCGAAAGATGCTACAGATTCTTGAGAACGAGATCTTTCCAATGGTATGTAGATTGTTGCCTGGTTCGTCGTGGCTTGAACTGTGAAAAAGCTTGAAGTTGCAGCTTCGGAACCTTCGTAGACGGTCTTGTTCAATCGGCCATAACTTGCTAACCGTAAAAGCAAATCATGTTCTGCTTTTTCCTATAGCTTCATAAGACTGTTTTCTTTGTGCTCGACAAATTTCAAAAACTTCCATGCTGATATGGTACGCCGTTCATTCCATGAACTGAAAAAGTCATGTTCTATCTCCTTTTCATCGTTTTTCTTAAAAACACATTTGTTTGTATTTTTATAAATTTTTGTAAAAGCCTGAAAAATTCATAGATAGATAAAATAATGAATAAAATTTTTTAGAAAATAAAATGAAAACCAAAAACTTAGAATAATTAGATAAATAAATTCAAAAACATAAATATGGGTTGCCTCCAATAAAGCGCTTGTTTTAAGTCTTATAGCTCGACTCCTTGGGATTTTTAGGATTGTGGAAGGTCTTCTAAAGGCTTGAGGTTGCCTTTAGCATGTGAATGAGTTCTCCATCTTCATAGATTTGGTTTGGCTCATTGATCGACACTTCTCTTTTCTCCGAAGGAATGTATCGAGTTTGTTTTGCTCGAAAACCCGGCGGTGCGGCATAGTGATAGACACGAGTGTCTATGTTAGTGAAGGATATCCATTGTAGAGGATAGTCCATGATAGCTCCAGCGGTTGCCAAGAATGGTCTTCCAAGGATGAAAGGTGTTGAACAATTGTTCATACTCGCCACTTCAAAGTCTACCGGAATAATGCAATCTCCAATGTTCAAAGGGCAATTGTGGATTTCGCCTAATGAAAGTGTAGATGCACCATTGGCGAGTGCAATGTGTATCCGTGATGGCCGAAGTTGGTGATCTTCATCATTCTCACAAGAGATTCCGAAAGAACGTTGATTCCGGCTCCCGAATCACAAAGTGCATCGTCGAATTTGAAACCACGAATAGAGCAAGAGATGGTGAAAGAACCTGGATCGAGGGTCTTGCAAAGGATTTTAAAGTACTTGTGAGGATTCCTAGCTCGATCAAATAGCTCCTCAATCATGAAATCTTCTTCTTTGCTTTGTGAGAAACACTTTCTCAAAGATGGTCGTTCTCGCCATGCTTCTTCAAAGGATAACTCTTGAGGAAGTTCTTTCACAAGTAAATTGAATACTTCTAGCATCTCATCACTTATGAAACGTGTCCTCTTGGTGGACCTTTCGGCAAACTTGAATCCTTTAGGGGGTGGTTTTACCGAAATTCTCACCGTAAACTTTCCTCGGCTTGTATTCGCCTTCTTCAATGGTCTCGAGACTTCATCTTCGTCTTGAGTAGAGGTGGACTTATCCTCTTTAAGGGCAGTAAGGGTAACTTTGGTCTCCTCCAATGCTTTCTCGGCTTCGTGGGCTTTGATAGCAGTGATGTTGAGGCATGAAGTGATCTCTTCTAAGTTCCCATTAGAGCTTGTGGTCTCCGTTTCAAAATTCTCCCAAAGGCTATCAAAACTACGCTTGAAACCATGGAGTTTTCGCGCATTGTCTTGAAGATCTTGGGAATGTTTCTTTTGTGTTTCTTCAAGGTGGACCAAGCGGTTGGTGTTCTCTTGGATTTGAGCAGAAAGGTTGTCTAACTTCTCTTCAAAAGTCGAGATTAAAGTGTCCATCTTGTTGTCGACTTCACGGAAGATTTGTTTGGTACCTTCCATGAGGCGATGCATCAAAGATTCTCCTTCATCTTCTCGGGGGTTTGAGTGGGGACAGTGGTGGGACTGTGGCGAAGGTGGCGGACGGATGTGATGAGGATGAGGACGACTTTCTCCTCCATAAACTTCCTAAGGTTGATACAAGGTTGGATTGTATCGATTGTTGTGAGAAAGTGGCGGTTGATGGAATTCACGAGGCATGGGGATATAATCTCCAACTTCTTCACGAGGGTAAGGACTCGCTATTTTCCTAGGATTGTGATGCTCCATTGATGAATCTCGGAAACACACAAATATAAAACCAAAACAAAAAAGGAAAAATTAAGGAAAAACAAACTTAAACTTAATTTTCATCCAAAAGTTTGTAGGCAATCAAACAAAAGTCCCCGGCAGCGGCGCCAAAAACTTGATGCACAGAAACTTTGATGCGTGCAGGGTTTAGATGCATATGCATGTTTTAAATTTATAACCCTATGAAACTGCAAGTGCACAAAAGACAATTGTAGTACTTAGGGGTCGATCCAGAATGACTAGGTGATGAATGCACTACAAACCTATATGATTCGAATTAAGCTAAGGAAAAATATTATTTGGTTTTTCAGGTTTTTATTGAAGCAAATAACAAGCAATAATTAAAGGGATAGATAGATCAATTATGATGAGAATTCAAGCAATTAACAAAACATATGAAAAACACAAGCAATCGAATTAGGATTTTTAGACTAGTTGTTCTAGAACTCATATCACTAATGTAAGGTCATCCCATTGTCGTGACGTAACTAACCATCTACGTTTTGCACCCTAATAGACTCAACTATCGGAAGTTATTACAAGGTGAAAACCTGCTTCATGATTAAGATTGATTGTTCACTAGACTCCTTAACTAACCTATCGAATTGTTAAGATGCCTAGCTCATCTAATACTAGGTCCGAAGATATAGTAAGCTTTTGGAGAGTATATCAACCTAAGATCAACCCCTAGGTAGCTAAGCCAGTTCGTGCTTTGAGAGCAACTAAAGATGAAGAATCAATTCTAGAATGAAACTCAAATCGATTAAGTATGTAAAAGCATAGAATTAAGAAGGTGCATAGAAATCAAATAAAAGCTAGTACTCTAACATGTTTTGCAACATGTAGCAGCAAGAGTAAAGCACATAAACATAGTATAAAGTTGATCTACAAAGCGTAAGGAGTTAGATCTCATCTTTTTGCAATAGGGCAAAGTCAATCTATCCTTAAAGGCTTGTAAAGAATCAAATATGCATTAAGAACAAGAGAAAAACGAAATACATGTTTAGGTATTGATTTAGGCTATTATGGCCGGCTGCTTAAGTTCTAGAGATGCTAAAAGCAAGTATATATAGGGGTTTAAGGAGGCTTAAGTCGGCTAGGGCTTCTTCGGGCAAAAACGTCTCTTTAGTCGAAACTGAGGCAATACCGGTAACAATAACGGTCAGGCTTCGTGACCGGTATTAGAGGCTTTCTTGGTGCTTCTAGAAGGTCGGAAAAGGTCTGGATCATCGGCCCATGGGCGGCCCGGTGCTTGGCTTCCTTGTGCACTCACTTCACTTCAAAGGCAGTTTGACATGTCCTCAGTGTTTCCAGTGTATCTTCTAAAGTATAGCTCAAATTTATGAAATTCCAACTCCATTGGAAAGCTAACTCAAAGGTATATCTCCATACCAAGTTTCATTAAATTATCAATTGATTTGATTCCCCGTTCATCAGTGAACTTCTGGCATATGCGTTCTATCCAGTTTGAGAATATGCATTATCTTCAAGATAAAACGACTTGGCTTGGTTCCTTTGACTTGAATGAGTAGCTGCATCATAGATAACACTCTTTTTGCTCCATTTTACATCCTTTTGATGATAAAACCTGTTAAGACCTGAAAATCTACAAATACGAGAAAACTACCTCTTTTGGTTGAAAAGCTTTATTAATATATGTAAAAATCATAGTAAAATAGATAGTAAAAGTGGTATTATATAGGTTATATCAGTTGTTTAAAGGATTTTATAAAGATTTTAAAATAATATTGTACAGTTCTATACAGAAAATAAAACGTCTATTACTGGTGTACGCAGGTTTTCACTGTGGAGAATTGGAGTGTAAAAAGATTAGAAAAGGCAAAAGACCAACTATGCCCGTTACCATTGGATGGAAAATAAAAAAAATTTACACAGCGAGCTGCTGAAAATATTGCAAACCGAAGAAATGGAAGATGATGAGAAGAAGTGCCTTGGATTAGTTGTACTGGTTGAAGGTATTTTGATAGGCGTGAGTTCAACAGAGAAGATTCCATACTCCCGCCTAAAAATACACTTCACATTTTGATCAATACTGCTGCCAACCTTGGGGTAAAGATGCTTTCGCTATCATCTCTTCTTGTGTATCAAAGATGGGTCCAGAGACATGGCAAAAGAACGGTACAACGTCAAAGGATTCGTTCTGGCAGTTCACTTATGGGCACTTAGCGCAGTTCCAATCTTTGGCGAAAAATTTGCTACCAAATGTGAAGGGGCAGAAGAAGCAATTCCATTGTGTTTAAGATGGGAAAGCACTGAAGCCCCAAGAATGACAAACATTGTGCTTATTGAAAAAAGGGGTCATGTAAGTTCCTGCTCTCTTTCTTTATTGGCTTATTGGCTGACAAATCATCCTTATACATGTGCTTTGACCCAGTTTTATAAGGATTTTTCAGTAATATTGTACAGTTTAAGGATTTTTAAATAATATTGTACAGTTTTTATAAGGATTTTTAAATAATATTGTACAGTTTTTATAAGAATTTTTTACAGATTATAAAGAACATTCGTTTATAAAAAAGAATTTTTTTCCATGTAAAGGTTAATGCAATTGTTGGCGATCCAGAATATTACAAACATTTGGCCTCAGAAACGCATGATGATGATCTTTCATTTATGGACATGGTTAACCTTATTATGCTAAGTAGACTGAGGATGAAGGCCTCATACTGGATCAATGGAAATATATATATTACTGACCTATGTCAAGGGTTAGAGGAAAATTATCAACAGACGACAGATGGTTTACGAGACGCTTCAAGAGCATTCGGAACAAGCCACCTTCCATGGCATGACAAAGGACCAGAAGCTGGACATGATCATCACGCTGCTTGTAAAACTGGAACAAAGAATAAAAGCGATAGAGAAGGTCCCGGGAATTGAATATCACAAAACAGATGAACAACCAGAGGTAGAGTGTAACAAATTTGTTATTTATTATTGTTTTTTAATAAAATGTTAATCATCATGCATCTAATTTTCCTTTTGCAGAGAAAGAAACAAGAGAAGGAAACCCAAGAAAAAGAGAGCCAAGATAAAGACGTAAGCAAGAAGCCATTTTTTAAAAAGTTTATAATTTTTTTTTTTTTCTATAAACATCTTGTATCCAAGAAAATACTTTAACAGTCTATCTGCTGGATCTATCATTTCCTTGCAGGGCGACAAACAAGAGACTGAGATCCAAGAAAAAGAGGTTTGAGAGATAAAAGTTTATAAAGTATTTCAACAGTTTATAAAGTTTTTTAACAGTCTATTACACAGTCTTGTATAATTGTGCTCTAGGTCAACAATGATGATGCCGATAACAATTTTCCAATCACATTTGAAGATTCGGTTTGAGAGCAAATACACATGAAGCAAATTATACGGCAGATGACGAAGAAGAAAGAACCAACGATGATGATGATTACTAAAACAACCAGAATTTTTTTTTTTTTTTTTTTAAACCCGAAATAATATTCCCATAAATATTAAACCACACAATAATTCAACATAATAACAAAAGCGGAATAGATATAAATACAAACGAGACACTAGATCATCACCTCTTCACAGCCAGATTCCACGATCATACTTTGTCTTTACCTACATCACATGGTTATAAGAGATGCGTGAGTATTATCATAAATACCCAGTGGTACGATCATCCCATCTACTTGGCTAGATGCACGGGTATAGGGAACAATCAAAACACCACACAACACAATTAAGTAAAAAGTCAACACGAGAAGTCAACCTCAAAAAGTCAACCCCAAAAAGTTAACGCAAAGTCAACCCCGAAAAGTCAACGTAAAGTCAACCACAAACCACGATACTTACGTTGATCTAAACACTAAAAACGCCCCAAACAAGCATTGATCGAACAACAAATCAACTCAATTCGCAATCAAACGCACCAAATAAACCCATCTACCCGCAAAGACCATGGTCACGCACTCACCTGATTCGAGATCAATTATCTCACCCACCACAGCTCAGAAACAGGATCGGAAAACTGTTCTGAAACTAGACTGCGAGAGCTACAGAACAATATGTAGATAGTCTACTGGGTCTCTCTGGTTCGACGGGAAAACAGCCCGCAAGTTCGACGATCGGAACTGAAACAGAAACGACCCATTGAACAAGAACACAAAGAATCCGATGAACGGATACTCCAAATTAGGATCGGAAAAAGGTTCTGGAAACTAGACAGATAGAGCTTTCTAACCGTATATATATCGATTCCTGGATCTTTATAGAACGATGGTAAATCAGCCCGTAAGTTCGGTAATCGAAACTGGAAACAACAAATCCAGTCTCAGAAAACAGAACCGACACACTGATTTTAAAAGAACACAGAGAACGTATCATACCTCGGAATCAAGATCGGAAACCTGATCTGAAAACTAGACAGAGAGATCTTTCCAAACGTATATAGATCGTCCTCTGATTCCCAACAATTCGACGGGAATCCTCCCTCGAATTGGACTGATCGCAGATCAAAACTGCAGAAACCTCCCAAAATAAAACGACCATAACTCCTCAAATACCCAACCGATTGACAAGCGGTTTTCTCCTAAATCAAGATCAAAGAGTGAAGAACTTACCCTGAAATTTTCACTCCGATCCAACTTGATCTTCACCGCCGTTTGCCTCCTCCAAAACCGACGGCACACACCCTCAAACTCCCAAGAACACTGAAGAACACTTGTTCTCACCCTCAAAACTGATTTCAATCATCCCACAAGCCTTTTATAGGCAAAAACTTCGGTTTAACCAAACCGAACCGAAATTAATTGCTTCCCCAAACCGAACCGTCGGTTTAAGTGCAACTTGTGTCAAACGACACCCGAACCAAAAATACATAATTGGTTGCGGGTTTTACAATTCTCCCCCACTAACAAGGATTCGTCCTCGAATCACACAACTCTGTCACCCCACAACTCGCCCTCCTGGCCAACATAAAATCCCGTCCCACTGTACTCGCGATCAACCTCAATCCATACACCACTCCGCCACCCTAGGGTTCACTTCTGAGCCGCAACCTGATCAGATTCACCTGAAAACATATACGATGCAACGTTCTTAATCCGGATTAGGCCTGTCCGTTTGTTTGCGCAACAATCAAACAAGAACATGAACAACCAACCGTAGATCTAAAGTTAGACCAAACGTGCTACATCTGCTACCAGGGTCATCTGAATCGAAGTTCCGATCATAGGCGAAACCCTAGCCTAAACATCCACATCCACATCACACTTCCGATCTACCCGGCCGGTATACTCGGAGATCCTTCCCGATTTCCACAGTCCATCCAGTCTCGTACTCACAATCACGTTCAGATGCTACAGCTCATAACTCATACTCATACCCCATATACTCATACTCGTACTTACTCGCAGGATCGTCACCCTTTGAGCTACGAAGTGCAGGGAACCCACTATTCCCTAGAGAGAACCACTATCCCTCAAGTATATGTAGAGAACCCACTACTCCCTAGAGAGACCCACTATCCCTCGAGTATACGCAGGGAACCCACTATTCCCTGGAGTGTATACAGAGACCCACCGTCCCCTGAGACAATAGTCTGAACCGCATAACATAACCACCTGTCGACCTACACGACCCCACTAGTAACCTCATCAACAGAACTCGCACTTATGACACCAGAATTAATACGAATACTCCATCATATTAACTCATCGCAAATGTATAATCGTTATAACTCAAACGAAAATACAACACATAGATCACATGCGTACAAGACTGAATACAGATAACATAACTCAAGCCTCCGCTTGCTTCTCGAACCACTTCGCGAACTTTGCCTTCATCTTCGCCTCTGGTTCCCACGTCTCCTCCTTGGTACCATCACAGTCCCACATGACTCTCAGCAATGGTATCCTCTTCCGGCGCAGAACCTTGACTCTCTTCTCGAGAATCCTCACCGGTCGTGCCTCCAACGTCATGTTGGGCTGAAGATCCTCTGGAATCCTAGCCAACACCTCCTCAGACTCACGAAGGCATTTCCGCAGCATCGACACATGGAAGACCTTATGAAAAGCCTTCATGCTCTGAGGTAACTCCAACCTGTAAGCCACTGGTCCAACCCGCTCCACCACCTTGAACGGACCTATGAACCTCGGACTCAACTTATTCTCCGACATGGATCTGTTAGGACCCCTCAACATCGCCGCCTTAAGATACACCAAATCTCCTAACTCAAACTCCAACTCTTTCCGCCTCTTATCTGCATAGCTCTTCTGGCGATCCTGTGCCTCCTTTATGTTCAGTTTCAAGACTCGGATCTTCTCCGTCGTCTCCTGAACAAAATCCGCACCGAACATGCTCCTCTCCCCCACTTGAGTCCAACATAACGGTGTCCTACACGGCCTCCCATACAGAGCCTCATACGGTGCCATCCCAATACTCGCCTGGTAACTGTTGTTATACGCAAACTCTACCAGGTTCAGATGATCCACCTAATGACCACCGTAATCCAGTACACACATCCTCAACAAATCCTCAAGTGTCTGAATCGTCCTTTCCGACTGCCCATCTGTCTGGGGATGGTACGCTGTACTCATATGCACCTTAGTGCCCATCTCACTCTGAAATGCTCTCCAAAACTCAGAAGTAAACCTCGGATCTCTGTCTGACACAATACTCGCTGGCACCCCATGCAACCTCACAATCTCACGCACATACTTCCTAGCCAAAACAGTCGCTCCATCGGTCTTCTTGATGGCAAAGAAATGTGCTGACTTAGTCAGACGGTCCACAATCGCCCAAATCGCATCATAAGTCCGCGACACCGGTAAACCTGTCACAAAATCCATAGTAATCATATCCCACTTCCACTCCGGAATAGGCAAACTCTGTAACAGACCACCCGGAACCCGATGCTCCGCCTTCACTAACTGGCACACATTGCACTTTGACACCCACTTAGCCACATCCTTCTTCATCCCGACCCAGTGATAATATCGCTTCAGATCCCGATACATCTTAGTCGCACCCGGATGAACAGACAACATACCCGCATGTGCCTCTCGAAGGATCTCCTGCCTCAACTCCACATCATTAGGCACATAAACTCGCCCCTTCACTAGTATCGTCCCATTTGCCGAGACCGAATACTTCGATCCCGCAACCCTTGACGCATCAACCAATACCTGATCTCTCCCCTGAGCTTCTCGAATCCTACTCAACAAATCTGCCTGGTTAGCTGCCTCTAACCCCAACGGCTCCTGCGATATAACACCAAGCCTCAAGGTGCTAATCTCACGCGTCAATGCCTCCAAATCTCGCTCATGAGCCGAGGCAACCCTCTTCCGACTCAACGCATCTGCAACCAGATTAGCCTTACCCGGATGGTACTCAATCTCTAGATCGTAATCCGCTACCAACTCTATCCAACGCCTCTGTCTTAGGTTCCGCTCTGGTTGCGTAAAGAAATACTTCAGGCTCTTGTGATCCGTAAACACCTGAACCTTCTCGCCATAAAGATAAGATCTCCAAATCTTCAAAGCGAAAATCACCGCAGCTAACTCCAAATCGTGGGTAGGGTAGTTGCACTCGTGCTTCCTCAACTGCCTCGACGCATAAGCAATTACCCTCCCATGCTGCATCAACACACAACCCAAACCAACTCCTGAAGCATCTGTATACACCACATATGGCTCACTCGGCTCGGGTAACGCCAACACTGGTGTACTCGTCAACATCTCCTTCAGCCGTACAAAGCTCTCCTCGCAAGCTGAAGTCCACTCAAACGAAACGTCCTTCCCGGTCAGCTTCGTCATCGACTGCGCCATATTTGCAAACCCCTTGACGAATCTCCTGTAATACCCAGCTAACCCAAGAAAACTCCTGACCTCGGTGGCATTCCTCGGTCTAGGCCACTCACGAATAGCCTCTATCTTCGCCGGATCCACAGAAACTCCATCTGCAGAGATCACATGACCGAGAAAACCGATCTCCCGCTGCCAAAAACTACTCTTGCTCAACTTAGCATACAACCTCTGCTCCCTCAACTTCTCCAAAACCACCCGCAAATGAACCTCGTGCTCCTCAAGACTCCTCGAATACACCAATATATCATCAATAAAGATGATCACAAACTCGTCAAGATGCCGCTGGAAAACCCCGTTCATTAACCTCATAAACGCTGCTGGTGCATTCGTCAACCCAAAAAGCATCACCACGAACTCAAAATGCCCATATCTCGTCCTGAAAGCAGTCTTCCGAATGTCCTTCTCGTCAATCGGAATCTGATGGTAACCCGAAGCCAAATCAATCTTGGAGAACCAAGTAGCCCTACGCAACTGATCCAACAACTCATCAATCCGCGGTAAAGGATACCTGTTCTTCACAGTGACTCGGTTAAGTCCCCGGTAATCAATGCACAACCGGAAACTCCCATCCTTCTTCTTCACAAACAACACCTGTGCTCCCCACGGTGAAGTACTAGGACGAATAAAACCCTTCTCCAACAAATCCTCCAACTGCTTCTTCAACTCTGCCATCTCCGCTGGAGCCAACCTGTAAGGTGTCTTGGATATCGGAGTCGTTCCGGGTTCTAACTCAATCGTGAAAGGATCAGACCGAGATGGTGGTAATCCCTGCAACGGCTGGAATACATCCTGGAAATCCCGAACGACTCGAATATCCTCAACAGCAGCTTCCCCAACAGTCTCCGGCGTCATAATCGTCACTAGATATGCCTCGCAACCCTTCTCTAACAGCTGCTCCGTCTGAATAGCTAAAATCACGAGACTCCCAGAAGTCGGTCTCACACCCTGGTAAACCAACCTCCCTGCCTCTCGCTCAAACACTACTCGTCCCCGGTGACAATCTAGAAGAACCTTGTGCCGATCCAGCCAATCCATCCCCAAAATCACATCATACAGCTCCACCGGACTGATGATCAAATCTGCTGGCATCAACTCTCTGGCCACCAGAATATCCACACCACGAGCCCGACCGAACGTAGCCAACGACTTCCCTCCAGCCACTCTCACTACCCCCGGCTGCTCCCCAGAGTCACTCTGGATCTCGCTGCTCTCCGCACACTCCGGCGTAATGAAGCTAACGGTTGCTCCAGAATCGAACAGGACATGGGACTTACACCTGCCTGTGATCGGCCTGGCGCTAGGGCCCCCCGTCTCCACCGAAGTGTACACCCGCGGTGCTGCAATCTGCTGCAACAGCTGCACCAGTGCTGCTCCCTACTGTGACGGCTGCACCACCGCCACTATCCCCTGCTGCAGCTTAGGGCACTGGGGCTTAATATGCCCCGGCTCCCTGCAATAGAAACACACCTGCGTCGCCCGAGACTCTATCCTCTTCGGACAGCTCGCCACCCTGTGCTCCACGCTCCCACAACCGTAGCATCCCTGACCACCCTGACTACTCTGCGCCTCACCCTTCTTTGGACAACTCGCAACCTTGTGATCCAGGCTTCCGCACCTAAAGCAGCCCGGACCACCCCGTCCTCTCTGATCCGAACCCGCAGAGTGCTCAAGCTTCCTCTTCTGTCCCTGCGTAGGTTTACTGCCTACACTCGAACCTGCCTGTTGCTGAGGCCTCCTCGGCGGCTGCACCGGTGCACTGACCACCAC
This sequence comes from Arabis hirsuta, assembly GCA_964056655.1. Taxonomy (NCBI): domain Eukaryota; kingdom Viridiplantae; phylum Streptophyta; class Magnoliopsida; order Brassicales; family Brassicaceae; genus Arabis; species Arabis hirsuta. The sequence continues at coordinate 17,820,435 of OZ053302.1, read as the reverse complement.
GGACAGCTCCCTCATGTCGTCCTCAATCCCAGTTGCCAACTCAACCAGCTCTACCCTCGTGGCGTACGTACCTGCTCGACACTGGGTCCTCAACTCTGGTCGAAGTCCTCGAAAGAACCTCTTCACCTGGTCTCTCTAGCTCTCCCACTCTCTACCAGCATACACCAGAAGTCTGCTGAACTCCTCATCGAACTCCCTGACAGAACGGCCACCCTGAACCAAAGCCAAGAACCTCTCCTCCAACCGATCCACTGCCTCCGGCGGAAAGAACTTGGCGTTGAATTCCGCCCAAGTAATGCCCGCCCGAGGTCTCCTAGCGATGGCTCCTCTCCACCAGAGATGCACGTCTCCCACGAGGTGATGCACCGCCAAATCCACCCAATACTCCTCCGAACATCTCAAGGACTGGAAATTGCGCTCCAGTCTGCTCCTCCACTCGCTCGCCTCCTCAGGCTTAGTACCCCCGGAGAAGAATGCGGTAGTAATCCGCCCCATTTGCCCCAACATCTCCAAATAGGAAGGAACCACAACCGCTGCCGCCACACCAGGCTGAACCCCCACAACACCTCGCGCCACCGGAGCCTGACCCTGGGCCGGCGCCACGCCCGGTAGATGCTCCAAGATCTGCTGTAGCAATCGCACCATAAGGACATCCTGCTCCCGGGCCCCACCTGCAGCAGCACCCGCCTGTGGGCCCGCTGCACCACCACCTACTGGACCCTCCTGACGCGCCTGTGAATCCGCTGCTTGCTCCTGAGCAGCACCCTGTGCCGAACCCGCGGCAGACTCACACACCGGAACCTGTCCGCGTCCGCGTCCACGTCCTCGTCCACGACCTTGTCCTCGTCCTCGTCCTCTGGAACCTCTCGCCATCTCTCACTTCACTTCCCACAGAATATACTAAGAACACTAGAAAAGCGAGAATTAACACGAAATACACATACCGTGGAATCTCTTTGAAGGCTCGAAGATGATGATCTAGGACTCCAAACCCACACAACAATCAATTGACTAATTACTCATAATCAATCAAGTAATCCACAAACAACGCAATTGACAATCACATTCAATCCACTACGTTCTCCCGCCCTAGAAGCATAAGGGCTCTGATACCAAAATAAAACAACCAGATTTTTTTTTTTTTTTTTTTTAAACCCTGAAATAATATTCCCATAAATATTAAACCACACAATAATTCAACACAATAACAAAAGCGGAATAGATATAAATACAAACGAGACACTAGATCATCACCTCTTCACAGCCAGATTCCACGATCACACTTTGTCTTTACCTGCATCACATGGTTATAAGAGATGCGTGAGTATTATCATAAATACCCAGTGGTACGATCATCCCATCTACTTGGCTAGATGCACGGGTATAGGGAACAATCAAAACACCACACAACACAATTAAGTAAAAAGTCAATACGAGAAGTCAATCTCGAAAAGTCAACGCAAAGTCAACCCCAAAAAGTTAACGCAAAGTCAACCCCGAAAAGTCAACGTAAAGTCAACCACAAACCACGATACTTACGTTGATCTAAACACTAAAAACGCCCCAAACAAGCATTGATCGAACAACAAATCAACTCAATTCGCAATCAAACGAATCAAATAAACCCATCTATCCGCAAAGACCATGGTCACGCACTCACCTGATTCGAGATCGATTATCTCACATACCACAGCTCAGAAACAGGATCAGAAAACTGTTCTGAAAACTAGACTGCGAGAGCTACAGAACAATATGTAAATCGTCTACTGGGTCTCTGTGGTTCGACAGGAAAACAGCTCGCAAGTTCGACGATCGGAACTGAAACAGAAACGACCCATTGAACAAGAACACAAAGAATCCGATGAACGAATACTCCAAATTAGGATCGGAAAAAGGTTCTGGAAACTAGACAGATAGAGCTTTCTAACCGTATATAAATTGATTCCTGGATCTTTACAGAACGATGGTAAATTAGCCCGTAAGTTCGGTAATCGAAACTGGAAACAACAAATCCAGTCTCAGAAAACAGAACCGACACACTGATTTTAAAAGCACACAGAGAACGGATCATACCTCGGAATCAAGATCGGAAACCTGATCTGAAAACTAGACAGAGAGATATTTCCAACCGTATATAGATCGTCCTCGGATTACCAACGGTTCGACGGGAATCCTCCCTCGAATTGGACTGATCGCAGATCAAAATTGCAGAAACCTCCCAAAATAAAACGACCATAACTCCTCAAATACCCAACCGATTGACAAGCGGTGTTCTCCTAAATCAAGATCAAAGAGTGAAGAACTTACCCTGAAATTTTTACTCCGATCCAACTTGATCTTCACCGCCGTTTGCCTCCTCCAAAACTGACGGCACACACCCTCAAACTCCCAAGAACACTCAAGAACACTCAAGAACACTTGTTCTCACCCTCAAATCTCTCAATCCTCAAGAGAAATCTATCTGTTTTCTCCCCTAAAACTGAGCTCAATCATCCCACAAGCCTTTTATAGGCAAAAACTTCGGTTTAACCAAACCGAACCGAAATTTATTGCTTCTCCAAACCGAACCGTCGGTTTAAGTGCAACTTGTGTCAAACGACACCCGAACTAAAAATACATAATTGGTTCGCGGGCGTTACAATTACGATGCTCCCGAAGTACAAGATAAACAACCAAACACAAAGGTACAAAAAGATATATAAATATCTAAGATGGGTTTACTTTAAATATTATTGTAAACTTGTCTAAAGGTTATATACAATTTTGCAGCCTAAATCAACTACTCCACCTTTCTCCACTCCGAATTTTAACCTCCTTTCTCGAGAAGGACCCAGTCAGAAAAATAAGGAGAAAGACGACGAGATTGACAACAAGAAGATGGATAGAAACAAAGAAGAAAATCCAGAAATCATACCACCCTACAGGAAGACAAGGTCGTCGAGAAAGCCTAAGCAAAAGCAGGTTAAAATTTGAAATTCAGATTTTTATTCGATAAATTATAAGCTTTTTTTAAAGCTGTTATAAAAGGCTAGTTTTTTTTATCCCTACGCAGGAGAGAAAGAGGAGTAGAGAAAGTGAACCAGCCAACCCTGACTTCGTGCAAAGGAGAAGTAAACAACAGCATATTCCCTCGTCAAAAACCATGTCCCCCTACACGGAAGAGAAAAAGAAGCACCCAACAATTTATCCGTTTATGAAAGTTGCTCCAGCTAGGGCGCCAAATTGGCTGAATGGAAGAAAGTGTGGAAAAACAAGTAAGTTTAGCTTCTTTTTTTTTTGTCACAAACAAGTAAGTTTAGCTTTACATTGAAATCTGTTTCAATTACGTATTTTTTAAAAGGTCAAAAACTAATAACATTTATAAAAAAATGTAGATCCCTGTGTCAATCGAAGGAATATATGTTGATGCAAGGTGGTTTACAAACCTAGAGATGCCAGGCAAAGTTGTCGACAAAATGGTATTGTCTTGATCATTTATTTTGTCCTTTATAAACGGTATTGTCTTGATCACTTATTTTGTAACCCCCTAGATTTAAAAATTTATAAGGTTTATAAAGATTTTTTAAGAATATTAGACGCTTTATAAAATTATTTGTACCCTAGATTTACAAATTTATAAGGTTTGTAAGGATTTTTAAAGATATTAAACGCTTTATAAAACTATTTGTAAAAGATTTTGTAAGGCCTTGTCTTGATCATTTATTTTGTCCTTTATAAATTGTGTTTAAAATGTTTATAAACTGAAGTATAAATGTTTATGTAGCATGTCGATGTAGCGGTGGTGATGATTAATAACCACAAGGAACATAATCTAGAATTATTCCGCAAAGGATGTGTGATTCTTCAACATTCATTCTACAATTTGATTGATGAAGAATATGCTTTGTTTGTTTGCGCCAAGGAAACATAGAAATTCCCAACACGAGGGATCAAAAAAGAAGATTTTGGACGAGACACTGTGGTCATCTGTATATCCTATTTGGTTAAGGCAAAGTGTTGGGTGCCAGTGGTAATTGACCTTGCAAATAGGGAAATCAATGTGCAAGATTGTTTCCGTCCAAATATTCCAGAGGAAAAGACAAGAAAAAAAATTAATGCTTTTATTCTCATGCTTCCATACTTCATCCGGCACATAAAAAAAGACGAGCAAATGGATGTTTTTCCATTTGAAGTCAACATAAAGACAGATTTACCAAAGGTAAATTATAAGTTTTTTAAAAAGAATTATAACAAGTGTGTAACTAATCAGCTAATAATTATTTTTTATATCAGGGTCGCACGTTAGAAGATTCAGGAATCTACATGTTGAAGTTGATCGAGTGCTGTTCAATGGGGATCCCATGCTTAAACAAATTTTTAAAAGTCACTGTTCAAGATATGAGAACAAAGTTAGCGGCTGACATTTTCGATGAGTTGACAGAATATCCTTAATGCCTTTTAAAAATATAAATCGTTTAAAGTTTTCATGACTTTGTGTAAGGTTTTTGAATCAATTGCTATAAAAACCCTATTTCTTCATTTCAAATCTAACAATCCCTATCTAAATCTAACAATCCTTTTTTTTTTTCAAAACACAATTTTCTCAAAAGTACCCTCTCTTATTTTTTTATTATTTTTTATAAAACAAACCCAATTAAATATGTCAATTATTTTAACAACAACCAATAATTAAATCCTAAACCTACCTCCTCTCCACGTCACCTCCTCTTCTTCTTCTCTTTCGCGAAATAGAAAAAACAGAGACTCGCCACAAACTCGTTTCTTATTCTTCCTTCTTCTGCTTCTTTGTTTTATTCTTTGGTTGAGAGAAACAAAACAGAACGAGGAAAACAGAGCCACGACCGTTTCGTTTTGGATCTTCTTCGTGACATCTTCTTTGTGAAGAGGAAAACAGAGCCACACCTCCTTCTTCACGTTCGTTTTGAATCTCGTCTATTTCCATTGAATCTGGTTAATTTTAAGGTAAGGTCTTTGGGTTGTATGTTATTTTAGTGTATATGGTTAGATTAGGTTGTGAAAACTTCTTTGTATAAAGGTTTCTTCTCAATTAGAAGATTTGAAATTTGTTCTTTTAGTTTAGTTATTTGAGTAATGAACTTGTTTACTAAGTCTATTAGTATGGTGAGATGATTTTTCTCGTAAAATAGCAGCTAAATCGTGCTAATTTATCGTACTAAATCAAACGTAATCGGAGGTAAATCAAAACTGCAGGGGTATAACTGAAGTAACTGGTAATAATACGATACAATGGTATTACTGAAGTAACTTGTAATAATATGATACAATGGTATTACTGAATAAACTGGTTCTCTTGAGCATAATTGGTAATACTAGGATAACTGGTATTAAAATTACTTAAATAACAGTTTAATTATATACTTTTGATATTTCTAATTTTTTTGGTAGGGGACAATGAATAAAAATTGAACAATTATATGTTTTGATTATGGAGGAAGTTACATAAGGGAAGGTGATAACTTTAGATGGAACGTAGGAAGAGATGAAATTCACACTTTAGCGATCCGGACCGGAGTGGAGGATGTCACTTATTCGGCGTTGGTTGGTAGAATTGGGAGAAAGATCATGATAGATGAGGCTACAACGTAGCTGAAACTGAGTTACATTCCTATGATTTTGAATGCTCCAAAAGCATCATATATCTCAAACGATGATGGTGTTTCTAATTATCTAATGCAAGTGAATGGAGATGGTCTTAGAAGTCTATTGCACGTGGAGCTCATCCCAATCGGAGATCAAAATGAGCAACAAACAGGAGAGGGTCGAGAGAAGGAAGCGTTTTTAAGTGATGGTATGATAACTCTACACAACAACGAACAATCGGAACACCATGAGACTATAACTCTACACAACAACGAAGCATCTGAACACCATGAGATGGTAAACCTAGGTATAACTCAAATAACTGTGTAACTCATTTTATGTGTTCTCTTTGTCTAGTACTACTAGGTATAACTGGTATAACTACTTGACTTGTTTTATTTGATCTCTCTATCTAGTACTACTAGGTATAACTGATATGACTATTTGACACTTGTTTGATTGTAGGTCATCAAGAACACCATGATAACTTTGGTATTCATGAATATGATAATGAGTATAACTTTGGGACGTATGAAGATAATGAGGGACCAGCTGTTGTGGATGGAGATGGAGATGAAAAACGAGGATGGGAAGATGCTATGGATATGACTCTACATCAAGAATTTCCAAGTAGAGAAGAAGTAAAACAATTAGTTCAAATTGCTTCACATAAGAACTGCTTTGAGTACGATGTTAAGCACACCGATCCAGGGTGATATGTGCTTCATTGTAGTGAAGCAAAAGATGGTTGCAAGTGGTATGTACGAGTTACTCCGATTCGGAATTCAGATCGTTGGTCGGTTACAACTTACAACAAAATGCATACATGTTTTCGAATTGATACAAGTACAAGGAGACGAAGAAGGAGAGGGTCTAAAAATTAGTTGCTGGTATTTTACATGAAGATTTTCCAGGTTGTTTTGATACTCCGGTTCCGAAAAGTTTGATGAAATTGGTGAAAGGAAAAGCTAGTGTTGATATATCATACTCCACTACATGGAGAGAAAAAAACCTAGCTGCTAATGTTGTGCGGGGAAGTCCAGAGGAGAGTTATATGCGGTTAGAGTCTTATATTTACACGCTTGAGAAGATGAATGAGGGTACAAAAACACGAGTAGAATGGTATGATGAAGGCAAGTTTGAGTATTTGTTCTTCGCGCTTGGAGCTTGCATAAAAGGGTTCAAATCCATGAAAAATGTCATCATTGTGGATGCCACCCACCTTAAGAATTCTTTTGGTGGAGTTTAAATTTTTTCTACGGCTCATGATCCTGAGCGTCACCATTATCCCATTGCTTTTGGTGTAACTGATGGTGAGAAAGATGCGAACTGGAAGTGGTTTATGGAGCAGTTGAAATTAGTGGTAGAGGATGATGCAGAACTATTTTTTATATCTGATAGAAAGCAAAGCCTCATCAAGTCAAGACGTGAGGTATTCCCGTTGTCTCAACATGGCTTTTGTATCTACCATCTCTCTCAGAATGTCAAAGGAAGCGTTTCAGGTGTAAGAAAAAAACTGTTGCGGGTAAGTTCATCGAATGCGCACATGCTTATACCGAGGCAGAGTTCATAAGACTTTATGGGACGTTTAGAACAATGTATCCTGCTGCAGCTCGTTATCTGGATAGAAGTTTTGATGTGAAGAAATGGGCAAGGTGCTATTTTATAGGAGAAAGGTACAACTTAGACACGAGTAATTCTGCAGAATCTATCAATTCTGTCTTGCTAACTGCAAGGAAGTACTCGTTGTTACCTATGATTGATGTGATTGTTGCAAAAGTGGCTGAATGGTTCAACAAACATAGAAAGAGTGCCGCTGCAGTGATAAGGTCACATAAGTTGGTGCCTTATGTGCACAGCGCTATTCATGTCATGTTACCGACTGCAAAGAAATTAATCTCGGTTGAGTTAAACAACTCCACCCATGAGTACAATGTGATTGGACTCGATGACATGAATTATTTGGTTAATTTGACCGAGAGAACTTGCAGTTGCAAGTATTTTGATATAGACAACTACCCATGCATGCATGCACTACAAGCTATCGTCCGATTAAGCGGAGAGACCGAAGCTCAAATGCATGAGTATTGCTCTGAATATTTTCTTATGGAGAAGTGGAAATTGGCGTATTGCAAGACGATATATCCTGTTCTCCATATATCCGAATGGATTATCCCTGACCATATACGAGCTTCGCCTGACTTGCCTCCACTACACGATGATCCTTTAGAAGGAAGAAATCAAGAAACACGATACGCGTCGGCTGGAGAACAACGAGGAGGAGGACGAAGAGGAAGAAGAAGAGGAAGCGGGAGAGGAAGAGGAAGAGGACGAGGACGGGGATTGTATATTTATTTTGTGAGCGATCCTGATGTGGAGGAGGAGGAGTAGGCAAAACGGTTCTTATAACTGTGAGACTTAATTTGTGTGTTCTCACTGTCAGGTACTACTGGATACTACTTGGTATAACTATGTGATTTCACTTGATGATGATGTTCTCTCTGTCAGGTATAACTATGAGATTTAAGTTGTGTGTTGTTTTTGTTTACGTATTGTTCATCTGAATTGTGCTTATTAGTTATTGCTGCACTTGGAGTAATTCTTATCTTAGGGTACATATGTTTTTACAAAAACTAATCTTACACTAAAATATTTTTTACTAAAACTCTCTTACAATTGTAGGTTAAAGTGCGAATGGAAGTCCCAATTGTTATGTCGAACAACTAAACTTTGTGCTTTCAGAAATTTTAATATATGGAACTATAATAAATGTATTTAATTGGAATAATTTGGGGAGTACTACTACAAACATCTTCATTTGTACCCCGTATAACTGATTATACCTAAAAAGTATCAAAATATAACTATAATATGGTATTACAAGATAAATAAGTATAACTATGTTTTAAAGTTTTAGTATTTTAAATTCATATAACGGCGCATGTGTTAAATGTGTTATTTGTTTATTATTTTCTTTAACAACATGTGTTTAATGCTGAAAATAACCTTATACACAAAAACACTAGTAGTACTAATAACAATCAGTAGTATCTTTAAACACTAGTAGTACCAAAAGAAGTAAAACGTAGAATATAAGTTCAACATTGCAATAAATCCCATGTACACAGAATTACCTAAAACACATCCTAAAACATCCGTTCAACATTGCAATAAAATCTCTTGTACACAGAAATACCTAAAACACTACCTAAGTCTTTATCCACCTAACTATTTCCTTCCTTAGCCTTTGTTCTCTTTCTTGTATTTCTTCCCTCAACTTTGTTCTCAGCTTTATCCTTCCTTGCCCTTTTTTCCCAATCTCTGCTTCAGCTTTACCCTTCTTCATAGTTTTCTTCCCAACATCCGCTTGAGCTCCGGTTTCGGTTCTTTCTTGTAATGCGATGGTGATTTTTCCCCTCCGCCGTATACGGCTCTTTCTTGTTATGCGATGGTTCTTTTTATCCTTCTTTCTTTTGGACTCCTCGGCTTTCCCATTTTCAGCTGCACAGCTCTCTTCCATCTTCTCTTCTGCTTTGCCAGTTCCATCTGTTTTTCTTCTTCTTCTTCTTTCTGTTTCTCTGTTTTTTCTTTCTCTTCTTCTACTTCTTGCTCTTTCTCTGTCTCTTCTGCTTGTTTCTCTTCTTTCTCTGTCTCTATCTTCTCTTGCTCTCCTTCTTCTTTCTCTGTCTTCTCTTGCTCTCCTTCTTCTTTCTCTGTCTTCTCTTTCTCTTCTTCTGGGTCCTGCTCTGTCCTTTCTTTCTCTGTTTCTTCTGCTTCTTTCTCTTCTTCTTCTTTCTCTGTCTCTTTTTGTCCTTTTCCTTCTATTTCCATCTCTGTCGTATCTTCCTCACCTGCTTCTTTCTCTTCTTCTGTCTCCATCTATGTCGTCTCTTCCTCACCTTTTCCTTCTTTCTGAGTCTCTGTTACTACTTCTTCTCTTTGTACTTCTTCTCCTTCAGCCTGTTTCTCCTTGTCCTTTGTTTCTGTTTCTCTTTCTTTCTAATTCCCTCTTGATTTCTCTCCTGAATTCTCATTACACCCAAGCCAGTCATTATCCTCACCTTGGCTCCATGCTTTGAGTTTTAAGAGTGTTGATATAACCTATATTTTACCACTTTTACTATCTATTTTACTATGATTTTTACATATATTAATACGACCAAAGGTAGTTTTCTCGTATTTGTAGATTTTAAGGTCTTAACAGGTTTTATCATCAAACGAATGTAAAATGGAGAAAAAGAGTGTTATCTATGATATAGCTACTCATTCAAGTCAAAGGAACTAAGCCAAGTCATTTTATCTTGGAGATAGTGCATATTCTCAAACTGGACATAACGTATATGCCAGAAGTTTGCTAATAAACAGAGGATCAAATCAATTGAGAATTTATTAAACCTGGTACGAAGATATCCCTTTGAGTTAACTTTCCAATGAACTTGGAATTTCATCAATTGGAGCCATACTTTAGAAGATACACTGGAAACACTGTGGACATGTCAAACTGCCTTCGAAGTGAAGTGAGTGCACAAGGAAGCCAAGCACCGGGCCGCCCATGGGCCGATGATCCAGACCTTTGCCGACCTTCTAGAAGCGCCATAGAAGCTTGGTCACGCAACCCGACCAGTATTATGACCACTATTCCCTCAGTTTCGACCAAAAAAGATGTTTTTGCCCGAAGAAGCCCTAGCCGACTTAAGCCTCCTTAAACCCCTATATATACTTCCTTTTAGCCTCTTTAGGAAATTAAGCAGCCAGACATAACAGCCTAAATCAATACCTAAATATGTATTTCATTTTTCTCTTGTTCTTAATACATATTTGATTCTAAAAGCCTTTAAGGATAGATTGACTTTGTCCTATTGCGAAGAGATGAGATCTAACTCCTTATGCTTTGTAGATAAACTTTATACTCTGTTTATGTGCTTTACTCTTGCTGCTACGTGTTGCAAAACATGTTAGAGTACTAGCTTTGATTTGATTTCTATGCACTTTCTTAATTCTATGCTTTTACATACTTCATCGATTAGAGTTTCATTCTAGAATTGATTCTTCAATTTTATTTGCTCTCAAAGTACGAACTGGCTTAGCTACTCAGGGGTTGATCTTAGGTTGATATACTCTCCAAAAGCATGTTATATCTCCGGATCTAGTATTTGATGAGCTAGGCATCTTAACAATTTGATAGGTTAGTTAAGGAGTCTAGTGAACAATCAATCTTGATCATAAAGCATGTTTTCACCTTATAATAACCTGCGATAGTGGAGTCTATTAGGGTAGAAAACGTAGATGGTTAGTTACGTCACGACAGTGGGATGACCTTACATTAGTGATATGAGTTCTAGAACCACTAGTCTAAATAATTCGATTGCTTGTGTTTTGCATATGTTTTGTGAATTGCTTGAAATCTCATCATAATTGATCTATCTATCTCTTTAATTATTTCTTGTTATTTGCTTCAATAAAAATCCTAAAAACCAAATAATATTTTTCCTTAGCTTAATTCGAATCATATAGGTTTGTAGTACATTCATCACCTAGTCCTTGTGGATCGACCCCTAAGTACTACAATTATATACTGTGCCCTTGTAGTTTCATAAGGTTTAAATTTAAAACTTGCATAGGCATCTAAACCCTGCACGCATAAAAGTTTCTGTGCATCAAGTGTCCACTTCAGTTTGGAGATCCTTCATTGTTTTCTAACAGTCCTAAGCGTCTGCCGCAAAGTTGACACTTTTATTTTCACTTTGAGATACACTACAAGAAAACACAGTTTTAGCGTTGGCAAAATTCGATGCTAAGAGGTGTTAGCGTCGAATTAGCGTCGACTTACCTTTCGACGCTAAATCTAAATCAACGCAAATTTGACGCTACTTTTGCGTCGTACAGTATTTCGACGCTAAATTAGCATCGAATAATTTTGGACGCTAAACTAGGTTCGACGCTAATACGATGCTAAATTAGCATCGAATTAGTGTCTAAAAATCTCCGATGCAACTATTCGATGCTAATTCGACAGGAATTTTGCGTCATATTAGCGTCTATAGTAAACCGATGCAAGAATTCGACGCTAAATCAACGCAAAATTAGCGTCAAATTAGCGTCGAATGACGTCGTATGTTGACGCTAAATCGACGCTAAATTGCAGATATATTGCATCGATATAGCGTCTTTCTGATTGATTTTTTTTTAAATATAAAAATATTTTAAAATCTGTTTTCTAAATTTTATATAAATAATCTAAAATCACTGAAATAGAAACGCAAATTTAAATTATCCGAAAATAAAAATTTAAATTGTCTAAAAACAATGAAATAAAAACGCAAATCTACTAATGTGGGTCCTTAGGTTCATGGTATCTACTCGAATCATATCTTCCGATTCTTCCTCGAACTGCGTTGGACCAGTAGGTGGAGGAGGCGGTGTGGAACAACCCAACCCATTTTTTTTTAATTACATTGGATTCAAATTAATGTTCCCATACACATTAATTCTCAATATCCAATCAAGCACACTCAAATAACAATTAAACCAGCAGAATTCAAACCAAATCAATCAACCGAATTAATCATTAAACCCAATAACCAATTCCATAATCCAATTCATCAAACCAGCAACCTAGCGGTTCTAAATAATACGATAAAACAACACAATCAAGACTCTAGATCATCTTTTCTTCCCAGCCATGATTCCACAATCACAATTTCTCTTTACCTGCATCACATGGCAAAAAGAGATGTGTGAGTATTATCACAAATACTCAAGTGAGATGGTCATCTCATCTACAGGCTATACACACAGGCATAAGAAAGACATACAATAGAAGGATGAGCAATCAACAATGCATAAACGAAACAATCAAACGAGAATTAGCAAACAACCACCATGTGTCGATCGATGCATCATCAGTGTGTCGATTGACACAACCACCATGTGTCGATCGACGCAAGATGCAGAAACCTAGAATCGAACCTATCCTCTCACGGATCGATTCCGGTTTGTATCGCATCGATCTCATGCGTAAAACTCAACAATACAACACGAATCCAACCAAACAAACACAACAACGCATTATATCCAATTCTTTACCCAGATAAACCTATGGTCACACACTCACCTTAGCGTGTCATCAAACGCTATATAGATCGCCTCCTAATTCCTTCTAGTTCGACAGGAAAACTCCCACGAATTGGACTGATCGCAGATCCAATTCCTAGAAGTTTCACTCCAATCCGATCTGATTAGACTGCTTGTTTCTCTACTCTTCTAGAACAGCCAGAACTGTCTTCAAAACGACATTCTCTTCTACTCTCTCACAATCCACAAAAATCCTCTCTCTCTACTTTGATTTCTGAGTATTTTCTGCCCAAAAACGCAGCCTAAACACTTCTGCTCTCTTTTCATACTGCCCCATAGGGTTCTCCCTAACCAACCACGCGAACCAGACAATTTAAAATCGAACCTGTCGGTTCAAAATTAACCCGTGTCGATCGACACATACCCTTTGTGTTGATCGACGCAACGCCCAGAACACGACTTCTCACAAGTCCAAAACATGTGTGTCGACTGACACACTCACCCTATATCGATCAACGCACCAACCAAAAATCCACTTTTTAGTTTACGAGCGTTACAATTCTCCCCCACTAACACGGATTCGCCCTCGAATCACATAGCACCATCTCAATAAGGTTAACATTCCCGTCCAAAACCTGACCAGATTCACCTAGAAACATCAACAATGCAATGTTTCCTGATCCGGATTAGGTCTTGCCGATTGCTCGGGCAACAATCAAACAAGAACATGCACAACCAACCGTAGACCCAAAATTGGATCAATTGATCGCGCAACAATCAAACAAGAACATGCACGACCAAAGACGCTACATACATTACTAGGGTCGTCTGAACCGAGGTTCCAAACACAAATATCAACCCTAGACTAGACGCCACACACACATCCCTATCAACACTCCTGATCCACCCGGCCAGCACCACCTGAGATCACTCCCGATCCCTGAAGCTCATCTAGTCTCATACTTACGACCACGCTCAGACGCTATTGCTCATAACTCATATACATATACACCACACCTACTCGCAGGATCGTCACCCCTTGAGCTACGGTATGCAGGGAACCCACTATCCCCTAGAGAGACCCACTATCCCTCAAAGTACATGTAGGAAACCCACCGTCCCCCAGAGAGACCCACTATCTCTCGAGTATTGCAGGGAACCCACTATCCCCTGGAGAGACCCACTATCCCTCAAGTATGCAGGAAACCCACAGTCCCCTGGAGCAATACTTTGCAACGTGCATCATAAGCACCTGTCGACCAAAATCGCCTCTGTGGCCCATCATGACATTCTCAAACTCGGAATATCATCACATCCGTGACCAATCACTAGGCCACCCGAAATAACCCAACCACCATGGGTGTTTCCACAGAGTCCCTAGAAAAGACAGTTCTAACTCACATAAAACCTCTTTTCCAGACTCTCCCTAGGAAAGAGACAGATCCTAACTCACATAAGACCTCTTTTTCCCAACGCCATCTAGAGAACAGACAAGTCCTAACTCCCATAGAACCTCCATTCCTAGATACCCCTAGAACATGGACAAGCTCTAACTCACATAGAACTTCCATTTCTAGCTATCACATACACACACACATGACCCCACCAGTCATAAAATATAAGAACTCACATCTTATAAACATATTTAATAAGAAACCACTCAATCTTATTAAATCTCCAGAAATGTAAATCGTTACAACACTAAACAAAATACATAACAACAAATAGCAACATGCTATCTCGAAACTAAAAATCAGAAAAAGACAACTCAAGCCTCCACTTGCTTCTCGAACCACTTCGAGAACTTTGCCTTCATCTTCGCTTCTAGTTCCCAATTCTCCTCCTCGGTACCGCCACAGTCCCATACGACTCTCACTCACGGTATCCTCTTTCGGCGCAGCACGTGGACTCTCCTCTCGAGAATCCTCACAGGTCTCGCCTCCAAGTCATGTTGGGCTGAAGATCCCCTGGGATCCTAGCCAACACCTCCTCAGACTCATGTAGACACTTCAGCAGCATCGATACGTGAAAGACCTTATGAAATGCCTTCATACTCTGAGTTAACTCCAAACGATAAGATCGCCTTCGGAAACATGATCTGGAATCGTGAGACCGAGACCTTTCCAACGCTATATAGATCGCCTCCTAATTCCTTCTAGTTCGACAGGAAAACTTCCACGAAGTGGACTGATCGCAGATCCAATTCCTAGAAGTTTCACTATAATCCGATCTGATTAGACTGTTCGTTCCTCTACTCTTCTAGAACAATCAGAACTGTCTCCAAAACGACATTCTCTTCTTCTCTCTCACAACCCACGAAAATTCTCTCTCCACTTTGATTTCTGAGTGTTTTCTGCCCAAAAACGCAGCCTAAATACTTCTGGTCCCTTTTTATACTGCCCCATAGGGTTTTTTCTCACCAACCACATGAACCGGACAATTTATAATCGAACCTGTCGGTTCAAAATCAACCCGTGTCGATCGACACACACCCTTTGTGTTTATCAATGCAACGCCCAGAACACGACTTCTCACAAGTCCAAAACACGAGTGTCGACTGACACACTCACCCTGTGTCGATCGACGCACCAACCAAAAATCCATTTTTTGGTTCACGGGCGTTACACGGTGGAGGACGCTCCATGATTTACAAGGTAGCTGCTAATGCCGGGTTATCCACTGCGATAATATCGAAGAAGCCGGTCAATCTCAGCATTAGCAGCGGTCAACTGAGCGTTAACTGCGTCTCAGAAGAACTCGGAGTGTAAGAATACCGAGCAGACGAAGAAGCTGCGGGAGCATCTCTGATGGATCCAACACCCATCGTCCGTCCTCTCTTCTTCGGTGCAACCTATAAAATGAAAGTGTTATACAATAAAATTGTAATAAAAAAATAAGTTAAATATTATATAGGAATCTAAAAAATTACCTCCTCG
The DNA here is from genome assembly GCA_964056655.1 of Arabis hirsuta. NCBI lineage: Eukaryota > Viridiplantae > Streptophyta > Magnoliopsida > Brassicales > Brassicaceae > Arabis > Arabis hirsuta. Next base: position 17,804,824 of record OZ053302.1, on the reverse strand, counting down.
TAAAGTCTATCCAAATCTTCGAGCCCCAACGTAGACTGGACAGAACTACCACCTGGAGATGACTGTATCTCTAGCTCTGCCAGTCGTGCGTTGTAGGCATTGAACGTTTGTTTCGCTTGAGCGGTAACAAACGTCCCATCCTTGCGCCGATGAGTTTTTTCCATCACTTTAATCATCGGAGGAAAATCACCGCCATCAGCCTGTTAAACAAAAATAAACATTGATAAAAATAAAATATAGAATAAATAAATATATAAAATACAAAAAAACTAATAAATTAATTTAATTAAGATATTACCATATCCAATCGTATTGTGCCATATGATGATTGACCCGTATATTCCTTAGAAGGTCCATCTCTTTCGGCCACTGGCGTGAGACGGGATGTAGAACACTTCCCCGATCTGACCACCGAACGGAGATCCTCCCAAAACCGTACTAGATCCGACCAAACATCGGGATCCATCCCTCTCGCCTTCGCATCATCGCCTTTCTCTCGCCAAGCTTTCTTCGTATTAGTGACCGCGCCGTTGAGGCGCTTAAGTGCCTTCTTCTCGAAGGCCTCTCTCACTTCGTGTGAACGAACATCATCCCAGTGCCACCTTTGCTACAAAAATACGAATAATGTTAGTAATATATTTAAAATCAAATAATTTAATAAATAAAAATAAAGAATGTAATATTACTTACCGCCAATGACTCAAACCAAATATCCTGAATAGACTGTGGCGTCTGGCTCCAATCAGCATTCGACATAGTGAAATGGGCCATGATGGCTTTGGTGAACGAACGAGCAACGCAGTTATCGGCAAACTTGTAAAACAAAATATTTAGATGTTAATAGTTTAAATAAAACTAGTAATTAAAAAATAATTATCCCAAAAAAAATAATTAGTACTATTGCAAAAAAATTAATCATACCAAAAAGTGCCTTGAGGCTTAAACAGATGGAGGACCCTAACCCGTGTCTCACGTCCAGGTTGGCGGAGATGCTCACTAATCCGCATCATAAGAGACGGGTTTGACGGTGGAGGGGCCTCATTGTGATCATCGGGATGATCTGGTTCGTCTTTGTCTGCCTCTGGCTGAAGCTGTGGTGGTGGCTGTGGCGGAGCTCGTGGTGGAGCCCGTGGATGATAGTTCGCAGCCTGCGAACCCAACCCTGATCCTGATCCTGATCCGCGACGATCATCTACGAATCCAGAAATCGTAGCATCCTCGCCAAATAAATGTCTGTATGAAGGTGGTCGCTCCGCCTATAAAATAAAACAAATTTATTAAATTAAAATATGTAAAATATTAATTTATAAATTTATTTTTATTTTCCATAAATACATAAATAAATAAATAAGATAGTTGTAAAATAATTTGATAGAGCAATTAATAAATTTTTAAATTTTATATATAAAATATGAATTAAAACACACAAATCAAAAATAATTTTATATTTTTCATAAATAACTTGTAAAATACTTGTCAATTCACAAATCCATAATTTTATATTAGAAATTCGTTTTTATTTTACAAATATAAAAAACTTGTAAAATAATTTCAAAAAATATTAATTCATAAATTCGTTTTTATTATTCAGAAATTTATAAATTTTATATATAACTTATACAAACACATAAGTCAATAAAAAAATTGTAAAATAATTTGATAAATTTGAAATCAAAATTTTTTATATTTTCCATAAATCAATCAATTTAACTTGTCAAATTATTTGAGAGAGCAATTTGAAAAATAATTTTATATTTTCCATAAATGACTTGTAAATTAGTTTTTTTATTTTAAATAATTTCTATTTTAAATTCATAAAATCCATAATTTTATATTTTAAATTCATAAAATCCATAATAACTTGAAAAATAATTTTATAACATATATATTCACAAATTCGTTTTTATTTTCCATAAATTTATAAATTTTATATATAACTTATCAAATACAAACACATAAATTCATAAATAAATCAATACTACAAATCTAAATTCATAAATAAATAAGTACTAAATACCATATCAAATCTAAATTCAATTCCAATTCCTACAAATCTGTTTCCTACAAATCCATTCCATTTCCTTCAAATCCATTCTATTTCCTTCAAATCAATTACTAATACACATAATAAATTTATAAACATAAAAAATGAAAGATAATTACACATACCATTTCCTCAATTGATGGATTTGTGTTGGAAGAGAGGAGGAAGAAATGAAATCGCGAGAGAGAGGAGGAAGAAGGATGGGGAGAGAGAGAGAGGAGGAAGAAGAAATCGACATAGAGAAGGAAGAAGAGGTCGGGAAGGAGGGTCGAGAGATAGAGATGCAATTTTTTTTGCAAACAAAGAGAGGAGGAAGGAGGGTCGGGAAGGATTTATTAATACGTGAACCGACGCTAATTCGACGCAAACTTACGTCGAATTAGCGTCGGTTCACGTATTAATAAACGAAATGTTTTTGGTTTCGCGTGTTGCCGCGTGTTGGCACGCGTTGGCGGTCAAGCGAAAATGTTTTCGGTTCGACGCAAATTCGACGCTAATCTGAATTTTTTCGGTTTAGTGCCAACATTTATGTTTGGTGGGAAAACAAAATTGCGTCGAATTAGCGTCGAATAGATACAAACCGACGCTAATTCGACGCTAATACGAAATAATTTGGTTTACCGGGAATAGATCTAACCAACTTAATTTGAAATTTTTTGGTTAACCGCCTACGATTAACCAAATTGATTGAATATAGCGTCGGTTTTGCGTCGAATACCAAACAATCCGACGCGTTTTTTGTTTTCTATACCCTAAACCCTGAAACATCACATCTTTCATTTAGCGTTGAGTTAGCATCGATATAGTTAATATTCGACTCTAATTTGAAGCTATTAGCTTCGAATTAGAGTCGAATATTAACTATATCGATGCTAAATCGACGCTAAACCAAGTTTGGGGTATAGGGTAAAAAAACTGCAATGAATACGAAAACAATCTTAACCATGTCGATCTTTGTTAATAACCAAATAATTTTAAAATTTAAATTATGAATACATACTTATTCATTCGCAATTAAGATACTATATAGATAACATTTATGCTTCACTATCTGAATCATCATTTGAGTTATCGTCATCCTCATCGGTACTTTCTCCACTCTTGTTTGTAAACTCGTCTTCGGGGTTTTCTGCATCGGTAGCATTCGGAAGTATTTAAGCTGTAACGCCCATGAACCAAAAATGTGATTTTTGGTGGTGCGTCGATTGACACAGGGGGAGTGCGTCGATTGACACACGAAGTTGGACTCGCGAGGAGTCGGTTTCTGGGTGTTGCGTCGACCGACGCAAGGGAGGTGCGTCGAGCGACGCAAGTCATTAATCAGACCTAGGGTTCTGATTTCTGGTTTGTTTTGGGTTGGACCGGTTTAGGGAACCCTAGGGTTCGAGTATTTAAGGTCTGGGGTCGTGGTTCTCAGTTCCTTTGGCCACTTTTGAGAGAAAACTAGGGTTGAGAGAGTTTTGAGAGATTTTGGAGGTTTTGCCGTCGTTTTTGGAGGAGACAAAAGATAGGGAAGATCAAGTCGCATTGGAGGGAAAATTTGAGGGTACGTTCTCCTATCTCTGCTCTTGATGTGGGTGAAAACGGCGTGTGATTTGGTTAAATATTCGCTGAGTTATGGTCGTTTGAACGTGTGAGGTTGGTGCTGTTACGAGTCTGCGATCCGTCTGCTTAGAGGGAGGATTCCCGTCGAACAAGAGAGAATCAGGAGACGATTAAGATATCTTTGGAAATCTCTTTCTGTCTAGTTTCTAGATCAGGTTTCCGATCCTGATTTGGAGGTAAACTACGTTCTCTGTGCTCTTTTGAGTTCGGAGTGTCGTTGCTGAAACCTCTTTTTTCCAGTTCCGATTAGCAAGATTGCGGGCTGATTTCCCATCGAACTGTTTGGATTTAGGAGACGTTCTATACACCGTTAGAAATCTCTCGGTGTCTAGTTTCCAGATTAGGTCTCAGCCTTGATTTGGTGAAGGGAATCGCGAGTTATTTCCTTCTGTTTCGTGGCGTGTGTTCTTTGGTGCCTCGTTTCAATCCGATCTCAAGGTGAATGCGTGACCATAGGTTCTCAGATATAGGAATGGATGGAATACATTGATTTCTGTGTGAGATTCGTTCCATGAGAGGATAGGTTTGATCTTTGGGTTCTGCAGGTCCGTGTCGATCGACAGGACTGTTGTCTGTCGATTGACAGAGGGGCAGAATGGTTTGTCGATCGACACCTGGAGGTTGTGTCGATCGACAGAGATGCTGCTGTCCTGTTTTGTGCTGTTTGATTGTCTATGCATTGTTGAGTGATAACCTTGGTATTTGGTGCATTCTTTCATTTGAGTAATTGACCTGTAGATGGGATGATCGTCTCACTGGGTATTTATGATAATACTCACGCATCTCTTTTAACCATGTGATGCAGGTAAAGATAAAGTGTGATCGTGGAATCAAGGCCGGAAAGAGGGGATGATCCTAGGGTCTCGTTTTGGTGTTCTTTGATATCTAGAACTGTTAGGTTGCTGGATTAGTCATCGTTATGGATTTTTGGTTATTGAGTATTGATATTGTTGAATTGGTATTATTGATTATTGGTTAATGGATTATTGGTTTAATGGTTTATTGGAATTACTGCTTAATTGTTGTGATGTTAATTGTGGTTGGTTGGATTATCGAGAGTTAGCATTTATGGGAATGTTAATTCAGAATCCAATATTATTATTATTATTATAAAAAAAAAAGGGTCTGGTTGTTTCAATTTGGTATCAGAGCCCTTACGGTTCTAGGGCGGGAGAACGTAGTATGCTTGCTTGATTGATTATGAGTGGTTAGTCAATTGATTGTTGTTTGGGTTTGGAGTCCTGGATCATCTCTTCCGAGCCTTCATGAGATTCCACGGTAAGTGTTTTATGACTTTCTGTTTTCTAGTACTTAGTAGTCCGCTGGATAGGGCAGAGTGATGACTAGAGTGGCTAGAGGCAGAGGTCGTGGGGGCCGTGGAGGCCGAGGTGGTCGTGGTGGGCGCGGGGAGGACTGCAGGTTGAGTCTCATGCCGTGAGTGTGGCCCAGGAGACCACGCAGGAGCAGGTGGCAGACTCGCAGGCGTTTCAGGAGGGGTCTGGGGGTGTGACTGCTACGAGTGCCAATGTGAGGGCTGGTGGGGCCAGTGTGGGTCCCGAGGTAGCTGTTAGTGCGGGGGCCCGGGTGGGGGTGCTCCCGTAGGTGTGGCCCAAGATCGAGATGATCGTCTGGTGGATTTGCTACAGTTGATTCTGGAGCGGTTACCAGGTGGGGTACCGGCTCCGGGTCAGGCTCCGGGAGCTCAGCCAGGTGGGGCTGGTGTACGGCCAGTAGTGGCTGGTGTGCAGCCAGTGGTGGTTGGGGTTCAGCCGGTAGTGGCTGGTGTGCAGCCGGGTGTGGCGGTTACGGAGGAGCTTCCATCCTACCTGAGGATGATGGAGCAGATGCAGAGGATTGGCACCGGGTTTTTCTCGGGTGGTGCGAAGCCTGAGGAGGCCGATGAGTGGCGGCAGAGTTTGGAGCGTAAATTTTGCTCGATCAGGTGTCCTGAGGGATACAGGCCGAGATGGTCTGGGAGGATTCTTTGCTGAGTTCACTATCTGATGGTGATGCGCATCTCTGGTGGAGAGGCGTCGAGACCAGGAGGGTACAGGCCGAGATGGTCTAGGAGGATTCTTGGCTGAGTTTAATGCCAAGTATTTCCCGTAAGAGGTGGTGGATAGGATGGAGTCGAGGTTTCTGAACCTGACTCAGGGAGGTCGGACTGTGAGAGAGTTCGATTTGGAGTTCAGTCGGCCGCCCTCGTGGCAAACTTACTCGCTGCAATCGAGGAGGATATCAGGGAGCAAGCTGTGGTGGTTAGCCCACCGGTGCAGCAGCAGTCAGGTTCGAGCAGGGGCGGCAAGCCTGCTCAGGGTCAAAAAAAGAAGTGGGAAAGCACTTCGGAACCGAGTCAGAGGGTTCAGGGTGGTCCAGGATGCTTCGGATGTGGGAGCATGGATCACAAGCTTGGAAGTTGTCCTAGGAGGGACGAGTCGCGGGATTCGGGTGTTGAATCTAGTCTGTTTTGGAAATGGTGTGTCTTGTGATAAGAGTTAAGGTTCTTTGGCCCATGGAATTGTACTGGAATCTTATTAGTGGGCAGTTTGAGTCCCATGTGGGCTTGATACTGGAGCTGCGAATTGCTTCATTACTCCGGAGTGTGCGGAGAGTAGCGGGATCCGGAGCGATCCGGAAAAGCAGCCGGGAGTAGTTAAGGTTGTGGGTGGCAGGACATTAGCTTCTTCGGGCGGGCACGTGGTGTGGATGTTCTGGTGGCGGGAGAGTTGATGCCAGCAGATCCGGTCATTAGTCCAGTAGAGTTATACGATGTCGTCCTCGGTATGGATTGGGTTAGATCGGTATAGGGTCCATCTGGATTGTCATCAAGGATGGACGTATTTGAGCGAGAGTCTGGGAGGTTGGTTTATCTGGGTGTGAGGCCGACTTCCGGAAATATCATGATTTGGACTACATGAGGTAGCTCTGGTCTGAGATGCTTATTGAACGTTTAAGAATTTATCGCTCTAGGTTATAAGTAGATGCCCGAACAACTCATAGGGGGATGGTGGTTCCCCTGTTTTTATTGTATTTCACTAGGGGATGGTGGTTCTCCTGTGTTATACTGAGAGATGGTTTCTCTCGAGGGGATGGTTGTTCCCCTGTAGATATCGAGAGCTCATGGGATGCGTTCCTGAGGGTATGAGGGGTGTATTGATGAGTTGGGAGCAATGAATGTCTGAAAACGTGTGGATCAGCATAGGACCAAATGTGGACCTCAGAGATCATGCGGGTTGATCTAGTGTGGTGATGCCAATTGGTTTGACGAATGCCCAGCAGCGTTCATGCGGTTGATGAGCGGGGTGTTCCAGGAGTATCTGGACGTGTTCGTGATCATCTTCATAGATGATATCCCGGTTTACTCGAGGAGTCCGGAAGAGTACGAGGTGCATTTGAGGTTGGTTTTGGAGAAGCTGCGGGAGCAGAAGCTGTACGCGAAGATGAGTAAGTGCACTTTCTGGCAGCGAGAGATGAGTTTTCTTGGCCACGTTGTGTCTGCAGAGGGAGTTCTGTAGATCCGGATAAGATTGAGGCTATCAGAGGTTGGCCTAGACCGAGGAGTGCCACCGAGATCAGGAGTTTTCTTGGGTTGGCAGGTTATTACCGGAGGGTCGTCAAGGGTTTTGCGAGTATGGCGCAGGTGTTGACGAAGTTGATAGGGAAGGATGTTCCGTTTGTATGGTCTGCAGCTTGCGCAGGAGAAGGATCAGGGGTTGATTGATGCTTCCAGGGTGACGGGTTCTGAGTATGTGGTCTCAGCGAGCGGGAAGATACTGGTGAATGGGCGGGTGTGTGTACCCAAGGAAGAGGATCTGAGGCAGGAGATCCTGAGAGAGGCCCATTCGAGTATGTTATCGATTCATCCGAGAGCGACCAAGATGTATCGTGACCTGAAGTGGTATTATCACTGGGTCGGGATGAAGAGGGATGTAGCTAGTTGGGTTGCAACGTGCAATGTGTGTCAGCTGGTGAAGGCTGAGCATCAGGTTCCGAGTGGTATATTGCAGAGTTTACCCATTCCGGAGTGGAAATGGGATATGATTACCATGGACTTCATGGCGGGTTGCCAGTGTCACGGACGTATGATGCGATATGGGTTATAGAGGATCGTCTGACCAAGTCAGCGCATTTTCTGGCTATCAAGAAGATTGATGGAGCGGCGGTGTTGGTCAGGAACTATGTGCGGGAGATAGTGAGGCTGCACGGGGTGCCAGTGAGTATTGTGTCAGACAGGGATCCGAGGTTTACATCTGAGCTCTGGAGAGCGTTTCAGGCAGAGATGGGCACTAAGGTGCATATGAGCACGGCGTATCATCCTCAGACAGATGGGCAGTCGGAGAGGACGATTCAGACTTTAGAGGATCTGTTGAGGATGTGCGTGCTGGATTATGGTGGTAACTGGGCGGATCATCTGAGTATGAAGGCTTTCACAAAGTCTTCCATGTTTCGATGCTGCGGAAGTATCTACATGAGTCTGAGGAGGTGTTGGCTAGGATTCCGGAGGATCTTCATCCCAACATGACGTTGGCGGCGAGGCCTGTGAGGATTCTCGAGATGAGGGTCAAGGTTCTGCACCGGAAGAGTATACCGTTGGTGAGAGTCGTATGGGTGAGAGTCGTGTGGGACTATGATGGTATTGAGGAGGAGACTTGGGAACCGGAAGCGTCGATGAAGAGGAAGTTCTCGAAGTTGTTCGACAAGCAAGCGGGGGCTTGAGTCCTTTTTCTGGTTTTCAGAGTCTGTGTTAACCGGAAGCGTTGTTGTTGTAACGAATATACATTTTGGAAGATTTAATAAGATGAGTTGCTTTATTAAATGTGTGTTTAAGACGTGTGTTCTTATGAGATGACTAGTGATGTCATGGTTTGTGATGACTGGTAGGTCATGTGGAAGTCTAGCGATAAAAGTTCTATGTGAGTTAGAGCTTGCTTATCGGCTAGGATGGCTAGGAATAGAAGTTTTACGCGGCTTAGAGATTGTTCATGTCCAGGAGTGGCTGGACATGAGATTGTTTATGTTCCAGGGTGGCTAGAAATGAGGTGGTACATGTTCCAGGAGGGGCTGGAAATGTAAGCTCTATGCGCGTTAGAACTTGTCTATTTCCTAGGGAGAGTCTGGAAAAGAGGTTTTATGTGAGTTAAAATTGTCTTTTCCAGGGACTCTGAGGAAACACCCATGGTGGTTGGGTTGTTTCGAGTGGCCTAGTAGGGGTCACGGATGCGATGATATTCCGGGTGGGGATGTCATGAGGTAGCCACAGAGGCGATTCCGGTCGACAGGTACTTATGATGCATGTTTCAGAGTATTGCTCCAGGAGACGGGTGTGTTTCCTGTATACTTGAGGGATAGCGGATCTCTCCAGGGGATAGTGGGTTCCCTGCATACACTCGAGGGGTAGTGGGCCTCTCTGGGGACAGTGGGTCTCCTACATGTACTTTGAGGGACAATGGGTCTCTCCAGGGGATAGTGGGTTCCCTGCATACCGTAGCTCAAAGGGTGACGATCCTGCGAGTAGGTGTGGTGTATATGTATATGAGTTATGAGTATGAGATATGAGCAGTAGCGTCTGAGCATGGTCGTGAGTATGAGACTGGATGAACTTCGAGGATCGGGAGTGGATCTTAGGTGGTGCTGACCGGGTGGGGTCAGGATTGCAGCCGTGGTGAGACGGTGCAATGAGGCTAGTATGAGCCTACTAGGACTCGAGGATCAGGTGTGATCACGAGTGGTGCTGGCTGAGGGCCAGGGTGTGTTGTGGACGTCGAGTCTGGGGTTATTACTAGAGTCTGGAATTCGGTTCGGACAATCCTGGTAGCATATGTTACGCCGATGGTCGTACATGTTCTTATTTGATTGTTGTACGATCATTTGGTCCAATACGGGGTCAATGGTTGGTCAGACATGTTCTTGTTTGATTGTTGGACGGTCAATCGGGCAGCCCTAATCCAGACCATGGGGCATGCATCGTTGGTGTTCCGGGTGAATCTGGTCGAATTTTAGGCGAGAGTGTTAGCCTTAGCAGGACGGGTTGTGGGATTCGAGTGTGATCTCGAAGGATACTGGCCGGCTGCGGGTCAGCTGGTTGAGACCGTGGTGTGGTGGTGTCGCGTGATTCGAGGACGAATCCTTGTTAGTGGGAGAGAATTGTAACGCCCGTGAACCAAAAATATGATTTTTGGTGGTGCGTCGATCGACGCAGGGGGAGTGCGTCGATCGACACACGAAGTTGGACTCGCGAGGAGTCGGTTTCTGGGTGTTGCGTCGACCGACGCAAGGGAGGTGCGTCGAGCGACGCAAGTCATTAATCAGACCTAGGTTCTGATTTCTGGTTTGTTTTGAGTTGGACCGGTTTAGGGAACCCTAGGGTTCGAGTATTTAAGGTCTGGGGTCGTGGTTCTCAGTTCCTTTGGCCACTTTTGAGAGAAAACTAGGGTTGAGAGAGTTGAGAGAGTTTTGAGTGATTTTGGAGGTTTTGCCGTCGGTTTTAGAGGAGACAAAAGACAGGGAAGATCAAGTCGGATTGGAGGGAAAATTTGAGGGTAAGTTCTCCTATCTCTGCTCTTGATTAGGGTGAAAATGGCGTGTGATTTGGTTAAGTATTCGCTGAGTTATGGTCGTTTGAATATGTGAGGTTGGTGCTGTTACGAGTCTGCGATCAGTCTGCTTAGAGGGAGGATTCCTGTTGAACCAAAGAGAATCAGGAGACGATTGAGATGTTTTTGGAAATCTCTTTCTGTTTAGTTTCTAGATCAAGTTTCCGATCCTGATTCGGAGGTAAACTCCGTTTTCTGTGCTCTTTTGAGTTCGGAGTGTCGTTGCTGAAACCTCTGTTTTCCAGTTCTGATTAGCGAGATTGCGGGCTGATTTTCCGTCGAACCGTTTGGATTTAGGAGATGTTCTATACACCGTTGGAAATCTCTCGGTGTCTAGCTTCGAGATTAGGTCTCAGACCTTGATTTGGTGAAGGGAGTCGCGAGTTATCTATTTCGTGGCGTGTGTTCTTTGGTGCCTCATTTCAATCCGATCTCAACGTGAGTGCGTGACCATAGGTTCTCGGATGTAGGAATGGATGGAATACGTTGATTTCTGTGTGTTTTGGTGTGGATTTGCTGTTGATTTGTGCTGGAAAGCGATCTGTAGGTCTGAGATTCGTTCCATGAGAGGATAGGTTCGATCTTAGGGTTCTGCAGGTCCGTGTCGATCGACAGGACTGTTGTCTGTCGATTGACAGAGGGGCAGAATGGTCTGTCGATCGACAACTAGAGGTTGTGTCGATCGACAGAGATGTTGCTGTCCAGTTTTGTGCTGTTTGATTGTCTATGCATTGTTGAGTGATAACCCTGGTATTTTGTGCATTCTTTCATTTGAGTAATTGACTTGTAGATGTGATGATCGTCTCACTGGGTATTTATGATAATACTCACGCATCTCTTTTAACCATGTGATGCAGGTAAAAGATAAAGTGTGATCGTGGAATCAAGGCCGGAAAGAGGGGATGATCCTAGGGTCTCGTTTTGGTGGTCTTTGATATCTAGAACTGTTAGGTTGCTAGATTAGTCATCGTTATGGATTTTTGGTTATTGAGTATTGATATTGTTGAATTGGTATTATTAATTATTGGTTAATGGATTATTGGTTTAATGGTTTATTGGAATTATTGCTTAATCGTTGTGATGTTAATTGTGGTTGGTTGGATTATCGAGAGTTAGCATTTATGAGAATGTTAATTCGGAATCCAATATTATTATTATTATAAAAAAAAAAAAACGGGTCAGGTTGTTTCACAAACCTTCAATCCCAATATCACACATTTTACCTAATAGTTATACTAAGAAGTACTAGTTATCTCATGTACGCCCAGTTATCCTAGAAGTACTAGTTATCCCATCTATTAACAGTTACCCTAGAAGTACTAGTTATTCCATCTATTAACAGTTACCCTAGAAGTACTAGTTATACTAAGTATCACCAGTTATACTAATTAGTACTAGTTACTCTTACCACTAACAGTTATTACTAGTTATCCTACGCACTAATTCACAGTTACCCTAAGTTATACTCATTTATTCAACCATCAGTTACCAAAGACCCCTAAGTTATCCGTGTCCAAATCTCATTTTCACATACCTCATTATCTGAATCTCAGATCCCTCTTGCACTTTCTCTACCTTTATTACTCGCCAATCCTCCCCTCGTCTTTGGAGCCATTTCTACAAACCAAAATCAAAACATACAAACACAAAATCAAAACAAAAACAAAATCAAAATCCAACACAAATATCAAACCTTAATTATCTCGGATTATCAATTGATTCAATTTCAAACACTAAATTCAAATCCCAAATTCGAAATCCTAAATTTGAAAACCGCAAATTCATTTCCACTTCAAATTAAAACCTCACATACTCAAATTCAACTCTAAATTATCAAAACCCCTTTTCGAAAACATCAAAACCCCCTTTTTGAACACTAAATTCAAATCCCAAATTCGAAACTCTACATTCGAACCATATTTATTTCCACGTCAAATAAAAACCTCACATACTCAAATTCAACTCTAAATTATCAAAACCCATTTTCGAAAAACATCAAAACCCTAAATGGAGATGTGATTACCTTCAAGAGATGAAGAAACAGAGAACGCGACGGAGAACACGAAGAAGGAATCAGATGGAGAATGCGATGACGAAGGAGGCGGTGAATGCGACGGGCGACGGCGATGGATTGACTGAGAAATCGTATTCGTCGGCGACAAAGAGAAAGGAGATGAATCGCGATTCAGAAAAAAGAGAAAAACAAGTTTGCGGTTTTTTTTTTTTTAATTCAGATTTATAATGGATCCGGATTTTCTTATTTGGATCCGGATATGAATCTGGATCCGTTGTTGGATCACGTTATATGTCTGATTTATTAAGGGTTTAAATGTAATTGCTCACATTTTTATTAAAAAAAAAAATTCAGAAAAAAGGCTTAAGAGATTTAGAGTTTTTTTTTTTGGTTTTTAGAGATTTGGACTCAAGGTTTTTTCTTTAAACATTTGTATCTCGTAATATACTATTATTGTATTATTCAGTTTCGTATAATAAATTTGTTCGATTTCAGTTTCATGTCTTTTTCCTATTCTAGAATTTCCCTTTCAACATTTTTATAAGGTTTTTTTTTTAACGCCGGATGACAAAACACAAGTACAATAAAAAAAAATAGAAAAGATAAAAACAAAATAAGCCAAGAAAAAAAGGCCCACTTACATTTATATATTAACCAGTTGTGAAAAAGACCCACACAAAAAGCCAAGTTTCTAACACGCAAAGGCTCTTAAAATACTAATTGTCGTTTGTTTACTTTTATTTAAAATAAAAAAACCTCTTCTTCTTCTTCTTCTTCTTCTTCTCTCAGACGACTAACCGTCACGAAAACTTGAAGAACACTGAAATGAAAGCTGCGTTTTCGGAGGTGAATCTCTAACTTTAAAGTTTTTGACGCTATCTATTTAACACTGTAATCGCATTTTAGTTTCAGTTTTCGAGGATAAAAACTGTGTTTTTTGAAGAAATTTTTTTTGGGTTTTATTGATTTAGGTCAGAGCGAAATCGGGTTAGTAACCGGTAAAAATCACTAACTTTAACCGTTTTCTACACTATCTCTTTCCGAAAACTAAGATTTTGAAAACAAAAACAAATGGGTTCCGGAAAAGAAGAAGAAGGGTTTACTGATTTTGGGTGAAAATGGAAATCGGATTTCGGAATAAACATGCATTTATCGATGTAGATCAGACCGTTTTCCACATTATCTCCTCCTAAAAACTAAGATTTTGAAAGAAAAAAAAATGGGTTCCGAAATTTTTTTGAAGGGTTTACTGATTTTTGGTGAAAATGGAAATCGGATTTCGGAATAAACATGGTTTTCGCAATAATGAATCCATTTCGGTTGTGGAGAAATGGCTTCCACAGATTTTTGTCAAAAAAGGGACGAATTATAAGTTTTTTAAACGAATATTGGATGGCTTATGAGATAATATTTTTTGTTTATTTTTTTGCTTGTAGATTTGCAACATGAGTACGGGAATGAAATTGAATTTGCCAACAACTCTTCTCCCCCAACACGCTGTAAATGATGGTACAGTTCCAAGAATTAACTTACACGGATTTAAGGTCACAACAATGAGCACAATCAGGGATGCACTAAGCACAGAATGCTTTGAGAGACTAAAAGCCAGTTGCTTTGGGCCAATCATTGAGTACCAGCTACAAAAAGGCGTGTGTTTCTCAAGAAATGTGTGCTCCCACATTATGAAAAGGAGACTTTGCACAACAAGAACCAATGAGTTGTGGTTTCTGTTCGCAGAGCAACCAATGAGATTCTCTCAGAGGGAATATGTGCTCATCACTGGATTGCCCCATGAAGATACGAGATCAAGCGGGACGTATGAGAGGGTTATAGATCCATGGATGGAGACTCAGACCAATTTGAAAAACCTACTGATAACCCTGACTACGACAGTTATGACCGAAGATCAGAAGTTTTGACTAGCAGCGTTCTTAGTAGCAGAGGGGATGGTCGTAGCAAAAAATCCTTCTAACAATCTATCCCCATTGTATATGCAAAGAGCTGCATCTTTTGAAGAGTATTGTGGCTACAATTGGGGAAGAATTGGTTATGAGTCATTGGTTGAAGGCATTTTAAAGATTGATGCAGAGAAACTTATGAGTAAGAACAACAGACCCTCGGAGGTTTTGGGAGTGCATTTCATATATGGGCATCAATTTCAGTTGAGGATTTACGGAATACGTTTGATAAAGAGAAAATCTTCATCGTCGGCCATTGATTGTGCAGTGGACAGAAACCAAAACCCCGACAGACAAGGAAGTAGCAATAATCTCAGAGAAGCCTAAAGTACAAATTTCTTTACCAAAATAACTTTTGTACACTGTTTTATAAAGCTTTTTAACAAGTTTTATAAAGTTTTTTAACAAGTTTTATAAAGATTTTTAACAATTTTTAACAATCTTTTGGCAGGTTAAAGTTTTGACTTTCATCGGTGACCCTGAAGAGTATAGTGAGTTGGTGTTGCCGTCAACCCCTTTCAACAAGGATTTGATGGATCTTGTTCAAGTTCTTAACGGAGGACGCTACAGGTTGAAGAAAGTCGACTGGAACAATGGATGGATAAATTTCGGGAGCATCGATGAACTTCAAATGACTAATAGGAAACGATCAGTTGAAGAAGCTGAGACTGAAAATCCACAACGCAAAAGAATGTGTCTTGATGAGAAATTTGACATGATTCTCAGTAAATGTGACACCCTTCTCAACTGTGTGGTGGTAATTGAAAAATTTATCAAAGAAAAGAAAAATAGGTAATTATACTGTATCTTCTATTGTATCAATTGTATCTTCTATTGTATCTATAGTTAATTATATTGTATCTTCGCAGGCCAATCATCCCATCAATGTTGATGATCATCAGAATTCGCAGGCCAATCATCCCATCAATGTTGATGATCATCAGAATTCGCAGGCCAATCATCCAATTAATGTTGATGATCATCAGAATTCTGATGACTCAAGTGACGATGTAGAAATTGTATTTGAAAAAAAGAATACGGAAAACGAAACTAAGGTATACCTACTTATAGAAAGATTTTTTTTACAGATATTTTATACAGTTTTTTTAACATTGATTCTATAATTTTGTTTTGAAGGATAATGATTCCCCAGTTAACACCACCTATGACGAGGCAGGACCCTCCACCACTTCAGGTTTGGGAGGAGATGAATCGAATCTAGAGAACATAAACAAAATTGTAAGAATTACATTCTCTAAAAAAGTTTTATAAAATCCTTTAAGAATCTTTATAAAAACTATTTAAACTTTTTTAAAAATATTTATAATTTTCTAACCCTTTATAAACCTCTGTAGGCTGCAGAGGACAAGATTCCACCTCATGCAGCGGAGAATGTGGGAGTTAAAGACCATTTAGAAGAAGAAGAAACCCATACTTTTGTTGATCCGATATGAATTGCCTGCTGTAAATATAAAATCTTATTTTCCTTTAAATTTTTTTATAAAACCTGTTTAAACTCTGTTTAAAACCTTTATAATTTTCTAACCTTTTATAAACCCTGTAGGTTGCAGAGGATACTGGCACAACTGATCCCGAAGAGTATGTGGGAGTTAAAGATCACTTTGAAGAAGAGGAAACCCACGCTTCTCATGCTGATCCGGTATAAATCGCCTGACGTAAAATATAAAATCTTATTGGCCCTATAAAAGTCTTATGTGCCTTACAAAAATCTTTATATTTCTTACAAATAGATTGTGGAGGAAGTAGAATCGGATCAGGAAGTAAATGATGAATCATTCGATGATGAAATCAATGGATATAAGCGAAGATGAGAGGGTTGAAGGAGAGCCAGATATTACGTCTATCTTCGACGATAAAAATGAAAACCAGCCAGGCACCAAAGACAGCAGCCAGGAGCAACAGAGCCAGGCACCAGGAGCACAAGGGCAGCAAAGCCAGGCCTCGGGAGTACCGGAGCAGCAAAGTCAGGCATTGCGCACACAGGAGCAGCAAAGCCAGAGCACCCCAGCACTATCGAGCACACAACCTGAAAAAGTACTCTTAAGTACCGAAGAAAAACTAATAATCGAAAAAAAGTGGACAATTGGGCGCGTAACAAGGATTTCAGCGCGTTGATGCAAACATTGCACGAGGTATATTTCCTATTGACGATTGAAAGAATTTTTAACCTATTGTATATAGATTGTTATAACAGTTTTTAACGGTTTTTATAAGGGTTTTTTTACACAGTCCGGCACCAAATTTGAAGTTTTTATAAGGGTTTTTTACACATTGTATATAGATTATTATCACAGAGTTTATAAGGATTTCTTACACAGTCAGGCACCGAATTTGAAGTTTTTATAAGGGTTTTTTAAACACAACAAACTGGATTTTGAAGTTTTAACTTTCATTGGTTACCTTGTTATTACAGATTCTTTGGTCTAGCACTAGTTGGATAAAATTTAAGGTTTTAGAACTGAAGGTGAGTTGAAGCTGTTCAAGAAAAAAGCAGTAATGATTACTCATCCAGACAAACAGCCTCGCGGTGATGATGAATACAACTACTTGGCGAACAAAATTACCTAGTGTATTAATGTAAGTGTTAATTTGTTACCTATTGTTTTTTCTTATAGTTATCTTAATAATATTTATCTACTTAACATTTTGTTACGATTTGCAGGCAGCGTGGGATAAATTTGAGGGAAATTTGTAAAATTGAACAGGCGAGCAGAAAAGTGAATGAATGGAATTCAAAAACATGTCTGGATGATTAAAGTTGATAACTTTGTTTCCAAACAATTTATATTTGATTAGTTTTCTGTAAAACGATGCCTTATAAAACGATGTCTCTACGAGCTGCATTTCTTGTATTGTGGACCAAACTTCACTAAACACGTCTCTAAAATTCGCCATACATTGAGAAGACATGAAATTTTTAGAAAAGAAAGGTTTTAAAAATATGTTTAAAAATCTTTATAAACCTTATAACAGTGGTCAATTGCCTTGACAAAAAAAAAAAGAAGAAAAAAAACAATTTTAAAAAGGACAGAAAAAGATACATTCCACGAAAAACACTTAAAAAGCCCGACACACGAAAAAATGCTTTAAAAAGGCCCAAAACCCCGAAAAACATTTTAAAAAAAGCCCAACCCATGAAAACACACGGTTTAAAGGATAAGTAAGACTAAAACATTGCGAACTGCCTCAGAAAAGTTAATTTTTTCTTCTAAAACTGCTTCTTTTCTCAGGCTAGAGAAGACGAAAAGACAGGAGAATACGACACACATAAATCGACATTTTCGCCGGTAAAAATACTAAATCCTTACATCTTTACATTGTCGATAGAATCTACTTGTCATACCTCTTCGATTCAGTGTTTGTTGTGAACAAAAAAGAACGATTTTTGAAAAGGAATGAGTTTTTGAAAAAAAAATTAGATTTTTATGTGTTTTTTATCGGATACTCTATCTCTCTCACTCACATCGATTCAAATGTGTTATTGTGAAGGAAAAAAATCAGTTTTTGAAAAATGGGTTTTTGGAAAAGTCTAGGATTTTCTGGGTTTTTCTCCCTCATTCTCTTTCTTCTCTCTCTGTCACTCTCTTGATTCAATGTGTTGTTGCAAAGAGAAAAAAAACAGATTTTTGGATAATGGGTTTTGGGAAAAATCTAGGGTTTTCTCTATCTCTCTCTCTCTATGAAAAATCTGGGGCTTTTTCGAAAATCTGGGGCTTTATCTGTCTGTATATTTAAAAATGGGTTTTTTTTGGGGGGCGGGGGAATTAGGGTTTTGGAAAAATAGTTTTTAGAAAATTATGCTGCGTATATGTTTGTATGGGTTATATCCGTCTGTTTCAATAAGGTTATATGGGTTATTGCAATGAATGTAAAATTTATAAGGAATTTTAAACATATTTTTACACTAACATAGTTTTATTGTTTTTTTTGGGTTTTCAGTGAGATGGCTAATCCAAGGAATGATTTATTCTCAGCGTATCTCGCCATATCCAATATGCACACTCAGGTGCAGATAAATCGAGATAAGGAATCGGCTCCATCGGCTGCTCCAACAGCGATTTATACAACAATGTATCGATCATGTGTCGGTGTTGGATTTTGTCTTTATCTGTCATGGATCCTGATAGAGTATTGCGAGCTGATGCAAATTGCACCAAGCCAGTTGGTTCTCCGAGTTTGGGGATTGATACATGCTCTGCAAGTCTTGTCCGACCTATCTGGCATTGATACCTCTGGGAAAATGGTGGCACACTCGTTTCGCCTTGTTAGCGTTGAAGGGAATTCCCGAATATTCAACCTTCAACTTCGCGAAGGTGAAAGCTCTCCTGTTGATCCTCCAATGTGGCTGGATGCAAGTGCTGATGGTGGAGAATACTTCTATGTCATGCACAATGGAGTTGGAAGAGTCCGCAACTGCTGGTCAGACATAGGTATGAGAACTTCATACCCACTGTATTATAAAAAGTGTAAAAAAGGCTTATAAAAATCTGTAAAAAAGCTTATAAAATTTTTTACCCATTGTATTATAAAAAATGTAAAAAAGGCTTATAAAAATTCTGTAAAAAAGGCTTATAAAAGTTTGTATGCCTTTTTGTTATGTAGGAGTTGTACCAGCGGATGTGAGTCCTGATGAATCGTTCCCTGATGTACTCTACGAGCTGGATAAAAGTTTCATGAACACTGCCGTATTGCTGCATCCACGTATTGTGGACAGAACTTCACTAGACACGTCTTGCAGTGACCCATTCATCCCCCAACGTGAGCCCCGCTATAAAATATTTGCATAGCAAAAATATAGTAGTTCTTGTTACAATTTTAATACTATGAAACTTCACTGCAGATAATTTGGACCTTTTGACGGCAGCGCTTAGAATGTATGATTTTTTTCAAGAAGTTCCGGAAGAAAGTTCTGATGAAGAGGACAATGAAAACCCTCCACCTGCGCCTGCGCCTGCGCCTGCGCCTGCGCCTGCGCCTGATCCTGGAAGTTCCTCTCAGGTTTGTGCATTTTCCATCCTTATAGAGGTTTATAAGCCTTTTTTAGATTTTTTATAATACAGTGGGTATAAATTTTTATAAACTTTTTACAGACTTTTATAAGCCTTTTTACATATAACACAAATTTTGCTCTCTTCTTATTTGTTTGGTTTAGGTGCTTGTCCAGGCCGTTCAACCATCAGAATTGCTTCGTGAACATAAATATTTGATGGCAGAAATTCAAGCAACCAAATACCGGTTGGAAAAACTTCAGGCTCGCTATGTCTAAGTTCAACATTCTCTTTATAGAACTCGCCCGACAAACGAAGCTGGATGCTCAAGGAATGTAAAAACCCGCCCGACAAACGAAGGTGGATTCTCAAGAAATGTAAGACATTATCGGTCTCGGAGGTCTTCTTAGTTTTTTCATCTATCTCAACATTTTGATGCTTTGTAAAAAGAACGATAACGTGTTATTTTGTTGTAGGAACGTATCTGTCTGTATTATTATAAGATATTTTAACAATTTATAAATTTGAATGGCGCATAAAATGTTCGATAATCGTAAACTTCCACCTGCAAGTGTAATACTTATTAGGTTTATAAGGTATTTTAACGGATTTTATAAGGATGTTTATAAGGATGTTTAAAGGATTTTATAAGGATGTTTAAAGGAAACGAGATTTTATAAGGATGTTTAAAGGATGTTTATAAGGATGTTTAAAGGATTTTATAAAGATGTTTAAAGGAAACGAGATTTTATAAGGATGTTTAAAAGATTTTATAAGGATGTTTAAAGGATTTTATAAGTATTTTAAAATAATATTGTACAGTTTTATACAGAAAATAAAACGTACGCAGGTGTTCACTGTGAAGAATAGGAGTGTGAAAAGACTAGAAAAGGCAAAAGACCAAATATGCCTCGTTACCATTGGATGCAAAATAAAAATGTTCTATAATCGTAAAACTTCTGTTTTTCATTCAATAAAATGCAAAACTAAAAATAGATGGAAATAAAAAGTTTGTATCTTAGAGAAAGTTGGATAAAAAAATATTTAGTTGATTGGATTCACACAACAGCTTTAGTTGTGCCCAAGATTGCCACATCTACCACATTTGTAAGAAATGGTATTAGTTCGTGTCTTTCCAAACTCCCAAGCGGAAGGTATCCTTTTTTTATTTTGTCTGCCACTAGGAACACGAGCTGTAGGTGGCTGACAAACAAGACTAGCAACATCATCTGAAATGTCCCAAAACACCCTATCACCAACTGGATGAATACTTTCTGAATATGTCAACTTCCACTTGCAAGTATAATATTTATAAGGTTTATAAGGTATTTTAACGATTTATAAACAGCAACCAAAAAAAGAATTTAAAAATATCTTTCAGTAGAGTAAAAATCATCAACATAATCTTACCCATTAAGCTTGCCATATTTTGCAGCCGATATTGCGTGAGAGCAAGAGAATTTTTCTATATCAAACATACCACATGTGCAAGACTTTGCCGCAAAATTCACAAGATGTATAAGGCGATCTCCTTTCACCTCAAACTCAAAATCATTAATTGACCAACTTCAAGATTGTGAAACTTCAGTACATTTTGTCTTCATCCGTTTCACCACATTCTTAGTAACAGAATGCCTATATTTACTAGCCTCCTCACGTCGCTCATGAAACTATCTTGTGAGAATAGATCTAATCGTGTCAAGAAGACACGCTATAGGATAATCACGACTCTCTCTTAGCATGGAATTCAAAGATTCCGCCAGGTTTGATGTCATGATGTCGTATCGATTGGCTGGTGCATGAGACCCATGACCATTTCATAAAACCCACTTTCCACAGATAATCTGCCATTGTTGGATCTGCGAGCATGAGTTGTCAGAAAAGAATACAGAAAACAATGTGTTAAAAATTATAAGGTTTATAAGGATTTTGTAAGGATATTGAACGGTTTATAAAGACTATTTGTAAACTAGATTTACAAATTTATAAGGTTTATAAAGATTTTTTAAAGATATTTAACACTTTATAAACCTATTTGTAAGGATTTTGTTATAAATAACTGTTGACAAATCTGTAAAAAACCTTATAAATATATAATCACATACCTGAAAGTTGCGTCAAAGTCATGTGTTGTATAAGCATTAGATGCCATTACAGCTACATGAACAAGCGCAGTATTATGAAATTTGGATTCAAGATTTTTCCACAAATAAAAATTGCAGATACCATGATGAGCAAGTGGATAATTCTTCAGAAGACTGTTCTCAATAGAAGGCGCACGATCAGACACAAATACTAAATCAGGCTCGTCAGGGATAACAGTCTTCAACATCTTAAAAAACCAGTCCCATGATGCATCATTCTCAGAATCCACTATGCCAAAAGCAATAGGGTACAACTGGAAATTCCCATCTTGCTGAAGCACCAAGTAATGTCCCTTTGAAATTTGCTTTCAGATGTGCGCCATCAATGATAATCACTTTCCTCAACAACCTAAACCCTCTAATTGATGCACCAAATGCCAGAAATCCATATTTAAACTTGTTGCAAGTACTAATCTCTAAATCAGTCACAGTACCATGATTCTTTAACTTTATCATGTGAGGCAACCTCGGTAGCGATTCATAACCATCAACAGGTGTTCCCCTAGCAAGATCGGTTGCATGCTCTTGAGCTCGCCACGCCTTTGCATAAGGAATCCCAAGTCCAAAATCATGCCTAAAAACCTCCATCATCTGTTTAGGCTTAAGTCCACTTTTCCCTCCATCGAAATGGCGACTTATCATCTCGCCTAATGTCTTTGTTGTTGCTTGACGATGATTAAATTACTTAACGAGGCATCGCAACTATGCTCATCCGTTATATAGCGAATCACAAAACTATCTAAGGCATGAAGCCTAGTTGCGTGCAACCTCCAACTACATTCGCCATCAATGCACTTTAGCAAAATCCTAAAGGTGTCTGATTTGTAAGTCCTAAACTCAAAGCCTTTCTTCATTGCATACGCCTTCAACGAACTACACAAATCATTTTTGCTCTTTAAAGTCATCCCACAACATAACTCATTACCATTACTAAATGAATTTGAATTTGAAGAACCACTTTCACCAAACACGCTCTACATAACACAAAAAGCATAAGCAACTTCAGTGTATTAGACATTTTATAAGGATTTTGTAAGGATATTAAACGCTTTCTGAAACTATTTGTAACCTATTCTTACAAAATTTATAAGGTTTATAAGGATTTTGTAAGGATTTTAAACGCTTTCTGAAACTATTTATAAGGATTTTGTAAGGATATTAAACGCTTTCTGAAACTATTTATAAGGATTTTATGAGGATATTAAATGTTTTCTGAAACTATTTTGTAACCTATCCTTACAAAATTTATAAGGTTTATAAAGGATTTTGTAAGGTTTCTAAACGCTTTCTGAAACTATATGTAACATAGATTTACAAATTTATAAGGTTTATTAGAAATTTGTAAGGATATTTAACACTTTATAAAGTATTATTATAAAGATGTTTGTACAAAAAATACCTTTTGTTTCTTGATTGCTAAAAAACAGGAAACCACATATTCTACATAAAAAGAGTTATCAAATCATACCTCATCCACAGAAACATATAAGTGAATGCGCCCTTCATTCTCTACAAATTTCTTCATGAATGCCTGCAATTGCTTGTTCCTAATATAATTTGGAGGAAAATGTGTTCTATCTGGTAACATGTAACTAAGCTTCAAAGAAGGTCCGCAAACATCAATGCCAAAATCTTCTGACACAATCTGCAATAAACCACTAAAACTAATATCTTCATCTACAATGCTGAGAGATGCTCCCCTTTCAACATCGAACATAAACTTCCAATGGCTGTTGTCCGTCATCTTCCATATTCCACACAAAGAATACAGCTCCACCATTACGGCCTGTTAAAGAAATCAAGGATGATTTATAAAGATTTTATAAACAATTTGTAAGGTTTTTTAACAGTTATCGATCAACAAGAGAAACAACGTTATAAGCTTAATTGTTAAATCGATTAAGCTTGCTCAACCGCCTATAATGTTGATCTCCTATGTTTTATAAACAATTTATAAGTTTTTTAAACAGTTATCAATCAAAACAGAAACAAGGTTATAACCTTAGTGATTTGAGACGGAATTCCGACTTCCCCGACGGAGGCGATTTCCCGACTTCAAATCGAATTGGAGAGGGAGATATTAGCTCGGAGAGGGAGAGATCAAATCGCAGATCGGAGATACAAAGAGAGATCTAATCGAAGAGAGAGAGATTGTAGATTGGAGATCGGAGAGAGAGAGAGAGATCAAGATCAAATTGGAGAAAGAGATCAAATCGGAGAGCGAGAGATCGAAAATCGGGGAGAGATAGAGAGAGAAAGATCGAGATCTGCGGGTTTATAAAGGAGGGTAATTTAGGAATATGAGAAAAAGAAGGTGGCATTTTTGTAAAAGTTGCAAAAATGTGGCAATTTTTTAAAGTGGCATTGAGCATGTGGCATATCTTAAAATTTCTCTTAAATCATAACTTTTATATGAACTAAAACGATTAAAAAATGAAAGTAAGAAATATTCTCATGGTATTCTATTACTAATTATATTGAATTAATGATTTTTATATTTTATTGTAATAGTATGGTTTTTGATGTTTTTATAACTATATAATGTATTTATATTGTTAATTTAATGTTTAAGCGTACCGCATCTGCTAGTCAACCAGTAATAAATATCTCGCAAACGCAACAATTTTCAACCGCTACGCCAGTCGTATGAATCGCTTAATAACGCTTTAAACCGTAACCGTCCGCTTCCGCAAACTCCCGCATCCGCAACCACAACCGCTGAGGCTACACCAGTCTTGCCCTAAATCTCTAACTTTAGCATGATTACTTGCTAATTTTTTGTTTTTGCTTCCTCCCCTACATAACTTTTTTTTTGACATCTTATTTTAAAAGGCTTTTTGGGGAAAAAAAGAGTAAAATATGACATATATATGAGAAAAAAAAAGTCTTTTTTCGCTCTAAAAAAAAAATACTCATCTCACATTTTTATGCATTTGTATTTTCTTTGTTATGCTGAAAATGCTTTTGATTTGAGTTTGGAAGTGCACATAGGAAAGAAAATATTATATTATTGTGTGTTTGGGACAAACTTACTTTTTCAAATTACATGGATTTTTTTAGTTTCATTTGTGTGTATATATCGTTTGTTGGACCGACTCAACGTATTTGGGTTTGATCTATAATGGTCCATATCACTTGACGAGTTAGACCACATGTCCCATCTTTCATCTCGAAGGAATGGCTACACTGCTAAAGACGATATCGAGTTGGAGATTGAGTGGCTAGAAGAATGTAAAGAAGTAGTTGAGAACATACACACAACCTAGTTTTCATATCATAAATCTTGGATAAGTGTGAATTTCTAGTCTTCTATGGCGCGAACTCAATTATTCGACCATATTTGAATTGATCTTCGGTCAAACAGGTAATATTTTTACCTTGCGTATGTGATAGGTAAAACAATGTTTGAGTAGGGCCTTTGGATGTTTCCAATTGTGTGAGCATATGGAAGTCAGAGCTGAACACATGGCAGATATTTTCCAAAATGGAAATCTTGCTGCACAAGAAGGACCGATTCGAAAACCTTGTTTCTGGATTTTATGAATTTGATGCTGATGTGGTGGAGAAAAAGACGGGGTTGTCCATACTGGTAGCAGATTTCCAGTTTAAGTATGTAGACAGAGGGGTCCAGTTGATATCTTTCAGCCTGTTTGAACTAGGAAATTTCTTAATACTCTTTCTGATATGAAGCACAACAAGAGCATCTCTGGTATGCCATATACGTACACAGTGTATATAGGTCAGTGTTTGCCACAATTTTTCCATGGTTTGATGCTACTTTTTCTTCTCTACTCTTCATTTCGTTTCTTGACAGGTTATTGTGATGCATCAAGAAGTATAGTGAATGGTTCAGGGATCAATGTTTCTATTGCTGGGGAGTCTCTTGGCTTCACTATCTACTTGAAAGATGCTTATGGTTATCCCTCATCAATCCAAGTGAATAAACGTCAAGTCCGAATCACACAAGCGACTGATTCATTATATATTTTGCCAACAATACAGCCACGAGAGACCCTTAATGGTTCAAAAGTAGTTTCCTTGATTTACTGACTTTCATTAGTGGTTGATGTCTTGACTTGTGGCTTATATTACAACAGGGACTGGATCAAGTTACTCAACTACTATCCCCTTTTATGAGAAAGATGGTGGAAAAGTAAGAAGTTTACTTGCATATATGCTTATGCTTACCCGATCAGACCTGGTGACTTAATGGGGTTTTCCTTCTTGCAGGCTTCAGGCAACCTAGTGACTCAAGCGAGTATCTTTGATGTAACTTATACGCCAAAGAGAAGTGGAGTTTATAAAATATTTATATCATCTGGAAATATAGTCCTCAATGGAGGCCAACCATTCATCAAGGAAGTAAATATAGATATTGATATATCATGGTTTTTACCCATTTTGGACCATGATATAAGTCCATTTTATAGAATTTTTTTGGTATTTTTCGAGTCTGTTGGAGTCTTTATATGTTAAGGGACGATTGGAGCATAATGGGAGCTTTTGGAACATTTTGGAGTATCAAGGAAAGAAAGGCCGAAGTGATCAACTCGGAGTCAAGTTTTATAGCTTGCGTCGATCGACGCACCCAGGCTGCGTCGGTCGACGCACACATGTCCTTCGCGAAGAGAAGTCGAGCTTTGAAGCTGCGTCGATCGACACAGCTTATTTGCGTCGATTGACGCACATGTATCTGACGAGAAAGAGTTTTGAAGAATTTTCTCTTTTGCCCGAAAAGCCCAAAAATTCACACAAGGCCCAATCTGTTTTTGACACTTTATATATAGTTTTGTTTTAGGTTTTCATGGATATATCTTGTTTTCTATTAAGACTTGGAGAGAGAGTTTTGGAGAGCTTTAGGGAGATAAATATGTGCTTGACATCCATCGATTTCGAACCCTCTGTATCTCTTACTCTATTTTTTTATGCAATTTATTTCATTCATGATGTTTTCTTCATATATGTCTGAGTAGTTCGCTTGTTAGGTTTTGGGGATTCAAGGGTTTGATGAGAAATTGTTAGGATTGAAACTCTGTTGGGATTTATCTACTTGTTCTTCATTTAGATTGCTTTAACTCTGATTTTAGGATTGATCAACCGAAATTGGAAATCCTAGGTTGCTTTAATAGATGCGAAAGTATTATTAACAACCTGACCTAATCTTAGATGAGCAAAATTATCTATTCGCAAAGAAATTTGGCTTAGTAATTTTGTGAACAATCGAACTTGAACTTATTGCTTGTCTTTATTCACTAAGTTTGCAAAGAAATTTGGAATTTAGGGATATAGTCATAGAGAATCTCTGCAACGAAAGTTGATTGGTTTTACACTAATGTTCGAGTTCTAGAACTGCACTTAATCAAATCCTGATAGTCTTTTATCCCTGATTTTGATTCATTCCCAAGAATTACCCATAGCCTAACTCCTTCGTCTTATTGATTTCTAGAACCTAAATCATCATCTGCTTACTTGTTTTGCTATTTTATTTTCATTCACACACTGTTGCTTAGCCTAATTCGAATTCATAATCGATTGTGTGATTTGATTCTCTGTGGATACAATCCCTAAGTACTACTACGATCTCTTAATTTGAGAAAGTAGCTCAGGTAAATTTGAGCATATCAGGTATCATGCTCCATGTTGTAATTTAGACAACTAGATATTTCCATTGTAGATAATGTCTCTCATTTGGGAAATGTTCGCTCTCATTGTTTGTGATCAGCACCCTCTTGCTAATTCTCTCAGGTGAAGTAAATGTGGTGGCGTGTAGTGTGACCCAATTCAATGCAAAAGTGCCAAAGGAAATAAAGAATGAAATTGTGGTGTTGCTCTTGGACAGCTACTACAATCATGTGCCTTCCCAGCCATCTCGGTTAAAATTGGAGATCACCTCAGCTAACACCTCAAGTTTCACTACATGGGAATTTGTCGATAATAATGATGGGACATATACGGGTAGCTATCTGGCAATGGAGGTTGGTACTTACCGAATGTGCGTCTCCTTTGACAAAGAACATATCCAATCTTGCCCCTTTGACGTAAATGTGTATAGCAGTAAGTCCATTACTTCTTTTCTTTCTCATGATTTTTTTTCACCTCTCTTCCAGTGGTTAGATAATATTCTTAATCTGCTTGTTTTTGTGATTTTGCCATGATTATCTAGATGGATACTTTCCAAGAGCCTATGATGATGCAGTTAATGTGTGGGAAGATGAGTCAATCTCTTTCAATCCACTGGAAAATGACTATGTTGGGGACAATGCGAGCATTCTAGGTTTCTCACAAGTGAGTGAGTAATGGAAGTGTCCTTTTCTTCTATGTTTTGCAGATTCGATTTATAAATTAGTTGAAAATTTGTTTTAACTTAAACTGTTGTCTTCTATTGATTTCCGGATGTTAGACAGGTCATGGTTCTCTTCTCAGGGATGGAAACCTCCTTAGATACACGCCATTGAAGGATTTTTCGGGAAATGACTCCTTTCTGTATACAATGGTTGACATCAATGAAAACTTAGCCACAACTACAGTATACACTTTTATTCTTACTGCTCCTCCTCAGTTTATCTCTTTTTCCGGCGGATTGCAAGCAACTGAAGATCTAATTAGTCCTAGATTAGGGCAAGTATTCTTCATTTTGTTTTGCTTTGGGAGGTTTATCGTAGTTTTTTTTTACACTTCAGGTAATTTAATCTTGTTCTTGAATGTTATTTCAGTGGCTTCTCTAGGCTAGAGATATTCTACTCAGACCTACTAGAAAACATTTCAGTAATGGTACAAGCACTTTCAGGATCAGTCATTCTGTCTCCGATGCTGATGCAGTTTAGACTACCTGCAAGTGGAAGACTCTCGGTTAGCAACGAAGGTGAAGATGGAAGGCTCTTAATCTTACAAGGACAAATATGAGTTATCAATCTCGCCCTTCAGTCGATCCAATATATCAGGTATAAATAAAATTATTACATAGGTTCTTTGTTGCATCACAAGATAGTCCTTTTTTTTTTCTTTGGCTCTACCTCCCCCAGAAATGAGAATTTTGCCGGTGTTGGTTCTCTTCAGCTATTCACAAGGAACAAGAATGAGATAAATCATCTGGATGATCCAGTTTTTGTTGAACCCGTCAACGATCCACCGTTTATTAATGTTCCTCAATATATAATGTTGGAGAGTAATGGGGATGAATCACTCATCTTTCACAGGGAAAAAGACAAGTTCAAATTCCCTCTTGATCACTTAAAAGCTAGCAACAATACTTTTTTGACTGACGAAATCAAAATATCAGGAGGTGAATCTCATTTCTTAGTAACGTTTTCTGTGGAAGTCACTGATGGGTTTCTGCTGACAAACTTACAGGCGGAGCTGATAAACTCAACTGAGCCAAAGCTCAAAAACATATTCCAATGGCAGCCAATTCAAACTTACGTAGCCATTTCTAAACACGTGAATGTCAAAGCCAGTGGGATCAGGTTTCGTGGAACAATAAATCAATGGAACGACCTCATGCAACAGCTGCTCCATCACGTAAAATCCATAATTCATATTTAAGTTGGATGTTTTTGTTCTCGTATGTACATTATCATCACAAATCTTGTGTGGGGAGGAGAGACCGGGGCGATCTTGACCCTGAAACCGAGTGACATGGGGAACTACGGGTGCTTCCTAGACTGTACCGAAAGAATTTTACTGCCTCTGCATGCGGAGGCTCGCATAAACCTCATCAGAAAGAGACCTTTAAGTTCCCTTATAGCTCATGGTAAGTGTATGAAATGCTTGTCGTCATTTTTGCCTAGCGGTGGGCATATCGGTTTGGATTTGGTTTCAGTTCAGTTTGGTTGGTTCTGTTTCCAAGCTACCATGCCAAATTGAAACAAAAAATTACTATTTTTCGAAGTTTGTGTGATTTCATTTTGATTTGGTTTATTAGCTCTTGATCTCAAATGATTTTGATTTTGTTACATTTGGTTCTGTTTGGTTGGTTTTGTTCAGTATAAATTGGTTTAGTTTGGCTATTCATTTTGATCCTATTAAATACATATTTGAACGTGTCAAGAAACAGTAAACCATCTGATTTTGTTTGGTTTGGTTTGGTTACTAGTTTCTTTGAGCTAAAATCTTCCCTTTAAGCTAAACCATCTCTGTGACTTGGTTGCAGTTCTTGGATCAGTGATTGTGGTGGAGTCCCTTGTGGTATTCTCTCTCGCTACTTTGTTTCTGTTCTTCACATGCAGATGCGCATTTCTTCTTGTACACGAGAGAAAAGAACAATATGTTCACAAGAATTCGCAGAAATCAACGGTAACTAAAGACTCGCCTCTCTTGTTGGTTTCTTACATACAGCCATAAACATAAAAAAGGTAATTCTCTCTTCTGGAGCAGGAAAATGCAGAAATGCTGTTAAAGGGCGGTGTTTCAACATGAACAATAACAGGTTGTCTCCCGAAGAGTATCTGGAATCGCCATCTGCGCCCCAGGTATATCTTAGAGTTTGGGGGAAATGGTTTAATTGGATAAATAACAGGGTTCCCTTCCTAGCATTGTATGTGCTTATATTTATTCTTTGGATTGTATAGACACATGGGTGAAACTTCCGGCAAGCAGATCGATGAGCAGTCGCCAGAGATTAACATTGTTCCGTTGGAGATAGAGAAGGCTACAACTTCATGAATCTGAGCCATGGAAGGGGAAAGAAGAGTTGCATTGGTTGTAATGCTCATTGATTCTATGATTGCCATTTTTTGGTCAGTTAGCAAATATTTGTAATACAGATCACAAGAGCCATAAGTTGATTAAACAAATTCCCATTCTTTTAATCCCAGTAGCTAGGTTCATAAAAAGGACATGATTTTGAAACTAGAAATAAAAATCATATTACCAGAAAACTAAAATTTGGTTTGAGTTCGATCCATTTCCCTCCTAGTGGAAAATTGATCGAAGTCAAACCTCTTTACATCAAATAAGACAAACACATATCTCTAACCAATATTAAGCAAAGAGATCAACTACATTGCCGTGGATTACATACATAATCAGAAGAGCTAATAAAGAGTTAAAATTTCCTTGTTATCTTCAAAGTGCAGAAGCAATCTCATAATTGACAAATATATCTTTCATCGAAACTTGTGGGAAGCACAAAAGCTCCATCTTCCTGAAGAGTGTTCTCGGAAACCCAATCATCCAAGAAGGTTGAATCATAATCTATGAGTTGATCAATATCCATATCTAATTCATTGTCAAGCCCCTCAAAGTTGTCTGCAGGTAATGCGTTCTTGTCCGTAACGCAAAAAACTTTAACAAACTGCGCGGATCTGATCATGCTCCTCTGTGTTGTCGTTGAAAACTGCAGGTAATCATCATCATCATCCAAGACAACAACCTCTGTATCCTTGGTCTTGTTCAGACAATCATCAGGAATGCAACAAGTAGTGGATTGAAGATTTAGGGTTTGGTCTGGCACTTGATTTCCGCCACCAAGTAAAACATGATCGCTCTTCTTCACGACATCCTCAGATGAAGACATGATCTCAGTATCCGTTTTCTGTAAGAAATCATCAGAAATTTCAGGAGTGGTGATGCGGGAGCAGACGTACAAGACAAGGAAGCAACACAAGGCGTAGAGATGAAGAACCGGCTTGCTGTCACTTTGTTGATTTTGGTCCTGCCTATTAACTAAAACGTGGAGAGCATTCTTTTGGGGTGGATTTGATGAAGATAAGTTTAATGAAGTGTTTTCAGGCCTAAATATTAGAGCCCATTTCGTATCTGGTCAAGACTGCATTAAAAACAGGCTGTTTCTCTCTCTTTCATACAGATTAGAGTTTGAATTTAATTTTTCTAGGTGCTTTGCATGTAGAGAACCATTTATGAATGTTTTTATTGTATTTCCTCTATATAATGAGGCCCTTATTCATGAATAAAAATCAGAAAACGAGTTTGAGAATTTGGAGTGTCTTTGTGACTCCTTTTGATCTGTTTAGATCTTTTACCTTTATCTTTTGATTTTGGGAGAGTCATTGGTGGTGGTCTCGAGCGTCTTTATCTTCTGGTGGTGGCAACTTTATCCAGGAGTGGTGCTAGGTCAGTGGGTTTCTTTATCAGCTCCGATGCTTCGGCTTTACGAGTTGTGGTGATCCCGTATCTTCCTCTTATCCAGTTACTTCAGTTCTGTTAAAAATTTTCTTTGTTACGGTCTCTATTTTATTCACTCCGTTCGCTTCCTGCTACACGTATCAAAGTGGTATCAAAGCAATTCCAGGTTGCTGGAGTGAAGACTTTTGGTTATCCTCTCTTGTGAAACGTTTTCAATGGATCTTCCTAGAGGATTGACGCTAGAACAAGCGCATGCTGAGCGTATTAATAGAGAGATGGCAGATCTAAGGCAACAGATGCAGCAATTGGTTCAGGATTTTAATGGCGTGAATATTCGAGATCAGCCAAGGAGACGAAGAGTCGTGGGTGTTGAAACGTCTTCTGATGAAAGTGGAGGTTCTTCTCATTGATCTGATGTTGATCCTAGTATTGTTATGGAACATGGCAGAATGAGAAGAGATAATCGTCCACAACAACAACCGCCTCGTCGTGAAGAAGATTTCAGAGTGGATTTCCCTAATTTTGAAGGTAATTTGAATCCAGATGACTTTCTCGATTGGTTGAGATCTATGGAGATGGCGTTTGAATACAACACTTATGACGATGAGAAGAAATTTAAGGTGGCTACGTTGAGATTTAAGGGTTATGCTAACCTTTGGTGGGATACAGCGTGTTAGAGAAGGAAAGACTCGAATTAGGTCATGGGAAAAGTTGAAGAGACTCATGAAGAGGAGATTCTTACCCGACGATTACAAACAAGATATGTACCTGAAGCTTACACACTTGCAGCAAGAGAAGCGCACTATTGAAGAGTATACAAGGGAGTTTGATCTTTTGCAGTTAAGGTGTGATGTTCAAGAGCCACAAGAAAGGACCATTGTGCGTTTTGTGCATGGTTTGAATGAGGAGAATGCGTCTAAGGTGGAGCTGCAAACTTTCTGGACTCTTGATGATGCTAAGAAGCTTGCTATCAAGGTGGAGAAGCAGAATAGAGCGGGAAAGAAACCATACACCAGAACATACAATTCTGGTTCTTCTTTTAATCCTAGGGTGGCTGTTAAAGGAGAGATGAGTTGTAGCAGCAAGAGGATGGACCCAAAGGTTACACAGTGAAGAAGCACAGCGAGATAATATATTTCAGTCTCGTTGCACAGCGAAGGGGAAGGTTTGCAATTTGATCATTGACAGTGGGAGTTGTGCTAATGTGGCATCAAGTACTCTTGTGGAGAAACTGAGTTTATCTACTACGAAGCATAAACAACCATACAAGCTGAAGTGGTTGAATGATAGCAAACTTCAGGTATGAAAACAAGTTCTGATTTCATTCTCTATTGGAAAGAATTATCAAGATGAGGTGCTCTGTGATGTGATTCCAATGGATGCGTGTCATTTGTTACTTGGGAGGCCTTGGGAGTTTGACAGGAGAGCTATGCATGATGGGTACAAGAATACTTATTCTTTTTACAAGGATAATAAGCATATCACGTTGGCTCCATTGGTACCTAATCAGCTCAACAAACCAGAACCAGAAAAGAGCTATATGGAAAGTCTTTTTTTGGGAGAATCAAGAGTTATGAGGAAGCTTGATGAGGGTAAGGAGGTTTTTGCGCTGGTGGTGGTTGAGAAGAATGACGTTTTAGAAGTGATGAGTACATATCCAATGATGCATAAGTTCATAAATGAGTATAGCGATGTGTTACCTGAAGATTTACCAGCTGGTTTGCCTCCTATTAGAGGAATTGAGCACCAAATCGATTTGCTACCTGGTGCACCTTTACCAAATCGTCCAGCTTATAGATATAACCCGGAGGAAGCTAAGGAATTGCCGAGACAAGTTCAGGAGCTAATTGCTAGGGGTTATTTGAGGGAGAGTATGAGTCCTTGTTCTGTTCCAGCTCTGCTTGTTCCAAAGAAGGATGGTTCGATGAGAATGTGTGTGGACAGTCGGGCTATCAACAAGATAACCATTAAGTATCGTTATCCTATTCCCAGATTGGATGACATGCTAGATGTGCTTAATGGATCAAATGTGTTTTCGAAGATTGATCTAAGGAGTGGCTATCACCAGATCAGAATGAAGGAAGGAGATGAATGGAAGACAACATTCAAAACGAAGAGTGGGTTGTTTGAGTGGCTGGTCATGCCATTTGGGTTATCTAATGCACCTAGTACCTTCATGAGGCTGATGAATCAAGAACTACGTGACTTTATTGGGAAGTTCGTGGTTGTTTACTTTGATGATATTCTGGTGTACAACAAAAACGAGGAGGATCATTCGCAGGACCTGTAGGAAGTTTTGAGGTATTACGCAGAAACCAATTCTATGCCAAGCCTGAGAAGTGTTCATTCTTCACTTCTAGTGTTATGTTTCTTGGATATGTGGTTTCTGGAGATGGAATTTTAGTGGATGAAAGCAAACTGGAAGCTATGAAGAGTTGGCCAGTTCCAACTAAACAATATGATGTGAGGAGCTTTCATGGTCTTGCTTCTTTCTATAGAAGATTTGTGAAGAATTTCAGTACTATCATAGCTCCTATAACTGAGTGCTTGAAGAAGGATAAGTTTGAATGGAGTATGGCTGCACAAAAGGCATTTGAAGTTGTGAAGCAGAAATTGTGTGAAGCACCTGTTTTGGCACTTCCTGATTTTAATCAAGTGTTTGAGGTGGAATGTGATGCTAGTGGAGTAAGGATATGAGCTGTTCTTGTCCAGGGGCAACGTCCTATTGCTTATTTCAATGAGAAGCTTACGGGAGCTAGAAAGAACTACTCAACGTATGATAAGGACTTTTATGCGATTATGAGAGCTCTTGGTCATTGGGAACATTACTTGAGACCAGGACAGTTTGTTCTCCATTCTGATCGTGAGGCGTTGAAGTATATCAATAACCAGCACAAGCTTAACAGTAGACATGCTAAATGGGTGGAGTTTCTACAATCCTTCTCATTTGTGTCAAAGTACAAAGCTAGAAAAGTGAATGTTATAGCAGATGCACTCTCAAAGAGGTATGCTTTAATCTCTATTCTTGATTCTCGGATTATGGGATTTGAGATGATGAAGGAGTTGTATGATGGAGATCTAGACTTTATACAAGTCTATATTGACTGCAAAAAGGGAGTTTCAAATCAGTACCAGTTGCAAGATGGGTTTCTATTCAAGGGAAACAAGCTGTGTGTTCCTAAGAGTTCTATACGGGAGTTGATGATTCGTGAAGCTCATGGGGGACATTTATCTGGTCATTTCAGAATCAATAAGACGTTGGACATGCTGCACGAGCATTTCTTTTGGCCGAAGATGGTAAAGAACGTTCATACTATTGTGGAAAGGTGTGCAACTTGTCAAAGGATGAAAAGTCATTTCCAACCTGGACTTTACACTCCTTTGCCTGTTCCTACACAGACTTGGGATGATGTGAGCATGGATTTTATTGTGGGATTGCCAAGAACGCAGAGAGGAAAGGATTCTATCATGGTAGTTGTTGATCGGTTCAGCAAGATGGCTCATTTTATTCCTTGTCACAAGACGGATGATGCAAGTAAGGTTGCTGATTTGTACTTTAAGGAGGTTGTGCGTCTTCATGGAATTCCAAAGACCATTATTTCTGATCGTGATTCAAAGTTTCTGAGCTATTTTTGGAAGACTTTGTGGAGGTTATTTGGTACTAAGCTGCTCTTTAGTACTTCTTGTCATCCACAAACTGATGGACAAACGGAGGTAACAAATAGAACTTTGACTACGCTTTTAAGGGGTTTCATTAAGAAGAATTTGAAGGAATGGGATCTGAAGTTAGCTCATGCAGAGTTTGCTTACAATAGATCAACGAGTTATACTACAAGGCGTTCTCCTTTGGAGGTAGTGTATGATTTGAATCCTCTTACTCCTGTTGATATGATTCCATTGCCTTGTGAGTTCAAAGCAAACTATGAAGCAATAGAGCGAGTTAAAACAATGAAGAAGCTTCATGAGAATGTTCAGGCTGAGATTGAGAGGGCGAATGAGAAATACAAGCATAAAGCCAACAAGAATCGTCGAGCTAAGTCTTTTGAACCTGGTGATCTGGTCTGGTTGCATTTGAGATATAAGAAGTTTCCGGGAAAGCGCAAATCAAAGCTCATGCCAAGATCAGAAGGTCCTTATAAGGTACTTGAGAAGTTTGGAGATAATGCTTATAAACTTGAACTTCCAGGTGGTTATGGAGTTTCAGCTACTTTCAATGTTGGGATCTTTCTCCATACTTTGCTGATGAAGAGTTGCTGGATTTGAGGACAAATCCTCTTGAACCCGGAGGGAATGATGCGAGAGCAGACATGCAAGACAAGGAAGCAACACAAGGCGTAGAGATGAAGAACGGGCTGGCTATCAATTTGTTGATTTTGGTCCTACCTATTAAGTAAAACCTGGAAAGCATTCTTTTGGGCTGGATTTGATGAAGATAAGTTTAATGAAGTGTTTTCAGGCCCAAATAAGCAAGAGAAGAGCCCATTTCGTATCTGGTCAAGACTGCATTAAAAACAAGCTGTTTCTCTCTCTTTCATGCAGATTAGAGTTTGAATTTAATTCTTCTAGGTGCTCTGCATGTAGAGAACCATTATGAACGTTTTTATTGTATTTCCTCTATATAATGAGGCCCTTATTCATGAATAAAAATCAGAAAACGAGTTTGAGAATTTGGAGTATCTTTGTGACCCCTTTTAATCTGTTTAGATATTTTACCTTTATCCTTTGATTTTGGGAGAGTCATTGGTGGTGGTTTCGAGCGTCTTTATCTTCTGGTGGTGGCAACTTTATCCAGGAGTGGTGCTAAGTCAGCGGGTTTCTTTATCAGCTCCGATGCTTCGGCTTTACGAGTTGTGGTGATCCCGTATCTTCTTCTTATCCAGTTACTTCAGTTCTATTAAAATTTGTCTTTGTTACGGTCTCTATTTCATTCACTCCGTTCGCTTCCTGCTACACGTATCAAGTGGTTAGGGTTTGATCCCGCTCTTGATGATGATCGAGCGAACGCAGTTCCTTGGCATCTTTCAACAGCTTCCTCATGGAATCGACCGCGTCACTCAGTTCTTTGGAATTTTGTGATTTGGTAAAGGCCTCGTCTTCCCACCAAAACCCTAACCCTAGATTCTTTTGCGTCAAACAGATACCGATGTCTTCCCTCATGGGTTTGTTGTTTTCCGGCGAGAAAAGAGGACGTTTTCCAGAGAGAAAAGCGGAAACGACGGCTTCAACAGAGGAGTGGCCGAAGGAATAGAAAGAAACGTGGGAATTGTCGGACATAAGAGTAGCTAAGACGGCGATTTGAGCGCCGGAGAGAAAGCAAAGCTGCGAGGCTTTACCGAAGAGTCCCTACTAACGTTTAGAGCAACAAGGTCCTCGAGGCGTTTTCTTCTCTATGGGAATCTTTCTCTTAGTGCCTCCTTTCTTCACCAGTCTCACAGAGACCGAGTATACAAGCAGAGAGTAGTCGAGCACAGAGGTTTTTTTCTTTTCTTTTTTTTTTTTCTTGTGGAGAACACAATTCTCTGATATCGAGTAATATATAGACAATTAGAAAAAAGGAAACATTATGAACCGAGTAATATGGAACCACTTCAATCCAATTATATCTGGTTTGACCGAGTTAAAAAGCCTACTTTCTTCTACTGACCGTTCAATTTCTTCGGTTCAATGTTTACTGAACCGATTAAACCAATGCTAAGCTGATCCAAATGAAATTGGACACTGGGAATGGGCTTTTAAAAAGCCTACCACTTTTGCAAGGCTCAGTATCAGAGAATCCTTCCCTTGTCTTGATTTGGCGCCAAATCTCCCGCTCGACCAAATCGACGGGATCTCAATCATTCTCTACCTTTTTGAGAAATCATCAGAGAGAGAGAGAAGAAGATCTGATGGCTTCGACTTCGGAAATGGGATCGGCGGATTTCGAGACTTTGGTCTCCACATCGGACGTGGAGCTCTTGAAGAGGGCGTGGCGTAACGAGAAGGCAGCGCCGGAGATTCTTCAGTACGAAGCGGCTCTCGTCGATAGAGCCAAAGAGCAGATTGAATTGGTGGTATACTTCTCTTGCCTTTTCCTTCCTCAAGATTCAATTGCTTAAACCCTATTTTTTTCTCTCCGATATTCCCAGAAAATTGCCACCAAAAATTGGTCCGTGATCCTAATTAGCCTTTCCAGGAAAATCTGAGAATAGTACCAATTAGGTTTTCTTTATAATCGATATCCAACTGCTAGTGGAAAGAGTCGTATCTCCAATTTTGGAAATTTTCAGTTTTGCAAAATTTTGTAATTACAGGAAGAAACAATTAAAGAATATGTGGAAGATGGAATCGATCCTCTGGTGGTGTCACTTTATCAGATGGATTTGGACAGAACTCAGTTTCTACTCAGATCATATCTTAGGGTTAGGCTTGTCAAGGTAAGCTGTTTTTTTTTTTTTTTAATAATAAAGTTTACCCTGCAATTTCTATTTCATGCTTCTTCCATTTCCATTAGTGTCAGCTTAACTGTCTGAGCTTATCAACGTTTATTTCAAGTCTTAAAAGCATTATGTGTATGGTTTATAGAGATTGTTGCTTCCAATGGTGGTGTTTGTTGCAGATAGAGAAGTTCATGTTCCATAACCACAAGTCAGAAGAAGCTCAACAACGGCTTTCTGAGCAAGAGAAGGTGTTTGCTAAAAGGTTTGTTTCTGTCACAATATTGTCTGATTTGACGTTAATTGTGGCTCGGGTCACGGGACATTTACGAATGATTTCAGGTGTGCTGGTAATTTGGAAAAGCATTTTGAAGAGAGTGTGCTGGTCAAGTTGCCCGAGAATTATCAGTCGGTTCTCAAGCAATCCCTTATTAGTGAAGTGGATGACATGGGTACGAACACCTAAACCTAATTTATTTGCTATGCAGGATTCATATTCTGTCTCTGAAAATATGGAATCTCAGTTGGTATAGGCAGTAGCTAGTGTTAGTGATAACTATAATTGTGGATTTTGGTGATTTACAGTGCCGCAGCCGCATTTGGATACTTTTGTTGTTTGCAGAAGCAACAACTTTGTCTCCCTCAATCTATATGAAGAGTGAGAAGTTTGCAACCCCTTAACATTATTTCTCCATACAGAAACCTTTCTGTAAACTTAAGTGAGTTTCCGCTTTTTTGGCAGAGGAGAGAGCCCCGAAACTGTGGAGATGGAGCGTGGTGATCTCTACTTCATACGTTACAAGATTGTGAGAGGGGCGATCGAATCTGGGAAAATTGACTTGATCTGAGCTCAAAAGCTAGAGAGTGCAATGGGTTTTCACTCAAATCTCTTTTAAAGTTTTGGATTGTGCTACTGTTCATGCTACATATGATCGTAAGTTGCTTGAGTTTGTATAGTGAATTTCCATATTGTTTGAGTATCCTGACGTCGTCATTGATAGAAAAGTATCATTGTTTCTTGTGCCTACAATAGTTATTGATTTTCTTCCAACTTTCAAGTGTTTTTAGTCCCATTGGCAAAGGCTTTAGACCATCTCGAAATCATTTCCTCATTTTTTAACTCTGAAATGAAATATCACTAAGTGAGGTTTTGTATATCTTCAACCCGTTACAAACCTACAATATTTGGAACTCCATCTATGAAAACAATTTGGGGTCTACGGTTTTACAGGCTTGGTGTTGTTCTAGCTACCTTATGTATTTGTCGGAGGTATTTTGACTCTGTTTGATTGGCTTTGTTGTAGGCTTTAGAATTTGGGTCCCTCGGTTTGGAGGTTTAATTAGGATCATAGTTACTATGCACTTTAGTTTCTCTCTGGATTTGGTGTTTAGAGTTGTGTCGGGGGTATCTACTAGCCCTCTCCCTAGATCTCTTTGGGGTTAGGGATTGGTTTCAAGGCAAAGCAATGGCTTCAATCTTCAGTTTGTTTCTTGTGAGGATGTGACATGTCTCTAGTCTGTAGATGGCCGGAGTTGGTTTACGAGTGACCGCTTGTAAGATTTGCGACTCCTCTTTGACATTTTTTCAATCCGAGATCAAGATTTTTATTTTGAGCCTAGGTCTTTTCGAGTTCTCTAAGTTTTTTGTCTAGTTTTTGTTGGTGTTATTGATGGTAGAGCTTGCTTTAATCATGTCTTCAAGTCCTCTAATTTCTGAAGTTCTAATATACTTTTGCTAGTGATCAAAACCAAGCACCTCTTTCTTATTTTGAGGACATCCAAAAATGGGTTTCTCCGGCTATGAATCATTCTCTAACCAAAGAGATAACTGCTTTAGAAATTAAACAAGCGGCTTTTTTTATTGGCCTTGACAGAGCTCCATGTCCGGCATGAATGGTGCTTTCTTTCAGCAGTACTGGTCCATCGTTGGCTAGAATTATTAGTGAAGTCAAAGAATTTTTCTCCTCTGGTTTCATGAAGCATCAATTGAATCACACCAAGATCGTCTTAATACCAAAAAAACAACAAGAAAGACCAGAAACTATGATGGATTTCTGCCCAATAAGTTTATGCAACGTTGCATACAAAATCATCTAAAAATTTCTGGTTTTTCGGATGCAACCAATACTTTCGACGGTAATCTTTGAAAACCAATCCGCCTTCGTTCCAGGGAAAATTATAGGGGACAACATTTTCATTGTTCACGAGCTAATCCATGCTCTCCAAGTTCGTCCACGAAAGCAAAAACCAATATAGCTGTGAAAACAGACATTAGTAAGGCCTACCTACGATAGAGTTGAGTGAAACTTTTTACGGGAAGCTATGCTATCACTGGTTTCTGGAACAAATGAACCGAATGGATAATGTCTGGCATACATTCAGTCACTTATTCGGTCTTAATCAATGGATCACTATATGGCTATATTCAACCACAACGGGGTATTCCTTAAGGAGATCCATTATCTCCTTATCTCTTCGTCATTTGCGCAGAAATGCTCTCCCAAAAGCTTGATCTTGCACAAAATCAAAAAAACTTCAGCGGTTGTCAATTAGCAATGGAGGGACGAGGATCAATCATTTGTTTTTTGCAGATGACTCGCTGTTTTTCTGTAAGGCTAACTCCAACGACAGCAATGCTCTAGCTTCTATATTACACGAATATGGAGCTATATCTGGACAATTTGTCAACCATCAGAAGCCTTCAATATCTTTTGGATCGAAAGTTTACCAACAAAACAAAGATATTGTTTATCATAACTGACAGATCACAGCAACTGGTGGATGTGGTAAATATTTGGGCCATCCTTAGCAATTTGGTCGAAAAATACCGAAATGTTCAACGACATAATCAATAAAGTTCGGGAAAGAACAAAAGAATGGAACAATTAGTTCCTCTCGGCTGTTGGGAAGGAAATTGTTCTCAAATCTATTGCGCTAGCTATGTCGACTTGAACTGTTTCAAAATTCTCAGGACAATTTACGACGAAATACATGGCTTGCTATCGAAATTCTGGTGGGGTGAAAAGAATAGTAGACGGAAAATCTCTTTGGTAAGAGTGATGAGAGTTGTTTTACCAGTTATAAGCAAATTAACTTATCAAATAAAAGCTAACAAAGCTAACAACCTATTCATGATTCAATTGCAGCAAGTGAAAGATTTTGAACACAGGGAAGACAATGACTCAAAGTACTAGACCATAAAGAACTTTCATTAAGCTAAAGCAACAATAGGGGTTTGGTTTGATTGAGCTAAACTAAGGAGAAATGTGAATAAACTAGAAATACGCAAAACAGAGACTTGATAGCAAATGCAATGATGATGGAAAGCACCAAGTATCGGGATAGCAACTGATGCAGAGCAATAGATCTCTGCTAACAAAGTTAGGGCTTTTAGTATTAAACTCACTCTTAAGCATGAAACACGAATAATGATCATCCCACTTTCGTGATGCTACTAACCACTTTGTTGAGTACAAACATCTAACTGACTTTCGCTACTAGATATAAGGACTCTCCAACCTAAACTCGAGAAATGTAAGGGTTGAGCCAAAACTAAGTTAGCCAAGCTCTAAAGCTTCCATCTACTATCCCGACACTCGATGAGTGGACTACTCACTCATGGGTACGGGAAAAGCCATGATTGAGTTCGAGTGAGGTGCAAATGAAGTTATGCGAAGATAAGTGCGATTAACAAGCAAAGATTGAAACTTTAAGCTAAAGACTAAACCTTTATAAAGAAAGTAACTTAGAACACCAAAGATCCGATGCTCTAAGGATCGATTACAACTAAACCGTAAATGGAAAGCTTAAAAACGTAGAAAGGAAAGAAAAGACAAGACTTAGGTTTTTCAGGGGCTAAGAACATATATATAGCCCTTCATAACAGTACCCGGATCGATCCGAAGCGTAAATGAATCGCCCAGCTCAAGTCAACGGTCAACTAGAAAAGTCAACAAAATGCATTAAATATCGGTCACTTCTGTAACGCCCGTGATCCAAAAAGTAATTTTTGGATGGGTGTCGATTGACACAAGGTTTGTGTGTCGATCGACACGGCTGTTTTGACTCAAGAGGAGTCGAGCAGAGAGGGCTGTGTCGATCGACACAGTTGGGGTGTGTTGATCGACACGGGTTTTCGATTGCCGTCAGTTTGACGTATTGATTGGTCATGTGTCGATCAACACAAGTTGTGTATGTCGATCGACACAGTGTCAGCAGACAGGCTCAAAAATCGGATTGTCTGGACAGAAAAACCGATTTTTGAGAAAGAAAGTGAGAGGATTGAGAGGAGAGGTTGTTGGTGTTGTTTCCTTCGTGTTCCTCAATCTTATTAGGCTTGTGGGAGTGTTTGTGAGGTTGTGGAAGCGTGGGAGGATCGTACGGTGAAGGATTTCGGATTTGTTCTTCGTGTTCTTCGTGTTCTTCGTCGGATTCTTATCCTCTTCTATCCGAATTCGAGGTGAGTGCGTGACCATAGGCTTATTTGGGTAAAGGAATTGATAGGATGCGATTGTGTGTTGTTTGGGTCGATTCTCGTATGTTTTTTTTGGTGGATTTTTGTGCAGACGGTTGTTTTGACTCAAGAGGAGTCGAGCAGAGTGGGCTGTGTCGATCGACACAGTTGGGGTATGTCGATCGACACGGGTTTTCGATTGCCGTCAGTTTGACGTATTTATTGGTCATGCGTCGATCGACACAAGTTGTGTGTGTCGATCGACACAGTGTCGACCGGGTGTGTCGATCGACACAAGGAGGTTGTGTCGATCGACACGGGTTTTTGATTACCGTCAGTTTGACATATTGAACGTGTTGTTCTCGTTTGGTTGTTGTGTGATGCATTATTGTTTGTTCATCCTGGTATTGTATCTTTTGCTTATGCCTGTGTGTATAGCCTGTAGATGGGATGACCGTCTCACTGGGTATTAATGGTAATACTCACGCATCTCTTATAACCATGTGATGCAGGTACAGACAGTCAGTGATCGTGGAATCATGGCCGGGACGAGGGAAATGATCTAGTGGCTCGTTTTCGTGTAATAAGTTAGAATTGCTAGGGTGTTAGCAATTTCAGAACTATGTGTATTACCGAATTGAATTAGAATTAATAAGCATGGGCTTGTTGAACGATAATTGTATTTGATTGTTTGAATCATTGTTTCCACGCTGTTTGTTTATTGGACCGTTGAGGATCATTATTTATGATAATAGTGATCCGGGTTGAAATTTTTTTTATTTGACGGGTTGGGTCGTCACAGTTTGGTATCAGAGCCCTAGCGGTTCTAGGGCTAGTTAGTTAATTGATTATGCGAGTTAGTCAATTGATTGTTGTGTGGGTATGGAGTCCTAGATCATCCCTTCCGAGCCTTCAATGAGATTCCACGGTATGTGTTTATGTGATTTCTGTTTTCTAGTACTTAGTATTATGCGGGTTAGTGCAGAGTGATGACTAGGGGGACTAGAGGCAGAGGTCGCGGGGGCCGTAGAGGTCATGGTAGTCGTGCTGGGCGT
This sequence comes from Arabis hirsuta, assembly GCA_964056655.1. NCBI lineage: Eukaryota > Viridiplantae > Streptophyta > Magnoliopsida > Brassicales > Brassicaceae > Arabis > Arabis hirsuta. Next base: position 17,761,453 of record OZ053302.1, on the reverse strand, counting down.
GGGCGTGGGCGGGGACTTGGGAGGGAGTCTGCTGCCACGTGGGTGTCCCAGGAGACTACACAGGAGCGGGTAGCTGACTCGCAGGCATTTCAGGAGGGGTCCGTGGGTGTGACAGCTACGGGTTCCAGTGAGAGGGTTGGAGGGGCTGGTGCGGGTCCTGATGTAGTTGGCGATGCGGTGGGCCCTGGTGGGGGTGCTGCCGTAGGCGTTGCCCCGGATCGAGATGATCGTCTGGCGGGTCTACTACAGATGATCCTGGAGAGGTTACCGGGAGGGGTGCCTGCTCCGGGTCATGCTCCTGGGGTACAGCCGGGTATGGCTGGGGTGCAGCCGGGTATGGCTGGGGTGCAGCCGGGTATGGTTGGGGTGCAGCCGGGTTTGGCTGGGGTTGAGGAGCTTCCATCTTATCTGCGGATGATGGAGCAGATGCAGCGGATTGGTACTGCATTTTTCTCGGGCGGTGCTAAGCCTGAGGAGGCTGATGGGTGGCGGATGAGGTTAGAGCGTAACTTTCGCTCCATCAGGTGTCCAGAGGGATACAGAGTGGATCTGGCGGTACATTACCTAGAGGGTGATACGCATCTCTAGTGGAGAGGTGTTGAGGCCAGGAGGGTGCAGGCCGAGATGGTCTGGGAGGATTTCTTGGCGGAGTTCAACGCCAAGTATTTCCCGCAGGAGGCAGTGGACCGTTTGGAGTCTAGGTTTCTGGACCTAACTCAGGGAGATCGGTCAGTGAGGGAGTTCGATGTTGAGTTCAGTCGACTCCTGGTACATGCAGGGAGAGGCATGGAGGGCGAGGATGCCCATGTTAGGAGGTTCTTGCGAGGACTTCGACCAGATTTGAGGACTCGCTGCAGGGCGAGTAGGTTCGCCACGAGGGCGGAGCTGGTTGTGATGGCTGCTGCGATCGAGGAGGATCTCGGGGAGCAGGTTGTGGTGGTTAGTCCACCGGTACAGCAGCAGCAGCCGAGGAGATCTCAGCAGCAGATGAGTTCAGGCAGGGGCGGCAAACTTGGTCAGGGACAGAAAAGGAAGTAGGAGAGCACTTCAGGGGTCAGTCAGGGCAGTTCGGGATGCTTCGGGTGTGGGAGTATGTCCCATCGTGTGGCGAGCTGTTCGAAGAGGACCGGGACCGGGACTCGAGATGTGCGGGTCGGGGTCTAGGATACACGGGTGTGTTACCACTGCAGAGAGACGGGGCATATTAAGCCCAAGTGTCCGAAGCTGCAGCAGTTGGCGGTGGCCGTAGTGCAGCCATTGGCAGTGCAGCCGTTGTCTCAGATTGCAGCAGCACCGCGTGTGTTCACGTCTGCGGAGGCGGGTGGATCTAGCACCAGACCGATCATAGGTATTTCCGGACTTGACTTTTTAAATTCGTGGTTGTTTGAGTTTTTGTCTGTTGGGAAATTGTGAGTCTGTGCTAGAATGGTAGGGTTCTGAGGCACATGGGATTGTGCAGGGACCTTAGTTGTGGGCGGTTATGAGTCCCACGTGTTGTTTGATTCGGGAGCTACGAATAGCTTTATTACGCCGGAGTGTGCGGAGAGCAGCGGAATCCATAGTGATTCCGGGGAACAGGCGGGAGTAGTCAAGGTTGCTGGTGGTAGGACGTTGGCTACTTTCGGGCGGGCTCGTGGTGTGGATGTTCTGGTGGCAGGAGAGTTGATGCCAGCAGATCTGATCATCAGTCCGGTGGAGCTGTACGATGTTATCCTGGGTATGGATTGGTTGGATCGTTACAGGGTCCATCTGGATTGCCACCGAGGGCGAGTTGTGTTTGAGCGAGAGGCAGGGAGGTTGGTTTATCAGGGTGTGAGACCGACTTCCGGGAGTCTTGTGATTTCCACGATACAGGCCGAACAGTTGCTTCTCAAGGGCTGCGAGGCGTATCTGGTAACGATAGTGATGCCTGAGTCTGTTGGAGGGGTTGCAGTTGAGGATATTCGAGTTGTTCGGGATTTCCAGGATGTGTTCCAGTCATTGGAGGGATTACCGCCATCGCAGTCGGATCCGTTTGTTATTGAGTTGGAACCCGGGACTACTCCGATATCTAAGGCACCTTACCGTATGGCTCCAGCAGAGATGGCAGAGCTAAAGAAGCAGCTGGATGAGTTGTTGGATCAGTTGCGAGGGGCTACCTGGTTCTCCAAGATCGACTTGGCTTCGGGATACCATCAGATTCCGATGGAGGAGGCAGATATGAGGAAGACTGCTTTCAGGACGAGGTATGAGCATTTTGAGTTCGTGGTGATGCCTTTTGGTTTGACGAATGCACCAGCAGCGTTCATGCGGTTGATGAACGGGGTATTCCAGGAGTATCTGGATGTGTTTGTGATCATCTTTATCGATCATATTTTGGTGTATTCGAAGAGTCCTGAGGAGCATGAGTTGCATCTGAGAGTAGTTTTGGGGAAGCTGCGGGAGCAGAAGCTATTTGCGAAGTTGAGCAAGTGCAGTTTCTGGCAAAGGGAGATGAGTTTTCTTGGCCATGTGGTGTCTGCAGAGGGAGTTTCCGTAGATCCGGCTAAGATTGAGGCTATCAGAGGGTGGCCTAGACCGAGGAATGCCACTGAGATCAGGAGTTTTCTTGGGTTGGCAGGTTATTATCGGAGATTCATCGCGGGATTTGCAAGTTTGGCTAAGTGGATGACCAAGTTAACAGGGAAGGATGTTCCTTTTGTGTGGTCTTCTGCGTGCGAGAAGAATTTTAGTAAGCTGAAGGAGATGTTGACGAGTACACCGGTGTTGGCGTTATATGAGCCGGGTGAGCCTTACGTGGTGTATACCGACGCTTCGGGTGTTGGTTTGGGTTGTGTCCTGATGCAGCAGGGAAAGGTTATTGCGTATGCTTCGAGGCAGTTGAGGAAGCATGAGTGCAACTACCCTACCCATGATTTGGAGTTGGCTGCGGTAATCTTCGCTCTAAAGATTTGGAGATCTTACCTTTATGGCGGAAAGGTTCAGGTGTTCACAGACCATAAGAGTTTGAAGTATTTCTTCACTCAGCCGGAGCTGAACCAGAGACAGAGGCGCTGGATGGAGTTGGTAGCGGATTACGATTTGGAGATCGGATACCATCCGGGTAAGGCTAATCTGGTTGCAGATGCGTTGAGTCGGATGAGGGTTGCTTCGGCTCAGGAGCGTGATATGGAAGCTCTGGTGAGCGAGATTAGTACGTTGAGGTTGTGTGTGATCTCACAGGAGCCATTGGGGTTAGAGGTAGCTAACTAAGCAGATTTGCTGAGTCGTATTCGAGCAGCTCAGGAGTTGGATCCGATGTTGATTGATGCTGCTAGGGTTGCAGGTTCAGAGTATATGGTCTCGGCAAATGGGACGATACTGGTGAACGGACGGGTTTGTGTACCCAAGGATGAGGATCTGAGGCAAGAGATCTTGCGTGAGGCTCATGCGAGCATGTTATCGATTCATCCAGGGGCGACCAAGATGTATCGTGATCTGAAGCGGTATTATCACTGGGTCGGGATGAAGAGAGATGTAGCTAATTGGGTTGCAGCGTGCAACGTGTGTCAGCTGGTGAAGGCTGAGCATCAGGTTCCGAGTGGTATGTTGCAGAGTTTGCCCATTCCGGAGTGGAAGTGGGATATGATTACCATGGACTTCGTGACGGGGTTGCCGTTGTCACGGACGTATGATGCGATCTGGGTGATTGTGGATCGTCTGACCAAGTCAGCACACTTTCTTGCCATCAAAAAGACCGATGGGACGGTGGTGTTGGCTAAGAAGTATGTGCGTGAGATAGTGAGGCTGCACGGGGTGCCAGCGAGTATTGTGTCAGACAGGGATCCAAGGTTTACGTCTGAGTTCTGGAGGGCGTTTCAGGCAGAGATGGGCACTAAGGTGCACATGAGCACGGCTTATCATCCTCAGACAGATGGGCAGTCGGAGAGGACTATTCAGACTTTAGAGGACCTGTTGAGGATGTGCGTGCTGGATTATGGTGGTCATTGGGTGGATCATCTGAACCTGGTTGAGTTTACGTACAACAACTCATACCAGGCGAGTATTGGGATGGCTCCATATGAGGCTCTGTATGGGAGGCCATGTAGGACACCGTTGTGCTGGACTCAAGTGGGAGAGAGGAGCATGTTTGGTGCGGATTTTGTTCAGGAGACGACAGAGAAGATCCGTGTCTTGAGGCTAAACATGAGAGAGGCTCAGGATCGGCAGAAGAGTTATGCTGATAAGAGACGGAAAGAGCTGGAGTTTGAGCTGGGAGATCTGGTGTATCTCAAGGCAGCGATGTTGAGGGGTCCTAACAGATCCATTTCGGAGAATAAGCTAAGTCCGAGGTTTATGGGTCCGTTCCGGGTGGTGGAGCGGGTTGGACCAGTGGCTTATCGGTTGGAGTTACCTCAGAGTATGAGAGCGTTTCATAAGGTATTTCATGTATCGATGCTGCGGAAGTGTCTACATGAGTCTGAGGTGGTGTTGGCTAGGATTCCGGAGGATCTTCAGTCCAACATGACGTTGGCGGCGAGACCTGTGAGGATTCTCGAGAGGAGAGTCAAGGTTCTGCGCCGGAAGAGGATACCATTGGTGAGAGTCGTGTGGGACTGTGATGGTGTTAAGGAGGAGACTTGGGAACCAGAGGCAAGTATGAAGACGAAGTTCTCGAAGTGGTTTGAGAAGCAAGCGGAGGCTTGAGTGTCTTCTGGTTTTCAGTGGTTGTATTAGCTTGTGGCTATGAGTTGTATGTATTTTCGTTGGGGTTGTAACGATATACATTGTTGAGATTTAATAAGATGGGGTTTTCCTTATTATCTTTGGTTGAGACGGATGTTCTTATGAGTATGATGACTGGGTTAGGTCATGTATGTGATGACGGGGAGGTCATTTGAGGGGCTAGGATAGAAGCTCTATGGGAGTTAGGGCTTGTCTAGGTATCTAGGGATGGGGGGTCCTAAGGGGTTAGGACGGGTAGATCCCTAGATGGCGCTGGAAAATAGAGGTTTTATGTGAGTTAGACCCTGTCTATTTTCTAGGGGGAGTTGGGAACAGAAGTCTTATGTGAGTTAGGACTGTCTTTTCCAGGGACTCCGATGGAAACACCCTGGCGATTGGGTTGTTTCAGATGACCTGGGGATTGGTCATGAGTGATATTCTGGGTTAGAGAATATTGGGGTAGGAAACACCCTGGCGATTGGGTTGTTTCAGATGACCTGGGGATTGGTCATGAGTGATATTCCGGGTTAGGGAATATCATGATAGGAACCACGGAAGTAAATCGGTCGACAGGTGCTTATGATGTACGTTACAGTGTTACTGCTCCAGGGGATGGTGGTATTCTCCTGCATATACTTTGAGGGATCGCGATCTCTCCAAAGGATGTGTGATTCCTCTGCAGCCGAGAGCTGATGGACTGTGTGTCCTGAAGCGGAGGGGCTGGGGCATACCGAGAGCGGGTATGGTATACATCGAGAGCTCGATGGGTGACGACCCTGCGAGTGGGAGTGGTGTATAGAGATATGAGTTTGAGCAATAGTACCTGTAGTGTAATTATAAGTATGAGATTGGATGAACTTCAGGGATCGGGAATGATCTCAGGTGGTTTGTGGATGTCTAATCTAGGGTTGTTACTCGAGTTTGGAACCTTAGTTCAGACGACCCTGGTAAACATATGTAGCCTCTTTGGTCGTACATGTTCTTGTTTGATTGTTGTGCGACCAATTGATCCAAGGTTTGGGTCTACGGTGGGTCGGGCATGTTCTTGTTTGATTGTTGCGCGATCTATCGGACAACCCTGATCCGGATAAGCGAGTGTTGCATCGTGGATGTTTCCTGGGGGAATTTGGGCGGGTTTTGGATGAGAGTGTCAACCTTAGTGAGACGGGGTTAGGTGATTGAGATCGGGTGGTGATCTCTGATCATGGACTGACCGGGTTTGGTCAGGATTGTATCCATAGATATGGTGCAATGAGGCTAGTGTGAGCCTAGTAGAACTCGGGGATCAGGTGTGATCGCGAGTGGTGCTGGCTGAGGGCCAGGGGTTTTGTGTTGTGTACGTCGAGTCTAGGGTTATTATTGGAGTCTGGAATTCGGGTCGGACAATCTTGGTAGCATATGTTACGCCAATGGTCGTACATGTTCTTGTTTGATTGTTGTACGATCATTTGGTCCAGTGCGGGGTCAACGGTTGATCGGACATGTTCTTGTTTGATTGTTGGACGGTCAATCGGGCAGCTCTAATCCGGACCATGGGGCGTGCATCGTGGGTGCTCCGGGGGAATCTGGGCGAATTTTGGGCGAGAGTGTAGCCTTAGCAGGATGGGTTAGAGGATTCAAGCGTAATCTCGAAGGTTAATGGCCGCGTTCGGGTCAAGTAGTGGAGAACGTAGTGAGACGGTGTTGCGTGATTCGAGGTCGAATCCGTGTTACTGGGGGAGAATTGTAACGCCCGTGATCCAAAAAGTAATTTTTGGATGGGTGTCGATCGACACAAGGTTTGTGTGTCGATCGACACGGCTGTTTTGACTCAAGAGGAGTCGAGCAGAGAGGGCTGTGTCGATCGACACAGTTGGGGTGTGTCGATCGACACGGGTTTTCGATTGCCGTCAGTTTGACGTATTGATTGGTCATGTGTCGATCGACACAAGTTGTGTATGTCGATCGACACAGTGTCGGCAGACGGGCTATTTAAGTCAAAAATCGGATTTTCTGGACAGAAAAACCGATTTTTGAGAAAGAAAGTGAGAGGATTGAGAGGAGAGTTGTTGGTGTTGTTTCCTTCATGTTCCTCAATCTTATTAGGCTTGTGGGAGTGTTTGTGAGGTTGTGGAAGCGTGGGAGGATCGTACGGTGAAGGATTTCGGATTTGTTCTTCGTGTTCTTCGTCGGATTCTTATCCTCTTCTATCCGAATTCGAGGTGAGTGCGTGACCATAGGCTTATCTGGGTAAATGAATTGATAGGATGCGATTGTGTGTTGTTTGGGTCGATTCTCGTATGTTTTTTTTGGTGGATTTTTGTGCAGACGGTTGTTTTGACTAAAGAGGAGTCGAGCAGAGTGGGCTGTGTCGATCGACACAGTTGGGGTGTGTCTATCGACACGGGTTTTTGATTGCCGTCAGTTTGACGTATTGATTGGAAATGCGTCGATCGACACAAGTTGTGTGTGTCGATCGACACAGTGTCGACCGGGTGTGTCGATCGACACAAGGAGGTTGTGTCGATCGACACGGGTTTTTGATTACCGTCAGTTTGACATATTGAACGTGTTGTTCTCGTTTGGTTGTTGTGTGATGCATTATTGTTTGTTCATCCTGGTATTGTATCTTTTGCTTATGCCTGTGTGTATAGCCTGTAGATGGGATGACCGTCTCACTGGGTATTTATGATAATACTCACGCATCTCTTATAACCATGTGATGCAGGTAAAGACAGTCAGTGATCGTGGAATCATGGCCGGGACGAGGGGAATGATCTAGTGGCTCGTTTTCGTGTAATAAGTTAGAATTGCTAGGGTGTTAGCAATTTCAGAACTATGTGTATTACCGAATTGAACTAGAATTAATAAGCATGGGCTTGTTGAACGATAATTGTATTTGATTGTTTGAATCATTGTTTCCGCGCTGTTTGTTTATTGGACCGTTGAGGATCATTATTTATGATAATAGTGATCCGGGTTGAAATTTTTTTTATTTGACGGGTTGGGTCGTCACAACTTCATATCAGGGAAGTGACTGATTTTCGTTGCCTATCCAGCGCGTCCAGCAACTCTTGAGTCACGACACGAGCTTCTCGATAGGCGCAGTATATCGGTCTTCCTCATCGGTTGGTGCCGATATCATAGGATATCGGTTTCTTCAACTTATTTTCACCCAGTTTGATGCGCCTGGTCCAACGGTTGGAGAGTCTTGATGCTCCATCATAACAAGGGGATAACCTGGGATATCTGTGCATAGATTTAAGGTGCACTAACGGTCTGATTCTCACCCAAATTATGAACTTCAGTGAGTTTGTTAAGACTCCATCTTCCCGCTATTCCAAGTGCTTCTCACCGGCGTTCCTTGATGATTCTCGACTGATTTCTGCTCCACTGCTCCCCGTTCGATCTGGAACCTTGTAATTCCTTTGCTCATCCACTCCTCTGTACTCCACTCCATTCTCCTAGGCTCTAGTAAGCCGGATAACTCCAATTAAGCACAAGTACCGCCTGAAAAAGGGTAAAAGAAAGATAAATATGTACAACTTTATCCTAGAACTCTAAGATGCAAATGTGAACTGAACTATGGTTAAAAAGTGCCTAAATGATGCAGAATGGAGCCAAACAGAGGATAAAGGTATGCAAAAATATATGATATATCAACTCCCCTAGACTTGCCTTTTGCTTGTTCTCAAGCAAATATCAGAGCAAAGTAGGAAGAGAGGTTTGAAACAGAGGTTTATTTCCAAAAACACAATGCCAATGCAGGATAATACTACTCAGTGCTAATGATGAACCTAACTACTCATTTAAGCTTCCCATACTCATCACAACTTAAATCTTTTGCCTCTAGATTCAATGTCAAGTGATCAAATGTATCATGTCCACCAATTCCCTACATTCACTAAGATATTCTAACTGTGCAGTCTCGCAGATGGGAAATTGACCTAATCCAGTCAGTTTGGTAAGAATAAAGGCTAAATGTGCAGCAAAATAGGGTTCAAAATGTTTTAGTGACTTATCTCAAAGAATCAGGCACAAGTCATTACATAAAAGCAATGGAGAAAAGAAACAATTTATGCATACAAGACACATTCTTCCATATCCTACCCGACCCATTTCTTTCGTAACCCTCTTATCGTCACTCTCACTTTAAACACCATTCACTTCAACTTCTTTTTCTTATCTAGGAATGATTTAGGGAATTCTTTTTAGTACTTTGACATCTACTCTCTCTTTTCCACATATGTTTTCGATTTCTCTGTTTTTGCTAGGAGTTTCTTTACTTAGACTTTTAGCTTAAGAGTAGTGCCTCTTATTTACTTCTCTCCCTAGATATCCCTTTCCTTTTTCTTAACCTTTTTGTTTACTATTTCATTCTCACACAACCATCTTTTCGGTTCTTTCTTTTTCTTTCTTTTCTCTCACCCCCCTATGTATTCACTACCCATCCAATAAACATTTTTTTTTTTAAACTGGTGAAGAAGCAAGAATCACTCAACCCACCTAGACTAGCCAGTGTGACTACTCATAATAGAAGAATGAGACTTGTCATTTCCATCTCAAGAGATTTTATGCATGAGGTGCAGACAGAAAAGGCCTCACTCAACAAACAACTATTGGTCTCAAAGAAATGTTTGGGGTGATGCAGGGTATGGTACCATCCTCATTCAAATTATGTACTTGAATCGGGATGACCATTCAAACCATTAGAGAGTGGTAAAAAGGATAAGATGGTTTGAATGTGTGTATTCTGACCATGGTTAAGGTCTAAAATCCAAGAAGCGAGAGAATTGAAATTCAATTACAGTTAAATCAGAGTGGAATTGGTTTTAAATCAAACAAGTAATCAGCATGACTTAGGGAATCTAGAGCGAAGAGATCAGAGATATGAAGAAGCAAAAACTTTCACGATTCATCTAGCAAGAGAGAGGCATTATCAAGACACTCACAAGATGCTCTACAGAAAACCTATGCAATGTATTGTTATATAATGTAAATGGAAATGCAGACCTGCTATGCTCTAGACTCAATCTTATATGAAAAGAAAACAAAAAGATGCAGAAGAGATGAGACTAAATGCATGTTCTTTTTGTTTTTGAAAATTTTTAATGCAATGCAGGGAAATGCATAGATGGAGGACACTTATGAATATGCAAAGAAGAAAGGGGCAAAAGAAACAACTGTGCATTAGCGATAATTAGTGTGTGTTTGTGTATTCTATAACTACTCCCCCAGACTTGTCGCTCATTGTCCCAGTGAGACAGAGTAGAGAAGGAAGAAGTTACAGAACACAACAATGCACACACTAATGATAAAAACATAAGTAAATTAAAGCTAAAGAAGCACAGCTATTTACAAGGAAAGGTGGTACCTTCGTTGTATTGAGGAGAGGAACCGGATGTGGACCCCGGAGTGAAGTCAGGATGATAAGTGAGACGCAGCAGTTCCTCTGCTGCCTTATTGGATTCTTCGTCCATTGTAAAAGCTGGTGAGATACCCAGTTTCTCCTCAATGACTTTCAGAAGCGCATAATTCCTTATGTTGATGCGTTGTTGGATCAAATAGGCCGAGTGGAGGAACTGCTCTTTAAAGCCGCAAGGCTCAAATGGAATCAGGTATGTTGCGAGAGTATGGGTCAGGCATAGGTTGAGGTTTCTCAGAGGTCCTTTAACAGAAGACTATAGTTAGGCAACCGTGATAATTTGATGGTATTCAAATACTCCTCAGTGTAAAATATATCATCATGTTTGCTCGAATCAGACGTCTCAATACTATCAAAACTAAGATATGTTTTTTCCTCACCTGTTAGACACAAAAAACTATGGTCTTTAGTGGACAAAAATCGCTAAGCTTAACATATCATTAAGAATAATATAATAATTTTAGGTCACAATTTTTAACATGGAAACTCTAGTTCAAAAATTGAATTCGTAAATAATAGTAAAAATGATACAATTGAAACATGAAAAATGAGGGTTCACAAAATCATATTATAGGGCCAAAAATCCAAACAACAAATCCAAAATTTGTTATGCCCAACCACTAAATCTTATTTAAAACTCATTAACCTTAACAATGTAATTTCAAGTGTCAACTTTCATATAAGGTATGCATGTGTGGGTAGTTGACGGCAAAACAATATAAAAAAACTTTTTTTAACGTAATGAATAATCATATTATGAAATCTCATTCTGACATGAAGGATACGATTTCAAATTAATATCGAGACATGTAGATATAATTATATCAAGTCATCTAGTTCTCTTAAAAATCCCTAAAGTTAATGAATCATCTTATTGATTAGCTTTGAAGTTTATCTACATTTTAAGAAAGCTATTGCAATAGCCATAAGCTCATTCGTCCTTGTGGTCTCCCTAGTCTTGCTTACCATGGTTACTCGTCCTTCGATTGGTTGTTCTCGTTACCTTGTCTAACACGATATATTTCATTGTCCTTTGTTCGATCGCTGAATTAAAACTCATGTATGGAAAAGTATATTACTCCTTCTAGTACTACTGAATGAAAACTCGTGTATGGATATGTATATTACTCCTTCTAGTACTACAGTCTAGAGTCTCTTATTGAACCAAGAGAAAATCAAGATTTAAGAAAAAAGAAAAAAAACCATTGGTATAATTTAATATTAGTTTTATAGAGAACATTTATGTTATCAAAATATTGAACTACGCTTCATAAAAGATTTCTATGTAACAAACATAATGACAAAAATGAAGTTTTACACCATGACTGCATATAAAATACACACGCATGAGACCCGTGACGTGATTTGGGTTCGTTATACATGTGCTAATTTTGATAAACTCAGGATATGGAAGGGTTTATAATTTTAAAATCATCAAACTACATAATTAAATAACAAATCACTTAACACCTGTAAATCAAAGTACACATGAATCAACAAAGAATTATAGTTAAAAAGTTAATAACCTAATTATATTAATAAGAGCTCAAAAAGTATTTTAATAAACTACGAATGAAGTGGTTTGTTTTGTAAATTTAATTAGAAATCATGTGTAGATTTCTCAAAAGAAACCATTACAATCCGAGGAACAACAAAAATGAAAAAGGCTATACGATTTGAACCTCTAACAATTTGCAGAAACTCATGCGTCCCTTCCAGCTTTTAGTATTTTAACTCTCTTTGTATAACTCTTTCGGCTCTCCAACCCCCACTTTTCCGCATCCTATCATCTAGTAGACTTTAGTATAAAAACGATCAGTACATCAATTCATATTATATTCATGAAGCAACCAAGAATCGAAAAATAATGGTTTAGTTAACCTAAACAAAGATGAGAAGTAGATCAATTGTTTGGTTAACGTGACATTGAACAACGAAGTGAAGTAACCATAGATAGAAACGAAGATACATTGAATGGGTTTTTTCAAAAAATGAAAATGGAACCATAGGTTTTACCTGGGTTGATATCCATTCTCTCGTTTCCGGATGTAAAATCATCTATATCCCAACAAATATATTTGGAACACATGAGAAGTTTGTGAGATAAAGTCTCTTGAAAGTCGTATACAACATCCAAATTCTAATAAAAAAAAAACAAAACGATGATTAAAAACTATGAAAAAGAATACGAAGTGACCAACAAAAAAATCGTTAGTAACTTGATATTATTGTAAAGTCATTGCAAAACGAACTAATCTTAGTGAACAATTTATAGAAACTCGTTGAATTATCCATAAGCTCACCATCCCTTCGTCTCCACCAATACATGATTAAGTTAATCAAGGCAGTTTCTACCAATAATCTCTATCGGTTACGTATTGCACAAACATCAAGCTATAAACGAAAAAACTAACCTAAGATAGTTCCTCTTTATCCTTTCTATGAAAGATATCTTCTTCCGCATGAAACAAAACCAAGAAAAACAAAATCAAAATCAAAACCAAGAAAAACAAAATCAAAACCATTAGCATAAATATTTTGACATCATAAATAAAAATCAGTAATAATATAAAACAAAAGCAAAAACGATAAGCAACTAATTTAAAACCTAAAGTAAAAGGACTCTATATTTTTGAGAAAGAGAAGAATAAGGTCTGTATATATATAGAGTTCTTATAAAGTAATTGTGTAATTATCAGAAAAATCCAAAAAAAAGAGAAACAATGAGAGTAACAAAATTCATAGGTGGATTATTGCTCATATACATCTGATAATATGAAAAATAAAATTGTATCAGTAACTAAATATAAACAATAAACACACTGAACAACAGAGAAACACAACTCATACATACAAAGGTGAAGAGGAAAAATCTAACGAAAGTAAAAAATACATATATAAAAGTGGACTAAACCCTAATACTATAAAAAATCATTCATATATTTTTATAAGAAATCATAAACCTAGCGGGATCATAAATAAAAGACTAAATAATAAGTTGGGATAATTCTAACCTTCCATGAAGAAGACCGCGAACCAACCCCTGATGACGGAAGAACACATACCACACGTATATCTCCTAAAGAAGTTGGAAAAATTCAAACAAATACTTAAAAATCAATAAAATAGAAAACGTTTTATGAAAAACATCAATAGACATCATCTATGAATACATATAGTAAATTAAACCACGTACCCGATACCATGACGAAACGAACCTACAAACCTAAAAAGAAAGACAAGAACAACAAATAAAATTATTAGTAAAAGGGACATACAAATGGGTAACAAAAGCAATAAAGAACAGAAATAAACACCTAAAATTTTATCAAGGTACGAAAACAAAAAATACGAAAGATTGGTACACAGCTCTACATTATATACACCAAAGTAATAGGGCTACACATAATTAGGCTACACGCAATATAATTATGATAAACACTAAATATTAAATTATAATATTATTTGGTGATTATTTTAGGATAGATATATAATTAACATATTATTTTTTTTATTTTGGTAAGATAAATATAGAAGAAGCTAGGATAAATAGAAGATTAACATTTTAATTATTTCATATCAAGATGAATGTGCTATGTCAATAGATATGGGCCTTCAAAATAACTAATTCTAACAAAACCCATTAGATAAAAGGAACGATGACAATTCTTGTAAATAACAATTTCATTAAGAATATTTTCGGAAAATCAAATCTTAAATTCGCTGTAAAGCCGCCACGGAGGAAAAATGACTTCTATTTTATAAGTATAGATTCGACTATTCTAATTAGATGGTTATTAACATATTATCTATTGTACTTTTATAATTTATAACTTATTAGATAATTATTTGTATGTGGACGACATAGTTTAGGTAGTCAACAATCAACCAACAAATAGTAGTCAACCATAATCTAAATGAAAATTCTAAGATTTCATAACATATGGTAACGTTTAACATTAAACCATTTTTAAACAACTAATTAAATATATTCCACTCTTTTCGCAAAATGATTACAAATATGCAACAATCAACCATATGTCAACAAAAACAAGTAAACTTGAAACAACCCACCCCATTTTTTTTTAATTACATTGGATTCGAATTAATGTTCTCATCAACATTAATTCTCAATATTCAATCAAGCACATTCAAATAACAATTAAACCAGCGAAATTCAAACCAAATCAATCAACCAAATTAATCATTAAACACAATAACCAATTCCATAATCCAATTCATCAAACCAGCAAGCTAGCGGTTCTAAACAATACGATAAAACAACACAATCGAGACTCTAGATCATCTTCTCTTCCCAGCCATGATTCCACGATCATAATTTCTCTTTACCTCAATCACATGGCAAAAAGAGATGCGTGAGTATTATCACAAATACTCAATGAGACGGTCATCCCATCTACATGCTATACACACATGCATAAGAAAGACATACAATACCAGGATGAGCAATCAACAATGCATAAACGAAACAATCAAACGAGAATCAGCAGACAGACTTTGCGTCGATCGACACAACCACCATGTGTCGATCGACACAACCACCATGTGTCGATCAACGCAAGACGCAGAAACCCAGAATCGAACCTATCCTCTCACGGATCGATTCGGGTTTGTATCGCATCGATCTCCTGCGTAAATTTCAACAATACAACACGAATCCAACCAAACAAACACAACAACGCATTCTATCCAATTCTTTACCTAGATAAGCCTATGGTCACGCACTCACCTTAGCCTATCAATTGCCTCAGACCTCAACCTCTAGCAACGCTCCTCAGACTTCTGGCCCTTAGCCTCATGAACACTGCAAACCAAACCAATCGGTTAACCCAAACCGAACCAGTCGATTAAACTAACCAACCAAACCAATTGATTAACCAAACCGAACCAGTCGATTAAACTAACCAACCAAACCAATTGGAATTTCTCCTAAACCGGATTAGGGTTCATGAAAACATTAACAACCAGCCGACTTCGAAAACACGCTGAGAACGGAAAGTATCTCGGAATCATGATCGGAAACATGATCTGGAATTGTGAGACCGAGACCTTTCCAACGCTATATAGATCGCCTCCTAATTCCTTCTGGTTCGACAGGAAAATTCCCACAAAGTGGACTGATTACAGATCCAATTCTGCACGAATCTCTCTCGGAAAAACAACCATAACTCTCAGAATACTAATCCAAATAACAAACCAATTTCGCTCAAAGCTCGATACGAGAGTGGAGAACTTACCTAGAAGTTTCATTCCATTCCGGTCTAATTAGACTGTTCATTCTTCTACTCTTATAGAACAGCCGGAACTGTCTCCAAAACGACATTCTCTTCTTCTCTCTCACAACCCACGAAAAACCTCTCTCTCCACTTTGATTTCTGAGTGTTTTCTGCCCAAAAACACAGCCTAAACACTTCTGCTCCCTTTTTATACTGCCCCATAGGGTTTTCCCTAACCAAACACGCGAACCGGACAATTTAAAATCGAACATGTCGGTTCAAAATCAACCCGTGTCGATCAACACACACCCTTTGTGTTGATCGACGCAACGCCTAGAACACGACTTCTCACAAGTCCAAAACACGTGTGTCGACTGACACATTCACTCTGTGTCGATCGACGTACCAATCAAAAATCTATTTTTTGGTTCACGGGCGTTACAATTCTCTTCCACTAACACGGATTCGTCCTCGAATCATATAACACCGTCTTACAAAGGTTAGCACACCCGTCTGAAACCTAACCAGATTCACTCAGAAACATCAACAATGCAATGTTTCATGATCCGGATTAGGTTTTGCCGATTGATCGCGCAACAATCAAACAAGAACATGCACAACCAACCGTAGACCCAAAATTGGATCAATTGATCGCGCGACAATCAAACAAGAACATGCACAACCAAAGACGTTACATACGTTACCAGGGTCGTCTGAACTGAGGTTCCAAACACAAATATCAACCCTAGAATAGACGCCACACACATATCCCTATCAACATTTCTAACCCACCCGGCCAGCACCACCTGAGATCACTCCCGATCGCTGAAGCTCATCTAGTCTCATACTTACGACCACGCTCAGACGCTACTGCTCATAACTCATACTCATAACACATATACATATACACCACACCTACTCGCAGGATCGTTACCCCTTGAGCTACGGTATGCAGGGAACCCACTATCCCGTGGAGAGACCCACCGTCCCCCGGAGCAATACTCTGCAACGTGCATCATTAGCACCTGTCGACCAGAATCGCCTCTGTGGCCCATCAGGACATTCCCAAACCTGGAATCTCATCACATCCGTGACCAATCACTAGGCCACCCGAAACAACCCAACCACCATGAGTGTATCCACAGAGTCCCTAGAAAAGACAGTTCTAACTCATAAAACCTCTTTTCCAGACTCTCCCTAGGAAAGAGACAGATCCTAACTCACATAAGACCTCTTTTTCCCAGCGTCATCTAAAGAACAGACAAGTCCTAACTCCCATAGAACCTCCATTCCTAGATACTCCTAGAACATGGACAAGCTCTTACTCACATAGAACTTCCATTTCTAGCCATCACATACACACACATGACCCCACTAGTCATAACATATAAGAACTCACATCTTATAAACACATTTAATAAGAACCCACTCTTTTTATTAAATCTCCAGAAATGAAAATCGTTACAACACTAAACAAAATACATAACAACACATAGCAACATGCTATTTCAAAACTGAAAACCAAAAAAAGACAACTCAAGTCTCCACTTGCTTCTCGAACCACTTCGAGAACTTTGCCTTCATCTTCGTTTCTGGTTCCCAATTCTCCTCCTCGGCACCGCCACAGTCCCACGCGACTCTCACTCACGGGATCCTCTTCCGGCACAGCACCTTGACTCTCCTCTCGAGGATCCTCACACTACAAGAAAATACAGTTTTAGCGTCGGCAAAATTCGATACTAAATCGACGCTAACGTCCTTTAGCGTAGCGTCGTTTTTGCTTCGAATAACATTTCGACACTAAATAGTCGACGCTAAACTTAATTCGACGCTAATTCGACGCTAAACTTAATTCGACGCTAAATTAGCGTCGGAACAAATCGACGCTAACTCGATGCTACATTTCGATGCTAAGTCGACGCTAATTTAGCATCGAATTACCATCGATTTGTTCCGACGCTAATTTAGCATCGATTTAGCATCGGTTCCGTCTTATGTTGATGCTAAATCGACGCTAATTTTACGTCATTTTAGCGTCGACATTGAACATATACGATGCTAATTCGATGCTATATAGCGTCGATTTATCATCGAATTCTATGATTTTTAGAAAAAAAATATTTGTAAATGAAAATATTTTTAATAAAAATTTCAAATATTTTAAAAAATTAGAAAATTTTATATATAAATCCGGAAATTAAAACATAAATTGTTTTTGAAAACACTGAAAATACAAACAGAAATTTTAATTTTAATGTTCGTCTCTTAGATTAATGTCGTCCCTATATTCATTCATCATAGCTTCGGCTTCTTCGTCGAACTGCGGATGACCTCTAGGTGGAGGTGGCTGTGTAGGACGCGGTATCCGGGAGAGGGCAGCAGCTAAAGTCGGGTTATCCACTACAATAATGTCCATCAGACTTGTCAATACCGTGAGTCTTTGCATTCAATTGTTGGTTGACCGGAGATCCGCTTGTTCCGTCTTTAGCCGCTCAATCTCAGCATTTGCAGCAGTCAACTGCGTTGCCAACTGCAGGTCAGAAGAACTCGGAGTGTAACTATACCTGTAATGCCCGTGAACCAAAAAGGGGATTTTTTTGGGCATGTGTGTCGATCCACGGAGTAAAATCAGACCGACAGTTTCGGTTTCTGATTTACCGGTTTGGGGAGCGGTTTAGGAAACCCTAGGGTTTCGTTATAAAAGCGTGGAGAACACGTTTTCTCTTTTCTTTTGGCCGAAATCAGAAGAGGTTGAGAGAGGAAAGAGAGTGTTCAAGTGAGGATTGTAAGAGAAGTGATTTCCTTGAGAGAAAATCTATTCTGCTCGGGTTTTTGGAAGAGACGATCGGCTGGGAAGATAGGATCGGATCAGAGTGAAACTTTGAGGGTAAGTTCTCTACTCTCTAATCTTGATTCAGGAGGAAACGGTTTGTAAATCGGATGTGTATTCTGAGAGTTATCGTTCTTTTCCCGAGAGAGCTTTCTGTAGTTTTGTGTCTGCGATCAGTCCGTTTCGAGGGAGGATTACCGTCGAACCAGAAAGAATCAGGAGACGATCCATATGCCGTTGGAAAGACCTCGCTGTCTAGTTTCTAGATCAGGGCTCTGATACTGATGCGGAGATAATCTCCGTTCTATGTGTTCTTTCGATTCCAGGGTCTCGTTTCTGTAATCTCTGTTTTTCCAGTTCCGATCAGCAAGATTGCGGCCTGTTTTTCCGTTGAATCTTAGGGACACAGAGGACGATCTACATACCGTTGTGTAGATCTCTCTGTCTAGTTTTCATAACAGTTTTCTGATTCTGTTTCAGAGCTGTGGTTGATGAGATAATCGATTCCGAAATCAAGGTGAGTGCGCGACCATAGACCCTCAGATTAGGATTGATGGAATATGATTGATTGTTGTTGTTCCTGGTTGTATTTGTGTTTGGATGTTGAATTTTGTGCAGGAGATCGATGAAAACGCGTCTGGAATCGATCCATGAGAGAATATGATCGATTCTGTTTTTCTGCATTTTCTGGGCTCCGTGTCGAGCGACACACGGTGTTTGTGTTGAGCGACACAGACTGTGTCGATCGACATGCATTTCTGATTACCGTCAGTTTGACGTATTGATCGTTGTATTTTGCGTGTTGTTTGATAACCCTGGTATTGTATCTATGCTATGACTGAGTACATGGTCTGTTGATGGGAGGACCGTCTCACTGAGTATTTGTGATAATACTCACGCATCTCTTTTTGCTATGTGATGCAGGTAAAGACAAAGTATGATCGTGGAATCAGGGCGAGGACGAGATGGATGATTTAGTGATCTCGTTTGCGTGGATTATTGGATTGCTAGGTTGTTAGTGATTCGATATAGAACGGTCTAGAATGTTGAATGATCGGTTAATTGTTTATAAAATATTATTTAATGGTTTATTTTCATAATTGATTTCCGCTCAATGTTTGCTGTATTGAGAATTTTAGCATGTTGAGAGTTAGCATTTATGGGGATGCTAATTCGGTGCTAATTTATATATAAAAAAACGGGTCGGGTTGTTTCAGTTTTGGTATTAGAGCCCTTATGGTTCTAGGGCGGGAGAACGTAGTTGATTATGTGGAGTAGTCAATTGCGTGCTGAATTGATTGATTGATTGATTATGTGAGTTAGTCAATTGATTGTTGTGTGGATTTGGAGTCCTAGATCATCTTCTCCGAGCCGTCAATGAGATTCCACGGTATGTGTGTTTGACCTTTCTTGCTTTCTAGTATTCTTAGTTTATGCTTCTGGTAGTGAAGAGAAATGGGTAGAGTTACTAGAGTTGCTAGAGGAATTGGCCGGGGAGGCCAAGGTGGGTGTGGAGGGCGTAGGCGCGGGCAGGGACTTGTGAGTGAGTCTGCTGCCGCGTGTGTGGCCCAGGAGACCACGCAGAAGCGGGTGGCTGATTCGCAGACATATCAGGAGAGATCCGTGAGTGTGGCCACTGCGTGCACCAGTGTGAGGGCTGGTGGGACTAGTGAAAGTTCCAGGGTGGCCACTGCGTGTACCAGTATGAGGGCTGGTGGGACTAGTGAGGGTCCTGGTGTGGTTGGTGGTGCGGCGGGCCCAGGTGAGGGTGCTGTCGCAGGTGTCGGCCAGGATCGAGATGATAGTCTGGCGAGTCTGCTACAATTGATCTTGGAGCGGTTACCGGGAGGGGTGCTGGCTCAGAGTTAGGCTTCGGGGGTTCAGCTTGGTGTGGCTGGTGTGCAGTCGGGTATGGCTCGGTGCAGCCAGGAGTGGCCGCTGTGGAGGAGCTCCCATCCTATCTTAGGATAATGGAGAGTGGAGGCAGTGATGGCATTGGTGGATTTTTGGCTGGGTTTAATGCCAAGTATTTCCGCAAAAGGCGGCATCGACTTGAGTTGAGTTTTTGGAGTTGACTCAGGGTGACCGATCAGTGAAGGAGTTCGATGCAGAGTTCTGTCGACTCCTGGTTCATGCGAGTGGAGGCATGGAGGGCGAGTAGGCCCAGGTGGAGAGGTTCTTGGGAGAACTTCGAGCTGATTTGAGGACTTGCTGTAGAGCGAGTAAGTTCGCCACGAGGGCGGAGCTGGTTGAGATTGCTGCGACGATTGAGGAGGACCTGAGAGAGCATGTGGTGGTGGTTAATCCTCCTGTTCAGCAGAGAAGGTCACAGTAGCAAGTAGGTCTGAGCAAGGGCGGTAAGCCTGCGCAAGGACAGAAGTGAAAGTGGGAGAGCACTTTGGAACCGAGTTAGAGAGTTCAGGGTGGTCTGGGACGCTTCGGGTGTGGGAGCATGGATCACAGGTTGGTGAGCTGTCCTAGGATGGACGAGTCTTGGGATAGTACGTTAGGATTCTTAGGCACATGAGAATTGCGCAGGGACCTTAGTAGTGGGCGGGTGTGAGTCCCACGATTGTTGATTCTGGAGCAACGAATTGCTTCATTACTCCGGACTGTGCGGATAGCAGCGGGATCCAGAGTGATTCCGGGGTGACGTCGGGAGTAGTTAGAGTGGCTGGTGGGAAGTCGTTGGCAACTTTTGGGCGGGCTCGTGGAGTGAATGTTCTGGTGGCGGCGAGTTGATGCCCGCAGATCTGATTATCAGTCCGGTGGAGTTGTTTGATGTCATCTTGGGGATGGATTGGCTGGATCGGTATAGGGTCCATCTTGATTGTCATCAGGGACGAGACGTGTTTGAGCGAGAGGCTATCAGAGGTTGGCCTAAACCGAGGAGTACTACTGAGATCAGGAGTTTTCTCGGGTTGGCGGGTTATTACCGGAGGTTCGTCAAGGGGTTTGCGAGTATGGCGCAGCTGATGACGAGGTTGACAGGGAAGGATGTCCCTTTTATTCGGTCTTCGGCTTGCGAGGAGAGTTTCAGGAAGCTGAAGGAGATGCTGATGAGTACACCTGTGTTGGCGTTACCCGAGCCGGGTGAGCCATATGTGGTGTATACAGATGCTTCAGGAGTTGGTCTGGGATGTGTGTTGATGCAGCAGGGGAAGGTTATTGCATATGCTTCGAGGCAGTTGAGAAAGCATGAGTGCAACTACCCTACCCATGAATTAGAGTTGGCTGCAGTGATCTTTGCACTTAAGATTTGGAGGTCTTATCTGTACGGCGGGAAGGTGCAGGTATTCACAGACCACAAGAGCCTGAAGTATTTCTTCACTCAGCCAGACCTGAACCAGAGACAGAGGCGCTGGATGGAGCTAGTCGCGGACTATGACCTGGAGATTGGGTACCATCCGGGTAAGGCTAATCTGGTGGCTGATGCTTTGAGTCAGAAGCGAGTTGCTTCGGCTCAAGAGCGGGATTTGGAGGAGTTAGCGAGTGAGCTCAGTACATTGAGGTTGTGCGTGATCTCGCAGGAGCCGTTGGGGTTAGAGGCAGCTAACCAGGCAGACTTACTGAGCAGGATTCGGGTTGCGCAGGAGAAGGATCAGGGGTTGATTGATGTTTCTAAGACGACGGGTTCTGAGTATATGGTCTTAGCGAGTGGGATGATACTGGTGAATGGACGGGTTTGTGTGCCCAAGGACGAGGATCTGAGGCAGGAGATTCTGAGAGAGGCCCATTCGAGTATATTGTCTATTCATCCAGGGGCGACCAAGATGTATCGTGATCTGAAGCGGTATTATCACTGGGTCGGGATGAAGAGGGATGTAGCTAGCTGGGTTGCAGCGTGCAACGTGTGTCAGCTGGTGAAGGCTGAGCATCAGGTTTCGAGTGGTATGTTGCAAAGTTTACCCATTCCGGAGTGGAAGTGGGATATGATTACCATGGACTTCGTGATGGGGTTGCCAGTGTCACGGACGTGTGATGCGATTTGGGTGATAGTGGATCGTCTGACCAAGTCGGCACATTTTCTAGCCATCAAGAAGACTGATGGAGCGGCAGTGTTGGCTAGGAAGTATGTGTGGGAGATTGTGAGGCTGCACGGGGTGCCACCGAGTATAGTGTCAGACAGGGATCCGAGATTTACGTCTGAGTTCTGGAGGGCGCTTCAGGCATAGATGGGCACTAAGGTTCACATGAGCACAGCGTATCATCCTCAGACAGATGGGCAGTCGGAGAGGACTATTCAGACTTTAGAGGACCTGTTGAGGATGTGTGTGCTAGATTATGGTGGTCATTGGGCGGATCACCTGAATCTGGTTGAGTTTGCGTACAACAACTCATACCAGGCGAGTATTGGGATGGCCCCATATGAGGCTCTGTATGGGAGGCCGTGTAGGACACCATTGTGCTGGACTCAAATGGGGGAGAGGAGCATGTTTGGTGCGGATTTTGTTCAGGAGACGACGGAGAAGATTCGTGTCTTGAGGCTGAACATGAGGGAGGCTCAGGATCGGCAGAAAAGTTATGCCGATAGGAGACGGAAAGAGCAGGAGTTTGAGCTGGGAGATCTGGTGTATCTCAAGGCAGCTATGTTGAGGGGTCCTAGCAGATCCATTTTGGAGAATAAGCTGAGTCCGAGGTTTATGGGTCCGTTCAGAGTGATGGAGCGAGTCGGACCAGTAGCTTATCGGTTGGAGTTACCTCAGAGTATGAAGGTTTTCCACAAAGTCTTCCATGTTTCAATGATGCGTAAGTGTCTGCATGAGTCTGAGGAGGTGTTGGCTAGGATCCCGGAGGATCTTCAGCCCAACATGATGTTGGCGGCGAGACCTGTGAGGATTCTTGAGAGGAGAGTCAAGGTTCTGCGTCGTAAGAGGATACCATCTGTGAGAGTCGTGTGGGATTGCGATGGTGTCGAGGAGGAGACTTGGGAACCAGAGGCGAGTATGAAGACGAAGTTCCCGAAGTGGTTTGAGAAGCAAGCGGAGGCTTGAGTGTCTTTTCTGGATTTCAGAGTTTGTACAGCGTGCTGCTGAGTTGTTGTTTTATGTATTTTCGTTTGTGTTGTAACGATTGACATTTTTTTAGATTTACTAAGATGTATATTCCTTATTAAAGGTGGTTTATAAGAGGTGAGTTCTTATATGTTATGACTTGTGGAGTCATGGGTTGTGATGATTGGTAGGTCAGGTGATGGCTGGGAATGGAAGTTCTATTCGGCTTAAAGCTGGTTCATGTTCTAGGAGTGGCTAGAAATGAGCTTGTTCATGTTCTAGGAGTGGCTAGAAATGAAATTCGTGTTCTAGGAGTGGCTAGAAACGAAAGTTTTATGCGAGTTAGAATCTGTCTATTCCTAGGAAGAGTCGGAAAAAGAGGTTTTATGTGACTTAGAATTATCTTCTCCAGGGACTCTATGGGAACACCCATGGTAGTTAGGTTGTTTCAAGTGGCCTAGTGGGGGTCACGGATGCGATGATGTTCCAGGTGGGGGATGTCATGAGGTAGCCACAGAGGCGATTCCGGTCGATAGATACTTATGATGCATGTTTCAGAGTATTGCTCCAGGAGACGGGTGGGTTTCCTGCATACTGAGGGATAGTGGTTCTCTCTAGGGGACGAGTGGGTTCCTGCATGTACTCGAGAGTTGGTGGTTCTCTCTAGGGGACGAGTGGGGTCCTTACATATACTTTGAGGGATGGTGGTTCTCTCCAGGGGACGAGTGGGTCCATGCACACGTAACTCAAGGGGTGACGATCCTGCGAGTGAGTGTGGTGTATGTGTATATGAGTTATGAGTATGAGATATGAGCAGTAGCGTCTGAGCGTGGTCGTGAGTATGAGATTGGATGAACTTCGGGGATCGGGAGTGGATCTCAGGTGGTGTTGACCGGGTGGGGTGAGGATTGCAGCTGTGGTGAGATGGTGCAATGAGGCTAGTGTGAGCCTAGTAAAACTCGGGGATCAGGTGTGATCACGAGTGGTGCTGGCTGAGGGTCAGGGTTGTGTTGTGGACGTCGAGTCTGGGTTATTACTGGAGTCTGGAATTCGGTTCGGACAATCCATGTAGCAAATGTTACGCCGATGGTCGCACATATTCTTGTTTGATTGTTGTACGATCATTTGGTCCAATGCGGGGTCAACGGTTGGTCAGACATGTTATTGTTTGATTGTTGGACGGTCAATCGGGCAGCCCTAATCCGGACCATGGGGCGTGCATCGTTGATGTTCCGGATGAATCTGGGCGACTTTTAGGCGAGAGTGTTAGCCTTAGCAGGACGGGTTAAGGGATTCAAGTGTTATCTCGAAGGATACTGGCCGCGTTCGGGTTAGGTAGTGGACACCGTAAAGAGACGGTGTTGCGTGATTCGAGGTCGAATCCGTGTTAGTGGGGGAGAATTGCAACGCCCGTGAACCAAAAAGAGGATTTTTTTGGGCATGTGTGTCGATCCATGGAGTAAAATCAGACCGACGGTTTCGGTTTCTGATTTTCCGGTTTGGGGAGCGGTTTAGGAAACCCTAGGGTTTCGTTATAAAAGCGTGGGGAACGCGTTTTCTCTTTTCTTTTGGCCGAAATCAGAAGAGGTTGAGAGAGGAAAGAGAGTGTTTATGTGAGGATTGTGAGAGAAGTGATTTCCTTCAGAGAAAATCAATTCTGCTCGGGTTTTTGAAAGAGACAATCGGCTTGGAAGATGGTATCGGATCAGAGTGAAACTTTGAGGGTAAGTTCTCCACTCTCTAATCTTGATTCAGGAGAAAACGGTTTGTAAATCGGATGTGTATTCTGAGAGTTATCGTTCTTTTCCCGAGAGAGGTTTCTGCAGTTTCGTGACTGCGATCAGTCCGCTTCGAGGGAGGATTCCCGTCGAACCAGAAAGAATCAGGAGACGATCCATATGCTGTTGGAAAGAGCTCGCTGTCTAGTTTCTATATCAGGGTTCTGATCCTGATTCAAAGGTAATCTCCATTCTCTGTGTTCTTTCGATTTCAGGGTGTCGTTTCTGAAATCTCTGTTTTTCAAGTTCCGATCAGCGAGATTGCGGGCTGTTTTCCCGTTGAATCTTAGGGAAACAGAGGACGATCTACATACCGTTGTGTAGATCTCTCTGTCTATTTTTCATAACAGTTTTTCTGATTCTGTTTCGGAGCTGTGGTTGATGAGATAATCGATTCCGAAATCAAGGTGAGTGCGCGACCATAGACCCTCGGATTAGGATTGATGGAATATGATTGATTGCTGTTGTTCCTGGTTGTATTCGTGTTTGGATGTTGAATTTTGTGCAGGAGATCGATGAAAACGCGTCTGGAATCGATCCATGAGAGGATATGATCGATTCTGGTTTTCTGTGTTTTCTGCGTTTTCTAGGCTCCGTGTCGAGCGACACACGGTGTTTGTGTTGATCGACACAAAGTGTTTGTGTCGATCGACATGCATTTCTGATTACTGTCAGTTTGACATATTGATCGTTGTGTTTTGCGTGTTGTTTGATAACCCTGGTATTGTATCTATGTTATGACTGAGTACATGGTCTGTTGATGGGAGGACCGTCTCACTGAGTATTTGTGATAATACTCACGCATCTCTTTTTGCTATGTGATGCAGGTAAAGACAAAGTATGATCGTGGAATCAGGGCGAGGACGAGATGGATGATCTAGTGGTCTCGTTTGCGTGGATTATTGGATTGCTAGATTGTTAGTGATTCGATATAGAACGGTCTAGGATGTTGAATGATTGGTTATTGATTTATGAAGTATTATTTAATGGTTTATTTGCATAATTGATTTCCGCTCAATGTTTGCAGTATTGAGAATTTTAGCATGTTGAGGGTTAGCATTTAAGGGGATGCTAATTCGGTGTTAATTTATATATAAAAAAAGGGTCGGGTTGTTTCAATACCGAGCGGT
Source organism: Arabis hirsuta (assembly GCA_964056655.1). Classification (NCBI taxonomy): domain Eukaryota; kingdom Viridiplantae; phylum Streptophyta; class Magnoliopsida; order Brassicales; family Brassicaceae; genus Arabis; species Arabis hirsuta. The sequence goes on along the minus strand of OZ053302.1, from coordinate 17,735,397 downwards.
AGAAGAAGCTGCTGGAAGATCGGCGATGGATCCAACACCCAAAATCCGTCTTTTTTTCTTCGGTGCAACCTATAAAATGAGAACGTTATAAAATCAAATTGTTAAAAATGTGATAGAAAATAAGTTAAAATATTATATTAAAAACTAAAAAAAATTACCTCCTCGTAAATTTTATCGTAATCTGCGACATCCAATGTAGACTGGATAGAACTACCACTCAGAGAGTACTGTGACTCTAGCTCTGCCACTCGAGCGTTGTAGGCGTTGAACGTTTGTTCCGCTTGATCGGTAACAAACGTCCCATCTTTGCGCCGATGAGTTTTCTGCATGACTTTCACAATCGGAGCAAGCTCATCGCCATTGGACTGTAAAAAAAAGAATAAGATATATATAAAAATATAAATTAGATTATATATATAATATATAAATCAAATAATCTAATAAACTAATTTAATTAAAATCATACCATATCCAATCGTATTGTGGCGTATGATGATTGACCCGCATAATGCTTAGAAGGTCCATCTCCTTCGACCACTGGCGTAAGACGGGATGCAGAACATTTCGATGATTTAGCTATCGAAGAGGGTTCCTCCCAATATCGTACTAGACCCGACCAAACATCGGGATCCATCCCTAAAGACATGGCATCATCGCCTTTCTCCCGCCAAGCTTTTTTCTAATTACCGACAGTGCTGTTGAGACGCAATTTAGCCTTCTTCTCGAAGGCCTCTCGCACTTCGTGAGTACGAAATTCTTTCCAGTGCCACTTTTGCTACAAAAATACGAATAATATTAATAATATTTCTAAAATCAAATAATTTAATAAATGAAAATAAATAATATAATATGACTTACCGCCCATGACCAAATATCTCGAACAGATTGCGGCGTCTGCGTCCAATTACCATGCGACATATGGAAATAGCCGATGATGACTTTGGTGACCGAACAAGAGACACACTTATTGGTAAACCTATAAAACAAAATACTTCAAAGTTAATAAGTTATTTAAAACATGTAATTATAAATTAATTAGAAAAATTGCAAAAAATTAAACATACCAAAAAGTGTTGGGAGGCTTCAGCGGATGGAGCATCAAAACCCGTTCGTGACGACCAGATTGACGAAGAAGCTCAGCAATCCGCATCATAAGAGGCGAGTTTGGCGGTGGAGGCGCCTGCTGCGTATCATCGGGATGAGCTGCTTCGTCTTCGTCTGCTTGTGGGCTAACTGGTGGCGGTGGCGGTGGCGTAGCCCATGGTGGAGCTCGTGGTTGAGCTCGTGGTGGAGGCCGTGGATGATAGTTCCCAGCAGATTGCAAACCCGACCCCGATCCTGATCCCGATCCGCGATGACCACCTACGGATCCGGGAATCATAGAATCCTCGCCGAATAACTCTCCGTATGAAGGTGGACCCACCTATAAAATTAAAATAAATTTATGAAAATAAACAATGTAGAGTATAAATATTAAATCAGATTACAATAACTAAATACATTATAAAATCTAAAAAAAAAATTAAAAACACGAAATATTTGTTTTTATTTTTAAAAATCCTAATAATCTTAATAGTTTAAAAAAAAACCTAACAATTATTTGTAAACATAAATGGTTAAATAAAAACAAATTTATTAAATTAAAATACGTAAAAACTAAATTCATAAATTTGTTTTTTTTAACAAAAATTTATTATAAAATCAATCCTAAACTTGTAAAATAATTTGATAGAGCAAATCATAAATTTATAAATTTTATATATAACTTATTCTTACAAAAACATAAATTTAACTTCAAAAGTAATTTTATATTTCCATAAATAACTTGTACAATAATTTTAAGAAAATATAAATCCGAAACTTGAAAAATAATTTCATAAATTTTAAATCAAATTTTTTTTTTTCCATATATCCAAAAATTTAACTTCTAAAACAATTTGATTCACCATAGCAAACCTAAATTCTCTTTCCTACAATTCCATTTCATACTTCTTTTTCAATTCCATTTCATAAATTCCCTTTCAGATTTTTTGAAATCTTTATTCATAACATTTTTTTTAAACTTTGAATACATAATTATACAATCGCAATTAATATACAATAAAGATAACAACTACGTATGAACATAGGTTAATGATGATATATGAATAAAGATTTCAAAAAACCTATATAGTTTAACATTTATTATAATTAACCTTATGTACAATTATGTATGTACGAAAAATGTCAAATTTTAAAATCATTCGGTTATAAGAAAGATTGACATGGTTAAGATTGTTTTTGTATCCTTTGTGGTTTCTTTACCCTAAACCCCAACCATCAAATGTTTTAGGTTTAGCGTTGAAATATCATCGACGCTAAACTTAAAATGTTTGATGTTTGGGGGTTTAGGGTAAAGAATAGAAATCGCATCAGATTTTTTGGAATTCCACGTAAGACCGATGCTATATTGAATTACTTTGGTTTAAGTGTTGGAGGTAAACCAAAAAATTTCAGATGGCGCTAAACCGAAATTTTACAAATTAGCGTCGAATTAGCATCGAAATGTGTTGTTTCGACGCTATTTCGATGCTAAATAAAAAAAAAATTAAATGTTTGGGTTTAGGGTAAAGAAAGCAAAACGGATACAAAAACAATCTTAATCATGTCAATCATTCTTCAAATCGAATTATTTTAAAATTTGAAATTGTTGGTACATACAAAATTGTACATAATGTTACTGATGACATATGTAAAATAATATAGGTTTTTTGAAATCTTTATTCATAACATTTGTTTTAAACTTTGAATACATAATTATACAATCGCAATTAACATACAATAAAGATAACATTTATGCTTCACGGTCTGAATTATCATTTGAGGTATCGTCATCCTCATTGGTACTTTCTGCACTTTCGTTCATAAACTCGTTTTCGGGGTTTTCTGCATCGGTAGCATCGGAAAGTATTTCAACTTCTCTATTTTGCGGATCTATCAGAATGATGTTGTCTAGATCTTGTTCTGGAGTTCTGGATCTATCATATTGCATTAGCGCGTCGTCGGATTCAACTATAATTTCTCTCGGAGCTATTTTGAGCACAGATAGCCATGAAATCCCTGTTTTCCTGAGCCATGGATATGGAATGAAACAAACTTGATCCGCTTGTGATGCAAGCACAAATGGATCATACTTTGCATAAGAACGCAATCCATTAACATGGATGACACCAAACTTTCCTACTCGAACCCCTCGCCCGATAGCTGGATCAAACCACTCGCATTTGAAAAGTGTACACTTTAAGTTAACCAAACTAGGATATTGTACTTCAATAATGTCTTGTATAATGCCATAAAAATCGGTCTCCCCGGCTCGAACGACGATACTGTAGTTCGCAGTTGCTCTATTTTTCCCACGTTCGAATGTATAGAATACATAACCTTGTGTAAAATACATTGGGGATGACATAACTTTTCCCAACGGACCTTGGATCAACTCTCTGAACCATACAGGGTACGACGTGTCTCCATAATCAATCTGCCAAATATAGTATATACAATGTAAATATAGTATACACAGTGTATATATATATATATATGTTTTAATGGAAACCATATATGTATAAAACTTTTTTTTAATTAACTTACCTGACTCCTCAACCATTTAGCAAAGTGTTGGTCTTTACGTTTGTCAATCTCACCGGGTGATGCATTTGGGAAAGCCTCAGTAACCTGGTGAATGAATTCACTAATAGAAAATATAGTTATAACAAATGAAATCATAAACATATATACGTTAAAATTAACCCTTTTGACCTCAATCCATAGTTTGTAATTATATGTACCTCAGAAATGGGCTAACTTCGTCGCATTGTAAGAGAATATATGTGTGTGCACAATTGTAGTCTTTGTGCGAGGACCAGTCTTTTTCTCTTATGATTCCGGCATGCCTACCAACTGCACAGAATATATCTGGGACATCAAAAACTGGATACGTTTGTGCGATGCCACCATCGTCGTACCTACGTGGAGCTCTTTTACGTGTCCAGACAGTTGGAGGGAAGTAATATGAGCTGAAATGAGAGGTTTCTTCGGTTAAACTTCCCGCAACAATTGATCCCTCAATCCTAGCCAGGTTTTTTGCCTTTCCTTTTAAGTGTTTCATGAATCTCTCGAAAAGATACATCCAACGAAATTGAACGGGCCCTCCTAAATCGGCTTCGTATGGGAGATGGACAAGAAGATGCTCCATCACATCAAAGAAAGATGGAGGTAATATCTTCTCTAAGTTGCACAGAAATATCGCGATGTTATTATTTAGTTGTTGAATTCATCCTGAGTCAGAGTTCGCACACACAGATCCCGAAAAAATGCATCAACACCTAAAACCAAAGTCCAGATTTCCAATATCAATAGAAAAGATCGAAATTAAATGTAATAACACACATAATTTGTTTATATATTAATATATCGTCATAGAAAATATACCTGCAAGTGATTCATGCACGTTCATTGGCAAAAACTCCGCAAAGGCGAAAGGCAATAATCTCTGCATAAACACATGACAATCATGACTCTTCATACCAGAGAATTTTTTGCCTTGCTCCACAGATTTAGAGAGTTTTTACACGTATCCATCTAGGAACTTAACTTCGGTGGAAACCCAGTTGAAGAATGTTGATTTGCCTTCGTTTGACAATCTAAAGATAGGCACTGGAGCTCTCCCATCTCCCGTCATATGTAACTCAACTCTGGAGCATATAAGAGGCAAACCCAGTCTAGACTTCAAGTTGTCTTTAGACATGCCTGGAACGTTTAAGATGGTGTGCATGATGTTATCGAAAAAGTTTTTCTCAATGTGCATGACATCAAGATTATGGCGCAATAGATGATCCTTCCAGTACGGTAGATCCCAGAAAATGCTCTTCTTATGCCAATTATGTTCTTCAAGGTATCCATCTGTTGGTCGGAATATTAAGCCAGTTACCACCACGTTTTGCTATGTCCTGAGCTCCATAATAATCAAGTTGACCTTCAATTTGCTTTCCTGAGAGATATGGAGGTGGGGGGATACGTACACGTTTGCCCTTTGTGAACAACCTCCTATTCCCCCGGTACGGATGGTTCATAGGGAGAAACCTCCGGTGACAATCAAACCAACAAAATTTTCTACCATGTTTTAGTTGGAAGGTATCTGTTTCATTTTGGCAACACGGACATGATAATCTACCATGTGTTGTCCAACCAGATAACATTCTGTAGGCTGGAAAATTGCTTATCGTCCACATAAGCACAGCTCGCATGGTAAAATTCTTTTTCCTAGAGTAATCAAATGTACGAACCCCATGAGACCACAACATGTTCAACTCGTGAATCAGTGGCTGTAAAAACACATCAATAGATCTTCGTGGATGCTTTGGACCAGGGATTAAAATACTCAAAAACAGAAATTCCCTCTGCATGCACATATCAGGCGGAAGGTTATAAGGTGTCAATATAACCGGCCACAAAGAATATTTCATGCCAGACATACCGAATGGATTAAAACCATATGTACACAGGTCAAGATAAGCATTGCGCTTCTCTTTAGCAAAATTAGAATGTACCGATTTGAAGTGTTTCCCATGTTTTGGATTAGAAGGATGATGGACTTCTCCTTCACTAGTTGAATGTTCCGCATGCCACCTCAATGATGCAGCTGTTCAATTGTAGGCACCCTACTCGCTTGAGCCATGAAAATTTCAAACCCGTTGAGGAACTCTTCTGAAATTCCTCCATTTTAATCTCTACGTCGATACATCCAACTTCTTAGTTCGTATATATCATCCATCTTATTCAGAAAATGTAACTAAGAAAATTTATTGAAAGATTTTTTTTTTTTCAATGATTTTTGGTTTGGGGTGCGTTCTGGGGATGTATTTATAAGAACTTTTAGCAGCGATTTTGCTTCGAATTTGCATCGAACTTTAGGATCGAATTAACATCGAATTATTTTGCGTCGACTTTGCTTCGAATTCGCGTCGATTTTGCGTCGGTTTTTGGTGACGCTATAGAAGTAGGTGAACCCATTAAAAATGTGCCACCTACCTACCAACTTCGATGCAATATTCGACGCTATATCGGACGCTATTTTTTCGATGCTAAATCGATGCTAAATTGCATCGATTTAGCGTCGCTACAATTCGTACCAATTTTGCGTCGAATTTACGTCGAATGTTTAGAACGACACAAAATCGACGCACAGTCGATGCTGTATTTGCGTCGACACAAATTCGACGCAAAATTTCGACGCTAAAACTGTGTTTTCTTGTAGTGTCACAGGTCTCGCCTCCAAGTCATGTTGGGCTGAAAATCCTCCGGGATCCTAGCCAACACCTCCTCAGACTCATGTAGACACTTTCGCAGCATCAACATGTGGAAGACCTTATGAAATGCCTTCATACTCTAAGGTAACTCCAAACGATAAGCTACTAGTCCAACCCGTTCCACAACCTTAAACGGACCCATAAACCTCGGACTTAGCTTATTCTCTAAAATGGATATGTTAGGACCCCTCAATATCGCTGCCTTGAGATACACCTGATCTCCCAACTCAAAATCTAGTTGTTTCCGCCTCTTATCAGTATAACTCCTCTGCCGATCTTGAGCCTCCTTCATGTTCAGCTTCAAAACACGGATCTTCTCCGTAGTTTCCTGAACGAAGTCTGCACCAAACATGCTCTTCTCCCCCACTTGAGTCCAGCATAATGGTGTACGACATGGCCTCCCATACAGAGCCTCATATGGAGTCATCCAAATACTCACCTGGTAACTGTTGTTATACACAAACTCAATCAGGTTCAGATGATCCGCCCAATGACCACCATAATCCAGCACACACATCCTCAACAAATCCTCCAGTGTCTGAATCGTCCTCTCAGACTACCCATCCGTCTGAGGATGATAAGTCGTACTCATATGCATCTTAGTGCCCATCTTAGCCTGAAATGCTCCCCATAACTCAAAAGCAAATGTCAGATCCCTGTTAGACACAATACTCACTGGTACCCCGTGCAGCCTCACAATCTCACGCACATACTTCTTAGCCAAAACTGCCGTTCCATCGGTCTTCTTGATGGCAAGGAAATGTGCTGACTTAGTCAGACGATCCACAATCACCCAAATAGCATCATAGGTCCGCGACACCGGCAACACTGTCATAAACTCCATGGTAATCATGTCCCACTTCCACTCTGGAATAAGCAACTCTGCAACAAACCACTCAGGACCTGATGCTCAGCCTTCACTAGCTGACACATGTTGCATGCTGCAACCCAGTTAGCCACATCCTTCTTCATCCCGATCCAGTGATAATACCACTTTAGATCCCGGTACATCTTAGTCGCTCCCGGATGAATAGACAATATGCTCGAATGAGCCTCTCTCAGAATTTCCTGCCGCAGATCCTCATCCTTGGGTACACAGATCCGTCCGTTCACAAGTATCATCCCGTTCACTGAGACCTGATACTCAGAACTAACCACCCTAGAAGCATCAACCAAAACTTGATCCTTCTTTTGAGCTGCTCGAACTCTGCTCAGCAAATCCACCTGATTACTTGCCTCTAATCCCAACGGCTCCTATTATATAACACACAACTTCAAGGTGCTAATCTCACTCACTAGATCCTCCATATTCCGCTCTTGAGCCGAAGCAACCCTCTTCCGACTCAACGCCTCCGTAAGCAGATTCTTCTTACCCGGATGATAACCCGGATGATAACCAATCTCCAAAACATAATCCGCTACCAACTCCATCCAGCGTCTCTACCTCTGGTTCAGCTCTGGCTGCGTAAAGAAATACTTCAGGCTCTTACGGCCTGTAAACACCTGCACCTTTCCGCCGTAAAGATAAGATCTCAAAATCTTTAGAGCAAAAATCACTGCAGCCAGCTCCAAATCATGAGTAGAATAATTGCACTCGTGCTTCCTCAACTGCCTCGAAGCATAGCAATTACCTTCCCCTGCTGTATCAGTACACAACCAAGACCAAATCCTGAAGCATCCGTATACACCAGGTAAGGTTCGCCTGGATTAGGCAACGCAAACACTGGTGTACTCGTAAACATCTCCTTCAGCTTTCCGAAACTCTTCTCGCAAGCTGAAGACCACACACAAAAGAAACATTCTTCCCTGTCAATTTCGTCATTGACTGCACCATACTCGCAAAGCTCTTGACGAATCTCCTGTAATAACCCGCCAAACCGAGAAAACTCATAATCTTAGTGGTATTCCTCGGTCTAGGCAACCCTCTGATAGCCTCAATCCTCGTCGGATCCACAGACACTCCATCTGCAGAAACCACATGATCGAGAAAACCCGTCTCTCGCTGCCAAAAACTGCACTTGCTCAATTTTGCATATAGCTTCGGTTCCCGCAACTTCTCCAAAACCTTCTCGATCAGCTGCTCAGCCTAAATCGCCGAAATCACGAGACTCTCGGAAGTCGGTCTCACTCCCTGATACACCAACCTCCCTGCCTCTCGCTTGAAACACAACTCGTCACCGATGAAAATCCAGATGCACTATGTACCGATCCAGGCAATTGATCCCCAGAATGTCATCATACAACTCCACCGGACTGATAATCGAATCTGCTGGCATTAACTTTCCTGCCATCTGAATATCCACACCTCGAGCCCGCTCGAAGTAGCCAAAGACTACCCTCTAACAACCTTAGCTACTCCCGGCTGCTCACCGGAATCGCTCCGGATTCCGCTGCTCTCCGAACATTCCAGAATAATGAAGCAATTGGTCGCTCCAGAATCAACTAAAACATGGGACTCACAACCGCCCACGAACAAGGTCTCTGCACAAATCTCATGTGCCTAAGAACCCTAATGTTCTATCACATAACACATCCGAGTATCCCGAGCATCTTCCTTCCTAGGACAGCTCGCTAATCCGTGATCCATGCTTCCACACCCGAAGCATCTCCGACCATTCTAACTTGACCCTGAAGTGCTCTCCCACTTCCTCTTCTGTCCTTGCGCAGGCTTGCCGCCCTTGCTCAGACCCTCCTGCTGCTGCGACCTCCTCTACTGAACAAGTAGACTATCTACCACAGCCTACTTCCTTAGGTTCTCCTCGATCGCTGCAACAGATCGGCTAACTCCGTCCTCATGGCGAACTTGCTCGCTCTACCGCGAGTCGTCAAAACAACTCGAAGTCCTCTCAAGAACCTCTTCACTTGGGCCAACTCGCCCTTCATGCCTCTACTCGCATGCACCAGAAGTCTGCTAAACCCAGCATAGAACTCCCAAACCGACCGGTCACCTTGAATCAGTTCCCAAAAACCTTGACTCCAACCGATCCACCGCCCCTTGCGGAAGGACGTGGCGTTAAACTCCGCCAAAAAGTCATCCCAGGCCATCTCCGCCTGAACTCTCCTGGCCACCACACCTCTCCCCAAGAGATGTGCATCACCATCAAGGTAATGAACTGCCAGATCACTTGGTATCCCTCTGGACACCCAAGAGATCGGAAATTACGTTCCAATCTCCTCTGCCACTCATCGGCCTCCTCAGTCTTGGCACCACCCGAGAAAAATTAAACCCGGTACCAATCCTCTGCATCTGCTCCATCATCCTCAGGTAGGATGGAAGCTCCTCAACAACTGTAGCCCTCTGCTGCACACCAGCTACTCCCGGTTGAATACCAGCCATACCCGGCTGCACTCCCAGAGCCTGGCCCTGAGCTGGCACCCCTCCCGGTAACCGCTCCAAGATCACCTATAGCAAACTCGCCAGACGATCATCTCGGTCTTGGGCTAACCCCACGACAGCACCCGCCGCAACACTGGTTCTACCGAGACCCTCACTAGTCCCACCAGTCCTCATAGTAGCACTCACACTAGCCAAACCCACGGACCCCTCCTGAAACATCAGCGTATCTGCCACCTGCTCTCTCACGGAACCATGGGCCACACACACTGCAGCAGACTCACTCACAAGTCCCCGCCCGCACCCACGTCCACGACCACCACGGCCTCCACAATCACTACGGCCTCTATCTCCAGCAACTCTAGCCATCTCTCTCTGCACTACTCACAGTTGAAACTCTAGTACCTCTAACCATTTCTCTTCACTACCGGAAACAGAAACTAAGCATACTAGAAAGCTAGAAAAGTCAAACAACACATACCGTGAAATCTCTTTGAAGGCTCCAAGAAGATGATCTAGGACTCGAAACCCACACAACAATCAATTGACTAACTCACATAATCAATAAATCAAGTGCATCCGTCCTAGAACCATAAGGGCTCTGATACCAAACTGAAACAACCCAACCCATTTTTTTTTAATTACATTGGATTCGAATTAATGTTCCCATAAACATTAATTCTCAATATCCAATCAAGCACACTCAAATAACAATTAAACCTGCGGAATTCAAACCAAATCAATTAACCGAATTAATCATTAAACCCAATAACCAATTCCATAATCCAATTCATCAAACCAGCAACCTACCGGTTCTAAACAATACGATAAAATAATACAATCGAGACTCTAGATCATCTTCTCTTCTCATCCATGATTCCACGATCACAATTTTTCTTTACCTGCATCACATGGCAAAAAGAGATGCGTGAGTATTATCACAAATACTCAGTAAGACGGTCATCCCATCTACAGGCTATACACACAGGCATAAGAAAGACATACAATACCAGGATGAGCAATCAACAATGCATAAACGAAACAATCAAACGAGAAACATCAGACAGACCCTGCGTCGATCGACACAACCATCATGTGTCGATCGATGCATCATCAGTGTGTCGATTGACACATCACCATGTGTCAATCCGACACATCACCATGTGTCAATCGACGTAAGACGCAGAAACTCAGAATCGAACCTATCCTCTCACGGATCGTTCCGGTTTGTATCGCATCGATCTCCTGCGTAAAGCTCAACAATACAACAGAATCCAACCAAACAAACACAACAACGCATTCTATCCAATTCTTTACCCAGATAAGCCTATGGTCACGCACTCACCTTAGCCTATCAATTGCCTCAGACCTCAACCTTTGGCAATGCTCCTATGATTTCTGGGCCTTAGCCTGTTGAACACTGCAAACCAAACCAATCGGTTAGCCCAAACCGAACCAGTCGATTAAACTAACCAACCAATCTTATTAACAAAACCAAACCAACCCAAACTGGTTAACCAAACCAATTGGAGTTTCTCCTAAACCGGATTAGGGTTCATGAAAACATAAACAACCAGCCAACTTCGAAAACACGCTGAGAACGTAGAGTATATCGGAATCATGATGGGAAATATGATCTGGAATTGTGAGACCGAGATCTTTCTAACGGTATATAGATTGCCTCCTAATTCCTTCTGGTTCGACAGGAAAACTCCCACGAAGTGGACTTATCGCAGATCTAATTCTACACGAATCTCTCTCGGAAAAACAACCATACCTCTCAGAATACTAATCCAAATGATAAAACGATTTCGCCCAAAGCTAGATACGAGAGTGGAGAATTTACCCTAGAGGTTTCATTCCAATCCAATCTTATTAGACTGTTCGTTCCTCTACCCTTCTAGAACAGCTAGAACTATCTCCAAAACGACATTCTCTTCTTCTCTCTCACAACCTACGAAAATCCTCTCTCTCCACTTTGATTTCTGAGTGTTTTCTGCCTGAAAACGTAGCCTAAACACTTGAAACTCCCACGAAATGGACTGATCGCAGATCCAATTTTGCACGAATCTCTCTCGGAAAAATAACCATAACTTTCAGAATACTAATCCAAATGACAAACCGATTTCGCACAAAGCTAGATACGAGAGTGGAGAACTTACCCTAGAGGTTTCACTCCATTCTAATCTGATTAGACTGTTCGTTGCTCTACTCATGTAGAACAGCCAGAACTGTCTCCAAAACGACATTCTCTTCTTCTCTCTCACAACCCACGAAAATCCTCTCTCCACTTTGATTTCTGAGTGTTTTATGCCCAAAAATGCAGCTAAACACTTCTGCTCACTTTTTATACTGCGCCATAGGGTTTTCCCTAACCCACCACGCGAAACAGATAATTTAAAATCGAATATGTCAGTTCAAATCAACCTGTGTCGATCGACATACTCCCTTTGTGTTGATCGACGCAACGCCCAGAACACAACTTCTCACAAGTCCAAAACATGTGTGTCGACTGACACACTTACCCTGTGTCGATCGACGTACCAACCAAAAATCCACTTTTTGGTTCACGGGCGTTACAAAACTACTTCCGCGAATAGCTAAATATTATTTTAGTTATTTATACATATCGATCTATGCCTAAAAATATACAAAATAATGCAACAAGATAGTGAACTACTTTGCATGGTAAAAACATAATTTTGCATCAAAATAGTTGACAACTTTGCATATAGCCAACTATTTCCGCAACCCAACACATGTATCATTATTTTCGTACCCCCTAAAATCATCTGCAATAGTTTATATTTGGTGGTTCACAGAAGAATAAGACATCTTGAACCCACAGAACAGTCAGAACAACATTGCAAAAAAGAAGAAAGAACTGGAAAAGGCTATGTCAAATCCGATATCCCAGTCAGACATGATATATATGATTAATGCAGCTCTTGCAAAAGCTTATGAAGAAGAAGAATCTTTCTGGAAGCAGCGTAGCAGACAGCTATGGCTTAATTTGGGAGACAAAAACACGGGTTTCTTTCACGCCATCACAAGAACAAGAAGAGTTATAAACAAAATCTCAGTGCTTGAAAATCCGGGAGGAGAAGCCTCTTATGAAGAAGAACAAATATTAGAGATAATTTAAACTTATTTCAACTCTATCTTCTCATCACAGAAAGGCAGACGTATTGAAATAGTGGAAAAGACACTAATACATGGGGTCTCAGAAGAAACAAACTCCAAACTGATGAGAAGACTTTTTCTCCGGTTTATATTTCAAACCTAGAATCACTAATCCGATGTAGAATAGTTAGGTTTGTTCAAAGGGATCAGCAATACACTCTAATCTTTTGGGATACAATTTCAGCTAAGCGATCAAGTTGATTTTAAGTTATCACTAATAGCAAGCAATTATGTACATTCGGTTTAAACAAATGATAATAAATACGTTAGGCTTAGGGCTAATATCTTAGGGATTAGATCATCTAGAACTAAGCAATTATTCAGGATATCAATTAAGAACCAATCTAGAACTCAACCATAAAAATAGGAGGATCCACTGTCGTGGCATCAATCACTTTATCAATCAATCTAACACCCTAAACTGTCATTTGAGATTACAAAGAATGATGAACATTAAAGAGGATAGGATCGATTTGTTCACAACTCGCCATGACTTCAACTGTCGTTGGATAAGGACGAATCACCCATCTATGTTAATTCAAGCAAATCACAACACTTTTGATGAGTAAATTTAACCTAAAATCAAAGGCTAGGTGATCAAGCTAGTCTAGGCGTTATGATCAACAATAGATGGAGATATCAAATATAATTCAAATCCTATCTATGCTTAGTTCATGAATCCCTAATCCCTTCGAACCCTTAACCTAATTTGGAAGACTACTCGCACATGATAGATCGAACAACAACAATTGAGATAAGAGAATTCATGGATAAATTAATGAAAAAAAGAGGTAAAGAGTTTAGAAATCTTCTCCAAAGGATGAAAGACAATCTTCAAATCTTACAAAACTCTAAAAACAAGTATCCAATATCTCTCACTCGTGTTCTCTCTGTTAGTTCGATGAAAAACGGCTTGCCTTCTTAGGTCTGGGGCGGCTAGGATTTATATGGGAAACCCTCGGTGGCAAAAATAGGTTTAATGAAAATTTCCAAAAGTGGATTTTCTGCGGAGCAGGTCAGTCGATCGGGAGCGGGTGCTCCTTATCTTCAGAATCTTCAAAAAGATCCAGTTTCCCTTCTTTTTCGCCAAGTCTCTTCATGAGCTTCAGTCCTCCATTCCAGCCGCTTTTTGACCTAAAATGACTCAAAATAGAATGAAAGACTCGATAAAAACCTACATAACAAGAGTTAGAATGTGCCAAAAACGCATTATATCACAAACTCATCCTAATCCCATCTCCAAAAAAAGTCAAGGATGCACTCTTCTCCATCCATCGGACAAGGCGTCGGGCCCTGATGGCTTCTCAGCCAGATTAGAATGGGATTTTATTCAGGCGGTCCTACAGAAACTTGGTTTTCACTCTATATGGGTCAATTGGATCATGCAATGTGTGTCAACAGTATCATATACCTTCCTACTTAACGGGACAGTCAAAGGTGATATCAACCCTACTAGAGGTATCAAACAGGGTGACCCTCTATCACCCTACATTTTCATTCTCTGTAGTGAAGTATTGTCAGGTCTATGTTCTAGAGCTCAAGAAAAGGAACACTTAGCTGGAATTAGAGTGGGAAATCATTGCCCTAAAATCAACCATCTTCTATTCGTAGATGATACAATGTTTTTCTGCAAAACAAACAAAAGAAGCATTCAAGCCCTGAAACAAGTCATTAACCAATATGAAGAAGCATCAGGACAAATGATCAACTGCCAGAAATCCTACATTACTTTCTCAACAAAAACACCTATAGAGATTAGAACTAGAGTCAAACAAGAACTTGGCATAGCAAAAGAAGGTGGCTTGGGAAAGTATCTAGGGCTCCCTGAACATTTTGGTAGAAGAAAGAAGGATATATTTAGTATTATAGTGGACAGAATATGGCAAAAAGCAATCAGCTGGTCATCTAAGTTCTTATCTACAGCAGGGAAAATGGTCCTACTCAAATCTGTACTCTCTGCCATCCCAACCTATACGATGTCTTGCTTCCATTTGCCAGCTAGTCTATGTAAACGGATACAATATACTTTAACACGCTTCTGGTGGGACACACACATGGAAAAAAAAAATTTGTTGGGTGGCTTGGGAAAAGCTTACAGGAGCAAGAGTTGGTGGCTTGGGCTTCAGAGACATCCAAGAATTCAATGAGGCTCTCTTGGCTAAAATAAGCTGGCGAATCCTTACAAACCTAGAGTGCTTACTAGCTAAAATCCTACTGGGCAAGTACTGTCATAACACCTCCTTCCTTGAGTGCTCAACTCGGGCTTCAGCCTCTCATGGCTGGAGTGGAATCCAAATCGGGAAGTGTAACGTCCGTGAACCAAAAATGTGATTTTTGGTTGTGTGTTGATTGACACGTGTGTTTAATTTGCGAAGGAATATGTTTGCTGGAGCTGTGTTGCGCGACACAAGAGGTTTGTGTCAAGCGACACATGCTTAAATTGGACCGTGTGGTTTTGATTTCTGATCGGGTTTGGTTTGGGTTGGTTTAGGGAACCTAGGGTTCCGTATTTAAGCAGAGAAAAGTGTTTTCTCTTAGGGTTGGCAGAAAATTTGAGCAGAAAAGAGTTTTAGAGAGTTTTGTGAGAGAAGTGTTTTTCTTGAGAGAGAAACAGTTCTGCTCGGGTTTTTGGAGGAGATGTTTGGCTGGGAAGATCGAATCGGATCAGAGTGAAACTTGGAGGGTAAGTTCTCCACTCTCTAAGCTTGATTCAGGAGAAAAGGGTTTGTAAATAGGATTAGTATTCTAAGAGTTATCGTTGTTTTCCCGTGAGATGGATCTGCAGTCTCGAGTCTGCGATCAGTCCACTTCGAGGGGGATTTCCGTCGAACCATAGAGAATCAGGAGACGATCCTTATGTTGTTTGAAAGCTCTCTTTGTTTAGTTTTTGTATTAGGTTTCGGATCCTGATTTGGAGGTAATCTCCGTTCTCTGTGTTTGTTTGATTTTAGGGTGTTGTTTCTAAAATCTCTGTTTTTCCAGTTTCGATTAGCGAGATTGCGGGCTGTTTTCCCGTCGATCTGTTTGGAGTTAGGAGACGTTCTATACACCGTTGCGAAGCTCTTGGTGTATAGTTTCCAGATCAGGTTTCAGACCTTGATTTGGTAAAGGGAGTCGTGAGGTATTCCCTTCTGTTCGTGTCGTGCCGTGTGTTCCTTGTTTTCCTCGTTTCAATCCGTTGTCGAGGTGAGTGCGCGACCATAGACTCTCGGGAAGTAGGATTGTATGGTATGATTGTTTGTTTTCGTTCCTTGGTTGGATTTGGCGTTGTTTGGTTGATTTCGATACAGGTTTCGATGAAAAGGGACTGGGATTCGAGCCATGAGAGGATGAGGCTCGGACTCAGGTTCTGCGCGACGTGTCGCGCGACACATTTAAGCGTGTCATGCGACACAGCGCAATTCTGCACGTTTTGCGTGTCGTTTGCTTGTCTTGTTCACTGCTGTTTGATAACCCTGGTATTGTATGGTTCTATTACTGAGTACATGGTCTGTAGATGGGAGGACCGCCTCACTAAGTATTTATGATAATACTTACGCATCTCTTTTTGCAATGTGATGCAGGTAAAGACAAAGTGTGATCGTGGAATCAGGGCGAGGACGGGATGATGGATATAGTGGCTCGTCGTTGTGTGTTTTAATTGAATTGCTAGGTTGATAGTAATTCAGATTAGAACGGGTTAGATTGTTGGAATATTGGTTGACTGTTTTGAATGATTGGTTAAATTGATAATGGAATTGTTTGGTTTAAAGGTTTAGTTTGATTTCCGCTGGTTATTTGTTGACTTGTGAAATTGATTGGATTATTGAGGATTATCATTTATGGGAATGATAATCTGATTCAATGTATAAAAAAAAAAAAAAAAAAAAACGGGTCGGGTTGTTTCAGGAAGGAACTCCTAAAATAGCAACTAGGCAAAGCCATTGGCAGTGGGAACAACACCAAAGTTTGGGCAGAACCTTGGCTATCTCTGTCGGAACCGCTACAACCAACTGGCCCACCTACAAAAGACACTACAAATATGTTAGTATGTGATCTTTTTATGCCTAACACAAAGGAGTGGGATGTGGAAAAGATTAGAAGTATCCTGCCAGACCATGAGAATACAATCCTCAGTATACAACCAAGCCTGATGGGATCAGAGGATAGCTACGTCTGGCTTGGTACTTCCACAGGAGCATATCAAGCTAAAACAGGATATCATGTGGCAAAAGCTATGTCATCTACATCAACTACAATGCATCCTATTGAACAAATAAATTGGAATGCCTTGGTCTGGAGTACTGCTACCTCGCCAAAGATTAAACTCTTTCTCTGGAAAATCCTGAGAGGGGCACTGCCTCCTGGAGAACAATTAGCATCACGGGGAATCAGGAGCCAAGCCCTATGCACTCGATGTGGAGAACCGGAATCAGCTGTATATCTCCTGTTCAAGTGCCCACATGCGCAACAAGTATGGAACCTTGCTCCACTAAAAGATCCGATTAATATCCAATCCATTACGGATGTGGAAACGGGACTCAAAATCTCAAAGTTGCTCACATGTCTTCCTCCTATCGGCATCGCAACAAGAAATCTTTTTTCTTGGATCTGTTGGAACCTATGAATCTCAAGAAACAATATGATTTTCAGCAATCGAATTTTCAGTGTAGAGGACACAATCCATAAAGCAATATGTGATGTGAAAGAGTGGCTCACCGCACAAGATCCAGATCTCCGACACGAGCCACAAATCCCAAGCCCAGATCGAATACAATAGCCTCAAATCCCAGATCAACGCATCCTCCGCTGCTTCACTGATGCAGCCTGGGAAAATGACTCGAGCAGAGCCGGATTAGGCTGGATCTTCAAGGATAACACCGACCAAATCGTTTGCTCTGGTTCGATTGCAAAGACAAATGTCTCTTCTCCCCTAATGGCCGAAGCACTAGCCATATGAGAAGCTCTCCTTCAAGCGGCATGAAAGGATCTACACTCCTTTTGCCTCCTATCTGATTCACAAGTTATGATCAATCTGATCAAAAACAAAAATCAAAATTTAGAGATTTTCAGTGTTCTTAAGGATATATCGCATCTCTCTCTTATCATCAAAATCGTGTCCTTTGAGCATGTTCAAAGAACACAAAACTTTGAGGCTGATGGTTTGACTAAATCATGCCTAAATTGTGTATCGGTTTACCCGGGTTAGTCCAGTTCTAATGCAATGTTATTTTGACCCGAAGAAAAAAGAGAAGCTGTACAAAAGTACATAATTGTGGAAGCTTTTTCTGTCAAAAAGTGAACATTAAATGCAACATATATTTTAATATTTTTTATTTTTACTCTTTAAAGATTTGAAAGATTTCTTTGTCATTTCCACTCTAATATTCTGGTCAACATGTTACTTACCCAATTTTGTGTTTCAAAGATGTTATACACCTAATTCACCTTTTTTTTATAACCATATATTAATTTTTCCATAATTGTATTTTTTTTTCTGGAAACGTAATTTACTTACCTCATATTCCATGTAACCAACATATATTTTATAAAAATTTCATTACAATATATTCTTATATTTAGAAAAATTACATTTCGTATATACTAATAATTTTTATTCTGATTAAGTAAAATTTAATGTTTTTAATTACCTCTTAGTTTCAATAATTCATATATTATAAAATCGTACACAACAACAATATTTTTGAAAACTAATCGTAAATAGAACTATTTTAAAATAGCTATTGTATTTGTAGTATCTTTGAAATTGTTCCAAAAAAATTCTAGTTGTTATGTTTTAAATCCTAACTACGCGCGGATATATGATGATTGATTGGTTTAATATATTGGGGTTCATAATATGTTAATTAGCTAAACGCTATATAAATAATGCAATACAATAGTAAGAAATTTCATAAAAAAGTAAATATTATTGTCTTGATACCATAGGTTTTTAAATTATTCTTGACAATGGAATAAAATATTTACTAAATTAAAAAATGATTTCTTTGGTAAACTTTTGAAAGATTCTTTTCTTGAATTACTGGTTTCTCTTGTTATAAAGTTAGTCTAACTATGAGTTTCAATAGCAAATGGATTAAAAAGTATAAGGAAATAAATTATTGGCATTAAGGTATATAAATACAGAATTACAAGCAAAATTGGACATTACTTATTTACACTAAATTTCAGAACCAAGAAAAAGTTTCGAGGACATACAATCAATGTTAAAACTACAAAAGTACTTAAACTATCAATATATTCATAAACCTAACTAAATTGGAAAATCGAAGTCATTTGTAACTAATACGCTTTCCGTTACAGTTGGTGCCAATCTGACACCGTTTTCTGACACTGTATCAACATGAACAACTCCAAATGTTTATGCTACTTTTTTTACCGTTTGATTAGTTTCGATTGTTTGTTTATGGAAAGTTTTGTCGACATCGATTTTTTACAAAAATACGTGTAACTATGATACTCTGACTGACAACAATAAAGACCTTTTAATCTCTTTCTTTTTCCTCGATCACCATATTTTCCAAATAAACATGTAGACGGAGTGCTTTTTTTTAATAACCATATATTAATTTGTCGATAATTGTATTTCTTTTGTGAAACCATATTTGTAACAAATATCACAACCAAATATTCCATGTAAGAAACATATATTTTATAGAAATTTCATTAAGATATATTTTTATATTTAGAAAAATTTACATTTCGTATATGCTAATAAATTTAATAGCGATTAAGTAAAATCCAATGTTTTTAATTACCTCTTGGTTTCAATTATTCATATATTATATTCTTTGCAAAAAATACATATATTTAAAAAAAATTGGAATGAAGAAAATATAAAAAAATTGACTTAAAAAAAATGAAAGTTAGAAAAAAAAAAAAAAAAAAACACTTCATAAATTTTATAGCTATTTTTCAATAGTAAAATATGGCGATTATTTAACTTAAGCGTTCAATAATATTTCTAATAGAATATGCAACAACAAAAATTCCCTGCCTAAATCCGTATACATGTGGGGTTAGTCGAGGACACTCTTGTCTTTTGTCCCGTTACGTCAACTTGTTTTATTTTCTTTTTAGTCACCATGAACAACTTCAAATGTTTATATTCCTTTGTTTACTATTTGATTAGTTTCGATTGTTTGTTGATGGAAATTTTTGTCGACATCGATTTTCTACAAAAATACGTGTAACCATGATAGTCTGACTTACAACAATAAAAACCTTTTAATCTCCTGCTTTTTCCTCGATCACCATATTTTCTAAATAAACATGTAGATTGAGTACTTCTTTTTATAACCACATATTAAATTCTCGATAATTGTATTTTTCTTTTGTGAAAACGTAATTTTACTTATCGTATTTGTAACAAATATCACAACCACATATTCCATGTAAGAAATTTATATTTTATAGTAATTTCATTACGATATATTCTTATATTTAGAAAAATTTCCATTTCGTATATACTAATAATTTTATTAGTGATTAAGTAAAATTCAATGTTTTTAATTGCCCCTTGGTTTCAATAATTCATATATTATATTCTATGCAAAAATACATATATTTTAAAAAAAATTGGAATGAAGAAAATATAAAAAAATTGACTTAAAAAATGAAAGTTAGAAAAAAAAAAGCAAAAAAAAAAAACTTCATAAATTTTATAGCTATTTTTCAATATTAAAATGTGGCGATTATTTAACTTATAGCCTTCAATAATATTCGTAATAGGATATGCAACAAAAAAATTTCCCTGCCTAAATCCGTATACACGTGAGGTTAGTCGAGGACACTCTTGTCTTTTTTCCCATCACGTCAACTTGTTTTATTTCCTTTTTAGTCACCATGAACAACTTCAAATGTTTACGCTCCTTTGTTTACTATTTGATTAGTTTCGATTGTTTGTTTATGTAAATGTTTTTCGACATCGATTTTCTATAAAAATATGTTTAACTATGATAGTCTGACTGACACAATAAAGACCTTTTAATCTCCTTATTTTTCCTCAAGCACCACATTTTTCAAATAAACACGTAGACTGAATACTTCTTTTTTATAACCATATATTAATTTTTTGGTAATTATATTTTTCTTTTGTGAAAACGTAATTAACTTATCGTATTTGTAACAAATATCACAACCACATATTCCATGTAAGCAATATATATATATATATATATATTATAGAAATTTCATCACAATATATTCTTATATTTAGAAAAATTTATATTTCGTATAGACTAATAATTTTATTAGCGATTATGTAAAATTCAATGTTTTTAATTACCTCTTGGTTTCAATAATGTATATATTATATTCTTTGCAAAAATACTTATACAATTGGAAAGAAGAAAATATAAAAAGTCGACTTAAAAAAAATGAAAGTTAGAAAATAAAAAATGAAATAATAAAACACTTCATGAATTTTATAGCTATTTTTCAAAAGTAAAATATGACGATTATTTAACTAATAGCCCTCAATAATTTATGTAATAGGATATGCAATAAAAAAAAGTTTCCCTGCCTAAATCCGTATACACGTGGGGTTGAAGACACTCCTGTCTTTTGTCCCATTACGTCAACTTGTTTTATTTTATTTTTAGTCACCATGAACAACTCCAAATGTTTATATTCCTTTGTTTACCATTTAATTAGTTTTGATTGTTTGTTTATGGAAATTTTTGTCGACATCAATTTTCTATAAAATACATATAACTGTGATAGTCTGACTGACAACAATAAAGACCTTTTAATCTCTTTCTTTTTCCTCGATCACCACATTGTCCAAATAAACATGTAGACTGAGTACTTTTTTTTAATAACCATATATTAATTTATCGATAATTATATTTTTATTTTGTGAAAACATAATTTATTTACCGTATTTGTAACAAATATCACAACCACATATTCTAGGTAAGCAACATATATTTTATAGAAATTTTATTACTATATATTCTTATATTTAGAAAAATTTACATTTCGTATATGCTAATAATTTTAGAGAAATTTCAAAAGATGCCACTTTTGAATTGCCACTTTACAAAAATGCCACACTTTTTAAATCTTTAAAAAAATGCCACTTTTTCAAAATTATTTTTTCTTTATGTTATTTATATTTGGGTTAACAATGTTCTATTATGGTTTAGTTATGAGGGTTTAGGGGGGTTTAGGGGTCAAACATTTTTTTGTGTTTAGAATTTTAAGATATAAGGTTTTAAAATAGGTTAATTAGCTTAATATTAGTGTTTCGGTAGATAATTATGAAACTAACATATGCATAATAAGATTTCGGTATATAGAAGAGAGAACAAAAAGTTGGACGAAATCGCCCTTGCAAAAATTAAGAAAAGAAAATGGTAAAAGTCAATCAAAATATAAATTAAGAAAAGTAGTCAAATCATTTATTTTAAAGAAAATAATAAAAAATCTCTAAAAATATTTGCATCACATCGTTTTTTTTTTTGTGGAAGAATCAATCAGCTTGATATCTAGAGGAAAAAAAATCGAGATTGATCTTAATCTTGATTCAGTAGTATAGTTGACTATATTTAGTAGTTAACTAAAATTCCAACATTAATTTCAAACGGTTGTATAGTTGACTATATTCCTACTTCTAATGTTATTGGAGTCGGCGGATTTCAAAAGCAAGAAGAGATTTGTATAGTTGACTATATTTCTATCTTCTATGTTGTTGTAATTAGCTAAAATTCATACTTTGTATAGTTGACTATATTCTTATTTTTTTATGTTGTTATAGTTAGCTATTCAATTAATAATATAGTAAACTATATAATATTTACAGTAACTAATTCAATTGTAATAATATATTAAATATATAATCTTTATGATTGTATATCTTTTAGTTTATATTTATCGTTGCTAAATAACATTCAAAATTAAATATAGTTAACTAAAATAGTTCACTGGTTATATAGGAATAGTTAGCTATTTAATCATGTATAGTGATAAAAAATAGTTCACTATATAAAATATTGCATTTAAATAGTTTGATAATTATATTTTGTACCCAGCTATATCATTTACCTTGTTATTGACGAACTAGTAGACATTCATCTTATTATTGACGAACTAGTAGACATTCATCTTGTTATTGACGGTTCAAGAATGGAACAAAATAATCGTTTGAAAAATTTTGAATCTTCTTTTTTTTGGTCGAATGAATCTTTAATTAATATTTGGAGATTCATAAATTCGTGAATAATGAAGAAATTGAGAAGAAGAAGAGGAAGAAGGCGAAGAGGATGAAGACAAAGAAGAATAGGACAAAGAAAGAAGCAAAAAGAATAAAGAAGAAGAAGAAGAAAAAAAAAAGAGACGAAGGAGAAGAAGAAGATGATGAGGAGGTTGGTGGCTGCGTAAGTTAGGTTAAGTTGTCAACTTTTTTTGTTTTAAAGTAAAACCAAAAACATTTGATAAGTTAGTAAGGATAAAATTGGAAGTTTGTGTATAATAATTGTTAGATACTACATTATGATTTAGATGGTGTTAAATAATTAATTATAGGTAACAAGACTAATATAGTACCTAATTTCTCTTTAAAAATCTATAATTAGTGGTATTTTTGCAAATGAACACCCCTAAGTGGCATTTTTGCAATTTTTCCATAATTTTTTTAGTGATTAAGCAAAATTCAATGTTTTTAATTACCTCTTAGTTTCAATTATTCATATATTATATTCTTTTCAAAAATACATATATTTATTAAAAAATTGGAAAGAAGAAAATATAAAAACTCGACTTAAAAAAAATGAAAGTTAGAAAATAAAGAAAATAAAAAAACACTTTATAAATTTTATAGCTATTTTTCAATTGTAAAACGTGGCGATTATTTAACTAATAGCTTTCTATAATATCTCTAATAAGATACACAACAATTATTTTTCCCCGCCTAAATCTGTATACACGTGGGGTTAGTCGAGGACACTCTTGTCTTTTGTCCCATTTTGTCAACTTGTTTTATTTCCTTTTTAGTCACCATGAACAACTTCAAATGTTCATGTTCCTTTGTTTACTATTTGATTAGTTTCGATTGTTTATTTATAAAAAATTTTATCGACAATTTTCTATAAAAATACGTATAACTATGATACTCTGACCAACAACAATAAAGACATTTTAGTCTCTTTCTTTTTCTCGATCACCATATTTTCCAAATATACATGTAGACTGAGTATTTTTTTTTTAATAACCATTTTAAATTTATCGATAATTGTATTTTTTTTTTTGTGAAAACGTAATTTACTTACCGTATTTGTAACAAATATCACAAACAAATATTCCATGTAAGCAACATATATTTTATAGAAATTTCATTAAGATATATTCTTATATTTTGAAAATTTACATTTCGTATATGCTAATAAATTTATTAGCGATTAAGTAAAATTCAATGTTTTTAATTAGCTATTGGTTTCAATTATTCATATATTATATTCTTTGCAAACATACATATATTTTTTTTTAAATGGAATGAAGAAAATATAAAAAAAACGACTTAAAAATGAAAGTTAGAAAATAAAGAAAATTAAAAAACACTCCATAAATTTTATAACTATTATTCAATATTTAAGCGTGGCGATTATTTAACTTATAGCCTTCAATAATATCTCTAATAGGATATGCAAAAAAAAAAAATTCCATGCCTAAATCCGTATACATGTGGGGTTCGTCGAGGACACTCTTGTCTTTTGTCCCATTACGTCAATTTGTTTTAATTTCTTTTAGTAATCATGAACAACTTCAAATGTTTATGTTCCTTTGTTTACTATTTGATTAGTTTCGATTGTTTGTTGATGAAAATTTTTGTCGACATCGATTTTCTACAAAAATACGTGTAACCATGATAGTCTGACTGACAACAATAAAGACCTTTTAATCTCCTTCTTTTCCTCGGGCACCATATTTTCCAAATAAACATGTAGACTGAGTACTTTTTATTTATAACCATATATTAATTTCTCGATAATTGTATTTTTCTTTTATGAAAACGTAATTTACTTATTGTATTTGTAACAAATATCACAACCACATATTCCATGTAAGAAATATATATTTTATAGAAATTTTATTACGATATATTCTTATATTTAGAAAAATTTATATTTCGTATATACTAATAATTTATTAGTGATTGAGTAAAATTCAATGTTTTTAATTACCTCTTAGTTTTAATAATTCATATATTATATTTTTTGCAAAAATACATATATTTTTTAAAAAAATGAAAAGAAGAAAATATAAAAAATCGACTTAAAAAAATGAAAATAGACAATAAAAGAAAATAAAAAAAAAACTTCATAAAATTTATAGCTATTTTTCAATAGTAAAACACGGCGATTATTTAACTTATAGCCTTCAATAATATCTCTAATAGGATACGCAACAAAAAAAAATCACTGCCTAAATCTGTATACACGTGGGGTTAGTCGAGGATACTCTTCTCTTTTGTCCCATTACGTCAACTTATTTTATTTCTTTTTTAGTCACCATGAACAACTTCAAATGTTCATCTTCCTTTGTTTACTATTTGATTAGTTTCGATTGTTTGTTTATGGAAATTTTTGTCGACATTGATTTTCTATAAAAATACGTGTAACTATCATGATAGTCTGAGTGACAACAATAAAAACCTTTTAATCTCCTTATTTTTCCTTGAGCACCACATTTTCCAAATAAACATGTAGACTGAGTACCTTTTTTTTATAACCGTCTATTAATTTCTCGATACTTGTATTTTTTCTTTTGTGAAAACGTAATTTACTTATCGTATTTGTAACAAATATCATAACCACATATTCTAAGTAAGCAATATATATATATATATATATATCTATATATATTATAGAAATTTCATTACGATATATTCTTATATTTAGAAAAATTTACATTTCGTATATACTAATAATTTTCTTAGCGATTAAGTAAAATTCAATGTTTTTAATTACCTCTTGGTTTCAATAATTCTTATATTATATTATTTGAAAAATAGATATATCTAAAAAAAATTTTAAAGAAGAAAATATAAAAAATCTACTTAAGAAAATGAAAGTTAGAAAATAAAAAAAAATAAAAAAAACTTTGTAAATTTTATAGCTATTTTTCAATTGTAAAACGTGGCGATTATTCAACTTTCTATAATATCTCTAATAGGATACACAACAATTATTTTCTTCCGCTTAAATCCATATACACGTGGGGTTAGTCGAGGACACTCTTGTCTTTTGTTCCATTACGTCAACTTGTTTTATTTCCTTTTTAGTCACCATGAACAATTTCAAATGTTCATGTTCCTTTGTTTACTATTTGATTAGTTTCGATTGTTTGTTTATGAAAATTTTTGTCGACATCGATTTTCTACAAAAATACGTGTAACTATGATAGTCTGACCGACAACAATAAAGACCTTTTAATCTCCTTATTTTTCCTCGAGCACCATATTTTCCAAATAAACATGTAGACTAAGTACTTTTTTTTTATAGAAATCTATTAATTTCTCGATAATTGTATTTTTCTTTTGTGAAAACATAATTTACTTATCGTATTTGTAACAAATATCATAACCACATATTCTAAGTAAGCAATACATATATATATATATATTATAGAAATTTCATTACGATATATTCTTATATTTAGAAAAATTTACATTTCGTATATGCTAATAATTTTATTCGCGATTAGGTAAAATTTAATTTTTTTAATTCCCTCTTAGTTTCAATTATTCATATATTATATTCTTTTCAAAAATACATATTTGAAATAAAAAATTTTAAAGAAGAAAATATAAAAACTCGACTTAAAAAAAATGAAAGTTAGAAAATAAAGAAAATAAAAAAACACTTTATAAATTTTATAGCTATTTTTCAATTGTAAAACGTGGCGATTATTTAACTAATAGCTTTCTATAATATCTCTAATAAGATACACAACAATTATTTTCCCCGCCTAAATCTGTATACACGTGGGGTTAGTCGAGGAAACTCTAGTCTTTTGCCCCATTAAATCAACTTGTTTTATTTCCCATTTAGTCAACTAAGTCACATTTCCAATTTCGCTTCTCTTTTACGGTTTCGGGTTAATTCTCTCGTTTTCCAATTGTATATATGATTTACTGTTATTAGAAAATATTAGATTATGTGTAGCCTGATGTGAAATTGTTTAATTGGATGTTTAAAATTTTATGTAGACACTAATATACATTAGATAGACGTTTTTAAAAAAAAGGTTAATGGAAAAAGATTAAAATATGGAATAAAATATAATATATTTTTAGTTAAAAAAGTTTTGGGACATTTACAAAAATACCACTTTTTGTGTCCATATATGCAAAAATGCCACTTTTGGTGTCTATTTGCAAAAATGCCACTAAATTATAATTTTTTAGAGCCTAAATTTTAAAATTCTAAACCCTAAAAAATCTTTTGATCCTTAGAACCCCTTAAACCCTCAAAACTAAATCCTAATACAACATAGTTAACCCAAACATAAATTATATAATGAATAAATAATTTTGAAAAAGTGACATTTTTTGCAAAGATTGTAAAAAAGTGGCATTTTTGTAAAGTGTCACTTGAAAAATGGTATTTTTTGAAATTTTTCGAAAGTTTTCTAGTTAATATCGACAAGAGTTTAATTTTTGTTTGGTCAATAGTAACAAAGTTTTTTTTTAACATCTTTATTAACAAAAGTGACAAGGTTTGAAAAACCAATATTACAGAGAGCCACAGAAGCTCGCAATCAAATACAAGAAAAAACAGTAAACAAACGTCGTAACACCATGCATCATCATAACCTAATGATAAGGATACAAAGATTAATGCCCACACGACTCACTTACTATCCGATCATGTAACCACGAAGGGCCACCGAGCGCAAGATACGATTGAAATCGTCCATCTCGTAAAACACTTTTCGCAATGTCTCTTACAATTGCATTTGAGGCAAAACATTCCTTCTCAAAGTTTACCATTTGGAAACCTTGGCATATCCCATATAAATTTCTCAAAGTTAAAATAAGAAATTTATATGGGATATGCCCAGGAAGAAAATGACAGATATCATAAATTGAAAATCTTTTTATGAGCAAAAACAAAAAAAATACATTAACTAAAATCTTTATGTGCAGTGCACACAACAATTTTGCCAGACATAAAATGTGAAGAGCTTTGAGGCGGAGATTTCCTTCCATTCTTAGTCATTTTAAAAAATTTATCACTCTGCTATTTATACTTGCAAATCCTCTCAATCAACTCAAACTCTATCTTTCGATTCCTCTTCAATCTCTCTTGTGCTTCCTCATTTCTACTGCGAATTTTGTTTCTAACCGTAAGTCTTCTGCCTTTTTCGATGGCAATTTACACTAAGTGTTAACATCGCATTTCTACTGTCTGCGTCGATTATATCGATGTGATGTGAAAACACTCATTTTCTAGGGTTTTGATTATATAGCTCTGACTAGCAAAATTTTACTTCAATTGCATCATAATTATGATTACGTGGGTTCTTGTTTTTTCCTTAAATTCTGCATGTAGTATGTATCTCTTTTCTTTGAGTTTCCTTTTAAATTTTTAATTGTAATAATATAGTACGAGGATTTTGATGATTTCATTACGTGCGTTCTCGTTATTTAGGTTTTGGAAATGGAGAACAATGGAGATACAGTGACAAAGACTAAGGCTGCTGGGAAGCAAAAGAAGAGAACTCTTACAGACATCAAAGGCTCAGACGACGTCTGTACAAGAAGGCCAAAGCGAGCGGCCGCATGTACAGATTTCAAGGAAAAATCTGTCCGGATCTCCAAGAAATCTGCGACTGTGGAAAGAAAGAAACAGCAGATTGTGGAGGACGAGATCGTTGCTCTGCACTTAACTTCTCTGCCGACCGATGAATGTCGTGAAACCAGGAGGCTAACTGACTTCCTTCTACATGATTCCGATGGAGCTCCACAGCCCGTGGAGATGTTGGAAATCGAAGACATTTTCATTGCAGGTGTTATCTTACCTTTAGATGGATGTTCTGACAAGGACAAAGAAAAGGGTGTGAGGTGCCAATCTTTTGGACGTGTGGAGAATTGGAGTATAACTGGTTATGAAGATGGATCCCCTGTGATATGGATCTCAACCGAGTTGGCAGATTACGATTGCCTTAAACCTGCTACTCGCTACAAGAAGATATACGATTATTTCTTTGAGAAGGCGTGTGCTTCGGTGGCTGTGTATAAGAGACTGTCCAAGTCTTCAGGTGGGAATCCTGATACGAGCCTCGATGAGTTGCTTGCAGCGGTTGTCAGGTCAATGAGCGGAAGCAAGTTCTTTTCTAGTGGTGCAGCCATCCAAGAGTTTGTTATATCCCAGGGAGAGTTCATATATAACCAACTCGCGGGCTTGGACGAGACAGCCAAGAAACATGAAACCAGTTTTGCCGAGATGCCTGTTCTCGTTACTCTCAGAGATGAGAGTAGTAAATATGACAAGGCTGTGCAGATGGAAGGAGAACCCTCCAATGGAACTCTGAGGATTGGTGGAGTTTCTGATCAACTGGTTGACGATGGTGCTGATGAGGACAGAAAGTGTGCCAAAATTCTACAAGATGAAGAGTATAGGAAATCTATGCAGCGGTCTCGAAAAAACAGCGGCTCTGCTTCTGCTTCGAATAGATTCTACATAAAGATCGATGAAGATGAGCTTGCCAATGACTACCCTCTCCCATCTTATTATGAGACTTCCGAAGAAGAAACAGATGAGCGTATACTGGCTGATGCTGGAGATGAGGTTAACATTGACCAACTGCCTCGTAGGATGCTTCACAATTGGGCTCTTTACAACACCGATACGAGGTTGATATCACTGGAGCTTATTCCGATGAAGCCTTGTGATGATGATATGGATGTCAACATCTATGGGTCTGGTGTGGTGACTGAAGATGATGGAACTTGGTTTTCTATCAATGATTCTGAGACCTCAACACAACGACAAGATCCCGTTGGCATGACCATATTCCTTAGTCAAATAAAGGAATGGATGATTGAGTTTGGAGCTGGAATGGTCTCCATTTCATTCCGGACAGATGTGGCCTGGTAATTAAGTTGTCTATTCCAGTATCCCTACCATACATTTCTGCGTCAATTTCTTTTTGTTGCTGACATATCATGCATATGCAGGTATCGACTTGGGAAACCGTCAAAGCGTTATGCCCCTTGGTATGAACCTGTTCTGAAAACAGCAAGGGTGGCGATAAGCATTATTACTTTGCTTGAGGAGCAAACCAGAATTTCTAGGCTTTCATTCACAGATGTCATCAAAAGACTGTCTGAGCTTGAGGAGAACGATAACGCTTACATATCTTCTAAGCCTAAGGCTGTGGAGAGATATGTGGTTGTCCATGGGCAAATAATCTTGCAGCTTTTTGCAGAATATCCTAAAAAGGATATCAGAAGGTGTCCATTTATTGTTGGTCTTGCAATTCAAATGGAGGATAGGCACCACACAAAATGGGTCATCAAGAAGAAGAAATTTGTACTCAAAGTACTGAATTTGAATCCGAGGAAAGGTCTGAAACCCGTGGTCTCCAAGATGAAAGCTATGCAAGCAACAACGACCCGCCTGATCAACAGAGTTTGGGGTGACTTTTGCTCCAATTACTGTCCAGAGGAACCACTGGAGGAGCTTGGTGAAGAAAATGGTGAGGAAGAGATTGAAGAAGAGGATGAAATTGAGGAAGAGGAGGGTGAAATTGAAGAAGATGGCGTAGAGGACACTCTACCAGAACCTATTGATGTTCCAAAGAAAGTTCGAGGCAGTTCTGAGAAAATGGACATAGGTTGGGACGGCGAGAGTATAGGAAAAACTTCAGCTGGTGAGCCTCTCTATCAACAAGCCCTCGTTGGAGGGGAGAATGTGGCTGTAGGAGGTGCTGTCATCATGGAAGTTGATGATTCAGATGAAACTCCGTCCATCTACTATGTGGAGTACATGTTCGAAAGTTCAGATCACAGCAAAATGCTACATGGAAAACTCCTTCAAAGAGGTTCCGAGACTGTTCTAGGGAATGCTGCTAACGAGAGGGAACTATTCCTGACAAATGAATGCGTGACTGTGCAGCTTGAGGACATAAAAGGAACAGCCATCTTCGAGATGCGATCCAGGCCATGGGGGCATCAGTATAGGAAAGAGACCACCATGGCGGATAAGCTTGACCGGGAAAGAACAGAAGAAAGAAAGGCGAAAGGTTTGCCTACTGAATACTACTGCAAGAGCTTGTACTCACCTGAGAGAGGGGGATTCTTTAGTCTTCCACTAAGTGATATCGGTCGCGGTTCTGGATTCTGCAGTTCATGTAAGTTAAGGGAGGAGGTGAAGGAAAGGTCAAAAACTAAACTGAATGCTACAAAGACAGGTTTTTTCTCCAATGGGATTGAGTATTCTGCTGAAGATTATGCCTATGTCAAACCGAACTATATAACTAAAGATGGATCGAAGAAGAGTATTGAAAATTTCAAGTCTGGGAGAAACATTGGCTTGAGAGCTTTTGTTGTTTGCCAATTGTTGGAAATCATTGTCCTCAAGGAATCTAGAAAGGCTAAGTTGGGTTCGTTTGAGGTTAAAGTGAGAAGATTTTATAGGCCTGAGGATATTTCTGCAGAGAAGGCCTATGCTTCGGACATCCAAGAGGTAACAACTATTTCTCATGTAATCAATCAAGTAAGGGAGGTTACTTCTTCATAAGTTTATCTTACAATCGTTTTCCACTGTTTTTCCTTTTATAGTTATATTACAGCGAGGACACATATGTTGTTCCTCCAAGGGCACTAGAGGGAAAATGTGAAGTAAGGAAGAAAAACGAAATGCCCTTGCGCCGTGAATATCCATTATCAGACCATATCTTCTTTTGTGAACATTTCTATGACTCGTCCAAAGGCTCTCTCGATCAGGTATATATTTCTTCACTCCTTTTTGTTGTCAATTATTTATTATTGTTTCTGATGTAAAGTTAGTTAAACTGCTGTTCTCTTAACGGTTTTGTAACAGTTGGCTGCCAATATGAAGCTGAAGTTCTCTACTATCAAAGATGACATGCTTCTAAGAAAGAAAAAGGGGAAGGGTATTGAGAGCGAAACTGATTCTGGGATTGAGAAGCCTGATGAGGTACCTAAAGAGATGCGTATGGCCACACTCGATATTTTTGCTGGTTGCGGTGGACTGTCTCATGGACTGGAACAGGCGGGTATGTATTATCTCCAGTCATCAATGTATCCACCAAAACGCTTGAACATGTTGTATTCATCATATGCATGCTTTTATGTACAAGGTGTATCTGCAACAAAGTGGGCGATCGAGTATGAAGAGCCAGCTGCGCAGGCTTTTAAACAAAACCATCCCGAATCAACAGTTTTTGTTGAGAACTGCAATGTGATTCTTAGGTAAGTAGCCAACAAGAAAAACACTTACTCTTCCAATGTGGCTATGTCTTGTGTTGTGATCAGTTTGTTGAGATTATCTGCAGGGCTATAATGGAGAAATGTGGAGATGAAGACGAGTGTATCGCTACTACGGAAGCAGATGAACTTGCAGCAAAACTTGATGAGAACCAAAAGAGTACTCTGCCACTGCCTGGTCAAGTGGATTTCATCAACGGAGGTCCTCCATGCCAGGTATTTTTATTTAAGATTGCTCCTACAAAAATACTTGTCTAGGATATTTCGTTGAATAAGTGAAAAGCTCTCTTAACCTATGCAAGCAAATATGGCAGGGATTTTCTGGTATGAACAGGTTCAACTACAGCCCTTGGAGTAAAGTTCAATGTGAAATGATATTAGCATTCTTGTCCTTTGCTGATTATTTCCGGCCAAAGTATTTTCTTCTGGAGAACGTGAGGGCCTTTGTGTCACACAAGAAAGGGCAGACATTTCGACTTACTCTAGCTTCTCTTCTCGAAATGGGTTACCAGGTAAAAATCCATTGTTTTCAAAATACAGTCTGAAATTGAATTCAACATCTGTTTCAATATGATGTTTTCCAGGTGAGATTTGGAATCTTGGAGGCAGGTGCATATGGAGTTTCCCAATCTCGTACAAGAGCTTTTATTTGGGCAGCTGCACCAGGAGAAGTTCTTCCAGAATGGCCTGAGCCGATGCATGTCTTTCGCGCTTGGGGGTTGAATATCTCGCTATCTCCACGCTCACGTTACGCTGCTGTTCGTACAACCCAAGGTGGTGCACCTTTCCGCTCAATCACTGTGAGAGACGCAATTGGTGATCTTCCACCTGTAAAAAACGGAGACTCCAAGACAAACCAAGAGGTATGATAACAGATGAGGAGAAAGTATTTATGAATAACACAACTAATGTGAACCGCTTTTTTGGCGATTCTTGTGTGTTTGCAGTATCGAGCTGATCCAGTCTCGTGGTTCCAAAAGGTGATAAGAGGAAACATGATCGTTCTCACTGATCATATCTGCAAAGAGATGAGCGAACTAAACCTCATTCGATGTAAGAATATCCCAAAGAGGCCAGGTGCTGACTGGCGTAACCTCCCAAATATGAAGGTCAGTCTAACACTTTTTCCTTAGTCTTAACAGCTTAAAAGCTTTAGATTACTTGAAAGCTTTATATTATTACTTTTACAGGTGAAGTTAACAAATGGGAAAATTGAAAATTTGATTCCTTATTGTCTGCCAAACAAGGCTAAGCTCCACAACCAGTGGAAGGGGCTCTATGGGAGATTAGACTGGCAAGGTAACTTACCCACTTCCATCACTAGTCCACAGCCCATGGGTAAAGTGGGAATGTGCTTCCATCCTGACCAGGACAGAATTGTCACAATCCGTGAATGCGCCCGATCTCAGGTAAACAAAAAAAAAACTCGAATGAAGATTAGATAGAGCTTTCGGTTTTTATCCATACTCAGTCCTCTAGCATCAGTACCACTGTGGTATGGATAGAATATTTTGAGATATGATGTCGAGTGTTAGCTTTTATGGATATAGTTCTTAAAAATTGGTTGCATTGAAAAAGAGGATTGAAATTGTGGTGGTTTTGAATCTATCAATATATAAAA
This sequence comes from Arabis hirsuta, assembly GCA_964056655.1. NCBI lineage: Eukaryota > Viridiplantae > Streptophyta > Magnoliopsida > Brassicales > Brassicaceae > Arabis > Arabis hirsuta. The sequence goes on along the minus strand of OZ053302.1, from coordinate 17,701,459 downwards.
ACTTGCAGGGGTTTCCGGATAGCTATGAGTTGGTAGGGAATAAACACCACAAGCATAGGCAGATTGGGAATGCAGTCCCTCCACCATTGGCGTTTGCTCTCGGTCGTAAACTCAAAGAAGCCATTGATCTGAAGAGGTCTCTTCAACACCAACTCTAGAAACTCTCAAATTTGTGTCACAGCTAGATTGGACATATCCTTGTTACAGTATTCATAGTCATTATTGGTCTTGAATGAAACTCGTTGAGAAAAGCTAAATGGAGCAGTTTGTATAATTTCATTTGGAATTTGAAAATCTTATTTCTTTATAGTCTCTCAGATTATGATTGTCAAAGAAAGTAATAAAATGTGCTGCTTCTTTTTTTTACCCTACCATCCTAAAAACATAGCAATCAGCTAATCCTGCTTTTCTTTTCTTTTTAACTTTAAAGCTCAAGAAGCTGAATCTTCTACAAGCTCTGATTTTAACATAAACCACAACCAAAATCTTAGCAACACTTGAGAAACAAATTGCAAAACACTAAAAGCTACACTTATAGTTATAATAATCCAGACAATGACCTATTATTAGCTTTAATGTAATGGATTTACCAACCCATCTAATATTATAAGACAAATAATTAATAATTTTATTTTTGTTTTCTTCCATCCCAATGATCCGGATTGTAACTCAAAACAACCCAACTAACTAAAAAAAATTCATAACAACCCTCCTAATTCTTAACAACCCTCACTCATGTGCTTTCTCTTCTTTACCCCTCCTTCCCCTCTTTACTATATTATTATTTATATAAAAAACCTAATTAAATATATCAACAACCAAATTAATAAATCACCAACCAAAAAAAACTGAACCTATCAAAAGGAAACATGTGGCATGCACATAAAGGAGAAACTTCTTCTTCTCTCCTCCTGCCGGTGCGACGCAGCTCTGAAACAAAAAAAAAACACAGATTTCTTCCAATTTCTTCTCCGTAAAGGAGAAGTTTCATCACCCATCCCGCCGTCGTCGCTTCATCACCCATCCGTAAGCTCTCCTTAAGCTCTCTGTAAGCTCTCATTCTCGTCATTGTTTCACAACAATTCATTGTATCCAACAAAAAACATAAGCTTTTCCGATTTCCGTTATAATAGGCTCCTTAGGGTGTGTCATTGTTCTTATTATATTTTTTCGTTAAAATATGGAGCTTAGGGTGTGTTATTTCTGATTTCCGAATAGGTTTAGGTTTAGGGTTTCTCATATTATCTTCGGAGATTTGTTAGTTTTGTATGGTTTTTTGGATATTGGTCTTGTGTTTGTAAGTATTTGAGGGTCATGGGATAGTTTTTGTACAAAAAAAACAGCTTAATCGTTGTGAAACTTACTTGTTGTTAGAGTAAGTGGTATGACTGGAATAACTGGTAGTACTGAAAGTGAAAAAACAAAATTTTGTATGTTCTTATTTTCTTGTAGGAGAAAATGAATTGCACAATCATATGTTTTGATTATGGAGGATCTTATTCAAGGGAAGATGGTTTCATAAGATGGAGCTCAAGAGGAGATCGAATTCACACCTTAGCAATACGGACCGGAGCGGAGGAGGTGACTTACTTGGCGTTGGTTGAAGGAATTGGCAAGAAGATGAAGATAGATTCAGCTACAACACAGCTGAAACTCAGTTTCTTTCCGATGATTCTGAATGTTATGTTACCATCTGATGTGTCGAATGATGATGAGGTTTTTAATTACCTAATGCAAGTGAATGGAGATGGTCGTAGAAATCTTTTGCACGTGGAGATCGTCGAAGATGTGGATCAATCTCATAAAAGTGTGCAAGTGATAAGAGAGGTTAGAGAAACTGAAGTTGATATAGGGGAAGGTATGATGACTTGTTACACAGACGAACCACCGGAAGACTATCCGTTGGTTCAACAAGGTATTCTTGGAATAAGTTCTCTCTGTTTGGTACTACTAGGAATAACTAAGTATGACTGTGAATTGTTTTTATGACAGATTACGAAGATAACTTTGGTATGTATGAACATAATGAGGAAAACTTTGGTATGCATGAAGATAATGAGGATAACTTTGGTGTGCATGAAGATAATGAGGGAGAAGATGTTGATATACATGGGCTTGTATGCACTCCCACTCCATGGGAGGATGGTGTAGATATGTTTTTGGGTCAAGAATTTGGAAGTAGGGACGAAGTGAGGGTCTTAGTTCAAATAGCTTCACATCAGAATTGTTTGAGTTTAAAATAGATAAGACGTGTCCACAACGATATGTGCTAAAATGTTGGGCGTGGAAAGAAGGTTGCAAGTGGTATATACGGGTTATTCCGATGAAGGATTCAGATCGTTGGAAAGTTGTAACTTACAAGAAGATGCATACATGCTCTCGAGCTGATGCAAGTACAAAGATAAGAAGAAGGAGAGGGTCATCAAAAGTAGTTGTCTCTATTTTACAAGAAGAGTATCCCGGTAATTTCGAGACTCCAAAACCAAAAAATCTGATAAAGATGGTTAAAGAAAAAGCTAGTGTTGATATAGCATACACTACTGCATGGAGAGGAAAACAACTAGCTGCTAATATCGTGCGGGGAAGTCCAGAGGAGAGTTATCGATACTTGGATTGTTATCTGTATATGCTAAGGAAGACGAATACGGGTACACGAACATTTGTAGAATGGGACGCTCTTGGTAGATTTAAGTATATGTTCTTTGCGTTAGGTGCATGTATTGAAGGGTTCAAAGCCATGAGACAAGTCATCATTGTGGATGCCACTCACCTTAAGCATTCATATGGTGGAGTTCTAATTGTTGCAATGGCTCAAGATCCCGATCATCACCATTATCCAATTGGTTTCGGTGTAGTTGATGGTGAGAACGAAGCAAGTTGGATGTGGTTTATGAAGAAATTGAAATTAGTGGTACCGGATCATCGTAAACTGATGTTTATATCTGATCGGAATGTATCCTTGATCAAGGCAGTAAGTGTGATGTTTCCGTTGTCTCAACATGGGTATTGTATATACCATTTGTCTCAGAATGTGAAGACTAAGGTTTCTTCAGGCCTGAAAAAAACAGTTGCGGGGGATTTCATGAAATGTGCGGAAGCCTATACAGAGCATATGTTCCTAACACTTTATAGTGCCTTTAGGAGAAAGTATCAAGCAGCAGCTGTGTATCTCGATAAGAGTGTGGTTGTCGAAAAATGGGCAAGGTGTTATTTTCCAGGAGAAAGGTACAACATAGTAACCACCAATAGTGTAGAATCGGTCAACGGTGTTTTCGTAGATGCAAGGAAGTACACGTTATTACCTATGATTGATATGACCGTTGCGAAAATAGCTGAATGGTTCAACAAGCATCGGAAGGCCGCGAATGAATTACCCGAGTCACAGAAGTTGGTTCCTCATGTGCACAACATATTAGAGCACAACATACCGATTGGAAAGAAGCTATTGTCGGAAGAAATAAACAGCTTGACCTATGAGTACATTGTGATTGGACAGGATGGGAAGAATTATGCGGTTAATTTGAGCGAGAAAACTTGCACTTTCAAGTACTTTGATATAGACAAGTACCCATGCGTGCATGCGATACAAGCTATCATCCGATTAAGCGGAGAGACGGAGGTCCGTCATTATGAGTTTGCCTCTCCCTTTTATCTGGTGGAGCAGTGGGTACTTGCATATAATAGGACGATATATCCTACACCCCATATGTCAACTTGGATGATACCTAACGAAAAACTTCAAACGATCCGCTTCGGCAAGCCTCCGAAGCACGATATAAACAAAGACCCCGCTCAACAAACACGGTACTTGTCAACTGGAGAGCATCCAGGAAGAGGAAGAGGAAGAGGATGAGGAAGAGGAAGAGGAAGAAGAGGACCTATTTTTGACTACTTAGGTGGTGAACCTAGTACGTCTAATCCGATTTAGGTAAGTCTCTCTGTTTGATACTACTTGGTATAACTGAGTATGACTATGTAATGTGTTTTTGGGACAACTCTCTGTTTGGTACTACTAGGTATAACTGAGTATGACTATGTAATGTGTTTTTGGGACAACTCTCTGTTTGGTACTACTAGGTATAACTGAGTATGACTATGTAATGTGTTTTTGGGACAACTCTCTGTTTGGTACTACTACTACATGCACATCTCTCTGTCTAATGCTACAACGTATTTTTACTTATTAATAATTAATTTTGTGCAAATTTAAAAATATTTGAAAACCAAACTTTTTACTAAAATCATAGCTTACACCTATGTAAATGTAAGATAATGTATGAGTAGAAGCACTAATTGTTAAGTCAAACATTGAAAACTTTTGTTTTCATAGATTTTAATATAGGAAACAATATAAACTAAGTTGTAATGGATTAATCAGATGCGTCCTACTAGAAAAATCATACTTTCACATAGGTATGAGTAAAAAGCATCAAAATATAACTATGTGTTAAAGGGTACTACTTAAATACTAAGTATGACTATGAGTAAAATTTTGATAGTTTTTTATTCAAAAGACGGCTCACATGTTAAATATGTTGTATTTTCCTTAATTTTTTAATGATGCAAACACATGTTTTACACGTGTTCATTAGGAGGTTCATTGACAAGTTATACCAGTTATACCAGTTATACTATTACTTTAAAAAACAAGTTTAGCTATACTTAATAGTTATAATACCATTTTCCTTTACCACCTGAAAAATAGTAGTTTCAAAATAACAGTAGTACCAAAATAACCAGTTTATCATTCAATCTTACCACTAGTATTAAAATCCCAGGTACACACGAGTACCTAAAACATCAACCCGTCCATAATCCTATCCTATTAGTACCTAAAACATCAACCCATCTTGGTTCTCTGCCTTGTATTTCTTCCCTTAGGTTTATCCTTCCTTCCCCTTTTCTTCCCAACCTCCGCTTCAGCTCCCGCTTTGTTCTTCTTGTTGGCTTTCCCCTCCGTATAAGGCGATTTCTTGAAGTGTGATGGTTCTGTTCTCCTCTTCTCACTTGTAGTTCTCTCATTTGTCACCTTCGGCTTCTCCACATTCTGAGGAACCTCTTCTTCTGCTTCTTTCTCCTCTGTTTTCTCTTCTTCTTCTTTCTGTTCTTCTTCTTCTGCTTCTTTCTCCTCTGTTTTCTCTTCTTCTTCTTTCTGTTCTTCTTCTTCTTCTTCTTCTGCTTCTTTCTCCTCTGTTTTGTCGTCTTCTTCTTTCTGTTCTTCTTCTTCTGCTTCTGTCTCTTCTCCTTTGTCTTCTTCTTCTGCTTCTTTCTCCTCTGTTTTCTCTTCTTCTTCTTTCTGTTCTTCTTCTTCTTCTTCTTCTTCTTCTTCTGCTTCTTTCTCTTCTCCTTTGTCTTTTTCTTCTTTCTGTTCCTCTTCTTCTTCCTTTTCTTCATCTTCTTCTGGTTCTTGTTCTTTCGTTTCTTCTTCTTCTTTATCTGTGGTAAAAGGCCCCGAATCATCAGTCCCTGATGGCTCGGTTGCCTTCTCTTTCCCTTTTTCTGCATTGGCAGTCCCTGATGGCTCCCCTACATACTCATTATCATCTCTCTCGAACCCATCCCAAGAGCATCCACCTCTGACTTCACTCCTAATAGCCTTCACTTTTTCCTTTAAGCGCAAGACCTTCTTCTCTAAATCCAAATGGGCATCATTCACCTTTTCAAACCCTTCCCTCATTCTCTCCATCAGCCTATCTTCAAGCTCTTTCAAAAGCTGAACCAAAGCAGGATTGGTACTCGGGAAGCCAGGATTTTGTGCCTTTTTTCTGCCACCATTAACTTCTTTTTCTTTCTCTATTGGTACTCGGGAAGCCACGTCTATTGGTACTCGGGAAGCCACGTCTGAGTCATACAACCCTTGCCAACATATCTTCTTCTTCTTCACTACAAGATACTCATTCCACTCATCTTGCATTAGATCGTAGCCTGCAAAAGCTTCTTCAGCTTCTAAGATGTGGCTCAAAAGTTCTTCTTGCTCTTCATATTCCGGTTCCAAGACACTTTGAATATCCTGGAAATGTAAATAAGTACAAATTACTTGTTAATTAAGATTAGCCAAAATGATTTCTAATTATGAACATCGGTTAAAACTAATACGTTACTATCCCCAAGCGATTCATAAACCTCTTCCAATGTCCACCCTTTCATACTACAAGTTTTAAACTTCTTATTGCACATTATTGGACATTCTCCGTTTACTTCTTCCACATTTGCTCTAAACTTTGTCTTCAAATTTGTTATACATTCAAAGGCTAGAATCTACAAACATTTATATAAATACAATTATACTATGTAATGGATTGGTTAAATATCAAAACATAATTATAGAAATAATATTTTGGTTTACCTCTAAAGGAATTACGAATCCAGGGAAAGTCATTTTTTCTTTAGCAGAACCGTTCATAGACTCCACCGCGCGATAAACATCTCTAACAGAACCTTCAAATGTCATCCGCCCCCATGGAAATGATTTACACATTTCTGGATCCTCAGCCATTTTAAACAAGAATGGCTCTATATTTCCATCACTCTTCGACTTACATGCAAGGACGGCACTTAGGAAATATAAGATGGCCAACTTCAGCCGAGTCTCGCTACTCTTCTTCCTTGACAGCAACTTCTCTTTCACATCTTTGATAGTCACTTTTGTCTTTGGATTTGCCCCAAATACCTTCTTCCTCAACTCACTTTCGTAGTTCTTCAAATTTCTCCACGGATTATAACCAGGCGGATATTCATGGCAGTCAAACCCACAGAGGAGACCATGCTCTCTCAATGAGTACCGTATAGGCACACCATTGACCACAAACCAAACAGCGTTCCTCCTTTCCACCTTCACAGTTCGAAGGAGCATAATCCATAATCCTCGAAGCATATGATTTGGTTCCTGATCTATATGGAATATGTGTTGGAACTGTGGGTGTGATTCGAACCATTCCAACTCTGGTGGAAATTCCTTTATAAACTCCAAGAAATTACTCAACTCGCATCTGGTTTGTATCTTGCACTGCTTCTTGTATTCCGAAGGTACCAAGAAGAAATCCTCATCCTTAGGTGCTGCTGGTTGGGGTTCTTCTTCCTCTGTCTCCTGTGCCGACGGTTGGGGTTCTTCTTCCTCTGTCTCATGTGCCGACGGTTGGGGTTCTTCTTCCTCTGTCTCATGTGCCAACGGTTGGGATTCTCCTTCCTCTGTCTCCTGTGCCGACGGTTGGGGTTCTAAATCCTGCAATCCAAACAAAATCCAAGCATAATCCAACCACTGCACTTTAGTGTTACCAGTCTTCCTAACAACTCACAGTTTTCCCTAGTAGTACCAGTCATCCTAACTACTTACAGTTCTCCCTAGTAATACAAGTCATCCTAACTACTCACAGTTCTCCCTAGTAGTACCAGTCATCCTAACTACTTACAGTTCTCCCTAGTAATACCAGTCATCCTAACTACTCACATTTCTCCCTAGTAGTACTAGCAGTCCTACGTAGAACTACACATGTCCAAAAGAAGTTACATACCTGGTTCTGACCCATTTCCATATTCTGACCCATCTCTTGTGATGGCGAAGGATCATTTCCAGATTCTGATTCTGCCCCATTACTTGAATCGCTCACAGCATATCTTTTTTGGACTCTTTGGAAGCTACTACTAGAAGTCTTTGAAGTCCCTTTCTTTGAAGTGACTCCCTTTGAAGTCCCTTTCTTCGACCCTAAACCCTTGGTCTTAGGAGGCATTCTTGCAAAATCCACAAGAAGCAAATCAAAACACACACAAAACACCTAATAGTCCTAATTTCAAACCATATACATCTATTGCCAATTCATATCAAATTCGCAAACACATTAGAAATCCTAGTACAGAGAAAGAAAAGAACAAGTCCATACATCTCCAATTGAAACCAAAAACCTACAACAAATCAAAACGGAACTGATTTTTCAAACACTAGTTTCAAACCCGATATCAAAATCAAAAGTCCAAACCCATTCGAATCATAATACTAGTACAAAATCACAACATCTCGCAACCCAAAACCCATTACAAATCAAAACCCCCAATTTTTTACTTCAAACCCTAATTTCAAAATTGACTCCAAATCCTATCAATTTCCGGTACATTCACATCAAATTAGTAGTACATATCGAAACTCTATCATCTCGCAAAACGAAAACCCAAGAAACCCCATTCAAAATCAAAACCCCTTTTCTGAAAATTGCAAGATGTGATGAGGAATGACTTACTGTGACGACGGCAATACTGACGACGGCGATAGCAAACGACGGCGATAGCAAAGGACGGGCAAGAGACTGTTATCGGATTTCAGAGATAGAGAGGTTGAGAGATAGAGAGAAAAGAGTCCAGAAAAGAGAGGAGGCCGTGAAATTGTTCTTCGCGGTTGGGATTCCTCGCGGTTGTGTAGGGCACGTCTCGAAAAACAAAATAATAAAGTAAGTATTTTTTTTTTTGGTTTTTTTTGTAATATCACTGATTCATTAAGGGCACATTTGATTTTAGCCACTTTTCTGATTAAAAAAAAAATCAAAACAATTAAAATGTTTATAAGGAGGTTTTTTTGAGTTAAAAGATTGGTTTGAGGGTTCTTTTAGGTTACAATCCCAATGATCCTATAAAAGTTTTCTAAAAAAGATAATTCTGCAAATTGATGTTTATCAGGTGACCAAGTAAAGGGGACCGGAAATAGAAGAGGTAGTGATCCTCTGTTGCCGCTCCATGTTAAGCTCCCGTAGACTCAGATACGGAATCGCCGGCGACAGAGTTCCTGCTCTGAAATCCGACGAAGGTCTCACCGACCGGTACGGCGTGCTCGAACCGCTCCGGCTCTCCGTCACGTAAACCGGACCAGATATCGAACCGGCGCGAAAATTCCTAGCCCTCGCCATGTGAACGTCACCATCTGAGAATTCCGTATCTCCTCCGTCGCCGGCAGAGATTGGCCATTTCCGGCACTTGAAGAAGAGGAAAGTGTTTTTCCAGAAGAACCCACGCTTCTTCTTCTTTTTCTGTAGACTTGTACGGATCAGATCGTCCTTGGAGATGGGTTTCTGGAGCGTGAAGTGAGAAGCTGAACATTCTTCTTTCTTGTGCTTCTTTGCTTCTTCCAAAACCTTGTCCACTCAAAACAAGAATCTAAGCTCTATATACCTGGAACTGAAACCAGAGAGAGACACAGAGAGAGAGAGAGAGAGAACCTGAAAGTAGGGCATGTACTGGATCTGGGGATCGAAGCCATAGTCGCTGAAATGTTGAGTTTCGGGCATTGGGAAAATTGGGGATTTGTTGGACGACATTCTTCTTCGAGCAGGAGCGTGAATGATTTTAATGGCGGAAATGGGTTTTTTTTTTTTTGTTTAGAGCTCCAAGAGAAAAAAGTGCTTGCTTGATTCAATGCTTCTCACTCTCTCGTCACTTTCCATCTTCTTTTTCGGTTATTACATCTCAAATACTTTTTCGACTATATATTCAAAAAATAGACACCCGCCCCTACTCAAATAACTTATCCTTATTATACACTCATGATTATCAAACTGTCGTAACTTTGACGAATTCTTTTACTTTTTAACCACTCACTATCGAGTGATATAGTAGTATATGTCATATTCTTTTTTAATTGTTTAGGTTTAGTATCTCAATGTCCATTCAACATTCAATAGTATCTCAAGATCCATCAAGCATTTAATAGTACCAAGGATTTCGCCTGGTCCCTTCCCATCAATATTCTCCCACGTTTACGCTGTTTCAAATATGACTTTACCACAAAAAGCATGTGACTTTCTTTACCAAGATTTTCAAGTAACGTGGAGTTCTTTATGACGAGCCAAACGACAATTAACCATCTATATATAATAGGAAACTGTTATAAACAGAGTAGAAATATTTATTATTTCAACAAATATAAATAAAGACGAAAAATTTATACCCGATGAGAATAGTATACTGAATAATAGATGAGAGGAATCGAGAGTTTTGATTATTATGTTTTGAGAATGTTGTGAATGTTTACAATGAATCGAACTCTCTATTTATAGGCGAATAAAAGTAAGTTACTGTGCATGCATAGTGACGGTGGGCTCCACACAAATAATATTTTACGCAAAACTTTTGACAATTGTTTCGCAGCCTATATTAGCAGCGCACAAATATTGACTTTTCTAACACTCCCCCTTGGAGACCAGTGTTACTATGTTTGTTGTGTCGCGTCTTCTGTTGCCTCGTTAAAAACCTGTCTAGGAAAACCCATTGGGAAAAATCTTAGAAGGACAAAAAGAGTGCAACTACGCAAACTCCCCTTCGAGTGATCAAGTTTATAGATTTCGCTGATGGCGCATTCCAATAGCATAGACATGCTTCTTGAACACCGAGGTAGGTAGTGATTTCGTGAAGAGATCTGCAGCATTGTCGCATGATCGGACATATCTTACTTCAATGTCTTTATTCTTCTCAAGCTCTTGGGTGTATGAGAAGAACTTTGGAGGGATATGTTTGGTTCTATCACTTTTAATATATCCTTCCTTTGTTTAAGCGACACATGCAGCATTATCTTCATATAAAACGGTTGGCTCCGTATTTTCGTGGATCCCACTGCTTTGATGTGTTGGCTTATTGATCTCAACCATACACATTCTCTACTTGCCTCATGGAGTGCAATGATTTCAGCATGGTTTGAAGAAGTTGCCACAAGTGTCTGTTTCTGAGAACGCCAAGATATAGCAGTGCCTCCGATCGTGAAAATGTATCCAGTTTGTGATCGGGCTTTATGTGGATCTGATAAATATCCTGCATCTGCAAAACCAACCATTTGGCCATTTGTATTTTTAGGATAAAACAATCCTAAATCAATCGTCCCTTGAAGATATCGGAAAATATGTTTAATCCCATTCCAATGTCTTCGTGTAGGGGACGAGCTAAATCTTGCCAAAAGATTAACAGCAAATGATATATCAGGCCGAGTGCAATTCGCAAGATACATGAGTGCTCCGATTGCACTTAGATACGGTACTTCAGGACCAAGTATCTCCTCATTTTCCTCATGTGGTCGAAATGGATCATTATCGACTTGGAGAGATCTAACGACCATAGGGGTACTTAATGGATTTGCCTTATCCATGTTGAATCGTTTTAGCACTCTTTTGGTATATGTAGATTGGTGTACAAATATACCCTTTTGAGAATGCTCAATTTGTAGGCCAAGACAGTACTTCGTCTGCCCGAGATCTTTCATCTCAAATTCTCCTTTTAAATAATTTGAGGCCTTTTGTATTTCCCCTTGAGTTCCTATTATGTTTAGATCATCAACATACACCGCGATAATCACAAATCCGGATGTTGTTTTCTTGATGAAAACACATGGGCATAAAGGATCATTTACATATCCTTCTTTTGTTAGATGCTCACTGAGACGGTTGTACCACATGCGTCCAGATTGCTTTAACCCATATAATGATCTTTGCAATTTTATTGCACATAACTCTTTAGGTTTGGAACTTAATGCTTCTGGCATTTTAAACCCATCTGGAATTCTCATATAGATATCAGTATCTAATGATCCATATAAATATGCTGTAACAACATCCATGAGACGCATCTCTAGATTTTCGTTAGCCGCTAGACTCATTAAGAATCTGAACGTGATTGCATCCATAACGGGGGAATATGTTTCCTCATAATCAATCCCAGGTCTTTGAGAAAATCCTTGAGCAACAAGGCGAGCTTTATATCTCATAATTTCATTTTTCTCATTTCGTTTTCGAATAAAGACCCATTTGTATCCAACCGGTCTCACATCTTTGGGTGTGAGTGTAATAGGTCCGAATACATTTCGTTTATTAAGCGAATCAAATTCAGCTTGTATAGCATCTTTCCATTTCATCCAATCTTGTCTGTTTTGACATTCATATACAGACATTGGTTCTGGATCATCGTTTTCCTCATTTATTTCCTTTGCCACAAGGTATGAGAAAACGTCATCGACTACATTCATTTCAGTACGATTCCATATCCTTCCATTATGAATGTAGTTTATAGAGATCTCATGATTTCCTTCATGAAGCTCTGTATTGTCGTTAGACTCATGATTCGTTTCATCCAAAATACTTTCAGTAATTTTGGGATCATTATGCTTCTCAGCTTCCCTTCGTTTTCTAGGATTTTTATCCTTAGAACCAACGGGTCTACCACGCTTCAAGCGGGTTCTAGACTCACGTGTATTATCTGCTCTTTTATGTTCATTTGGTATCTCAATTCGAGCAGGAGCATTTGCAGCCGGTATATGTGATTTCGTTACCGTTTTAGTATCTGCAAATGCATCAGGTAGCTGGTTTGCTATACTTTGCAAATGCATAATTCGTCGAACTTCTAGTTCTGACTGTTTTGTAGGAGGATCAAGGTGTAGCAAAGATGGCACACGCCATTCTATATCCTTTCCTACTTTGTTATTTTCTCCCCCTAGAACCGGGAATACTTTTTCATCAAAATGACAATCGGCAAATCGTGCCGTAAAGACATCACCAGTCTGTGGTTCTAGGTATCGTATGATTGATGGGGAATCACAACCAACATATATTCCCATTCTTCTTTGTGGTCCCATCTTTGTACGTTGTGGTGGTGCTATAGGCACATATACCGCACAACCAAAGATTCTTAGATGGGATATATTTGGTTCTCGACCAAAAGCTAATTGTAATGGAGAATATTTATGATATGCACTTGGTCTTATCCGAATGAGTGTTTCTGCATGCAAAATGGCATGTCCCCATACAGATGTTGGGAGTTTTGATGTCATGATCAATGGTCTTGCAATTAATTGCAGACGTTTAATTAATGATTCAGCCAAGCCATTTTGTGTATGAACATGTGCTACCGGATGTTCAACTTCTATTCCCGTTACCATACAATAATCATTGAAGGCTTGGGATGTGAATTCACTAGCGTTGTCTAGTCTAACTTTCTTAATATGATAATCAGAGAATTGAGCCCTCAGTTTGATTATCTGAGTTAGAAATCTCGCAAATGCCATATTTCGAGATGATAATAGACAAACGTGTAACCATCTGCTAGATGCATCAATTAACACCATAAAATAGTGGAATGGTCCACATGATGGGTGTATTGGTCCACAAATATCGCCTTGAATTCTTTCAAGGAACTTTGGTGATTCTTTATCAATTTTGGCTGGCGATGGCCTTATGATCAATTTTCCAAGAGAACACGCAACACATGTCATTTTATTTCCCTGATATATCTCTTGGATTTTCAGTGAATGACCATGTGAGTTCTCCATAATATTACGCATCATTGTGGTGCCCGGGTGACCGAGGCGATCATGCCATAATGTGAAATCTTCTGGATTTCTTTTAACCACTAGATGTGATTCGATTGCATTTATATGAGTATAATGCAGTCCTGAAGGAAGTTTTGGAAATTTTTCCAATATAAGCCTTTTTCCGGATTTATCGGAAGTTACATACATATACTTTTTTCCATTCTCAGTTGCAGACTGAGTATCATATCATTGAAGGTATATGTCTTTGAAACTCAACAAATTCCTTTTAGAATTCGGAGAATATAAGGCATTTTTTATGGAAAACTTGGTTCCATTAGGCAACATAAAGTTTGCACTGCCACTTCCTTTAATCAAGTCTGTAGGACCTGATATTGTATTGACAATAATGTTTGTCGGTTTTAAATTAGAGAAATATCTCTTGTCCTTCAGAATAGTGTGTGTTGTTCCACTATCTGGTATACAAATTTCTCGAACCATTTCCTTGGTTATCGATTCATCCATTTCCGCTGAAATTGACAAAAATTAGATGATAGAAAGTAAATGTTATTTATTAGAACATACTTAATAATTTCGCATTACAAAACAAAAAAAACACACATTATTCGTTGAAAACAGGAATACATAATGGCATAACCGGAGATCTTTCAGCAGTCTCATTATTACAAGCATTTTAGTTATCCGCTATAGCGGTCTCATCAAAGTCATTTGCAAAGTCGGGAGAATCAAGGTACGATGCACCCTCAAAGTGTTCCGTGAGGTTCACTTCTTTCCCTTTGCCTTTGGTAGACTGTTTGTATAGCTTGCAAAGATGTTCCGGGGTACGACACACATTGGACCAATGTCCTTTGCTTCCGCATCTGTAACAGATGCTGTCACGCTTCTGTGCGGTGGTCTCTTGAATATCTATTCCTTTGGGGGTTTGTTGAGAACGAACCCATTGGAAAGAATTTCTCCCACGTGAACTGAAATTTCTTCCGCGTCCGCAATTAAATCTGCTGGCACGACCCCGATTAAATCGGTCACGACCCCGATAGGTTTGATTTTTCTTCTCTTCCGGATTATGAAAATCCGTTGCATTCACCTCAGGGAATGCTCTGGCTCCCGTAGGACGAGAGTTGTGATTCTTTATGAGAAGATCATTGTTTTTCTCTGCGATGATGAGTGTAACAATTAACTCAGAGAACCTTGTGTATCCGCAATTTCTATACATTGCTGGTAGGACACTATGTTCTTTGTGGAATGTGAGGTATGTCTTTTCGAGCATTTCTGCTTCGGTGACAGGTTTACCACAAAAATTTAATTGTGATACAATCCTCAACATAGCGGAGTTATACTCCTCCACTTTCTTAAAATCCTGGAATCTCAGGTTTTTCCACTCTTCCATCGCATGAGGGAGGTTTATCTCCCTCTGATTATCGAACCTCTCTTTCAGAGCTTTCCAGAGCTCTGCTGGGTCTCTAATGTGCGCATAGTCATGCGTCACATTTTCATCCAAATGTTTCCGTAAAAATATTATTGTCTTTGCCTTATTTTGGGCGGATGAATCATTTCCCTCAATGATGGTATCGGATAAATTTTCCGATTCCATATAGAGTTCTGCATCGGTTGTCCATGCTATATAATTAGCTCCAGTAATTTTGAGAGCTGGAAATTTGAGTTTCTCAACGGTGGCCATTTGATTTCTAAAAACAAAATCAAAAATATTATTATTAGAAATATAACATAATTTTAGAAACCGTATACATTAATCATAACAGCAATTACAGTGAACATTAAAGCATAAAAAAGTAAAGTGATATTTATGATAAACTCTTCGCGAGTAAAATCCCCAGCGAAGAGACCATAAATAGCAGTAAAAATTACACCGATAATAAAAATTAAAAACAATCGAAACATTTTTCGTACAAAATCGGAATCAAAATCGGAATCAAAATATTTTGTAGGAGTGTTTGAAAGGAGATAAAATGATTGAATGATTTTGAAAGAGTGAAAAATGGGTGTATTTATAGATTGAAAATACTGTTCATGACCGTTGGAGAGTGAAGAAATTTTGAAAAATTTTGTGAAAAATTTCTTTGTGACCGTTGGGGGTCAAATCTTTAAGGAAAAATTAATCTGAAAATATTTGATAATCAATCAGATAAATTTACCAGTTCAAATATTAATTTTAGAAAAGATTGTTAAATATTATATATACCGCACATAAAATAAACAGAGAATTAATAATAAGGTTATGGTGACAAAGTCATCCATGGGATAATATTAAATAAATAATTAAAACAACAGCTAAAATTTCAGGCGGTTAAACCGAGCATAAATAATTAAAACAGTAAATAAATAAATTATGGTGTGTGAAACAACCACATAAATAAATAAATAATCAGGCGGTTCAACCGTCCATAAATAATTAAAAACTGTAAATAAATAAATTATGGTGCATAAGCAGCCATAGAAATAAATAAAATAGCAGGCGGTTTAACCGACCATAAATAAAGCAGTAAATAAATTATGGTGCGTAAAACAACCACATAAATAAATAAATTATTATAGAGACAATAGTCTCACACTATAGGGTATAATAAGTATATATATGAAAGTTGAAATTTTAGAGTGATCGTGCTGATAACGTGTTATAAAAAGAGTAGAAATATTTATTATTTCAACAAATATAAATAAAGACGAAAAATTTATACCCGGTGAGAATAGTATACTGAATAATAGATGAGAGGAATCGAGAGTTTTGATTATTATGTTTTGAGAATGTTGTGAATGTTTACAATGAATCGAACTCTCTATTTATAGGCGAATAAAAGTAAGTTACTGTGCATGCATAGTGACGGTGGGCTCCACACAAATAATATTTTACGCAAAACTTTTGACAATTGTTTCGCAGCCTATATTAGCAGCGCACAAATATTGACTTTTCTAACAGAAACCACTTTTTTGCACTTGATGATGTCACCTTTTTTTTATAGGAAAAAAATCTCATCCGATGGTTAAAACAAAACAAGAGTTTTGATTGAACGATTCAGATTGAGACATGGTTTGATCCCCAAAAAATCGAAAGAGTTTTTTGACGATCATCGTCTCTTTGCATCGATTCATCAAACGAAGTGTCTTCTCAACAAAAAACTCCTCATGGTTATAAATTCATTTTGTTCTTCGTCGTCGTCTACGTCGCTCCATTATTCTCTCTCAAATCGATCAATCAAGCCTAAAATTTCTCGTTTTGAAAAAAAAAAAGTTTTTCATGTTTGTGTTTATGAATTGATATTAGAGATTGTTGATTTGAAAAGATTTACGAAAGTTTTACTATTTAAAAAAAACTGTGATGATTTGAATACTACTTGGAATGTGTTTGTCATTATTTGATAACTATCGTTATTGATCTCTAATTTTCGTCAAATTTTGATGATTTTTCGTTGGTTTTCATCTTCTTTGTGTATAATATCTCATTTAGGTAATTTGTTACAAGTCTTAGATCGGAGTTGGTTGTGGAGTACGACCGATTGATTATTGAATGAATCTGAAGTCATCAGAAGATATATCGATATTATTCCATATCTACCTCTGTTTATATATAGTTTAAAATTTGGTATAGTTTTGAGTGTTAATAGTGTTGTGAAATCAGATTTTGAGATAATAGAGAAACGCCGATGTTTACTCGATGACTAAGTGCTTGGCTTTAATCACAGTGTCTGATTTGGCAACATCTTTGCAAGGCCATGTCTACAATTTGTTATGGACTTTGTCACTTCAATCTTCATCCCTCTTTTCTTTTGTAAGTAGTGTTGATTAGGCCTCTTACCCAAAATTTTGGATTTAATATGTATCTTCTCTAAATCATTCTCCATTCCAAAATTGTGAATGAAAAAGAATCCCATTCGAATTGCTCACTAGAATCACTCCCTAACATCGTTGGATATTTTTCATTTTTTTAACCCTTAAAGATATGATTCGATGGTGAAGATGGATCAGGATTAAAAGTCACTTCTCATTAGCAAGATTTGGTAGGTTCCTCTTCATCTTGAGAGATTTTAATTGAACATAAGCACCCTCCAAAACTTGAATTGTGTTGGTGATGAAGAGTTGTGATTGCTTGCTTTATTTACGGAAGCGATCCTAGAATCGTTTCACAAAACTCAATAATTGGGCATTAAAATTTGTCGCTGCTATGTCACCACCATTTTGAGTTTTGGTTTATTTGTTATGTTTGTTTCCTTCCTCGAATCAACTCTATCTAACCCTTCGTACCAGCGATCATTTAGTATGCACCTTCTCATCAGAGCTCTCTCAAAATGTGATTTGTTTCGTTTGTTAATGTATGGTTACAGATCATAGGGATATGATGAGGCAACCAATGGTCCAACGTGAAGCTTGCTTGATGCGTGATAACCTCTAAGTCCTTCGCCTAAAAAACTGCCATTGCTAGTCACTTATTTACTTATATAAACTTTTGGTTCTACCACCGTAATTACATTGGGGTTAGTAAACACAAGTTTGGTACTAACAATGTGGCTTTAGTGATACAGATAATCATTCAAAGATCAAGGAAGTCTACACAATAGAAATGGTCTTTTTAGAACCGAAGAACTCATTCTTTTCCGAATAAATCCAACATGCCCCTTGATTTGTCTTTACGCTCTCAATCTCTAGCTTTCGACATGATGGCCATTTACATTATCCATAAATGTATAATTTTTTGTTTCCAACAAGAAATCCAGCAAGATGTTTTGTTTCGTATAACTTCGGACAAATTATTAATTTTATTCACCTAAGAATATCTATATTACGGAATCAAATGTCTTTCCTTACATCTCACTCTAATGTCTACAAATGAATGCATATATATGAAAGCAAAAATCCATTTATATTATCTTGAGGATTTTTGTTTTTGTTTTAGTTAATCTACTACATAAGTGGTTATGGACTAAATATAATGTTAGTGAAACAACCCGACCAGTTTTTTTTTTTTTTAATTACATTGGATTCGAATTAATGTTCCCATAAACATTAATTCTCAATATCCAATCTAGTACACTCAAATAACAATTAAACCAACGGAATTCAAACCAAATCAATCAACCGAATTAATCATTAAACCCAATAACCAATTCCATAATCCAATTCATCAAACCAGCAACCTAGCGGTTCTAAACAATACGATAAAACAACACAATTGATACTCTAGATCATCTTCTCTTCCCAGCCATGATTCCACGATCACAATTTCTCTTTACCTACATCATATGACAAAAAGATATGCGTGAGTATTATCACAAATACTCAGTGAGATGGTCATCCCATCTACAAGATATACATACATGCATAAGAAAGACATACAATACCAGGATGAGCAATTAATAATGCATAAACGAAACAATCAAACGAGAATCAGCAGACAGACCCTGCGTCGATCGACACAACCACCATGTGTCGATCGACGCAAGACGCAGAAACCCAGAATCGAACCTATCCTCTCACAGATCGATTCTGGTTTGTATTGCATCGATCTCCTGCGTAAAACTCAACAATACAACACGAATCCAACCAAACAAACACAACAACGCATGCTATCCAATTCTTTACCCAGATAAGCCTATGGTCACGCACTCACCTTAGTCTATCAATTGTCTATCCAATTGCTAACATCGTTGGATATTTTTCATTTTTTTAACCCTTAAAGATATGATTCGATGGTGAAGATGGATCAGGATTAAAAGTCACTTCTCATTAGCAAGATTTGGTAGGTTCCTCTTCATCTTGAGAGATTTTAATTGAACATAAGCACCCTCCAAAACTTGAATTGTGTTGGTGATGAAGAGTTGTGATTGCTTGCTTTATTTACGGAAGCGATCCTAGAATCGTTTCACAAAACTCAATAATTGGGCATTAAAATTTGTCGCTGCTATGTCACCACCATTTTGAGTTTTGGTTTATTTGTTATGTTTGTTTCCTTCCTCGAATCAACTCTATCTAACCCTTCGTACCAGCGATCATTTAGTATGCACCTTCTCATCAGAGCTCTCTCAAAATGTGATTTGTTTCGTTTGTTAATGTATGGTTACAGATCATAGGGATATGATGAGGCAACCAATGGTCCAACGTGAAGCTTGCTTGATGCGTGATAACCTCTAAGTCCTTCGCCTAAAAAACTGCCATTGCTAGTCACTTATTTACTTATATAAACTTTTGGTTCTACCACCGTAATTACATTGGGGTTAGTAAACACAAGTTTGGTACTAACAATGTGGCTTTAGTGATACAGATAATCATTCAAAGATCAAGGAAGTCTACACAATAGAAATGGTCTTTTTAGAACCGAAGAACTCATTCTTTTCCGAATAAATCCAACATGCCCCTTGATTTGTCTTTACGCTCTCAATCTCTAGCTTTCGACATGATGGCCATTTACATTATCCGTAAATGTATAATTTTTTGTTTCCAACAAGAAATCCAGCAAGATGTTTTGTTTCGTATAACTTCGGACAAATTATTAATTTTATTCACCTAAGAATATCTATATTACGGAATCAAATGTCTTTCCTTACATCTCACTCTAATGTCTACAAATGAATGCATATATATGAAAGCAAAAATCCATTTATATTATCTTGAGGATTTTTGTTTTTGTTTTAGTTAATCTACTACATAAGTGGTTATGGACTAAATATAATGTTAGTGAAACAACCCGACCAGTTTTTTTTTTTTTAATTACATTGGATTCGAATTAATGTTCCCATAAACATTAATTCTCAATATCCAATCTAGCACACTCAAATAACAATTAAACCAGCGGAATTCAAACCAAATCAATCAACCGAATTAATCATTAAACCCAATA
The DNA here is from genome assembly GCA_964056655.1 of Arabis hirsuta. NCBI lineage: Eukaryota > Viridiplantae > Streptophyta > Magnoliopsida > Brassicales > Brassicaceae > Arabis > Arabis hirsuta. The sequence goes on along the minus strand of OZ053302.1, from coordinate 17,681,324 downwards.
ACCAATTCCATAATCCAATTCATCAAACCAGCAACCTAGCGGTTCTAAACAATACGATAAAACAACACAATTGATACTCTAGATCATCTTCTCTTCCCAGCCATGATTCCACGATCACAATTTCTCTTTACCTACATCATATGACAAAAAGATATGCGTGAGTATTATCACAAATACTCAGTGAGATGGTCATCCCATCTACAAGATATACATACATGCATAAGAAAGACATACAATACCAGGATGAGCAATTAATAATGCATAAACGAAACAATCAAACGAGAATCAGCAGACAGACCCTGCATCGATCGACACAACCACCATGTGTCGATCGACGCAAGACGCAGAAACCCAGAATCGAACCTATCCTCTCACAGATCGATTCTGGTTTGTATTGCATCGATCTCCTGCGTAAAACTCAACAATACAACACGAATCCAACCAAACAAACACAACAACGCATGCTATCCAATTCTTTACCCAGATAAGCCTATGGTCACGCACTCACCTTAGTCTATCAATTGCCTCAGACCTCAACCTCTAGCAACGCTCCTCTGACTTCTGCGTCTTAGCCTGATGAACACTGCAAACCAAACAAATTGGTTAACCCAAACCAAACCAGTCGATTAAATTAACTAACCAAACCAATCTGATTAACCAAACCAAACCAACCCAGACTGGTTAACCAAATCAATTGGAGTTTTTTCTAAACCGGATTAGGATTCCTGAAACAGAAACAACCAGCCGACTTCGAAAGGACGCTGAGAACGGAGCGTACGTTGGAATCATGATCAGAAACATGATCTAGAATCGTGAGATCGAGACCTTTCTAACGCTATATAGCTCGCTTCCTAATTCTTTCTGGTTCGACAGGACAACTCCCACGAAGTGGACTGATCGCAGATCCAATTCTGCACGAATCTCTCTCGAAAAAACAACCATAACTCTCAGAATACTAATCCAATTGACAAACCGATTTCTCCCAAAGCTAGATATGAGAGTGGAGAACTTACCCTTGAAGTTTCACTCCAATCCGACCTAATTAACCTATCATTTTATCTATTCTTCTAGAACGGCCAGAACAGTCATCATCTCCTTTATAGATACGGCGGTTCATCTCCTTCTCCTTTTCTATTCTCTTTCAATTTCTCAGTCTTTTTACGTTACCTCTGCACAAAACAGAGGCTGCTCCCTTTTAAACTCGAGCCCTAGGGTTCTCTTAACCCAAACCAGCCAAACCGGCGACTAAATCGAACCAACCGGGTCAAATCAACCTTCCAAAATTCTCAATTTTGGTTCACGGGCGTTACAGTTAGGGTTTAAGATTTATATAGTGGTTTGGTCTTAGACTTAGGATAAATTAAAAATTTAGACAAGAAATTGATCACCAAATTCCTCGAAAGTACTTCTCGGGTGGGAATCATCTCCCACAATAGCACTATCAATTAAAAGGTTCTCATAAACGCTCCAACTAGCGGTTCATTTGTTTTTTAAAGCTAAAAACAATAAAGAAGATTTTGTAAGTGTGAAGACTCTAACTCCCTGTTAGATGCTTCCCCCTATAACATGCAAAAGCAACGTCGGTATAAGGTGAAAAGGGAATATTGTGATTTCCGTTTTTCTTTGCAGATGCTGTGCACAACCTTGGCCAATTGGATGCTTAAGAGGTTTGATGACCCAAAGCCGTTATTACTTCAAATACAAAGATGAAGAACTACACAAATCAAAAGTTGTTTTCAAGTAAAAGATGAAACTGATAACAAAACATATTTCACTAAAAGTGAAATAATATATTGGCTGGTGTTAAGGTCACGGAAAATTATGCATTATAGAATGCATGTGAAACTAATTATTTCTTCCAACAAACTTCATTTTACTGCGCCGAACGCGTAGATTTGGTTCCTAATAACAGTTAATAGCAAAACTTAAAAAAAAATGGACGAACGCTATGAATGCGGAGTGCGTGGCCATGGATCTTCGCACGCACCATAAGAGAATAAATTTAGATCCTGATGTTTGTTCTTCATATTTAGTGGTGGTGGCAATTTGTGAGTTTGAATGAGGAGATTCAATAACCCTCCCTTCTTCAGCAGCACTGATATGTAGGTTAATTGGTTCACCCGCAAATGCAGCGTTTGCGGGCGGTAGCGGTTGTTTGCGTTTGACAACAATCATGGAAAACATCTTATATCGCTCTGTGTTGCTCCAAATCTCTCAAATCCAAAAGCTGTTTCCCTCGAGCATTTGTGATTGCGAGCGGTTGCGGTTGGATAATTACAAAAATCAAAATTGATTTTCTTTTTATATAAAAAAGAGAAGATTTACGTAAAAATCAAATAAATATAGTAAATTAAAAATTGATATTTTGGTAACTATAATTATAAAATATATCAACAATTTGAAATTTTCTAATTAAAACTTAATAACCTATCATAATTTTATATTTATAAAATCTTCAAATCGTAATTTTTTTGATAAATTTTTCTTGATCACAGAATAATATCTAACAAGCTCAAATGTTTAAAATCACATTAATTTCTCTAAACAAAAAAAAATCTCCATTAAAATCACAATTTTCATATTTTTTTGGTCATAATCATAACTTTCGTCTAAACTAAAAATTTTAAAAAGGAACATAAGAAATATATTCATGGTATTCTATTACTAATTATATTGATTTTTAATAGTATATTTTTTGATTTTTTTCATAACGATATAGTGTGTTTATACTATTAATTTAACTTTTAACCGCTACTCCACCCACTGTCAACCAGTTGTAAAAACATTCCGCAAATGTAAGTTTTCAACCGTTGCACCAGTCGTATAAATCAATCAATAACACTTGAAACCGCTACCGCCCGCTTCCGCAATCTCCTGCAACCGCACCTGCTGCGTCTGAACCAGTCAGACGCGTAGTAGAATCGAGTGGTAGGGTGGAGCGGTGGTACTGTTGTTTGCAAAGGATTAGGTCTAAATTTACTCTAGATCTATATATAGATTAGTTGTGGTTTAATGGCGGAAATCGTCTGGCGGTTCGATGGGTGGTGCCATGAGTTAAGGGAGAATAATTACCAATAATTGTCGAAAGAGGCTAAGTTGCTGAAACAACCCTACCCGTTTTTTTTTTTTTTGCATTTTTAATCAACATTGGAATCGAATTAATGTTCCCATAAACATTAACTCTCAACTTCCAATCAATTCAATCACATTAAGACAACGGAACAAAAGCAGTTAAAATAATAAACCAATCATTTCAATATCCAATAACCAAGATCAATAGTTCAGACAAGTGCAACAATATCCAATCAATTCCACACTAAACCATTCCAATCTAACGACAATCCAACAACCTAGCTATTCTAACACAATAGCTAGCAAACAATCGAGCCACTAGATCATCCTCTCTTCCCGGCCACAATTCCACGAACACATTTTCTCTTTACCTGCATCACATGGCAAAACGAGATGCGTGAGTATTATCACAAATACTCATTGAGTCGATTATCATCTACTTGGTTATACACACAGGCATAAGCAAAAGATACAATACCAGGATGAACCAACAACAATACATGCACGAACAAGCAACATGAATCAGTCCAGAAGACTTGCGTCGATCGACACAACCACTAGGTGTCGATCGATGCACTGCAACTGCGTCGATCGACACACCACCCTGGTGTCAATCGACACATCGCTGCATATCGTGAGGATCGAGCCTATCCTCTCATGGCTCGAATCCAAAGTGATTCATCGATCTCCTGCACGAATCCATCAACAAAACACACATAATCCAATCCAAACAACAACAAACAATCCTATTCCATCAATTCCTTTACCCAGATAAACCATGGTCACGCACTCACCTTAGGAAAAACGGTTATAATACGCGTTTCAAATTTCAGATTAAACTGAACTCGATGGCTCTGGAAAGCTAAGACTCGGGGCTTTTCAATGACACCTAGATCGTCTTCTGTGTTCTTACAGAACGACGGGAAAACAGCCCGCAAGTTCGTTGTTCGGAACTAGAAACAGGAAATTCTAGTCTTAGAAAACATGAACAACACGTTGACATCTAAGGAATACAGAGAACGGAGATTACATCAGAAATATGAGCGAAAACCTGTTCTAGAAACTAGATAGAGAGAGCTTTCCATAGATAGGCGGATCGTCTCCTAAGTCCTTCTGGTTCGACGAGAAATCCTCCCTCGAAATGGACTGATCGCAGACCCAAAACTGCAGAAACATCTCTTAGTAAAACGACGATAACTCTCGGAATACTAATCCAAATGACAAACGATTTCGCCCAAAGCTAGATACGAGAGTGGAGAACTTACCCTAGAATTTTCGCTCCAATCCAATCCATCTTCCCGGCCGTTCGTTTACCCTTCAAAAATCGGACAGAACTGTTTTCAAAGCAACAATATCTTCTTCTCTCTCATAACGTACGAAATCATCTCTTTTTCCTCTCCAAAATTGGCTGCAAAAATGTCTCCATGCGTTATTATATCATGCCCTAGGGTTCCCTAAACTGGACGCCAAACCAAGCGATCAAGAACCAAACTTGTCGGTTCGATTTCAACTTGCGTCGATCGACGCACATCACTTGTGTCGATCGACGCAACACCCAGAACCCGACTCTTCGCGAGTCCAAACACGTGTGTCGATCGACACACACACACTGTGTCGATCGACGTACCAACCAAAAATACACATTTTGGTTCAGGGGCTTTACAATTCTCCCCCACTAACACGGATTCGACCTCGAATCACACAACACCGTCCCTGCTAAGGCTAAGAGTCCCGTCCGAAACCCGACCAGCTTCACCTGAAAACACACCAGAATGCAACGTTTTCTGGTCCAGACCAGGCCTGTCCGATTGATCATGCAACAATCAAACAAGAACATGCACGACCAACACGCTACATAAGTTACCAGGGTCATCTGAATCGAGGTTCCCAAACACAAGTAAAATCCCTAGACTAGACACCAATCACATCAACACTCTTGACCCTATCCGGCCAGCACCACCTGAGATCCTTCCCGATCCCCGAAGTTCATCGAGTTTCATACTCATAATCACATCACAGACGCTATGCTCATACCCATATACATATACACCCCTAACACTCCCAGGGTCGTCACCCTAGAGATCACGGTGTATAACATACCCCTCCCACCTTCAGGACCACCGTCCATCAGGCTATCGGTATGATCCATGCCCCTCTCACTCTCGGGACACACAGTCCGTCAAGCTATCGGCATGCAGGAGACCTCACTTGTCCCCTGGAGAGAACCTCACCTGTCCCCTCGAGATATATGCAGGAAACCTCACTTGTTCCTTGGAGAGAACCTCACATGTCCCCTCACGTATACCCAGGAAACCTCACTTGTTCCCTGGTGCACCTTCTGTAACGTGCCTCATAAGTACATGTCGACCAGAATCACTTCTCGTGGTCCTCATGACATCCCCTCACCTGGAATGTCATCACATCTATGACCAATCACTAGGTCATCTGAAACAACCCAACCACCATGGGTATTTCCACAGAGTCCCTTGAAAGACAGTTCTAACTCACATAAAACCTCTTTTCCAGACTCTCCCTAGGAAATAGACAGATCCTAACTCACACAAGACCTCTATTTCCCAGCACCATCTAGAGAACATGCAAGTCCTACTCCCATAGAACCTCCATTCCTAAATACACCTAGAACATGGACAAGCTCCAACTCACATAGAACTTCCATTTCTAGCTCTCACATACACACATGACCCACCAGTCATAAATATAAGAACTCACATCTTATAAACATATTTAATAAGAAATTCCCATCTTATTAAATCATCAAAATGTATAATTGTTACACACTAAACGAAAACTACATCAACATAGCCATATGCTATCACAACTGAAAACCAGAAAAGAAAGACAACTCAAGCAACCGCTTGCTTCTCAAACCACTTCGAGAACTTTGCCTTCATCTTCGTTTCCGGTTCCCACGTCTCCTCCTCGACACCGTCGCAGTCCCACACGACTCTCACCAACGGTATCCTCTTCCGGTGCAGGACCTTGACTCTCCCCTCGAGAATCCTCACAGGTCTCGCCTCCAACGTCATGTTGGGCTAAAGATCCTTCGAGATCCTAGCCAACACCTCCTCAGACTCAAGCAGACACTTCCGCAGCATCGAAACATGGAAGACTTTATGAAAAGCCATCATACTCTGAGTTAACTCCAACCGATAAGCTACTGGTCCAACCCGTTCCACCACCTTGAACGGACCCATAAACCTCGGACTTAGCTTATTCTCTAAAATGGATCTGTTAGGACCTCTCAACATCGCTGCCTTGAGATACACCAGATCTCCCAGCAAAAACTCCACCTCCTTCCTCCTCTTATCAGCATAACTCTTCTGCCGATCCTGAGCTTCCTTCATGTTCAATCACGGATCTTCTCCGTCGTCTCCTGAACAAAATCTGCACCAAACATGCTCCTCTCCCCCACTTGAGTCCAGCATATGGCGTACGACACGGCCTTCCGTATAGAGCCTCGTATGGAGCCATCCCAATAGTCGCCTGGTAACTATTGTTATACGCAAACTCAACCAGGTTCAAGTGATCTGCCCAATGACCACCGTAATCCAGCACACACATCCTCAGTAAATCTTCAAGAGTCTAAATCGTCCTCTCAGACTGCCCATCCGTCTGCGGATGATATGCTGTACTCATATGCACCTTAGTGCCCATCTCAGCCTGAAATGCTCCCCAAAACTCAGAAGCAAATCTCGAATCTCTGTCTGACACAATACTCGCTGGCACACCGTGCAGCCTCACAATCTCACGCACGTATTTCTTAGCCAAAACTACCGCTCCATCAGTCTTTTTGATGGCAAAAAAATGTGCTGACTTAGTCAGACGATCCACAAGCACCCAAATAGCATCATAGGTCCGCGACATCGGTAACCATGTCACAAAGTCCATGGTAATCATGTCCCACTTCCACTCCGGAATAGGCAAACTCTGTAATAAACCACTCGGAACCTGATGCTCAGCCTTCACCATCTGACACAAGTTGCACGCTGCAACCCAGTTAGCCACATCCTTCTTCATTCCGATCCAGTGATAATACCGTTTCAGATCCCGGTACATCTTATTCGTCCCCGGATGAATCGACAAAATGCTCGAATAAGTCTCTCTCAGTATCTCCTGCCTCAGATCCTCATCCTTGGGTACACAAATCCTCCCGTTCACTAGTATCATCCCATTCACCGAGACCTCATACTCTGAACCCGCAACTTTAGAAGCATCAATCAAACCCTGATCCTTCTCCTGAGCTACTCGAATCCTACTCAAGAAGTCTGCCTGGTTAGCTGCCTCTAACCCCAACGGCTCCTGTGAGATAACACATAACCTCAATGTGCTAATCTCGCTCACCAAATCCTCCATATCTCGCTCCTGAGCCGAAGTAACCCTCTTCCGACTCAACGCATCTGCAACCAGATTAGCCTTACCCGGATGGTACCCAATCTCCAGATCATAATCTGCTACCAACTCCATCCAGTGCTTCTGTCTCTGGTTCAGCTCGGGCTGAGTGAAGAAGTACTTCAGACTCTCATGGTCTGTGAACACCAGCACCTTTCTGCCATAAAGATAAGATCGCCAAATCTTTAAAGTGAAAATTACAGCCGCCAACTCCAAGTCGTAAGTAGGGTAGTTGCACTCATGCTTCCTCAACTGCCTTGAAGCATATGCAGTTACCTTCCCCTGCTGCATCAGCATACAACCCAAACCAACTCCCGATGCATCAGTATACACCACATAAGGCTCGCCCAGATCAGGTAACGCCAACACTGGTGTACTCGTCAATATGTCCTTCAGCTTCTCGAAACTCTCCTCGCAAGCTGAAGACCTCACAAAGGGAGCATCCTTCCCTGTCAGCTTCGTCATCGCCTGCGCCATACTCGCAAAACCCTTAACGAATCTCCGATAGTAACCCGCTAAACCGAGAAAACTCCTGATCCCCGTGGCATTCCTTGGTCTAGGCCACCCTCTGGTAGCCTCAATCTTAGCCGCATCCGTAGAAACTCTCTCTGCAGACACCACATGACCAAGAAAACCTATCTCCCGCTGCTAGGAACTGCACTTGCTCAACTTCGCATACAGCTTCTGCTCCCGCAGCTTCTCTAGAACCGCCCTCAGATGAACCTCATGTTCCTCAAGACTCCTCGAATACACCAGAATATCATCAATGAAGATGATCACAAACTCATCCAAATACTCCTAGAACACCCCGTTCATCGACCTTATGAACGCTGCTGGCGCATTTATCAACCCGAAAGGCATCACCACGAACTCATAATGCTCATACCTCATCCCCGACGACAATCCAGATGAACCCTGTACCGATCCAGCCAATCCATCCCCAGAATGACATCATACAACTCCACCGGATTAATAATCAAATATGCTGCCATCAACTCTCCTGCCACTAGAATATCCACACCCAGAGCCCGCTCGAAAGTAGCCAAAGACTTCCCTCCGGAGACTCTAACTACTCCCGACTGCTCACCGGCATCGTTCCGGATACCGCTGCTCTCCGCACATTCAGGAGTAATAAAGCAATTCGTTACTCCAGAATTGAACAAAACATGGGACTCACACCCGCCCACTACTAAGGTCCCTGCACAATTCCCATATGCCTAAGAACCTTAACATTCTATCCCGAGACTCATCCTTCCTAGGACCGCTCGCCAACCTGTGATCCATGCTCCCACACTCGAAGCATCTCTGACCACCCTGAACCCTCTGACTCGGTCCCGAAGTGCTTTCCCACTTCCTCTTCTGTCCTTGCGCAGGTCTACCGCCCTTGCTCGGACCTACCTGCTGCTGCGACCTCCATTACTGAATAGGCAGACTAACCACCATAACTTGCTCCCTCAGGTTCTCCTCAATCGCCGCAGCAATCTCAAATCAGCTCGAAGTCAAGAACCTCCTCACCTTGACTTACTCGCCCCATGCCTCCATCCGCATGAACCAGAAGTCAACTGAAATCTGCGTCGAACTCCCTCACTGACCGGTCACCCAGAGTCAACTCCAAAAGCCTCAACTCTAACCGATCCACCGGCTCCTGCAGAAAGAACTTGGCATTAGACTCTGCCAAAAGTCCTCTTAGGCCATCTCTGCCTGCACCTTCCTGGCCACAACACCTCTCCACTAGAGATGCGCCTCACCATCTAGATAATGCACTGCCAGGTCTACTCGGTATAGAGAGAAACTACTCATCCCTTCGAGAGAACTACTCATCTCTCAGTTAAGTACTAGGTAACTATCCATACTCAAGTACAATGCAATACCATCCACTACGGTCTCAACCACCACTATAGATCAACTCACATGATCTCTAAGGTCTGCATCTAGTCCTATGCACATAGCCACGTCTCAGACATTGATTACTCTTAACTCATAACTCATAACCACACCACTCACACTCTCAGAACACACCGTCCGTCGAGCTAGCAGTATACAGGGGAAATCCTCATCCCCTCCAGAGAAGTACTCATCTCGTAGTATTACTAAGGGAAATCCTCATCCCCAGTAACACCCACAGGAAAATCCTCATCCCATCGAGAAAAATACTTCTCTCTCAGTATTAGTAAGGGAAATCCTCATCCCTCAGTAACACTCAGAGAAATCTTCATCCCTCCTGGAGAAATCGTCAACTCCAAATGAGTTATTTGGGAAAATCCTCATTCCCTAGAGAAATCAATTCTTAACGCCTATAGCATCTCTGACTAGAACTACCTCACTTGGTCTCCAAATTATAAGGAATACGCATCTTCTGCATGTCCTCCATACTTCCAAGTTAAGATGGAAGCTCATCTGCAACTGCAACCCTCGGCTGCACCCTAGCCCCTCTCGGCTGCACACCAACCACACCCGGCTGAACCTCCGGAGCCTAACCCCGAACCGATACCCACATGGTAACCGCTCCAGAATCATCTGTAGCAGACTTGCCAGACTATCAGCTCGATCCTGGGCAACACCTGCGGCAGCACCCCACCTGGGCCCGTCGCACCGCCAGCTACACTGGGAGCCTCACTTGTCCCACCAGCCCTCTCACTGGTACCTGCAGTGGCAAGACCCACGGATCCCTCTTTATACGTCTGCGAATCAGCCACCTGCTTCTGCGTGGTCTCCTCGGCCACACTCGCGGCAGCAGACTCACTCCCAAATCCCCGCCCGCGCTCACGCCCTCCACGACCACCTCGGCCTCCTCGGCCTATACCTCTAGCAACTCTAGTACCTCTACCCATTTCTCTTCACTACTAGAAGCAGAAACTAAGAATACTAGAAAATAAGAAAGGCAAACAACACATACCGTGGAATCTCATTGAAGGCTCGGAGAAGATAATCTAGGACTCCAAACCCACCCAATTGACTAACTACTCATAATCAATCAAGCAATCACAATCCACACGCAATTGACTAACTCACATAATCAACAATGTTCTCCCGCCCTAGAACCATAAGGGCTCTGATACCAAACTTAAACAACCCGACCCTTTTTTTTTTTATATTTTTAATCAACATTAGAATCGAATTAATGTTCCCATAAACATTAACTCTCAACTTCCAATCAATTCAATCACATTAAGACAGCGGAACAAAAGCAGTTAAAACAATAAACCAATCATTTCAATATCCAATAACCAAGATCAATAGTTCAGACAAGTGCAACAATATCCAATCAATTCCACACTAAACCATTCCAATCTAACGACAATCCAACAACCTAACCATTCTAACACAATAGCTAGCAAACAATCAAGCCGCTAGATCATCCTCTCTTCTCGGCCACAATTCCACGATCACATTTTCTCTTTACCTGTATCACATGGCAAAACGAGATGCGTGAGTATTATCACAAATACTCAGTGAGACGATCATCTCATCTACTTGGTTATACATAGGCATAAGCAAAAGATACAATACCAGGATGAGCAAACAACAATACATGCATGAACAAGCAACATGAATCAGTCCAGAAGACTTGCGTCGATCAACACAACCACTAGGTGTTGATCGATGCACTGCAACTGCGTCGATCGACACATCGCTGCATATTGTGAGGATCGAGCCTATCCTCTCATGACTCGAGTCCAAAGCGATTCATCGATCTCCTGCACGAATCCATCAACAAAACACACAGAATCCAATCCAAATAACAGCAAACAATCATATTCCATCAATTCATTTACCCAGATAAACCATGATCACGCACTCACCTTAGGAAAAACGGTTATAACACGCGTTTAAAATTTTGATTAAACCGAACTCGGTGGCTCTGGAAATTTAAGACTCGGGGCTTTCCAATGATACCTAGATCGTCTTCTGGGTCCTTACAGAACGACGGGAAAACAGCCCGCAAATTCGTTGTTCAGAATTGGAAACAGGAAATTCCAGTATGAGAAAATATGAACGACACGTTGACATCAAAAGAACACAGAGAACGGAGATTACATCAGAAATATGATCGAAAACCTGTTCTGGAAACTAGACAGAGAGTGCTTTCTATAGATAGGCGGATCGTCTCCTAAGTCCTTCTGGTTCGACGAGAATCCTCCCTCGAAATGGACTGATCGCAGACCCAAAACTGCAGAAACATCTCTTAGTAAAACGACGATAACTCTCGGAATACTCATCCAACTGACAAACCAATTTCGCCCAAAGCTAGATACGAGAGTGGAAAACTTACCCTAGAAGTTCCGCTCTAATCCGATCCGATCTTCCTGTCCGTCCGTCTACCCTTCTAAAATCGGATATAACTGTTTTCAAAGCAGCAATATCTTCTTCTCTCTCACAGCATACGAAATCCTCTCCTTTTCCTCTCCAAAATCGGCTGCAAAAACGTCTCCATACGTTTTTATATCATGCCCTAGGGTTCCCTAAACCGGACGCCAAACCAAGCGATCAAGAACCGAACTTGTCGGTTCGATTTCAACTTGCGTCGATCGACGCACATCACTTGTATCGATCGACGCAACACCCAGAACCCGACTCCTCGCGAGTCCAAACACGTATGTCGATCAACACACATACACTGTATCGATCGACGCACCAACCAAAAATACACATTTTTGTTTACGGGCGTTACAGTTGCGAGACACAATACCTATACCGTGACCCAAGAAAAAGATAGAGCAATTGAGTGAACAAAAAGATCCATAAATATGAGACAGAAAGATGACATAAAAAAAGACTAAATTTTTGGAAAAGAGGGATAAATGTAGAGTTTTATCTACCCATACTCGGATAACAGGCCCGCAGCAATAGTCGGATCGGGGTTTGCCTCAATACGACGCACTTCAGTCCTTTTTACTTGCTTGTTTTCCGACAATACAGTCATACAATACTGAGCTATGTCTTTATCATACTGATCACAGCGCCTGATGTCATGGTGCTCATCTAGATCAACTTTATTTGCTTAAATCGTTCCGCATTGCAGGACCACTTGCTTTTACCCGTACACACATAAGATGAATGTTTTTCACTCTTTGAACGAAGATTTGGTTCAATAATATTTGAAAGGATTTGTGTTTCGCGTCCAAGAAAAGAAATCCATACCTTGCCCAGGCACTGCTGTTGCTTCCCACTATTTGTGGCTACTTGTACGCTAGCCTCAGTTTCCAACACCAATCATCCTTTGTAGTATGGCCACGCCATTGGTATAAGTCTCTAAACCTATGGTAGCGGGGTAACATTGTATCCATTTTCTTTGAAGACAAGTAATTTACCTAATTTAATACATAATTGTTTTAAACCACTAAATATTTCATTTCTTCTTCTTCACATTTGCTACATATATATAGTTAGGTATGTAGGGATTCAATGTTTTTTTGCTTTACCTTTGTCTTCTTTTCGCATGGTTTACACTATGAGAATGTCGGCTTAGGCTATGAGGATTTGGCACTCTGTCAACTTAGCTTCCGAGACAGTTTCTATTAGCCCCCAACTTTTCTAAGCTATTGTAAACTTTAGTTATCAATATATATTTCAAATGACAAAAATCAATCTACCAAAACAAAAACAAAATAGGTGTCTATATGCTTCACTATGCTCCACTCTAATTCTAACTACTATTTTCTTATATAGCATAAATAACTATGTTTGGTAACTCATTCGACACTTGCTTTTTTTATCCGCAATAGTTTCATTACAGTCCATTAAAACCAATACTAGTGGAAATACGGTTTCCAACAATCTTGGACTTTATACATTAAAGGAATACATTTATTTTCTTATCCTTTAGATAAATGTTTCGCGAAGATGGCAAAGATGGGGAGGAGCGCCGTTATCGACCCGCCGGTTAGAATTGCACTTAATTCATCTCGATTTTTTATCGACCCGCCGGTTAGACCCGTTAACAACAAAGGAAAATATCTGAAAATGTCACATGTGCAGTTTATAATTACACCAAATGTCACATTGTAGTTTTTAATCACAAAAATATCGCATTGGCAAAATTTGGATGAAAATGCCCATGCATCTTTGTTCGAGTTGCATTTAATGCATCTGCTTTATGTCAGTTTTGATGCATTTAATATGGATTTGACTTCTAAATAAGAGATGTACGTATACTAATATATATACAAATCACTAAGAGATGTAACACAAATTCATATAAACATGCGTACACTATCATGTACACAAATTATATAAGCATGTGTTATCCGTCATGTACACATGTACACTAACCTCGTAATTGTACACAAATAGTAAAGGATATTCATGTACACGTATACGTACACTTAATGATTCCATGGTTACAGTGTACATGCATGCGTTAAAATTAAAGAGGTATATGGAGTACTTATGCGTATACCATATAGTTGCGATTACAGTTGTACGTCTATGTGTGGTTTTACTGAGTGTACATGAATGGTGACATCAACCAAAAACTTGACTGGTGTACCAAAAATATGTGTACACCGAGAGTAACTATAATCATTAGATATATAGTGTACATATAATTTCACTTAGTGGTGACATATATATATATATATATGACCAAGAGCATTACTCATGAACAAGAGTAGATTAGAGCAAAAATTGAAAGAAATATAGATCTCACACAATCGCAAATCTTCATTTCTTCACACAAAGGAATAAGTTGAATATGTAAAGGGGAGAAGACAAAACAAAAGCAAAGTCCGAATAGATAAAAAAAAAATCCAAATTTAGCCAAAAAAAAAAACTGATTGCAGTTCCAAACCATGCTAAAGATGAAAACAAAACAGAGAAACTATTTACGAGGAGCACGATGCCAGTTAGAGAAACTCCGGTCTCCAAACGCAATATTTAAGAGATAGTGCTTACAAGTTCTAGAGAGAAGATTCTTAAAAAAAAAAGTTCTAGAGATAAGATGGAGCTTCTAGACAAAAAGCTTTAGATGCCTCCATTCGACTTTTGCTTAACAAAGTAGTTAGCGACGAAATACTACAACACCATAAAAATAGCCAACTATTTTGATAATCCTAAATAGTAAATATTGTGAGATTCAAAACTCGAACAATATAATTTGTTTAGGGTTTGATGAATAGAGACTTTTATGTTACGAATCACGGAATGCAAAACATAAGAAGATAGGGTTTTCTTTATTGATGTTTTGCGAATCAATGTTACAAGTGTTTATGCGAAAAGCTACGGATTCCCATCAATGAAGGTTTACAATCATATTTATAGGTATTCCGCGGCTAAGGTTTCTCCTTGATGAGATAAGGAAACCTTCCGTGATTCGTGGGATTCTCCTAAAAGTGAAGTCGCGGTGCATCGTGGGCTTCCCTCTGCGGCTCAGTCCCCTTTCTGTTGCTTCGGCCAATCCACGTGGTTCAACCCAATACTCGATCACCATCACCCCACGGCTCGGCCCATTCCTTGTTTTTCATCATCGTGCAAGTCGGATTTATTGCTTACCGCGGGTTGAATGTTCGGTTTACCGCGGGTCGAATATATGGCTTACCGCGGATTGAATGGTATGGTTTATGTGGGTTGAATGTTCGGTTTACCGCAGGTCAGGGTTATGGTTTACCGCGGGTCGGATGTTATGGTTTACTGCGAGTTGGTTAAACTAGGAGATGAGGTTTTTCCACGGGTTTCATGTTTAAGAATTGCTGGGGAAAACCTGTTAAGAGATTTCCGCGGGAAACCTGTTAAGAGATTTATGTGGGAAATCTGTTAACATTTTCCCTTACTTAGCCAATTTTAGGTATTGATTCCCAAGGGGTGGATTTTGACCCCTACGATTCGGGCTTATTGTATGTTTGTATCGGGTCCTCACGAACATGAGTTAGGCTTTTCAAAGTGATTTTTTTTGTTGGTTTGCCGTCGGCTAGGGTTAACCCCTCCGCCGTCGCTTGTTCGGGACTGCCAGAAAGCTGCGCCGTCGAGCCGAAGACCCGACCCGCGTCTCGTCCGTCACACGATCGCGAACCGCAGTGCCCTCGAGCCGTAACGCTCCCGAGCCGCGATGCGACATAGCAAAGGACCGTGGCGAGAGCCCGTAGAGTTTCATGGCCCCGAGCCGTGTAGTACCATGTTGGAATCGTCCCGAGCCACGAAACGCCGTGAATCGCGTTCGTTCGAGCTGTGACGCGTTGTGGGTCTTTGTCGTGAATCACGTTTGGCCATGATCTATTTTTTTCTGAGACACGACGCGTGTGCCGAGGTGTCGCGACTCCAATCCGTTTTGCGTTGGGAGTTTCGTTATTATGATGTATCCTGTTTTTGCGGCTGTTCATGGGAATGTCGTGAGCCGTGGTAAGGAGAAAGTCGCGGGTCGTGATATAGACAAGCCGCGAGCCATGATAAGGAGAAGGTTGCGGGTCGCTGAGCCCACTCCCGCTGAGACGAGGGTTAGAGGTGTCATTACAGCTATCGTCGATAGGATTGTGAGAGACTGGGAAGCTGGTCAGCAGTTTGTTAAGAATGTCGAGACTGTCGACCCTGTCTCTAATGGTTCGTTGGAGCTAGTACCCGTTGTAGCGAGTAACAGGCCGCGGAGGAGGGTAACCCGTAGCTCATTTCACTCTTTGTTTTTTATGCTTTTGCTTTTGAACTTAGACTATTTGGACGCCTGGATGGCTTTATCCGCTTTTAGGATTTTTGCTATGATGCCTAGACAGCTTTATCCAACTTTTAAGATTTTCGCTATGATGTCTGGACGGTTATATCCATATTCTAGGATTTTTACCTTGTAGTCCCGTTTGATACGAGATGATAATGAATGCGGCTTTTGTTTATTTAATTGTTCTTCTTGTGATAAGTCAAAATGTTCTTTCCGAAATACCAAAAGACTTAGTAATTTTTGTATCTGTTTCAAGGCTTGCTGCGGAAAGTTCGCTAACGATCTCTGCGGGAAATCTGTTAAGGATTTCTGCGGGTTGTCTGTTAATGATCTCCACGGGAAATTTGTTAAGGATTTCCATGGATAGTGTGTTAAGGATCTTCGCGGAAAACCTGATAAGGATTTCCGCGGGTTTTCTCCTTAAGGATTACTGCGAGTTTCCTCCTTAAGAATTTATGAGGGTAGTGTGTTTAATGATTTCCGCAGGAAATCCGTTTAAGGTTTTTTACGGGAAACCTGTTAATGGTGGTTCGTTTTTCTAAGTATCATGGTTTACAGATGGATTTAAGTGAATTTATCCGCTCCAAAGACTACTATAGTTTGTTGATGTGTTAAAGATTTGCTTGTAGAATTTCGCGATGGGCTATCCGGTTTACAAACGAGTTTAATCTTAACAAGTATGCTCCACATATGGGCGAGTTTCGCGGTTAGGACCAATGTCTTGCTTATTGGGTTTTATGATGAACATATTTGGTTTACAGACAAGTTCCTTTCTAACGAGTCTGCTCCATAAATGAACATGTATCGCGTTGCGACCAACGATTTGGTATTTGGGTTTAGAATGATCATTTCGGTTTACGGAAATGTTTTCTATAAACATCGCTCCTATAATAAACATATAGCGATATAACCAACGATTTGCTTGCTGGGTTTAGAATGAACATTTCGGGTTACGTGCGTGTTACTCTTTGAACACACCCGCTTGATAATGGTCATATACAAATTTATATAGTGCGCTCTGATCCTGCGAATGATGTAATGGTTAGATATGAAGTAATTGTTTTTTGTTATGAGTTCGTTGTTGTGGCCAGCAGTAACGAGAGTATGTAAAAGATGTCTGATTTCGTTAAGATTTTGAGAATCCGTGAAGGATGTATACGAGATTTGAATGAATTTTTGTTTTTGAATAGTCAAAAAATTGCTATAAGAATTAGGAGTATACAAGTATACGTACCCACTCCCCCCCCCCTTTTTAGGAGGATGACAACTGAACCCATCCGAAAACGAGCTGCCTACGTACCCTTTACAGGGATCAAGCCGCCACGTAGTTTATGTACAGTGAGTGAAGCATCTTAATGGTAATACTTCTTTAGGTGTTGTGCATTCCACAATTGCGGGATCGGGGCATCTACCACGTTGGTGAGTTTGTAGATACCGGGTCAGATGACCTTAGTGATTTTGTAGGGTCCTTCCCAATGAGCGCCAAGTTTTTCGGCGTTGAGTTCCGCCGTATTTTGGGAGATTTCCCGCAAGACTAAATCTCCTTCGTGAAAACGTCTCGTTTGGACTTTGAAGTTGGTTATTCAGTTTAACATTGTATCGACTCGAGGAGCTTTGATTGCAGTGATGTTAAGACATGTTGTAAGCTCGGTAACACCCTCATTAGCGCTCGTAATCTCTCGTTCAAAACTCTCCCAAATACTAGCAAAGCTGTGTTTGAGACTTTGGATATTTCTCGCGTTGTTTTGGATGTCTTGGGTGTGTTGCCTTTCTATTTCTTCAAGATGAATCAAGCGTGTGCGTATGTCTTTGGCTATCTGCTGATATGCTTTAATGGGAGAGATTGTGTTAGAGTAGTATTGGGAGCCTCCCATTATCACGTTTATTCGTTGACGAGTTTCAGGTTGATCTGACTCGTCATCTAGCCTTCAGCATTTTGGCAGCTCAACTTCTTCATTGTCAAACTCCTCCGTACTCTCTTCCATTTCGAAGTCTTTGACACTTAAGCCTCGTGTCAACTTTTCTTCTGTTGCTAGTTTTACCGCGAGCTTTAGGCCAAAAGTTAAACAGTTTGCAGTAGAGTGTCTGCATGTGTGATGGTATTCACAATAAGATGTTTCATCATAGTGCTTCGCCGTCGCGGTGCCCCTTCTTTGGACTCGTTCTCGACCCCGACTATAGCCCACCGAGGGAACTTGTTAATGGTAAGGTTCTTCGAATTCTCCGTCATGCAGGATGAAGCCGGACTCTTGGTTAATCGTCTTTTAAGTTTGGGAGCTTGTGACTTGTCTTTGTTTTCCATGAGTTTGGGCCAATATTCGTACGTCCTCCTCGCTTTTCGCAAAGCCCGTTGCTCGGTGGAGAGCATATTAGATAGTGTCGGGCTCATTTACGGTTAGCTCCTTTTTAAAGTCTGATTCATACCATAGGGCTTTTTTCAAGACCTCTATGGTGGCCGTATCGGTTAGCCCTTCCACCCGAGCCATGACAGTTTTGAATCGCTCCATGAAACTCCAAGTTTTGTCCGTGCACCAAGGACCATAACTCGGTGTCAGAGGTTCGGTGCTCCATGAACATTCTGTAATGCTTTAGAAACGCCGAGGATAGTTCATCAAAAGAGTTGATTGAATTCTTCTCCATCCTGGAGAACCACTGGAGTGTCGATCCTTTAAGGTTTTCGACAAACAGAAGACATTGGGCGATGTCCTTCTCACCCTCCTTGAAGCTCATACGCCCAATTGCGATCGAGAATGCTAAGAGATGCTCCGTTGGGTCGGTTTTTCCCTCGTACGGGGTGATTTTCATTCTTCCAGGGTCAGTAATATTTGCTTGTGCGATGCGTGCTATGAAAGGGGTGGTCAATTCTTCCTCGAGGACTCGGTCGATTTCAGGTGCTTTACTTGCAACTCGGTGGATTTAGGATCAGACCATCCTTAAGTCAGCAGCGTTTCGCGCCATCTCCTCTCGGAGCTCGGCCATCTCGTTCTTCTGGGCTTGGAGCGCGACGCTGCGCTCTTCGTTAAGTTGTTGCTCCACCCAGAGGACATTCTCCTCTTCTTCGTCGTATTCTTGGTCCTGCTCAAACCGCGAGCTGCTCCGCGGCTTGGGTCCCCCACGCAGAGTCGTGGTTGTCCTCCAAAATTCGCTCTCCCGATAGATTTTCATCTAACAATCACCGGAGCCCTTCCGTCAGCCGTTGGGGCATTTGTCATTGTGCTAGGCCAGGTGACAGTAGCCATGGGGCAGATCAATGGTAAGCCACGGATCCTCTACGCGCCGATCGGTGCTAAAAAGTTTAGGGATGTTCGGATGATGCCCGAAGAGGCTCTCCCATTTAGGCGTGTTCCCCTTCCGCATAAATTGCTCACCGTTAACGGAGAACGTAGCTCGCTAGATAGCGCTGTGTTCAGCTTCTCCTAGATCAATTTCTCCACCATCGTCACGATCTAGTTCAGGAACTCCGGCGTTGCTTCAGTTGGCGCGGCTGTTTGGGTCACGACAGGCTGCGGCTCATTTACGATTTCGTTTTCACCAGTCGCGTTAGTTGGCGGTTGCGGGTTGATGGCACTCTCGCCTGCCCAGTCACGTTGGTACCAGATTCGTTGACGGGCTCCTTCTCCTTCTCTCCGGGATGATCGCCCGCGGGGTTTACGATCTGGGATTCCTCGACCATCTCTTATTGTTTGCAGAGTGATTCCTTCGTGTAAGAAAATCTGGATTCCACTTAGACGGTGCCAAATTGTGGGAGTCGAAACTCGAACAATATAATTTATCTAGGGTTTAAGGAATAGAGACTTCTATGTTACGAATCACGGAATGCAAAAATAAGAAGATAGGTTTTTCTTTATTGATGTTCTGCGAATCAATGTTACAAGTGTTTATGCGAAAAGCTGCGGATCCCCCTCAAATGAAGGTTTACAATCATATTTGTAGGTATTCCGCGGCTAGGATTTCTCCTTGATGAGATAAGGAAACCTTCCGTGATCCGCAGGATTCTCCTAAAAGTGAAGCGGGGCGGGTCTTGGGCTTTCCTATGTGGCTCGGTTCACTTTCTGTTGCTTCGGCCCAGCCATGTGGTTCAACCCAATACTCGATCACCATCACCCCGCGGCTTGGCCCATTCCTTGTTTTTCATCGTCGCGCGGGTCGGATTTATGGCTTACTGCGGGTTGAATGTTGGTTTACCGCGGGTCAGATATATGGCTTACCACAGATTGAATGTTTGGTTTACCGCAGATCAAATGTTATGGTTTACTGCGGGTTGAATGTTCGGTTTACCAGGGTCAGGTTTATGGTTTACCGAGGGTCGAATGTTATGGTTTACCGTAGGTTTGGTTAAACCAGGAGATGAGGTTTTTCCGCGGGTTTCATGTTTAAAAATTTCCGCAAGAAATCTGTTAACATTTTCCCTTACTTAGCCAATTTTAGGAATTGATTTTCAAGGGGTGGATTTTGACCCCTACAAATTATGTATCTATACAGTTTTTACAAGAATGTCACATAAATGAGTTTTAATCTCAAAAATATCACATGACCAAACTTCTCACTCCAAACTGTCACGTACATACAATTATCTCGAAAATACCCTCTAAGTATACACTGAAAATTGCTGTTTTCGTGATGTATGTTAGACACGTACATAGAAAAATATCACCTACACTCAACTAAAATGTTTTTTGGTCATGTACGTGAGACACGTACATACACAAATATCACGTACACTTAACTAAATTCACGTGTACACGAAACTATATACACATGTGTTACCAGTCATGTATATTCAGTAAAATGATGTTAGTGGCTCTCGCTGTACGCACATAAATATTACGTACACTTAAATAAATTCACATGTACATGAAACTATATACACATGTTTACCGGTTATGTACATTCACTAAAATCACATGTATACAAAACTTTCGTACATCTGTAATTGTTAGTACACAAATATTAGACGATATGTACGTACACAAATACCATGAACACTCAGTAAAACCATATACACTCACACATATACATGTGTCACCAGTCATGTACACTCGGTGAAACTATATGCACATTACATTCTAATGATGTTAGAGGCTCTCGGTAAATGCATATTTTTGGTACATCATCATTTAGTTGTTAAATATACATCATCAACACATTAGAAAGTCATCCGGTGTATGTCAAGACGGCGAAATATACGAAAATAATTTCCATTTACATTTATATGTACGTATCTCGTTTGTGTACGTGAGACAATCCACCTATCCAATTACGTGTTTCATTTTCTCTCCAATATTAAATGCTCCATCGAGCATTAGATGTTTTGTACACTCTCAGTCTCACACACCCATATACGAAGGTATTTCGGTCATAATGTTATGTAAGTGACATTTTTGTAATTAGAAACATTAAAAATGTAACATTTTTAGACATTATCCCTACTAATATTTTGCTTCGCGAAAATGGTTGTGCAAAATTGTAGCAGAAATATTCGTTTTTAATAAATAAATAAAAAAGACGCATGGAAAGAAAAATAGAGGATGTCAAAAAGAAAAAAACAATGTCGGAATCTACTACAAATTCTCTGTGTAAGGCACACGCATTTGTGGGATCCACAAGTTTCCACGTAGAAACCTAGCAGGGGTGAATCCAAGAGCCTGTCCGAGAGAGAGTTTCTTAATACCAGCCCACTTAACACGTTGGGCTTTGTTTGAGCCAGGTCCTCTATTTTCATACTCAGCATAATAAAGCGTGTTTAATGCAAAATCACCATTCCAAGGGAGCCATCCTGCTGGGTCAATAACATTTTCGATGGTCGTTCTTATTATAATGGTCCTTGAGAACTCTTTCCATGGCCTTCCGAGATATGCATTGTTTACAGCTTTCACGGGGATATACGCCGGCTCTCCGGTGATACGGCAGTTTTGGATCACGATTCCGGTTGTTTCACGGTGGTCGGTCCGGCCTTGGGCAGTGACTATGCAAGATTGACCTCCCATTGGCTTTCTCACCACAATGTTGCATTTTTGGAAGATGGTTTTTGCGTCCCCGAAGATGAAGTCGACCGTTCCGGAGATTGTGCAGTCACGGTAGAATTGACGATGGGAATGGACGTAAAGAGTGTCTTGGTAACCATCGATTTGACAGTTGTGGAAAACGGCATAGTCCGCAGAGACTCTTAGTGCCACAGCTTGATGTCCTTCTGGCCCGGCGGTGTTCTCAAACCCGATGTTCTTCGCCGTGAAATTATCACCATTGATTGCTGCAACACATTAAGGAATGCCACATCAAAAAACACATTATCCATACATATATTTTACATGATTGAAAATACAATGTGATATTGGGGAAGCATGATAGGACTCACCGACAGTGGCAGTCCTGTAGGTCTTGACCTTGCCAATGGCAAAGTTGAGACTACCAGTGATCTTAGTTTTGGTGGGTCCATCACCGATGAAAATGACGTGGGTCATCTTCTTGGTGATGTCAACTTTCTCCTTGTAGACGCCTTGCTTGATGTAGATGATGAATGGTATTTTATTGTTTTTAGGCACAATGTTTAAGGCCTCATTAATACTCTTGTACTGGCCACTTCCGTCTTTAGCCACAACCACATTAGCTTTCACACCTCCTTTCGTTGCCATGAGCCGCCGAGTCTTTGGTCCCACCCAGCTTGGGATACCGTCTTCCGACGACAAAAGCTTTCTAGCATGGTTCCGGAGATCTCCGGTTAATCCTGTCACCCAAAATGGTTTAGCATCGTTCATTCATATTGCTCGTTATAAGACATAGAGATGTACAATTTCAAGTGATAATATGAACATATTACCTGTGGTGTTGAACTCTCCGAAAAGGCTAGAGATGTTAGTAATCATTGCAAGGCCATTACTGGTTAGTTCTTTGGATGTTTTAAAGATTTTATGCATGTCTTGTGCATGGCTGGACTTAATTTCCTCAAAAGTATCCATGCATGTTTGTTGATACGCAATGGAGCCACTGAGCCAGACACGAAGATCCTCAACAAAATCCTCTGTCTGAGTAATTGAGAATCCATCAAAGTTATCAAAGCACTTTTTTAAATCGTCTGTAGCGTCGGTCATAAGCATCTCACACAACTCTAGAGCTTCTTTAGTCTCGTGGTCATTGTCTGCTTTTGCTTTCAGCTCCTCGGAAGCTTTCTTGATCCCGTCCTTGATTGAGCGAATGGTTATGTCAAAGCCGAGCTTGATGAGGTCGAGAGGCTGAGTGGAGTTAGGAGAAGCTTTCATGAGACTATTCACACATGTATCTTTGTAGTCGGTTGGTGCACAAACCTCTTGGACTGCTTTTGAGGTCATCCTATTATGCACGTCCACGATTTTATGCGGACCGCTCTCATGTTTAGACATCATGATGGCGACACTGAGAACCATGACAACGAGCAAGGCTGTGATAACCCCAGCGATGATACATTTCTTTTTTTTCTTATCACTATCAAACTCCATGCTTTGTTTCCTGATTTCACAGTTTCAAGAGATCAGAAAGAGAATTTCGTTCTTTGTTTTCAAGTTGGTTTTTTTTTTTTCTGTTTACTTACATGTAAAAAACAGAGCAGTAAGGGCCTTTTATAGGTGACTTAAAGCCCTTCCAACTATGTTTTTTCAGTTTCTTTTAGGGGGTTTGGTATGATGGTTGTAAGAAAGGAGAGAGAAGAGTGGAGTTAATATAATGGTGAGGCAAAGTGCTATTAGTGGGGTTTAAGAAGAATGTGAGGCTATGAATTAAGATATAGTGTCAGATTTTCTTTCTTTAGGGGTTTGTTTTTCCGACAGGTTAGGACTCCAGCTCTTGGACCGTTTTGACAAGGTTGATCATCTTTTGTATCTTCGCCTCTAAAAATAGTAATATTGTTAGATACCAACCAGACAAAATTATTTTTATTACTATTATTAAGAAAATAACCGAAACAATACCAACACAAACAAGTCCTGAAAACAAAGCCTTATTTATGATAACACAGCAGAAACTCAACAGAGAGTGCAGCAAATAGAATCCAACCATGGCTTGCTCAAGGCTCATCTGTTGCCAGCGGGATTGAATTGGCCTGCAAACCGAAAAAAAATGATCATGTAAGTAAAGTAGGCGAAGAAATAGAACAAAGAAGGAAGAGTGAATTACACTGACCAAATCACGAAACTTCAGAGAGTAAAACATCTCTAGGTAACGTCGTGTTTCTCTCCTCTCCAGCTTAGACACATGTTTCCAGAATGCATACACTCCAGCTAGCGTAAGCAGCCTCTCTGAGTACTTCTTCCATGTGTACCTATGCATGCAGAAACACATATAAAGGCATCACCTTGGTAAAGTGATCAAGGCTATTTCGTTGAGCCTATCAAGGTAAAAGGGTCAACCTTTCGTAGATTCGCTTGAGTCCTCCTTCAGAGATTTTCCCCCAATGATTTGGATCGGTATTGCAGGCCTCAAAGAAGGTGACCAAAGTAGCTGCAACCTGGCCTGGATGATATGGGTCGATGTGGAACCCCGAAACTCCATTCTCGATGATCTCTGCGGGTCCACCATGACAAGTAGCAAACGTGGTGAGTCCAGAAGTCATTGACTCCACAACAGTGAGCCCAAAAGCTTCATAGAAAGCAGGCTGTGGTGGAAAAACAGAGAGGTAGATGGTCTGTTAATCTAACAAAAATTCAAATTTCAAAGCATTTATCTCAGCTTACCTGAACAAAAACACCTTTTGTGTCTGCGATATAACGATAAAGCTCGCCATTTCGGGCACGGTTCATTTGGGCAGCTATCCACCTGAACTCACCATGTAAATCATACTGCTCGATCAGGCTGTGCATCTTCTGTATCTCAGCCATTTCCTCTCTATCCCTGGACTGATTCACGTCGATGTAGCCACCGACAACAACAAGGTTCGCAAGCTCTCTCAGTTTGCTATTCTTGGCATAGCACTCAACTAGCCCAGTCAAGTTTTTCACCCTGTCAAGTCTTGCCATGGAGAAGATGATCGGCTTCGATCGATCGCTTAGTAAACCACTTTATCAACAGAAGAAGATTGAGACATGTAAACCAATCAAAATATCATGTGGTTGTCTGAGATTTAGTATATATATTGCTAAATCAGAGTTGTTGTAAAAGGACTTACACATGCTCATCATTCTGTTCGGCACTAAAGAGGAGTTCTTCAATTGACTCATGAAGGGCAGTAAGTCTTCTTTCCTTGTCAGAATATGGAAAGTATATGGTCATATCAGCTCCTGGGGAGACTATATTAAACTTGGGATCAAAGACATTGATTCCATGAACAACTCGGTAAAGACCAGGAAGAGTGAAAGCTGTGTGGCTCTCATATTGCCCAACATTGTTCTTGCTGTGACAAAAGCAACACAGTTTTTGCTGGCATCAAACCAAAATTCCAGGCGACAACAGCTTGCAGTGGAATATCAGTTGGGATTTTTACCTTCCCGCAATCTCTTGGTAAGTACTGGTGATAATGAAATCAGCGTTATTCATGGCAATCAGATCTGCAGTGAACTGACTTGCAAAATGATACTTATCTTCATGGTTTCTCCAGTAAATGTCAGACTCGGGGTACTTGGTTTTCTCTAAAGCATGAGCAATATTACACTGCATCTCAAATGGTAAAGGAGAGATCAGAACAAAAGTTTTGAAGTCTTTTATGAACAAAACTGAATTTATATTATACATAGGAGTTAGCATAAAACACACCAACCTGTATGACACCTAGCTTACAAGCTAACAAAGAAGCAACGAGATTTCCATCACTGTAGTTGCCAATGATGAGATTTGGTACACCCTGCAACTCTGCAGCAATTTCATTTGATGCATCCTAGTCACATATTAGTAAAGTATTAGCCAATACGTAAACGAAAAGGGGCATACATAGACAGCTGAAACGGATTGCCCTACACCATACATACAAGTATATTCATTAACTCACCCTAACTTTAAGCTAACTCCATCTCAATGAAGAAGCTACAGAAGTAAGATAGAAATCTGGCTAACTAGTAAACTGCTAACCTCTGCGAAAGTCTCCAGGTATGGCCAGACATCAAACCTCGAGATCCACTTACGAAGAATGCCTTTTTCAGTCCTAAACGGTATTCGCAGAATATGTGCGTGTTCTGTACCACTAACTTTTTCTAACCTCTGGTTGCACGTTGTTCCTTTTGCTTCGGGGATCAACCTTGTCACCTATGTAAGCCAGCATGTAAATATTAACGTAAACTGAATCTTGAATGCCTAATTGTTTAAATGGAAGAAGAAAGTATATAGCCAGCAAGCAAATATACAATGAGAATCTTTGGAATAACATCCAGTCCTTGCTTTTGTATCCTAAGGAGCATCTCGTTTTCCAAAGCACGTACTTGATCAAGAATATAGACAACCTGAAAATCTCAACAGTAAAGTATAAGTCGAATCAACAGAGAATTGCCTAGTTCTAGGATATGGAAGATTCCGACCAAATCTACCTGTCCACCAGTATCAGGCAGACCCAAGACATTGGCTTGGCCAAAGTAACCATGCGGAGACAAAATCACAACATTGAACACCATAGGAATTCTTCCTAGAAACGTCTCCAAGACAGAAGGATCGGGTGCCTGGAGTATGTCCAGAAGGAGATGCACCATTTCTGAAACCTTCTGTGCAGTGTTTCCCCATCCCCTTTCAAATCCCATCCCTTGTAGTCTTCACCAAAATACATCGTTCAAAGAAGGAAAAGGGTAACATAATTTGTTAGCTAACAAGTAAGAATTACCGATATGAAAGTGAATGGCAAAACATCTTACTCAAATTCGAATTCAGTGTATGGTGTAGCCAGAGGAAGTTTAGAAAGGAACTCCTCTGCCCTGGCCAAAGCTTGCTGAAGTGTTGGGATATTCTGTATTCGATCATTCAGCATCATGGCCTGCATTATACATTAGAGAGTACATAGTCAGTGTTTTATACTAATTACGCATTTTTGTGACAAAAAATACGTTCAAATGAGAAAAAAACTCACCCGCCCGTCATGTTTGTGAGTGCGAAGAAACTCCAGCAAAGGCTCCATGCTATCTTTGTTACGGAACATAATTGACGAGAGGTGACGATTGAGGAACTGAACCCCGTTCCCAATGGATGATGAACGAGTTGGGCAAGGAAACGTTGCGTTGAACGGTTCAAAATCAAGCTCGAGAAGATAATTTCCATTGGCACTAAATGAAAAAAGGTCGAGACTTTAAGCATCCAAGCAAAGAAGTACATACACATAGACAAAAACAACTTTGCAATCAGCATTTACTTACTGCCCATTAACTAGTTCTTCCTTAAACCGAAGGTACTCAGAAACAGTTAAGTGATCTACGCTCAGCTCGTACACATTCACACGAACATATTCCCTAACACCAGGTCTGGGACGAATAGCCATCGCAACAAATGGAGGCAACACTATGGCTTCCTGAATGAGAAAACTTCCGAGTATTACAAATGAAGACATATAAAACCGAAAGATATAAACATGGTAATGATATTCTGAGGCTCTATTTTCACCTCTGCAGACTGCAAGACTTTCATGAAAGGGCGATTATTAAGATCTTCTGTTGTTCCATCTACTATCACAGTCTTAAGGAACTCGTCAATCAGCTGGTGGGACTGCAATATCCCCTTTCCCTGAGCTACATATCTAAACATAAACCCCAAAACATTATTACTCTTGGAGACCAATCACAACACACATGCAAACCGAATCTACTCTCCAAAGACTCATACAAGTTTCAAAGTTGAATTATTTTGCAATCGAAGTCTATTGACAAATCACCAAACAGAATCACACGGAGTCATGCAGCATGTACCCAAAGCTTGATATGTAACACAGATTTAGTGAAAGAGTGACCTGGAGAAAAGAGATAGGAGCTCATTGCGTTGAGCAGAGATGGCGTCGTGAACCCATTCATGCATCGTCCCGAACCTACCGGTCGGCATGATTTTCTCTCAGAGGCAAAAACACAAAAACTTAGAATGCAAACCCAGAAGACGCAGAAGCAGAGCAATTTGTAGAAGAAACCACCACAGCATATGTACACGGGACTGAAGAAAGACGCCATTTTAGTGCCTCTGTAACTTGGTGAGAGGTGGCGAAGGAGGATCGACACTTGGCGCGAGAGATAAAACCATGGGCGAGCTCAATGCGCCTTAGAGCGTATTGCCCGTTGTGGTGGGCCTCGGTACGTGAAAGCCACGCCCCAATCGGCAATCGCAGTCCCATGCTCTGGTCTCACGCTAACGAGGACCCGTGGTTCGTTAACGCACATGAAGACCCGCCAAAATCGCCGTTTCATTTGGTTGAGAATTGCAAAAGAAAATCAAAATGATAAGCTTGGCTTATCTGAGATTTTGAAGAAATGAAAGAAAGAGAGAAGAATCAGAAGATATAATGACAAGTCGGTGACTTATCGGTTGAGATCTGAGAAGAATAAAAAGAATCGAGAAAGAAGAAGAAAGAGTTTTTTGATGATTGTTTTATAGGACTTAAACATCAACACTAGCAGCCCATTACTAGTAAATAAAACGATGCTCGATTCGATACCTATCACACAAGGAGTCAATAAAGCAAATGACCAAAAAACCGAATGAATAATTACATAATTACGAACCCAACCACTCTTACCCACCCGACGTTTTAGTTACCGGGTCGAAACAGATAAATCCCCAAATTGACGAAATCCCTAACATTTTTACTCTATTTTTCAAACCCAAAATCAGTTTTCATCTCTCGATCGATCTCCCTCTTCACACTTCAAAAACCATAGAACAGGAAGATAACTAGGTTAACTAGGATATAAATCCAACAAGGATTTGAAGATGGTGAAGACATGCATTGGACGACCTAAAAAAGCAAACTGAAGAAGAAGACGAAGCCAAAGAAGGTTTGCGATCCTCCACTGGAAGTGGTCGACCGGGTTTGCGAAGAACCCGAACCAATCCCACCGGAAGAGGAAGAAAGAGTCGAGGAAGAAGAAGCAATAGTCGATGAAATTGGTCATGGAGTTTCTCGAAATGGAGAGGAAGAATAAGAAATTGGACATGGCGGTTCTGGAAATAATGGAGAGGAAGAAGAAGGTGGCGATTATGGAAATAATGGAGAGGAAGAAGATGGCGGTTCTGGAAATAATGGAGAGGAAGAAGAAGGTGGCGGTTCTGGAAATAATGAAAATGGAGAAGGTGGCGGTTCTGGAAATAATGGGGAGGAAGAAGAAGAAATTGGACATGGCGTAACTGGAAATGCAGAGGTATGTACATCGAAACACTGTTCTCTCAATGTACATCGAAACACTGTTCTTGAGAGTTTGAGTTTAGGAGTTTAATGAATTTAAAGTGAATTGTGATTCGAATTGTAGGATAATGAGATAGAAACTGTACCATTGCTGGATTTGGAGATGTGTTTCCCTAAGAGTGAGTATGGCAAGTCTGTAAAAGTCATAACCAAGTGTTATATTGAGAACGCAATTGCGAATATCACAGCTACACTTGAACTGGATGAGTTGGAATGGTTCCTTGATCACCCTCAGTTTAGTCATTTCTTTCACATGCCAAAAGACAAAAACCACATGACGATGGGAATGTGGATGCTCCTTCTCCGTAAGGTGAAGACAAATGGGAGAAAAGAAGCTTGGTTTGTGGTGAATGGGGTTATAGTACGATACTCCATGAATGAACATGCACACTTGTGTGGTTTAAACTGTCTACAATATCCAACATATTATAAGAAGTTTGGGAATTTGAAGTTTGTTCAGAAGGTCTTCAAGCAGGTTAAACCAACCTATGCAGTCGTTTAGAAGAAGTTGCTGTAAATGAGACGTTCTAATGATAGATTGAAGGTAGCAGTACTGTATTTTTTATCAACCATCATCATTGGAAATGCTAAGACAGGAGCCGATGCACCTGCGGTAGAAGAGTTATTTCAGAGAGCCGTTACTGATCTTGAGTGGTGCAAAACGTTTCCATGGGGTCGACTGTCTTTTAATCACACTATGGAGAGATTAAATCATACTGTGGACAAAGCCAAAAGATTGTCCAAACCATTTTGGACGTTTCCAATGTTCATAACTCCTTTGGAGGTAAGTATGTGTATGCATTTTTGATTAAGTGTTTAGTGTATGCATTTTTGCGTATTTGAGTATTTAGTTATGTTAAAATGTGTAGATTTTAGTGTTTGAGGCGATCCCTGATATGATGAAGCAATTCAGAGACCCGATTACACCTCCATCGCCTGCGTGTCCTAGGATGTGTAAGAGTGCTTTCAAATCAACTAACTTGAAAGGTTATCCACTTTCAGAGCTTAATGATGCACTTGGCAGCACAAAGGTTAGTCTAATTACGTTAGATTCTATTACATATTGATTCAGTAGGATGATTACATAATTTATTGGACATTTTATCACAAGACATTCATAGTATCATGCAACCTACCATGGAGGAGATTCCTCTTTTGGAGAAAATAATTGATGGCATTGAGGATGCAATTTGTCATGTAGTTTTTGATGGTTGGATGAGAGTTCTGAGTCAGAACAAGAAGATATGGTTTGAAAAGTTGTACAATGATGATGTTGAAGGTAGGAACATGGAAAATGAGGTTGTTGGTACTACTACTGGTAAGCGGAAGGGAAAAGGGAAGGAGAAGGAGACTGAGAGTGATGAAGGAGGTTTTGAGAGCTTAAAGAATCTAATTGAAGCTAGATTGAAGGACCTTGGTGAGAAGATGACAAACATGTAAACAAAGGTATCCGAGAAGCTTGTTGTATTGGAGAAGAAGGTGAATTATGTTATGAGATATGTTCCTGAGATGGATAAAGATATTGGTATGGAGAAACAAGTAAGTATTGGTGGAGAACCCATCTGGTGAGAAGGAGAATGAAGAGGGTACTGCTTTGGAGGAGGAGAATGAGGAAGTGGGTACTGGTTTGGAGAAGGAGAATGAAGTGGGTACTGGCTTGAAGAAGGAGAATGAAGTCGAGAAGAAGAATGAAGTGGAGAAGAAGAAGAGGAAGTTAAGCTATTCGAGGCTCGTAACTGGCCATTTTGAGCCCCCTAATACGCGTTCCCGCAAGAACACATCTTCTTAAACCTGTCTATGTTCCATCTTGTTTTCGTTTAGTTAGAATTTAAGCACTTGGTTTTCATTTTGATGTTTATGCACTTGGTTTTCGTTTTGATATTTAGTAACTTGGTTTTCCTTGGGATGTTTTAAGCTATTACTATTACTTGGTTTTTATTTTGGTATGATAAATACTACTTCAAACAACATCATTACAAGAGAGTTTGTTGTTAAAACTACAATATTACAAGCTATTAGTTCAGACAAAACAAACAAGTTGTTCATACAAGTACAAAATTACAAACCAAATTGCAGGAATAAAGTAGTTCAAGCAAGTAGCAGATAAACATGATATTAGAAACCAAAACATGAAAACAATCACGGTTTCTTCATAAGACCATCAACCGTGTTCTGAAGGTCAGCCACCATTTTCTTGAGTTCAGTAATTTTCTTAGCAACTGTCTCAACTTTAGCTTTTTGATCACCCAGCTTGGTCTTCAGAGCGTCAATCTCCTCGATGATTGCTTCGTCGCACAATTTCCAAATGTGGTTTTGGTCGTCCTAACCACAAAAAAAATACAATACCAATCACAAAAAGTACAAGACCAATCACAGAAAAGTACAATTCCAATGAGAAAGAGTTCTTGTGTTGCCTACATTGTTGTCTTCCACACAACTGTAGAATTTATGGTTGTTGTAGACACCAAGCGTGTGATGCATAACAACGACTTTGCCTCCACAGTAACAATGAGTTGGAATTCCTTTATCAGTTGGTGGGGTGTTCTTGTACTCTGGGAAGGTCTCTCCAAAGTATGGCATATCATCATCCGAAGATGTCTCTCCATAGTAGCTCATGTTGGAGCCAATATCGAACTCGCCAAAGATTGACATGTAATTCCACTTTCCCATGAAGAAGAGAGAATGTGTATGTGAAGGAAAATAACTCAGAGGAACCCTAAATCTCCAATTCGACGAACCCTAAATCCCCAAATCGATGAACTCTAAATCTCCAATTCGATGAACCCCAAAATCATAACCCAAAAAACTCGATTAACCATAACCCCAAAATCAATTCCGAAATTCCAAAGAGATAGAAAGCTAATCTGATAACGAAGACGGCAAGACGGAGCACACGAAGTCTTCGAAGACGGAGAGAGATGCGCCGAGAGAGAAGGAAGAGAGAAAAGGAAGAGATAAGAGGAAAGTGAAGAAAATGAGGAATAGAGATATAGAGATATTGTTATTTTTTTAATTTTGTTAAAATATTTGAAGTGGTAAAATAAAAATAAAAACTATGCAAACATTTTAAAATTTTTTCCCTTATCAAGAGTTTGAACTAAAAAATGTGTTAAATATGTTTATCATTTTGTTTTATTTTTTTACACGCAGTTGTATCTAGTTTTTGGTTGTCCAACCGTCCAACTAGTTGTGCTTTTCGAAATTTTCAATTTTTTTGTAGTTACACCAATGACCATTTTCGATTTTTCAGTTGTACTCATGATATATTGCTATTATAGGTTTGCCCTAAGCTTTTTATGTTTTGATATGTAGAGAAACATATTGTATACATTTTCTGTCAGTATAAGGGTAGTGATCAACAAAGTGATCATAATGGTTACTTGTTTTTGTATGTTACATGTGATCAACAAAGTGATCATAATGGTTACTTGTTTTTGTATGTCACATATGATCAACAAAGTGATCAACATATAATGGTTACTTGTTTTTTTAAAACATGATTCAATATGATTGGCTTGTATTACATCTTTTAAAATCATGATTCATGAATTCAATATGATTGTTAAACATAATAATTAAAATTCATTGATTGAAATTAAAAGTATAATAATACATAGTTTTATACGCAGTTGTGTCTAGTTTTTTGTAGTTACACCAATGACCATCTTTGATTTTTCAATTGTACTCGTGACATATTGCTATTTTTCAGTTGTACTCATGACATCTGTAATTAAAATTCCTGAATTGAAATCAAAAGTGTAATAATACATGGTTTTACCAGTTTTGAGAGTTAACTAGGTAGAGAGTTTGCAAACATATATAAACCAATCATATCCATCCAGCTAGACTTCTTCCTGGGACAAACTTGTTATTCGTCTTCCTCTTCTTCCTAAGACGTTCTGCAGGATGAGTAAACCTGTTTTCTCGATGTCTTCCCCTCTTTTTTGGATACATCGGGGGTAATGACACCTTCGCAAGTACGTCTGCAGAAATTATCCATTGACACTCGTGTGGGAAAGTATAAATTGTCTTGGAATACGCCAACGCCCACGAAGTCACCGTAAAATAATCTGAGCACAAATCATAGACATTCATATCTACTGTTCTATCCACCATTTTCCCATACACAAGCACATCACCCACAGATTGCACACAAGGGTACTTGTCTACATCCAAACGTTTGCAGCTACAACTTAAGCTCCTCAAGTCAACGTTGTACGGTTTTCCGTCTTCACCAATTATACAGAAGAGACGCAGAAATGAGTTCAACACAATCACCTTCAACTTGTTTAATGTCTTACAATTAGGATGCAATTCATTCCCCACAAAGGGGACCATTTTGTGGGTACTCGGTATACTACTTTCATGTGCTTGTTAAACCACTCAGAAAATTTTCCAACAATCGCATCAATCATAAGCAGTAAAGCATACATCCTTGCTTTCTTGAAAGCATTATTCATAGATTCTGACATGTTAGTAGTTTCGATGTTGTACATTGCTCCTTTGGGATAACACCTTGCCTATTTGTTAACAATTACACTCTTAGCCAAATATTCTCCCACTTTTGGAAACTTTCTCTTCACATCAGCATAACCCTTCTCTAATTCTGCCTCCGTGTAAATTCCCGCAAGTTCTCTGAATTTTTTTCCAATATAGTCTTTACTTCCGCTATGAGCTCTTTCTTTCACATTCTGCGACAAATGATACGTACAAAATCCATGGGTATACTTCTTGTACACTGTAGCAATTGCCTTTATGAGGCTATCATTCCTGTCCGAAACAAATACCAATTCTGCTGTATCTGGTACAACTTTCAGCAGCTCCCTGAAAAACCAGTCCCAACTAGCATCATTCTCACCATCTAGAACCCCAAATGCTACTGGATAATGGTGACGGTTAGGATCTTGAGCCTTAGCAAACACTAGAACACCACCATACTTTAGGAAAGTTGCATCCACACTTACAACTTTCCTCATCACCTTATACCCTCTAATGCAAGCACCCAACGCAATGAATAAGTACTTGAATCTATCTTCTTTATCCAACAACAAACTGGTTATAGTACCATCATTGTTCTTCTCTAATACGTGCAAATAAGCAGGCAATTTTTTGTAACTATCTTCTGGACCACCACGTATAATTAATGCAGCTAGATGTCTCCCTCATCTTGCGGTTTCATATGACAACAAAACTCTGGCTTTGGACTGAACCATATCCACCAGAACTTTAAGAGGTGGCGTTTCCATTGTACCTGGAAATTTTTCATGTATAATATCAACAACTAGTTGTGGAGTGCCTTTCTTTTTACTACTACTTGAACTCGCAGTTGCACGAGAGCATGTATGCAATTTTGTGTGTGTTTTAACCGACCAAATCTCATTCACTGAAAATTGAGGCCTTGACACTCGTAAATACCAATCACATCCTTCAGCACTACATCTAACCACTTATCTCCAACTGTCAGAGTTTAGAATGACATAATTATAACACTCGTTAAGTGCAGCTCTCAACAATAAGTTTTGAACTTCTTCTTTTGCCACAAATTTTTGTCCTATATCTAGTCCAGTACCGTCTTCCCATGCCTCTACAAATTGATGTCCTTCTTCATCAGGAAGCTCAATATATGGTACAAGATCCTCACAATGTTCCATCGGAGCGTCATTGTTTTCTGCTTCACCAGGACGATTCTCAATCTCCGCTTCACCCTTATCCTCCCTCTCTACTTCATTTCTCTCTTTCTCTGCTTCATCATCTCTCTCTACTTCTCCAACCGAATTCTCTTGTGTTATAACTTTCTCCTTCGATTTAATTACTTCTACATTCAGAGAGCTCCTACACTGCTTTTTATCCATAGCCTATAAGTATCCATCAACATCATCATC
Organism: Arabis hirsuta; assembly: GCA_964056655.1. Classification (NCBI taxonomy): domain Eukaryota; kingdom Viridiplantae; phylum Streptophyta; class Magnoliopsida; order Brassicales; family Brassicaceae; genus Arabis; species Arabis hirsuta. The sequence goes on along the minus strand of OZ053302.1, from coordinate 17,645,998 downwards.
ATCTACAATTAAACAAATTCTTGGCGGTTTCAATACCAATGGTATGTAACTCAGTTTCAGCTTTGTCGTAGCTTGATCTACGCCAATCTTCTTGCATATCCTACTCACTAATATCTCAAATGTTATCTCCTCCTTAAACGGTAAAACGCACGCGGTAGCTTCTTTTGAATCTCATCTAATCATATCTCCTTTCCCCCACGTATTGGCCTTCATTTTCTGCATTTATCACTGTTTTGTTCATTGTACCTACTCTTGTACCTGCACAAAATCAAATTCAAGACAATGCTTAACTAACAACACAACCAATCTAATACTTTAATCCAATCCGAAGCTTTAATTCAATCCAAAACTTTAATACAAAACTCGCTTACACAACTAAAACCACCAATTCCCAAATTATCAAAATCGTATTAGCTAGAATTACATTTCAATATCAAAATCCCAAATCTATTTAATCTTTAATTGAATCGACCTATACGAGTTTTCACATCTACAACTCACCTCAATCACCAAGTTTAAAACTTCAACTGTGCTAGCTCCAAAACCGTCAATTGCGAGCTCTGGGACTCGCCAATGTCCAGCTCCAGAAATCGACCTTGCTGGAGCATACTAAACAATGTCGACCTTGTCGGAGCTTTTGCGAACTTCCACAAGCTCGCCGGAGCTCCTACCTTCTACGATCTCGACGACGACGAAGCCAAAGTAAAACACGGTCCGTCCAATTTAGGGATTTCGTCCCGATTTCAACGCGATTTCCCCCCCCCCCCCCATTTTTTAATTATACTTTTCGTTTTTATTTAAACAAAATTCAGACAAACCAAATTCGTTAAGGTTGTTTTGGTTTTTAGCACTTAGTTAGTTATTAGGAGTAGTTTAGTGTTTGAAGGAGTATAGTAGACAGGAGCACACCCGTTTTGGAGCAAATCAGAGGATTGTCCTCATAAAAGTGTGTTTTTTTTTATAATGTGAAATCAGTAAATGTGGTTAGTATTTAGAGGTGTATTGGATATGAAATTTTAATCGATTTGGTCAAGTAAATTATTAATTTTAAAGTCTCTTTTCAAATTCTTGGTATTTATACAAAATGCATTAAAATAATATATAATTTTTTATTATTTAGGCGAATCATATATATGAAAGAAGAACGAACCCTCTCCATCTATGCGACATGTGGCGGCTTATGTGATTGACTCGTGTCTACTAAAAATTTGTCTTTTGCACTTCTCAAACGTAACCCCTGAATAGCCTTTACAACCATTTACTCTCCAAAGTTTTGATTTCAATTTCACGTTCTCTTATTTTCAATACAGCTTCTGTTGGAATTAACTAGGCCTACGATTTTGGATAATTCGGATAATTCGGTTCGGATAATTTGGATAATCGGATAGTTCGAATAGCAACAATTCTACCGAATATATCCGAAACAATTTTTGGTTTGGATCGGATTGGATATCGGTTAGTTCGGATATTTTGTTTTCAAACCGAAACTACCCGGAAATTTTCAAAATTTATCTAAATTGGAGTAAAATCGGATGATGTCGGATAGTTCGGGTATATTCGGGTAGTTCGGTTCCTAACATGATTGAAATATCCAAAATTGTAATATAAATTCGGATAATTCGGTTAATTGGTTTTGAAATTCGGATAAATTGGGTAGTTCCACTACAAGAAAACAGGCAAATTTCCGACGGTCAAAACCGTCGGAAAGCCGTCGGAATAGGGCTTATTCCGACGGCTTTCCGACGGTTTTGACCGGTCGGTTCTATCTCGTCGGAAATAAAATTCCGTCGGAATTCCGTCAGTATTTCCGACGGAATTCCGACGGAAAAGAAATAACCGGAATCCGTCAGAATTCCGTCGGAAATCCGTCAGTATGTCATTGTCCGACGGATTTTCGACGGTTACACATACCGACGGATTTCCGACGGCTACGTATACCGACGGATTTCCGACGGATATTTTATTTATTAAAAAAAAAATTTTAATTTAATTATATTTAATGAAATTAAATTAAAATAAAATAAATTAAATTAAAATTAAATATAAATAAAAATTAAATTAAAATAAAAATAAAAAAAACAACAATTAAAATTAAGGTTCAATATTTTTAAAAGTGATTTAGAAAATTAAAATATTACATAACGTGTTATCTATCGGTTACGGAAGAACTCGTTCATCCTGTCTTCCATTTCCCGCATTCGTGCCATCTGCTCTTCCATTGCCTGCAACCGTGCCTGCTGTTCCTCGTAGCGAGCTTCATCTTGTGCGCGTTGGGACTCCAACCCGGTCACCCGCTCGAGAAGCTCGGCATTCTGTGCCCTCAACGCACTATCTGCATGAATGCGGTAAGAATTGACGGACGTGGCTGAACTGTCTTTCGGGAGGCCAAACACACGACCTCTGTGCTTAGGCGCAACCTACGAAAAAAAATCAATCAATAAATGTTGTAAGTTGTTTATATTGAAATTTATTTAAAATTTAATTAAAATTGACAGTGTTACTAACCTGATAGGTAAACTCGTTGATCATCTCGAGAGGAACTTCCGTGGCCGGGGGAGTTCCTTCGATGATCGGTTGGGATTGGAGGTACTCCTCACCCAGCCTCTCCACGCTCTCCACGATTTCACGAGCAATGAGATCTTGAATTTCCCCCGTCTTTCTGTTGGTGTGCGCATCTTTGACCAAGTCAAGATGTGACAGACGCACACCGGTCCTCTCCATCTGTTGGCATAGATAATGAAAGAAATATGAGAAGTGTTAGAAATAAAATTTTTGTAAAATTTATAAAATTACCAGCTTCTGAAGACGTGACGCTTTGCTCGTCGCACCGAGGTTATGGGTCGCCGGTCCCTTCCCCTTCCGGTCGCTGTTCCGGTTAGACGAGTTCTTTCCGGAGCTTGCTTTTGTCTCCTCCCGTTCCCAATGGGCAAGTAGTCCACCCCATAATGTGGGGTTATCTTGCAATCTGCGCGGCACTTTTCCCTCTTTGTACCACATGTCCTTCCATTCGTTTATCTTCAACGAATATTTCCGGGAGGCTTTTCTGTAGAACTCCCGTCGGACCCAGGCAGTCAACTGTGGGTCCCAAGTAAATTCTTGCTGAAAAAAAAAAAGTACCCATATTAGTATTGACAATTTTAATGAAAATAAAAATCTAAATTCTTAATAGGAAAAGAAAACATACCGCAAATTGCCGAAACCAGATCTCCTGGTCTGCCACCGGCATCGAAGTAAATGTGGGATACGGGAAAGTTATCAACGAATTAGTCATTGCGTTGATCGAACTCGTAATCCCGTTTCCCGAAAAGTGAAACCTAAACAATATTTAGTTAAATATTTTTTTAAGTTAATATAATCAATAACATTTTTAAATAAAACTTACCATGTCGTGTTAGGTGGCAAGTCAGGATCTAGGCGAGGCAACCTATCCCGTCCAGGTTGCGAAACAAAGTCCTCAATGGACATGGCCGTGGGAGCTGAGGGCTGTGTACCCAGTGGAGGAGACGGGTGTTGGGGATCCGGAAAGCTAGTATCTGGGATTTGCGACTGACTCCCTCCCCTACTGGAAGTACCGGATCCAGTAGAGTGATGAAATCGCCCATAGTCCCTACGATTTCCAAAATGTTTACATACCGTTGAAATTTACTTACATATATAAATATAAATTCTGATAATTTAAATCATAAATTTTAAATATAAATTTACAGATAATTTAATTTACATTACGGATTTAGGGATTTTCAGTTTTTGAGATTTTGCCGACATCGAATTTTTGAGATTTCCGACTTATAAAATTTACGGGAATTGGAGACTTAGTGATTTTAGGATATTGATATTTTGAGAAGTAGGGATTTTGGAATTTAGGGATTAATTTATGGAATTTCGGGATTTCATAAATAAAGGTTTTAGGGAGTTAGGGATTGTGGGAAATTGAGATTTCTGTAAATAGGTATTTAGGGATATTTGGATTATGGATTTCAGATATGAACATTTAGGAATTTACAGATTTAGAAAATTTTTGGAATTTCAGAATTGGTAATTTAAAGTTTTAGATATTTACGATTTTTCAGAATTTGGGATTTTGTAATTTAAACAAATTAAAAAATTAGTAAAATTTCAACAATTTAGAATTTTACTAATATTTTTATATTATAAATATTTATAATTTTCTAAAAATAAATAATTTTATAAATACTTTTCTAAATTTTATAAACCCGAAAATTCTCTAAATCACAAAATTTACAAAATACAAAACTTTTCATACATCCTAAACCCGTACATTTCTACATTTCTATTAATTTATAACATCCTAAATCTAACAAATTCACAAAATTCTCTAAAGTCATAATTTACAAAAAAAAATTCGAAAAACTTACATTGGATTGATGATTTGTTGATAGAGATTGAGATTGTGGATGGATATGTTGATTCCGGCGTGTTTCCGATTGGATCGATCGATTTCCGGCGAGTTTTTGTTTTTTTTTCGACTTTTCGTTCTGTCGATGCGAAGAAGAAGACGGTGGTTTTATTGCAGGTTACCGACGGAAATCCGACGGAATTTCCCGCTTTTTTCGATGAGATCGAGGCTCTTAGGCGGCAGAAATTAGGGTTTCCGTCGGAAATCCGTCGGTATTTTTGACGGATTTCCGACGGATTTTAATTAAATTAAATTTTTTTTTATACGCTTTTGTTTTATATTAAAATAAAATATTAAATCCGTCGGAAATCCGTCAAAAATACCGACGGATCGTAATTTTTTAATTAAATTAAAAAAAATTTTTATACGGTTTTTTTATATTATAAAAAAAATTAAACCCGTCGGAAATCCGTCAAAAATACCGACGGATTTCCGACGGATCGTAATTTTTTAATTAAATTAAAATTTTCTTTTAATACGGTTTTTTTATATTATAAAAAAAATTAAACCCGTCGGAAATCCATCAAAAATACCGACGGATCGTAATTTTTTAATTAAATTAAATTTTTCTTTTAATACGGTTTTTTATATTATAAAAAATATTAAATCCGTCGGAAATCTGTCAAAAATACCGACGGATTTCCGACGGATTGTAATTTTTTTTTTTAATTTCATATATTTGTTTTAAAAATAAAAATTACAATCCGTCGGAAAACTGTGATAAATCTATCGCTTAAAAGTCCGCGTGGTGACCCGATCTCTGGAGGTTAAAAAAATGTCCAATTATTTATTCATAAATTATTTTAAATTTATCCGGGAATTGAATAAAAGATTTACACAACGAAATTTTATAACAGATAAAAAACGAAAGCCGAAAGGAAATTTATTTATTTTAAAGTTTGAAAAACATATGTCTCTGTATCCACTCCAAACTTAACTTTTGTTAGAACCTGAAACTTTTTTTGCCCTTTTTTTTTCTTTGGCGGAGAATCTACATATCCTTTGCAAAATTCCCTTTCGATTGCATCAACATCTATATTTAAGTTCAGACTTTCTGGTCTTTGGGCAAATTCATCATCATTGTATTGATCTTTTTTCTTATTCGGTATACCTTCGAAATATCCGCCGCAAACATCTCTTTTGATTGCCTCAACATCTATATTTAAGTTCGGACTTTCTGGTCTCTGGGCAAATTCAGAATCATAGTAGTGATCCTTACATTCATTTGAAGTACTTCCACCGTAAGTATCTGACTCTTCAATCAAGCGAGATGGTTGTACGTCTTCGAGAACACTCTTCTTGTCTGGATATACGTCGCACTGAGATTGCGTTTCCCACGAGACGTTTGGCAAGCACTGGCTGTCCGGCACTATTGTTGATGAAGAATCTCCGATTGAGATTGGTGAGACCGTATCAAATTCCCACGAGTAAGTGGGTATCTCTTCAGTGTGTGTGTCGCATTGGGTTTCGGTTTCCCACGAGTATTTTGGAAGTAAAAAGTGGTTTGGCACGATTTTTGAGTCTTCATTAGGAGAGTTAGAAGACATTATTTGTGTTGTTGACAGGAATGAACGTATGAGGAACCTTATATAGAACGGAAAACCGTCGGAAATCCGTCGAAAATCCGTCAGAAACCTCCGACATAATACCCCGCCAGTCCCATCGGCCGCCGATAACGCAATGGTAACCACTCAAACTTTGCCGACATCGAATTCCGACGGAACTAATTTCGTCGTTATGTCGTCCGAAAATTAGGACAGCTTTTATACCGCGAAAATCCGTCGGTATATTTAATAAATGATTCTGGCGGATATTACCGTAAAGTACATTATATTAGAGGGAACGCATCGGTGTTATAGTGCAACATTGGTAAACAAACATTTATTCATAAATTATTAATCTGACTCTTCTGATGAACCTTCACTAGGGATGGAGTCTGAATCGTCGTCAAATTCTTCACGTAGTTCATCTTCATCCGAATGCACTAGATCATCGCCGATATGTGTGACATCAGTGACAAGGTCAATGTTATCAGTCTCCTCAACATGTGACATTTGGTTGGTTCGCGAAACTTGTAGAGCATCATGTTCCGGAACTCCATATATTTTTCCTCGCGGATTAATTGGAGTTACTGTCATCCAAGGATCTGTCCTCCGCCCAACTCGAGGATATGGAATGTAGCAAACCTATTCATTAACGGTGGATGTTGTTAATATACAAGAATAACAAAACCTAACGTATAAATATAACGGAAAACCTATCAATATATTGATACCTGGTCTGCTTGAGATGCAAGGATAAATGGATCGTAATGATGTAATTTCCGGCTTGAATTTATCGAAATAACACCAAGACGGTCAATTCGAACCCCACTACCATTGGATGGATCATACCAATCGCACATAAACACAATGCACCTCAAGTCCAACATTCCTGGATAGTGGATTTCCAAGATTTCTTTTAAATGGCCATAGTACATGGTATCACCTGATTGCGCCGAAATACCATTGTCCGAAGTTGGCCTTTGACGTCCTTCGTCACGAATTCTGAACGAATATCCCCTAGTGCAAAATCTCGGATATGAAGTCGCGGTGCTGCGTAAACCATGAGAAAACTCCACTAACCATGTCGGGAGGGTTTGACCACTTGCTAAACCTTCGGAAACCTAAAAACAATATAAGTAAGCAATCAATAACATATGAACGTGAAAAACTTATAAAATAAGAGTGAGGAGTTATATTTAACGTACAAAAAATTTCAACCACTCCGGGAATTCTTCATCTTTTAATACAGCAAGTTCGGAATCTGTCTTATCAGCATGGTAAGTTTGTGCTAGGGACATGTATATCCTGTAACATAACAATTGTTATTAGATGAAGACAAATAATTGCACAAATTTAGTATGAGAAATGGTGTACCTTTCATACTCTCCAAGTTCGTCACAATTTCTGAGGATATATGTATGCAAATGTGTGACCTCTTGTGGTGATAGTATGTGTTTCTTCCCTTTTCCACTTACGCGGCCCACTTGCGCAAACAACTCAGGTACAACCACGGGATACACTGCTTTCTCACCTCTATCATCATGTCGCGCCGGCCGTCTACCTTTAGTCCGGACATCCGAAGGAAAGTAATATTCGGCAAAGTGTGATACTTCTTCGTTTAGACTTTGTGCAACAATAGATCCCTCAACTTTGCTCAAATTTTTTACCTTTTTCTTCAGGTGGAACATGTAACGCTCAAACGGGTACATCCATCGGTATTGAACAGGGCCTCCAAATGCTGCTTCTCGTGGGAGGTGAATAGGAAGATGGTCCATAACATAAAAAAAAGACGGTGGAAATATCTTCTCAAGATTACAAAGGAGCACCGGGATGTTGGCCTCTAAAGACCGGATCCCGTCCGCTGTTAGTGTCCGTGAACATAAATCTCGAAAGAAAGCCCCAACTCCTACAAACGAAAAGTAATCAAGTTAGTACATATATAGTAACATTATATTAGTAATAAAGTAAAGAAAATTATGAAATATACCTCCAATTGCTTGATGGATGTCTAGTGGAAGAAGATTAGAAAATGCAAATGGAAGAAGACGCTGCATCACAACATGACAATCATGACTCTTCATTCCAATAAACTTCCCTTCCGTCGAATCCACGCAATTACGCAGATTAGATGCGTAGCCGTCAGGAAATTTAACAAAATTTTTAATCCATTCAAAGAAAACTTCCTTCTTACCCGCGTCTAACCGGTATGCAGGCATCGGCAATCTACCATTAGGCAAAACATGAAGAGATGCCCTTGAACAAATCAATGGCAAGTCTAATCTAGATTTCCAGTTATCTTTTGTCTTTCCTGGTACATTTAAAATGGTGTTCATGATGTTGTCAAAGAAATTCTTTTCAACATGCATGACATCTAGATTATGCCGCAGTAGATGATCTTTCCAATAAGGCAAATCCCAGAAAATACTTTTCTTATGCCAATTGTGATATTTCCCACAGCCGTCGACGGGGTGATGGCCATTACCCCCACATTCAGGAGTTTGCTCTGCACCAAAATCTCGTAACTGTTCCAATATGCTGCGACCATCTATCTCCGGAGGTGGACCATTAAACACTGGAAAATTCTTTCTGAAATGTCTTCTAGATCGATGATATGGATGATTTGCCGGCAAAAAACACCTATGGCAATCAAACCATGAAGTCTTCCTTCCGTTCTGCAATTGGAATGCTGAAGTATTGTCTTGGCAATAAGGACATGCCAATCTTCCATGCGTTGTCCATCCAGATAACATACCGTACGCCGGAAAATCGCTTATGGTCCACATAAGAACCGCACGCATGTTGAAATTCTGCTGGATTGAAACATCAAATGCCTCAACACCATGCTCCCACAACATCTGCAACTCATAGATCAATGGTTGGAGGAATATATCGAGTGATCGTCTTGGATGATCTGGCCCAGGAACTAGAACTGAGAGAAACAGGAACTCTCGCCGCATGCACATAGAAGGAGGCAAATTGTAAGGTGTTACGATGACCGGCCACAATGAATATTTTCTTCCATGCTTTCCAAATGGGTTGAAACCATCAGTGGATAAGCCGAGGTATACATTTCGGCGTTCGTATGCGAAATCTGGATATACGGATTGAAAATGTTTCCACGCTTCTGCGTCAGAAGGATGCGTAATATCTCCATCTTGATTATGCTCTGCATGCCATCTCATAGCCTTAGCAGTGCGTTCTGATTGATACAGCCTCTTCAACCTCTCTGTTAATGGTAAATACCACATCCGTTTGAAAGGAATCTTCACTCTGCCACTTGTGTCTTGGAACCGTGGTTTACGGCAAAATTTACATTTTTTCCTGTTCTCATCTTCCCTCCAGTATAGCATGCAGTTGTCGATGCACACATCTATTATCTGGTAGGGCAAACCAAGACCGGCAACAAGTTTCTGGACCTCGTAGTATGATGCTGGAGAAAGATTATCCTCTGGTAAAACATCTTTCACAAACTCGGCGAATGCATCAACACATTCTTCGGACAAATTGTAATCGGTCTTCATGTTCATCATCCTACTAGCAGAAGATAACGGTGAATGCCCTTCCCTACAACCGCTGTACAGTGGTTGCTTTGATGCGTCTAACATATCAAAAAACCTTCGAGCTTCTAAATTAGGTTCTTCAACCCTATCACCCTCATAACCACCCGACTGCAAATTCTCTCTAAACGCGTCGTTAACCATCGCAACCGTACTTACCCCAACATCTACTTCCGTTGTACGTTCTTCTACGCTATCCGGAAAATAAGGTGCATTACTACTAGTACTACCATATTCGTAATTGCTTTCTCCATGTAAAAACCAAACCTTATATCCCGGCCTAAATCTATATCTATATAAGTGATTCCAAACAGTATGAACCGCAACACTAATTCTGTTACAGCAATTAGAACATGGACATTTGATATCCTGACCTTTTTTTGCTGCATCTTGGTTTCTGGGTAAATTCATGAACTCGCATATACCTGCAGCGTAAGCGGATGTTAATAAGTTCGAGCCCATATCCATCATTGGCTCGTCCATCCAAGACCGAAAATATGAACCCATCGCTAACAAATTTTTTTGATTTGTAAAATTGTGTTATGAATGAACGAAGACACGAAGTAAGTTATATAAAACGGATTTCCGTCGGAATTCCGTCGGAAATCCGTCACAAAACTCCGACATAACACCCCACCAATCCCATCGGCCACCGCTAACGAATGGTAACCACTCAAATTTGCCGACATCGAAAATATCGGATTTCCGTCGGTAGTCCGTCGGAAAGTCGTCAGAATATTACGACAGATTATTTTCCGTCGGAAATCTGTCGGTACAAACGACGAATTTCCGACGGAATACCGACAGTAGATAAAACCGTCGGTATTCCGTCGGAATTTTGCGACGGAATACCGACGGACTAGATGTTAGTCGGAAATCCGTCGGTAAGCCGTCGGAAAATTCCGACGGAAATATTGGCCGTCGGAATTTCCGTCGGAATAGTGGCTGTTTTCTTGTAGTGTTCGGATGGTTTGGTTATTTGGTTTTGTTTTGTTAAATCATTAGTACTGGTTTTATAAGCTCATTATTTCTCTGTATGGATCATTAGTTTTTACTGAAAATGAATCACTATTCACTATTATGTGTAAACAAAGAACTACAAAGTACAAAAAACAAAGAAAATGAAACATGTTTGGTTTTTGGTGAACAAGCATCAAATCTCCTTTGAACTGAATTTTGAACGCAAGCAGCAATATCCAATCCATAATAGAACATACAATTACCAGTACAAGGCAATGTCATAGAGACATCAAGTCAATGTGTTCGAGTACAACTACAAAAGAAATCATCAATATCCATTTGATGAAACACAAAAATTACAAGCTTAAAATTAAATAGATGATTTGTTGGTTTGTCTTTGTTGATAAGAGTGGAAGTGTGGCATGAAGCATGCTGCATCAAAAGTCTCCTTTCACATTATGAAATCTGCAATATAATTTTAGACAATAAGAAAACAAGATAGTGATAAAACAAGATTGAGCCAACTTCACTTACTAAAAAATTACATAAAGAAAACAGATAGTGATACAACAAGATTCAACCAAATTAATTTACAGAAATATAGGGATAAAACAACATAAACACAACACAAGATTCAACCATATAGCTAGAATCCACATTAAAGTTTTCAAGCAACCGGAATCTTACACAAACCTCAGCCACATAGATTTAACAAAAGAGCATAAGAAAATACCAATTTCTGAGGCAATAAAGTGACAGCAACTCAATGAGCTCCTTCTGGTAGTTTGCGAGGCTCTACACAAGGGAAAACAAAGACGATTAGGTATTACCAAGTGAGAGCCGAAAATCAAAATTAAAAATGTATAAAACGTTACCAAGCGAGTCATGAAATTCAAGTTCTTCCATCATTTGCGCTAAGTTAGCAACATTTTCGGCTTGGATGGTATTCCTTAACCATCGTTGTGAGCAAATCAAAGCTTCAACCATGTAAGGTGTTAGACAACTTCTAAAATGATCCAAAATCCGACCACTTGTACAAAAAAATCTCATACATAACAATAATTCTGAAAAATACTAGAAGAAAAAATGTTATCAATGAACCTGTTTATTCAAGATGGATGAAAAATTAGGTTTGGAAAAGAACTTGTGAAGAGGCGCGTATGGTGAGAAGAAGAGAAGAGAAGATGTGTAATATTTTTTTTTTAGGTTTAGAAATTTTCGGTTATCCATTCGGTTAGTGATAACCGAACCGAAATATCCATTACCCGAACTCATTTTAAATTATTGCCGAATGGATACTGCCCAATAACTAAACATAATCCGAACTAACAAAAACTCGGTTCGGTTCAGTTCGGTTATTTCGGTTCGGATTAAAATCCCAGGACTAGAATTAACGTTGATAAAATATCAATCCAAAATTTTGGTTGAAACTTCTCTTCAAAAAACTTCCCCTCGCTAGACGTTGCAGCACCGGAGGCCACCCCGGAGATTTCGCGCTAAGTTCGGTTTGTTCGACGAAGATGGTTTTGAACTTTGTCAAAGAGAATAACGATGAGAAATAGTGGTGTGTTTGTACCACCTGCAATTAATTTGACAAGAGTGGCACATAGAACTTTCATGACGAATTTGAATGGAATCGTTGCTCCTATGATAATAAAAAAATGTTCTCCCCGGTGAAACCTGAGAAATATGCAACGTATCATTAATCAAGTTTTCTCGACTCTAGGTTTGTTTGATTGAGGGTAATCAAATACCTAATATATGCAGATTTAATTTGCAGTGTATGGTCCTTTGTAAGAGTGTTTGGGACACGATTTTTTTGGCCGTTGTGACAAGTAAGAATGTACTGGTAAAGACAAAATCATGCTTGAGAAAGTGTGGCCAATGGTTTGATGATCTTACGCTATGATGCTACATTATGTAAATCACCCTGGGAAAAATCAACTTCATCTCCAGCTTTTATGATCTAGAAATATCTCTTCTATTATAACTCGATTTCTTGGTTCGGTTATGTAAGCCATTTTAAAACCTCCTAGTTGAAAGACTCTTATCATGTCATGGGGTTTGTACAATTGTTGATTGTGAAATAACACAGGGGATATGAGTACTATTGTTCCACATTGATTTCAATTCAAAAGTCTTTTGGTCCAAAATAAAGATGTCATTGTTTCAATTTTGATGGACACACAAATCTCCTTACAGTTGATAGATCTTAGAAACAATAAACAAATTTTATTTATATGCAAACTCACTTGGTCAACCTGCAATAGGATTATATCTTATTTTACTTCCTCTCAACCATGTTATGTGTATATATTTTTTATGCACATTTCAATGAGATCCTATTTTTAATGGAGAATGTAGACAAACGCCAACTATCATGTATGAACATGATCACAGTTTATATGGTCTTTGCTTCTAAATAGTCTTTGAAATTGGGTTGCTTGTTCTCATTCAAATGGAATCAATTTGAACCTTTCAAGACACAAGTTTATAAAGATACTTATGGTCACGTAGATGTTCATACGCATGGATAATTCCTGCTTAGTCCCTTCGTCACATGATTTTAAGAAGACGAAATTAAACATAATTTTTGCCTTCCAGTTGCATGATCTTTCGCATACATATTTCTGCTGATTTTTTTTTGTAACTTTTGGTGAATATTATACAAAAAACTTCAACCACAGTTTTTTCTCCCAAATCTTCCATCACAAATTTACACCGAACAATTTTTAGAACTTTAATCGACAAAAAAACCCGCGCGTATGCGATTTTATATAGGTTATTGTGATTTTAAATTTAAAAAAAAATCACAAAAGAATAGCTTTAATAAAAAGAGACATAACATGAAAAAAAAAGATGATGTGAGAAAATTAATTAAAGAATGATTTTAGAAATTTTAGGGCTGTTAATACAACAAATCTAATTGGAGAAATTTAGAACTTAAACGTTTTTAAATGTTTTCATAGCTTTTAAAATCATATAACATTGTATATGTCCAATAATTTGATACAAATGCTTAGTCTTATAACTTAGATAATTATTTACTATAAACACCAAATTTATATAATATTAAATACAAAAATAATCACTAAATAGAAATTATTAATGTTAATTTTTAAACTCCACGCAACGCGTGGGCAATCCCTAGTACACAATATTGTTGGGGTCAGATTTCACCCGCTCAACGTTGAAGTCCAAAGTTATGCAAGCGCAGCGCATAGACACGAAATCACATTAACGTACAAATGTTATATGATTCTCCCAAGTCATTTTCTAACTAGAAGATGAATTATTTCTCCTTTCCTAAGTCTTATCCGTCCAAGAAGGGAGCCTTCTGAGTCCTCTCTACTCGCAGCAAAAGTCAGGAGTGAAGAACCGGCGCCGTGCTAACAAGGTCACACTGCCAGCGATGTCGCAGTGCCAGCAAGGTCACACTGCCAGCGATGACACACTGCCAGCGAAGAGTAGTGCCAGCGAAGTGCAGTGCCAGCGAAGAGCAGTGCCAGCAAAGTGCAGTGCCAACGAAGTGCAGAGCCAACGATGTCACACTGCCAGCGATGACACAGTGCCAACAACGACACTGGCCACCGAAGACCTGCCAGAGTAACGACAAAGGCCAGAAGGTTCCCTGCGCTAAAGCCCGGTCCAATAGCGAAGCCCACTTTGACACAACCGACGAAAAGAAAAAAAATCCGCGAAGACTTAGGAAAGTGAAGATTATCTTTAGAAAATATGTCTAGCCGACTTAGGGAGCTATATATATCAATGTACAAACCCGAGTAAAAGGGATCCGAAACTTTATTCACAAAAGCATATACAGCAATAACAAACGTTTCTCTTTGCTCATTGTTTCTTGCGTAGCTTAACTTAGAAATCTCTGTTTCCTCACGAAACCCTTACAAATCTAATTGTGCTAATTTTGACTCCCACAAACATCTTATACTTACCTTTATGGCATAATTTCATTATTCGATCCATAAGACATTTCATTTTCAGTTTTTCTTCTATGGTTATTTAAACTTATGTTCTCTCTTTTCTTTTACGTTTGAGCCTCTTTTAGTTATGAATGCAAGTGTTTTTGGCTCATTTTGATTTTGAATATTCTTCTCAGTACATAATCTCTAGAGTTTTATTACAATGGAACTTTATTTACGTTTACAAGTACATTATAAATTTGTTTGGATTCGGATAATACCGGATCCGATCCAGATCCGATAAGATTTTGGTTAAGTAATGGATCCCATGAACAACACAAGATCCACACCGAACACGAATGAAACCGATTCGATCCCGATCCGAAAATTATAATTATCCGAATGGTATCTCTAACCCTTAATCCGAAAATCCAAAAATCTGAAATAACCGTACCGGAATCCGACTAAACATCTGAATGTCCACCCCTAAGTAATACACTGGAGTAAAATCCAACTTCATTTTGGAGTGAAAAATAGAGTAATACATTGGAGATACTCTAATCGAATAATATGCGGCCATATTAAAAAAAATAAAGAAAAAAATCACATAAAATTTTAATGTATTGTAAAATAAAATTGTTTATCATAAACAATATTTAATTTTAGTCTCTAAAGATTAAATCTATTTAGCTAAATTAATTTGAAAATAAGTTTAGACATTATATCTTTATCTATTTTTATATATTTTATAGGGTGATTTGCAACAATAACCAAAATATATATATATATATATATATATATATATATATTAGCAATCTAATGAAAATAAAAATGAAATGGGAGCCATTAGATTAGGACCATTTGGTTAGTCTGTGAAATATAATTTTTAGGTTATTTTAGCCAATTTCCCTATTTTATAAGACTACGTTTTTTTTTTTTAATTTATATTTTGAGATTGTATGTATTTTTAAAAGGGTGAATTTGGTTAATAACCAACAAAAAAGTTTAAACATAATAAGTAACCAAAAACTCTAAAATTAATGGCTATGATTAGTGCCATATAAAAAGTTTTGCTTAGTTATTATGTTTTTATTTTTTTCTTGGTTATACTTGCCAATTTCCCTATTTAAAATAGCTAATTTGGTGACTAGCCAAGAAAAAAAATTAAACTTAATAACTAACCAAAACCCTTTTATGTGGCAAAATCATAGCCATTAGATTAAAGAGTTTTGGTTAGTTATTAAATTTATTTTTTTTTCTTTGTTATATTTGCCTAATTTCTTTATTCAAAACTACATGTTTTTCACATAAAAAAATTATTAAATTTAATATTTGAGACTGTGTTTTTACTTTCTTATTTCTAAATAATATGTTGATGTTTTATTCATTAAATATACAATAATATGTATATATGTATATATATACCTGAATAATAATTATCCGCCTAAGTTCCATCTATAGTCCTGCATATATGGCTAGACGCTAAGTCCTTCTTCACCGCCTAGAACACTGATGTGAGTTTATGTGGATTGATCTACCAAAATTTGTAAGAAAATCGGATAACAACAGGATGGATTAAGTTGGGAATGACCTAGATCACTATACCCTAAGAGCCGGAACAGAATCCTAATGGGACCTAGATTAATATATTCGAAGAGACTTGAACCAAACTGAGATATGAGTGGATACCCTAAATAACAAGTATATATACTAAAAAATATAAGTTATATTTAGACTTGTAATAACTCAAATACCCAAACCACAATTCTACATCCTCAATCTATTAGTTTAATTTCCACATTTTTATGGTATTTTGGATATCTAAATATACTTTTGGATATATTTGATTATAAAAATGACCAATTCGATTCGGAACGGATTATGTTTAGGTTCTCCACAGTCCAAATGAACATTCGAACCGAACCGATATCAAAATTTGAAATTTTATTATCTCCGAATGGATCCTAAATCTCTAAACCCGAAAATCCCAAATCCGAAAGAACCAATCCAAATCTGACCCGAAACCGATCCAAATAACCAAATGCCCAGCCGTAGAAAAAGGTTAACGCCGTTGTTGTTGGTCACAGGGCTCTAATCGCGCGTCACTCTCTCTCTCTCATAGTCTCATTCCCCCTGGTAAGCTTCTTCTTCTTGGTCAATTCTCCTCTCGCATTTCATTTCTTCTTCGGCCAATTCTCCTTTCGCATTTCGTTTCTTCTTAGCCCTGCATTTTCTAAGGTCGG
Source organism: Arabis hirsuta (assembly GCA_964056655.1). Taxonomy (NCBI): domain Eukaryota; kingdom Viridiplantae; phylum Streptophyta; class Magnoliopsida; order Brassicales; family Brassicaceae; genus Arabis; species Arabis hirsuta. The sequence continues at coordinate 17,629,360 of OZ053302.1, read as the reverse complement.
TCTAAAAGTGCAGGGATTGACTAAACCCTAGTAATCCCCCTTCTATACTATAAATCTCAACACTAGTCAGGAGTTTTTAGGGTTCTAGTTGTTGCTGTGACATATAGAAACGCCAATTTTGGGCTTTCCCTGTGTTTTTGGATCTCAATCTGTACTTGACTTGTTCGTTTTTCTCCTTCTTGTGTAGGAGCAGATTCAGTACATAAATGGCTTTCAGCAATAAACTAAGCCGCTTCGTGAGGCAGGGAGCATCCCAGAGCGAGAACGCCTCCATGATTGGCTTTCTCAACTCTTCTCTCACCAAACAAACTGTTAAGTCTTTCTCTGTAGACGCCACTCACCACAAATACCACCAAGAGACTCACAGTTTTCTTGAGCCAGAGAGCTATATTGGTAGCTGGGACACCCCAAAAGATCCCAAGGAAGCAGAGAAAAGGCTTGCACAGCTTAGGAGGGATTATGCAAAGAAAATGAAGGTGTATCGTAAAGAGTACATACATGAAATCGAGATGCTTCGGGCTGAGAAGCAGCGTAAGGATGAGGCCAGATTGCAGGCTGAACGAGCCGCCAATGAGGAGAGGCGGCGGTTGAAGGCTGAGGCAGCTAAGGCCAGGGCTGAGGAACGTAAGATCGCCGAAGAAGAATTCAGGAATACCCTGGTACTTTCATTTTTCTCTCTTCTCTGTTCGTCTTTTATTATATAGATTCCATACGGGCTCTGTGAATTAGAAAACATTATGGCTGTTTAATCAAGTAGTTTACTGTCAGATGATGATGATTCTTGAGTAAATAGGGGAAATGGGTTTGTCTGGATAATATTCATCTGGAATCTGGAGAAAGAAAGTGTTGCTTTCCACTTGACATATTGGGAAGTTTTACTAGTTATGCTTTCAGGGTGTAATGTTATGTAAAAGAGTGCCTTGTGACTTGAAGTGAAAACTTTAATTAGAGCTAATCAATTGGAGGTTTGATAAATATTGTAATCGGAATGGTCTCTCTACAGTATCTATTGTTGTTCTGGTTACAGCTTTGGCATCTCAATCAAACGTAAGATGTATTTTGATGCTGGATCTTGTTGCTTGCAATGGGTGAGGGTAGCAAAACTTAGTAGTTTGAGGTTTTTTTTGTTCGAGTTGTAGGTAGCAGAAACACTGTACACATACATAGACATGCAGTATCCAGTGATTCATAATCATAAATTAATTCCAGGCATTCGTGTCTGCAAATTAATTGAGAAGTGCACTCTTTCAAAATTCATTGAATTCCTTATGTCTCTTGGATACAGCCTCAGAGCAGTAATGGTCATTGTGCTTTTCATTTAAGTTATAAAACAGATTCAAGAAATGCTTGATTTATAGACATGTTTCGTGTTTGAAAATTGTAGATGAAAGAAAGAGCTGAAAAGCTAGAGTTCTGGAGGATGACGGGACAAAGAAGGGAAGGGAAGAATAAAGAGAAGGAGAAGCTATTGCGTGAGACGAGTTCATTGTGGATCGAGCCAAAGGAACTGGAGAAGAAGATTACGGAAGCCTTGGTTGAGACCACTCCTCTCTAAACTATGTTTTTCCTCTGAATCACTATAGTCCTTTTGTTGGAGAACTACTCTTTTTTCTTCAAATAAAGAAGAAAACGAAGGCGTCTTTGGCCTTTTGCATCAAGCACATAATGAGTACTGTGATAAGTGGGAAAATTGGTCTTGTGAGCAATCTTGTTTGTGATCTTGCTGACGTAATATCATAATAAGAGCTTTCTTTTGTTTTCATTTTTCATAAGCTCTGAGCTTGTTGAGTTTATATCCATCCTCTCTTGTGTTATCGGTGAAGGAGGTTCATAGCTTATATTCTAAGCCATGCAACAATAATTCTAGCTGTCCATGAGTTTTAAGGAAATATTTTGCTACTGTTTGATTGTGGTCTTCGGCTTATATCCAGTGGCGAATCCAAGATTTTTGTTTACCAAGGGGTAGAAATAAAACTATCAAACATCGTAAAAACACCTACAAATGTACTCTATGTTCTCTCATAGATTAAAATCTTTTCACCACTCTTTCATTTGTAACAGACTAAAACAAATCTTTTTCAATATAGCATACTAAACAATTACTCATAAATTCATCTCCAATCTGATTGCGTGCGGCTGTCTTCACTAACTTCATTGCAGAAAAACACCTTTTGACATTTATGGTAGCAATCGGTAAAGTTAGATCCAACTTTAAAAGCCTATATACTAAAGGATGTGCAAGATGTTTTTGCGTTTCCACCATCAGAAAAAAAAAGTTCTCCAAGATTCTTCAAAATCTCAAACCGTGCATTGTTTCTTACGTTGTCAAATATAAATTCCAAGTTGATACTTATAGTTAAACGCTCCTCAGAACTAAAGTCATATGGATAGAACTCAATCAATCTCAACAGCTTTGACTTGTCAAACTCACAGAATGAACTAACAAGACTTAAAAAAGCATACAAATAAGCAAGTCGGTATTTACCTCGGTAAATCGACCATTAAATTTTTGAAGTTGCAAATCCAGAATGGTGTAAAAACAATTAACCCACATTAATTATGCGTGATTTTTTTTCTTGGCTTTCTTGGATCTACAAAGTCTTCATCCATCATGAGCATATTAGCATTATGCTTTTTGACAAAAAAAAAGAAACTTTATCCATAAGAAAATGTCATCCATCTTCTCAAAGTTTCCGCAATTCCTGCTTAGTTGTCATTTGAAATGTTTTGATCTTTTTTTTTTGTAATGTGAAAATACTTGAGAAGACCATATGCTTGACATCTTTTTCTGAGTCATCAACTCCTTCATTTTGAACATACTCGAGAATTTTAATGACATAATAAAACATCTCAACCAAACGCAACCATGTCTTATTATGAGAACCCCAACGAGTATTTTCGGTATTGGAAGAGATTTCTCTTGATTTAGTCATATTCCAGTGTTAATCTCACTACTATTAATCCATCCTTCCACTATCCTTTAGTTACGTTCTATAAGCATATTTTTCGCTTGCAAAAACCTACAACCACATTCAACATAAAAAAAATCATATCGAAAAAAATTACTAATATCAAATTGCTTTTTCGCAACTGCCACCATAACAACTGAAGTTGATGAGCAAACAATGGATATAGTATGTTGAACTATTTTCTCTGGAAACCAATGATTTGAGCATATTAAATTCATTTTCATATTACTTGATTCATCATAATCTTGTCCTCTAATTCTTTTCAAGCTTAACCCATATTTTGCAAACAAGCCATCAATAGTAGGTTATATAGTTAAAGAAGACATTTCTTTTACATGAATAATTCCAAGAAATCTTTCTTTAATTGATCGTCCTTTATCAACAAATAAAAAACAACAACAACCATTTGCTCTTTGTCAGAAACATCAGCAGACCCATCAACCAACAAACCAAACACACCATGATCAATTTTTTCAATGATAGATTTTAGTACTTCTGCAAAAGAATGTACAATATCTTTTTGAATCATTGAAGAAACTATCCGGTTATTTCTCGGAGCATTCTTCAAAATAACCTTACTTGGAGCATCATTTTGTTCTCCTATGTATCTCAAGAGCTTCACAAAATTTTCTCTATTAACAAACTCTTTGGTCTCATCATGACCACGAAATGGTAATCATTGTTGTAGCAAATACCTAAAAGCATTTAACCGAATGCGATACTCATTTTTCACCACATCATCCTACTTATATAAAGCATGCACAATATAGACTGACCTTCATTCATCAAATCATCATATCTCTTAACAGCAAATATTATGAAAGCTTAGTTCCATCTACTTGTTCAAATAAAGACTCAGGTTTATTCCAATAAGAAAAACCTTCTATCACAAACGCATAATTTCCACCTTGTTTTGAGATGTTATCTCTGAATAAGTAACAACACAAGCATAAGGCTTTATTTTTTGAGACGATATACTTTAGCCACTTATACTTATCAAACCAAATTAGGTTGAACCGCCTCACTCCTTTTCCAATTTTCTTTTTGTTTTTCAAATACATGATCATATGGTTGACATGAACCTCTAATAAAATACCGCCAAAAAAAGAAAAAAAAACCTCTAATAAAATATTTTCGGTCTTGCTCTCAAAAGTTGACGTATATTTTTTTTTTTAAATATATTTCCATTGACTTGTCTCCAAAACACTAAATTATATTAGTTTAATATAAAAATAATTACAAAAATGTCACTTTTTATGTACACATTTGCAATAATACCATTTAAGGATATTCATTTACAAAATGCCACTAATTATAGATTTATAAAGCATATATATTAAAATTTTAAACCCTAAAAAATATTTTGACCCCTAAAACCCCTTAAACCCTCATAACTAAACCTTAATAAAACATAATTAACCCAAATATAAATAATATAATTTTTTTTTTTGAAAAAATGGTATTTTTTAAAGATTTCAAAAGTGTGACAATTTTATAAAATGACACTTAAAATGTAACATTTTTTGAAATTTCTCTTAATATAATGTTACTTATTAAGCATATATCAAACTAATCAACATGAACAGATTAAGAAAATACAATCGATATAATATTCAATATGAAACTTCTTCTTCTACAATATTTCTCAATATTTAACTTATAGACAGTAACTTGTGTGCCTTAAATATGAATTAAATACATAAATTTTTTTTATTTTTTTTTAAATAACTAAACGCAAACAATGTTTCTAAAAATAGAAAATAAAAAAGACATGAGAAAAATCCAAAACAAAAATCAAAAACAGGATAAACCATATCGAATTCACTAATAGAGAAGATGGATAAATGAAGTGGAGAATTTGTGTTTGATGAAAACGAACGAAATCAAAGTTTTACTAGAAACTGAAACAAAGAGCGAGAGAGAAGAAGCCGAGAAGACAATTTTCTAAAACGGCAACGACAACTATTCTCGTGAAACATAAAAATCATGGTGAATTTGCAAAAATGCAACTTTTTATATGCATATTTGCAAAAATACTGTTTAATGGTGTTCATTTGTAAAAATGTCACTAATTATAGATTTTTAAATCCTATATCTCAAAATTCTAAACACTAAAAAATGTTTTGATCCCTAAACCCACATAAACCTTCATAACTAAATCCTAATAGAACATAGTTAACCCAAATATAAATAATATAAAGAAAAAATAATTTTGAAAAATGACATTTTTGTAAAGATTTCAAAAGTGTGGTATTTTTGTAAAATGGCACTTGAAAAGTGACATTTTTTTAAATTTCTCAAAAAGAAACCATCCCTAATTTTTTTTTAATTAAGATACAAACCCTCTTAATCATTTGAAGGTTTTCATTCATTATTTAAATCTCAAAACTTGATACCAAACTCTGTTGATTTAAATCTCATTAATTATTTCAAATTTAAAAATTTAAAAATCTCAATAAATTTGAAAAGATATATATGAAATTTTCCTGTATAAAATAGTGTTATATATGTCATTAATATATTTTATTCTAAATTATTTAAAATATATTTTCCCTTTAAACTATATTTGTGGACCAACATTGTTTTCTTAAACTTTTTTTCTAATAAAGCAAACTAGATTTTGATCCGCACTTTGTGCGGGAACATACATTTTTTATGTTGTAAGCTAAAATTTCGGATTGTGTCTTATATAATATGTTCAAATTGTGATATGTATTGTTTTAGTTTGTAAGTAGAATCGATTAGATTGAAAAAGTATGATTAGTTTTTTTAGTTTGAAGGTAGAGAATAAGTATGTTAAGTATTGAATTTTATAATGAATAATCATTGTAGTTAGTATATATAAATTATAATACTTAGTTTTGTGCATGTACGAATGTCTGTCGTATCAATTATTTAGTTTTGTGCATATACGTATGTCTGTTGTATTTACTTATGGAATAAGAATGAATTATAATATGGCAAACGTACTGAATCTCTATGTAATAAAACAAATCTAAAATAAGTAAAAAAAACCAAAACATAAATTGTAGGTGTAACTCCGAAGATTTGATCGAAAACGCAAAACAATAATACTTGAGAGTCTCCATCGCCAAAGATTGATCAAACTCTTTAATCAAGTTCAGAAACTAATCTGTAAAAAAAAAAAAAAAAATATTTAAAAAATGAAGCACTTGTAAGAGACAAATTTGAAAGAAGTTGAATAGATGAATATCCATACCTTCATCACACAACAATTGCGAGTCAATATTTTGGAAAACCTCTTTGAAAACAACGTTCATAGTCTTCTTCTGAGTTTTACCCTCGTTATCTACAATAAGAACTTTCAAACCTTTCTTGGAAGTCACTCTAGAAATAGCCACATATAGCTGACCATGCGAAAACACTGACCGAGGCAAATACAACCCAACTTCTCTAAGAGACTATCCTTGACTTTTGTTGATGGTTATCGTAAAGGCAACGAATAAAAGTAGCTGTTTACGACGCATTTTGAAAGGTAATCTTGTGTCTGAAGGAGTAATCAATAACCTAGGAATCAAAACCTTTCGACCAATATTGTCTCCTGTAATAACACTTGCTTCAATCATAAACTCGTACATTTGTGTCACTTGAAGCCTAGTACCATTCATCAAGCCTTCTTTCGGATCGTAATTCCTAAGTAACATGACCGGACAACCAACCTTTAGTCGTAACTCATGATTCGGTAACCCAGGAATCTTAATGCTATTAAGAAAATCTGGAGTGAAACCATAATCCTTTAACGAAATCTCATCAGAAGGATCGATACTATCAGCACTTAGGTACACCTTCTCTTCACATGTTTTCCAAATACCGCAAAATGTTATTAATAAATTTAGTTAAGCCAATGAATATTTAGTAAATTATACCGAAAATTCTAATGTAGACTAACCTTGCAATTGAGAAAGCATATATTCATTTATCTGATTCACATCATCATTTGTAGGACACAAAATTGCTCTCTTTTGCCAGAATTCTGGTTCTTTATCTTCTTCCAAAACTTGAAAATCTCCATAAACAGTTTTGGTGATAGTTTCAATTGGGTCATTTGAATCTGTAATAAGAAACTCATCTGGAATATCAATAAGTGATTCCCCATCATTAGAATCACCAATCTTACCATCACCAACATCTAAAATCCCCTCTGAAAATTCCTTAAGATCCTTTGCTTCATCAAATGTCAAATTATTTGATAGCAGACGCATGTTCTTCGTAAGTTTCAACACTTTACAATACTTCCAAATATAAGACGCATTTAAAGCAGCCAATACGATCTCTGCTCGACTACCACCATTAATAACAGGAAGCACTTGCCTGAAATCTCCTCCAAAAACAACCACTTTGCCTCCAAAAGGCTTGTTATCTTCATTTCCAATGATATCCGATAAACTTCTATCCAAAGACTCGAAACAATATTTGTTAATCATTGGAGCTTCATCTCATATTATAAGAGATGCTTCCTTAACTAAAGCAGCAAGATCCGATCCACGACTCATTTTACACGTAGAAAACTCATCAGGATTAATTGGTATTCCAAATCTTGAGTGAGCTGTTCTACCACCTTGTAAAAGTAGAGAAGCAATTCTGCTGGAAGCAACATTTAAGACTATTTCGCATTTGCATCTAATAGCAGAAGAAAGAAGAGTCCATAGAAACGTTTTCCCAATACCTCCAAATCCATAAACAAAGTAAACACCACCTACTTTATTTGAGACTGCTCCAATAATCTCATCGTAAATTTTCTTTTGCTCAGCTGTTAGCTTTTGGATGTCCTTATCATGACTGATTTTCAATTCGTCTTTGTTGTACCTTTGTTCATCAATAATCAGAACATTAGTATCATCTTTACCATCTCTTGGAGGTTGTGGCATAGAAGTAAAGTACATCAATGAGCTTCCACTGCTTCTCAAAATATTCTCTAAATCTTCAAGTGCATATCTCTTTTTGTCATCATCACTTAAGCAGAGATCTACAAACAAATATGAAGGAATAAAGTTTGAATCAATGATATAATTAACAATAAAAAAGCTTGTGTGAAGGTAATTAGCTAGCAAACCTGGTCTGTTAAAATATCGTCTCTTTGAACTCTCAATATCGTTTGACAAAATATCCCAAGTATGTTCCCAAACTCTTTCTGGCTGAGATAAACTACCAGATAAAAGCATAACCGCAAAAATTGATCTTAAAAATTTTTCTGTTCCAGCAAAGCTTGCCCTTTTAAGATCATCAATATATTTCTGGTCGTCCTCAAGTAAACCTCTAGCAAAGCACACATCCTTGAACGTTGGGTAAACAATGCCGTTATAAGTTCTTATATCCTCAAAACACGTAGGACCCCTTACAATGTTCAAAAGAATCCTAAAATAATAAGCTTCTTCTAGTCTACGTGGAACATAATTTATCCTTCCAATGGAAAACCCTCTTTGACGTTTCTTGAACATTTTGAACGTAGAATTCCATGTGAAGAGATTAGGAATCTCAGCAAAAGTCAGCTTTTTCGCAAGATCATCAACTTTACAAAGATCAAACCAAGCTAACAACTTTGTCTTTTTCATTGTTTCTCTGTCCAAAACTATTTCAACTTTAAAATAAACCATTTTAAATTAAATCATCGTCTTTAAAATAAACCATTTGTTTACCTGGAAGATGGAAAGTAAGCTTTTCGACGGGAGTAGAACGATAATGTATAGGAAATTTCAGAATTCGCCATGCAGCTTCGCAAGCAGATACGTATCTGAAAATTTTTAACTCGATAAGATATATATATCATAGAATTAAGCAATGAATTTACTCAGTAAAAACATAGTATTTACCTGCAATCAAAAAAGTCTTTGATCTCATTCACTATTTTTCGAGAAAAGATCGTGTTTTTTTCTCCTTCAACACTGCCACTGGCAGTTACCTTCTGCGATGGTTCAACAACAACAGATACACGATCTGGACCTTTATTAATATACTTGAATAAGTATTTAATAGAACCTGTATTGCACCATTTCACATTGATGTGAGCTCGATAACGAAGAGACAATGTCCTGTTATACGGAATGACGTATCGGACATCACAATGAATACCATTCTTGTCAACAACATTCTTATTCTTTTTACTTCTTCTCTATACTGGGAAACCATCTTTGTCGATTTTGGTTTTTTCAACATGCTGCTTTGGATAAAACTTTGAACATTTTCCATCAACCATACATGGTGACTTAGGGTTTGCAACACCACAAGGACCATGAATCATAATTTCACTAACAACGCTATAAAGATCAGTATCTTTGATAGGATCAGGGATCTCAGCAGATATCATCTTATCAATATCTTCTGGTTTTGGCATTTTATGCTTTGGATCCATCCATAATAATATGTGAGCATGTGGAAGACCTGTTTTTTGAAACTCAATCGTGTACATCGCTGGAATATTAAAAATTTTAAAAACGTTAGTCATCACTATAAACAAACATATAATGCAAGAAATAGTAATTTCAAACTTACATGAAATAGTGTCACCCAATATGTTGGACACAGTTAGATCGTGCATCAATGAATCCAGCTTCATCTTGAAAACTCTACAAATGATATCTGGCCTATCATCATTATTAAGATTGCATTTCTCCAAATATCGTGTGATTTCCGGCCACTTTGGGTTGCATGTGAACGTAATGAAAAGATCTGGAAAACCAAACTGTTTGCATATAGCCATAGCATCTAAATAATTTTGCATCATGTATCGAGGACCACCAGTAAAAGATGCAAATAGTAATGTGCGTGTTCCTTTATCACGAAGATTTCTTATTCCTTCACTTGCAGATCGTTCAATACTATCAAAACTTTTTGACCATAGGGTCGACTGATTCATGCTCAAGTAAGAAATCCTATTACTCTCTATCATAGTGAAACCATCAACCAAAAACTGTTGGGGTATGACACTCATCTGGGCGATCTTGAATTCGGAATGCAAAATATTAGCGCATACTGATATGTTCCCGAACCTTCTTCTTTCCAAATTCCTGTAAAGATTTTTTTATACCAAGTTGGAACCCATCCTCTCCGTAAGGAAAGATTAGAGGATATTGAAGAGCCAAATACGATGGATGATTTCCTTTATACGTTTTTGTTTCCCACTCGTTCTTTCTAGAATGATATCCTGAGTATGATGTTCAGGACGGAAGTCTCCAGGTATTAAGGCACCTACTTCAGATACAGTCGGGATATTGTACCTTCTAGCATCTTGTTTCCGATCATTGATAATCCTCATATGAAAAACTTCATCAGGATCAGTATCAAATCTATCTCTTGCAGCTCTAAAATACTTCACGTATGGGTTCACCGCATCTAACATTTTGATCAAAACTTGTATGATTTCCGTTCTAAATTTGTTTCTTTTAGAAACAGTATGGACAACCTTCCCTTTACTAAAAAAAAGCAAAATAGTAAATGTTAGAAATAATTAATATGTTTATATAAATTAAAGTCTATATATTCAAAAAAACGTACCTCATGACAGTTTTTCGATTCTCAACCTCATTATGAGTGTCAACAATATATAGTTGGGAGAATTTAGCATAGTCATCAGGTTTTGGCTATTTTTAAAGTAGTAGAACATTTCCTACCCAAATTTCTTTTCGATACCAGCTTTGACATAGAATCCCAATTTACATGTTTGAATGTCGTTTGAGGAGAGTCCGCATAATCTAATTCAACAGAAGAGTCATCCAAATCATCATCTTCAGATTCATCTTGACTACTACAATCAAAATGGTGTCAAACATCCTCTTCATCTGAGATAGTATAAAAAAATATATTATTTTTTAACACTATGTGATGGTTTTAAACTATATAGATATTATAGATTAATGAATGATTGAGATTAACTGTAACGCCCGTGAACCAAAAATGTGATTTTTGGTGGGTGTCGATCGACACTGTGTAGGTCTGTCGCTCGACACGGGTTGTTGTTCTCCCGAAGAATCGGACAGGGAAGTCCGCGTCGATCGACAGGGCTTGTGAGTGTCGATCGACACTGGCTGAAATCAGACTTAGGGTTTTGATTTCGGTTCGTTTTGGTTGATGGGCCAAATAAAGAGAGAACGAAAGAGGTATCGACCAAAGAATCCAAGAGTGTTATTTGATTTTCCTTGATGAAGTTTTATTTATAGGGTTCACCGAAATTGTGATTTTTTAGGTTAGGAATGAAAATCTTTGTGGTTAAGATATTATGAGTATAAATCTTTCTTTCATTTATGTTGACTTGATACCAAAGTTGTAGATTTCGGTATAAGGCAATAATATTTCTTTTACATATTATCTCTCCAAATTTCGGTGTAGAGAATATGGTTATAAGGCAACATCAAACAAATTTAATTAGATTTGGGGAGAGAATACGTAGATACTAAGAGCTAGATAAGGTAGTTACATAATTTGCATTCTTCTATAGTTTCACCATGTGAGGTTAATTCAATATCGGGAAAACAAATCATTAAAAGAATCAATGGAATACTTCAAATGGAATAAGTTAGGTAAACCGAGCAATCTAATTTCAAGCTTCAAGAACAACTTTTTTGTGGAGATTTCAATAAAGCTCTTAATAGAGACCTAAAAATTTCCACCAGAATGTTCCAACTACTACCTAGATTATCGCATTAATCGTAGCCATCACGAATCTAATCTTGAATACATAAAGAGAGGAAATAATTACGTTTCTATAACTAATTTAGAGTAAATGTAATATTAGAATATAATACGTTGCTCTGTTTTGATCTATTAATTTTCAAAATATAAAGAGAGGAAAAAATATGTTTCTCTTTACGAAATTAATAAAAAAACCTGATTTTATTTCAATAAATAAAAGAAGCAAAATAATATCCCAAAAACACCAGTTGAATTACAGAAAACTTATTAAAAATACCAAAATCCATAAGTTGAAAACAAAAGGAAAAACGAATCCCTTAAAACCAACATTGTTAAGATTTCTCGATCTTCACTTGAACTAATTCTCCAGCCAATTTCGGTTTGTTTTCACCAACTGCCTCATTCGAAGGAGACTTCCCGCCAGTGATAACACAATCAAAATCCGGGACACTATCATCAACCCCATCAATCCGCTTAGATAAATCCACATTCGAATCGTTCTTCTTCGGAGAATCCCCATTGGATGCAACCATGGCAACTTTAGAGATGGTATTGCATGAATCAATATTATCAATTCTAGTACAATGTTTCTTTGTGGTAGAAGATTCAGCTCCGGACTCGACAGCCAAAATCCGGTCACGTTTGGAAGAAAGAGTACCTAAACTTGCAGATAAGTCATCTGATTGTTCTTGACTAAAAGTCAACATCATAGGAAGCTACAAATAAAAAAACATCATTGACCAATGCTGGAAAATTATAAAAAAAAAAAAATATTTTTATACCATTCAAAGATCATACCTGGTCACCGGAGACAATTGAATTGGGGTTGATATGATCATCAGATAAAGCTAAAGCATCCGAATCAACATTAACAATATCTTCTCCAGACAAAACTTTTATAACTTTGAATGTATCATTCCCTTGCCACATGTTTTCTTTCTCAATAGAAATGAGAAACTGAAATGTTTTCCCAATAACATTTTTTAGAGCTAGAGGAATATCATTTGGATCTTCAATCTGAAAAATACGAGATCAATTAGTAATAAATATTTGTAGTAATCAAGTACAAATATAATTGTATGAAGATAAAAAGTTAGAATCAAACAAACCTCAGTGTACACTCCGTTTAAAAGGCTATCAGCAGGACAATTGACAACTTTTTCAGCAGGTGTATCAAATAGCAAGCATTTGGATTGACCAGAAGAATCCATCACAATAAGGTGCAACTTATACCTATTCTCCAATGTATATGATGTCAAAAGTATTACATTGAAAAAAAAAAAAGACTGATGAATGTAATAAACCACAAATACCTTGAAATGACGGATGTAATATTGGCGTTATTACAATTCTCACAATGGAATGATTGCTTCTTCTCCAACTTGCCTATGTCCTTCTCCTTTGTCTTATTCTTGTAAAACCTCATCTTACATTTCTTGCAAGAAACATAATACCACGCCCAGTCAGAATCAATACCGCAAATGGTGCACATGATTTTGTACCTGCCAACCTGTTAGAAAATATCCTATCAAAAACCATTCGACAATAAAAGGTAACTTAAATGTTATAACGTCAATACCTCGGTAGTACTAATCAATTCACTAATTGTGACCAAAGGAAACTCGTCAAATGATTCTTCTTTGCCAACTAATGCTAATTCTTCCTTTTTGGGCCTTTTGTGCACAATTCTCAATACCATACCATGATCTGGCAAACTGGAAATATAAACGTTAATATGTTATGGTTTTGTTTAAGAAATAAAAAAAAAGTTTAATAATAGTATAGAGATATGAACAAACCTCTTCTTAAATTCAACCAACTCAGAGCATTGCGGATTAATAATTACTTGAGACGCATCAAAAGCATTAGTGATTTGTGGCTGACCTGAAATGTGTAGAGAATAACATAAGAATATACACAATATGAGTATTTCGTATCAAAATATAAAGACAATGAATATGATGGCATAACATAAACACCTCGAAATACGTTAATCTTCGCAAATCGAATTAGACAAATCACAAATCCATCCTCAGTATTTTGACAGGCAGTGTTAACACATTCGGCAAACTTTCCCCACAAGGTACATGCCAAACGATCATCCCTATATGTGAATGGAGAGTTATTTTAGATACTACCAAAAAATTTTAAAAGTAAAAAAATCACTCTGATTTAAACTTACGTGGCGTTCCGAAGTTCAAACTCAAGTTTATGAGTGTCTTTGTTGTTAACTTGTAAAGCTTTCATATCTCTCACACTAACAATTTGGCCTATAACATCTGAAATAAATGAATGAAAATTAAATTAAAATTTAAACTTTAAATAAATGATTTACAATAAACAAAACTAATCGATCATAATGTTTGGATTGAGCTCTTCGTTATTAACTTGAGTAAAGTCGGCAAGATCAAGAAAAATACTTTCTGATCGAGAACCACATCGTTGGACAGTAGTAGAAGTCAAGAACGCCATCTTGTAATGATGACTACATGGTCTATACTGACCCATACACTACAAGAAAACAAACATTTAGCGTCAGCGTAATTCGACGCTAATTCGACGATTTCGACGCTAAACCGTCGACGCTAAATCAACGCTAATTTTGCGTCGAAACAAATTATGACGCTAAATCGACGCTAATGTTTCGACGCTAATTCGACGCTAAATAGCATCGATTTAGCGTCGAAACATTTCGAGGCAACATGACGAAGCTAATTCGATGCAAAATAGCATCGATTTAGCATCACAGTGTTTTGATGCAATATATCGACGCTAAATCGATGCTATTTAGCGTCGAATTAGCGTCGTCACTTTCAACAAGTTCGACGCTAATTCGACGCTAAATAGCATCGATTTAGCGTCGTTTATAATTTAAAAAAAATATATATATATATATATATATTATAAAAGTATATTAAAAATATATTAAAAACTAAAAATATTATAAAACAAAATATGCGATACAAATGAAATAAAAATCCTAATCTACTCTTGTTGTTGGGTCCTTAGGTTGATGACATCTTTCCGGATCATCTCTTCGGATTCTTGCTCGAATTGCGTAGGACCGTCAGGTGGAGAAGGCGGTGGAGGAAACTGAAGCCCTTGCAAGGCAGTTGCTAATGTCGGATTATCCACTGCAATGATGTTAAAGAGACTGGTCATTGCTGAAAGGTTAGTCTCTAGCTGCGAATTCCTAGAATTAGCAGTTTCCAACTGTATGGTCAATTGCGGCTGAGACGGACCCGCAGTGTAAGAATATCGAGCCGACGAACAAGCTGCTGGGACATCCCTGATGGATCCAACACCCATCGTTCGTCCTTTCTTCTTCGGTGCAATCTATAAAATAAAAATGTTATACAATAGAATTGTAATAAAAAATAACTTTAAATATATTAAGAAAATCTAAAAAATTACCTCTTCGTAAAGTCGATCCAAATCTTGGACACCCATCGTAGACTGGACAAATTCGTCTAGCTCTGCCAGTCGTGCGTTGTACTCGTTGAACGTTCGTTCCGCTTGAGCGGTAACAAACGTCCCATCCTTCTTCCGATGAGTTTTCTCCATCACTTTAACCATCGGAGGAAGATCACTGCCATCAGCCTTTTAAACAAAAATAAACATACGGTGTTTTACCATATTCAGTCGTACTGTGGCGTACGATGTTTGACCCGCACAATGCTTTGAAGGTACGAGACGGGCTACAGAACACTTCCCCGATTTAACCACCGAATGGGGATACTCCCAGAACTGCACTAGACCCGACCAAACATCGGGATCCATCCCTATCGGCTTCGCCTCATCGCCTTTCGCGCGCCACGCCTTCTTCAAGTTACCGACGTAACCGTTGAGACGCTTTAGCGCCTTATGCTCGAACTCTGCTCGCACTTCGAAAGTACGAGCTTCTTCCCAATGCCACCCTTGCTACAAAAATACGAATAATATTATGAATATATTTAAAATAAAATATTTTAATAATTAAAAATAAATAATATAAAAAGACTTACCGCCCATGATTCGAACCAAATATCCTGCACATGCTGCGGCGTCTTGCTCCAATTAGCATGGGGCATAGTGAAATAGGCCGCGATGGCCTTGGTGACCAAACGCGATACCTTGTTATCGCTAAACCTGTTAAACAAGAATTTACAATGATCTAATTATAATTTGGAATTAAAAATTAAATAACCAATATTAGTAATATTGTAAAAGATATAATCATACCATAATGTACCAGGAGGCCTCATCGGATGGAGAGTCCTAACCCGTATCTCTCGTCCAGGTTGGCGGAGAAGCTCGATAATCCGCATCATGAGAGGCGCGTTTGCCGGTGGCGGCTCTTGGTGGTCATCAGAAGGGTCTGCTGCGTCTTCTTCTGTCTGTGTCTCTAGCTCTGGCTGAGGCGGTGGCGGTGGCGGAGCTCGTGGTGCAACACGTGGTGCACTCGTGATGGACCTCGTGGTGGAGGTCGTGGACGATATGTCGCAGCTTGCGAACCCGACGCTGCTCCTGATCCTGATCCTGATCCTGATCCTGATCCGCGACGACCATCATATCCAGAAATCGTAGCATCCTCGCCAAATAACTGTCCGTAAGAAGGTGGTGGATCCGCCTATAAAACCAAAAAAATTAATAAATAAAAATAAAAACATATAAATTCATAAATAAATATAAATTTTGTAAAAATAATTCCAAAAATGCTAAAAAAATTTAAATTTTGTATATAAAATATGAACATAATTTGTAAACTTGTTTTGTTATTTTAACTTCAAAAATTTATTTTTATAAGTTCATAATTATAGAGTATAAATGTAAAATTACTTATAAAATCGTTTTTATTTAAAACAAATATTTATTTACATTTCTAAATTATAGATCAAATGATTTTTATTATATTTTACACAAATATATATGTTTTGAAAAATTAAAATTCTCAAATTCGTTTATTAATAATTTTCATAAACTCATGACATTATAAATTTTATAAATACAAACACATAAATTCTATTTACTACAAATCCATTTCAATTCCTACAAATCCAATTTAATTTCTACAAATCCATTCAAATTCCTAAAAATCTATTCTATTTTCTACAAATTCCTAAATCAAACTTAACATAATATTATTAACAAAAAAAAAAAAAAGATTACCATGTAGATCTCGAAGGTGGTCGAGAGGGAGAAGATTTCGCGGGGAGAGAAGAGGTGGTCGCCGGCGGCGGGAGAGAGAGAGAGAGGGAGAGAGAGAGAGAGAGAGGTCGCCGGAGTGTGAGAAGAGAGAGGAGATGGCGGCGGCGGGAGAGAGAGAGAGAGAGAGGTCGCCGGAAAGTCAGCCGAGAGAGAGAGAGGTCGCCGAGAGAGAAGCCAAATATGTTTGAGAAATCGGAAATGAGGAAGAAGAAGAAGTCTGGTTCTGAGTTTTATTACTCTATCCGACGCTATTTCGCCGCTAATTCGACGTAATTAGCGTAAAAATAGCGTCAAATTTAATTAAAAAACCAAATTATTCATCTTTTCCGGATTCCCACGCACAATAAATGGTTACCGCGGTTTTAGTGAAATTTTTTTAATTTAGCGTCAAATTAGCGTCGAATCTGAAATAGATTCGACACAAATTCGACGCTAAATCGAATTGGTAAACCAAAACAAGTATGAAAAATTTTGGTTTGCCGCCATCGGTTAAACCAAATTAATTGAATTTAGCGTCGTTTTTTGCATCGGGTAATAAAAAATCCGACACCTTTTCTATTCTATACCCTAAACCCTAAAAATAGAAATTTTTAGATTTAGCATCGAATTAGCATCGAATCAGAGGCATTCGACGCTAAATCTTAAAATTTCTGTTTTTTGGGTTTAGGATATAGAAACCGCCACCTATACGAGAACTATCTTATCCTTTTCAATCTTTATTACTACCGAATAATTTAAACTTTTGAAATTTTTAAATACCTATTTAGTTCCGAAATTAGGTATGATAGTATATGTAAACCAATATAGTTTATAGAAATCTAAGACTTATATGCTTTTGTTTAAAAGGATAATTATATGAACTTAGTTGTTTGCAATTAAATTATTCAGTTTATATAATATATATGCTTCACTCGTAATTGTTGATTTTTAGATGTTTTATTCTATACCCTAAACCCTAAATAACAGAATTTGTTAGATTTAGCGTCGAATTAGCATCGAATGAGATGCATTCGACGCTAAATCTAACAAATTTTGTTTTTAGGGTTTAGGGTATAGAAACCGCCACCTATACGAGAACTATCTTATCCTTTTCAATCTTTGTATATGCTTAAAATTTTAAAACTTTTGAAATTTTAAACTACCTATTTAGTTCCGAAATTAGTTATGATATTATATGTAAACTCGTAATTGTTGACTTTTAAAACATAAAATGTTAGCGTCGAATCAGCATCAAATCAGATGAATTCGACGCTAATTCGATGCTGAATTAGTGTCGAATTAGCGTCGAATTAGTGTCGAATTCATCTGATTCGATGCTATTTCGACGCTAATTCAGCTTATTTTTCTTTAAAAAAAACTTAATAATAATAGAAAATATAGTATGATAACAAATTAATATTATCCGAAACAAATGAAATAAAAACAAAAATCCAAATAAAACACATGTATATGCTTCACTCTGAATCGTCATTTGAGTCCTCGTCATTCTCATCGGTATTTTCGCCACTTTCGTTTGCGAACTCGTCTTCCGGGTTTTCAGCATTGGTAGCCTCCGAAAGAATTTCAGCTTCTCGATTTTGCGGATCTATAAGAATGATGTTGTCTATCTCTTGTTCTGGAGTTGTTAGATCCACGGCAGCTTCATATTGCATAGGAGCGTCGTCGATTCAACTATCATTCCTCTGGGAGCTATTTTAAGCACAGATAACTATGAAATCCCTATTTTTCTGACACGTGGATATGGTATGAAACAAACTTGATCCGCTTGTGATGCAAGGACAAATGGATCGTACTTTGCATAAGAGCGAGATCCGTTAACATCGATGACACCAAACTTTCCTACTCGAATCCCTCGCCCGACAACTGGATCAAACCACTCGCATTTCAAAAGGGTGCACTTTAAGTTAACCAAACCAGGGAATTGCACTTGAACAATGTCTTGTATAATGCCATAAAATCTGTGTCCCCCGCTCGAACTACCACACCATAGTTCGCAGTTGCTCTGTTTTTTCCACGTTCGAACGTATGAAACACATAACCTCCTGTAAAATACATTGGAGATGACGTAACTTTTTCCAATGGACCTTGGATCAACTCTCTAAACCATACAGGGTACGACGTGTCTCCATAATCAACCTGGCAAATACAATATACTAGGGGTGGGCGTTTCGGTTTTCGGTTCGGTTACGGTTCGGTTTTCTCGGTTTTTCGGTTTAGCGGTTTTACAAAAATTCAAACCATATAGAAACCGTTTGTATTCGGTTTGGTTACGGTTTGGTTTTTTCGGTTTTTCGGTTTATCGGTTTTACAAAAACTCAAACCATATATAAACCATTTGTATTTCGGTTCGGATTGGTTTCGGTTTATTCATGATATTTGAAAGAAAAAGATATATATATATATAAAATCAAAATTGTCAAAAAAGTTAAAAGAAAATATGAATTAAACAAAATTAAAAATTAAAAAACGTAATCCAAATTAAATAAATTGTAAACTTAATCTTTTAAAAACTAATAGCTAAAAGAAGAAAACTAGAAAACACTCTTATTATCATCATCAATCATTATTGTTTGTCTTTTCAACTTCAAACTGTTTGTGATATTTTGATCAACACAATAAAAAACAAATAAACAACATCAAAAACTACCTATAAAAAGTCACAAGAGAAAAATATAGTCTAAACTAGAATAATTATCAATACATACCTTATAAACAATCAATACAATTTGGCTAATTAGTACACCACTATATGACTAAGGTTTTTTAAACTAATAATAATAATATAAATATTCTTTAAAAACCAAAAACCCGAACGGTTTTACGGTTTTAAACCGAAACCGAACCGAAACCAAAATATTTTTAAAATAGAAACCAAACGGGTTTATAGATAAAACCGAAACTAAACCAAACACCTAATTACGGTTCGGTTCGGTGCGGTTCGGTTCGGTTTGGTTTGTTTGCCCACCCCTACAATATACACATTGTAAATATAATAAAAACAAATTGTATATATAGGTTTTAATGGAAACTAGATATATATAATTTTGTTTTTAACTTACTTGAGTTTTCAACCATTTACCAAAGTGGAGATCTTTACGTTTTTCAATCTCATCGGCGGATGCATTTGGGAAAGCCTCGGCAACTTGGCGAATGAATTCACTACGAGAAAATATAGTTATAATAAATGTTTTCAAAGCATATATAAGTACGAAGATAACCCTTTTGACATCAGTCCATAGTTGGTAATTATAATATGTACCTAAAAAATGGGGTAACTTCATCGCATTGTAAGAGAATATATGTGTGTGCACAATTGTAGTCTTCATATGAGAACCAATCTTCTTCTCTTGTGATTCCGGCATGCCTACCAACTGCACAGAATATATCTGGGACATCTGAAACCGGATACGCTTGCGCGATGCCACCATCGTCGTACCTACGTAGAGCTCTTTTTCGTGTCCGGACAGTGGGAGAGAAGTAATATGAGCTGAAATGAGAGGTTTCTTCGGTTAAACTTCCCGCAACAATTGATCCCTCAACCCTAGCCAGGTTTTTTGCCTTTCCTTTTAAGTGTTTCATGAATCTCTCAAAAAGATACATCCAATGAAATTGAACGGGCCCTCCTAAATCGGCTTCGTGAGGAAGATGGACAGGAAGATGCTCCATAACATCAAAGAAAGATGGAGGAAATATCTTCTCTAAGTTGCACAACAATATTGCGATGTTATGTTTTAGTTGTTGAATTTCATCCTCAGTCAGAGTTCGCACACACAGATCTCGAAAAAATGCTCCAACACCTAAAACCGAAGTTCAATATCATCAAAAAAAAATATAATTTTTCACACATCATTTGTTTAGATATTTATATATCATCATAGAAATTATACCTGCAAGTGATTCATGCACGTTCGTTGGCAAAAGCTCTGCAAAGGCGAAAGGCAATAATCTCTACATAAACACATGACAATCATGACTCTTCATGCCAGAAAATTTTTTCCCTTGCTCTACCGACTTAGAGAGTTTTGACACGTATCCATCTGGAAACTTTACGTCGGTGGAAACCCAGTTGAAGAATGTTGATTTGCCTTTGTTTGATAATCTAAAGATAGGGACTGGAGCTCTACCATCTCCCGTGAGATGTAACTCAAATCTAGAGCATATAAGAGGCAAATCCAATCTAGACTTCACGTTGTCTTTAGACCTGCCTGAAACGTTTAAGATGGTATGCATGATGTTATCGAAAAAGTTTTTCTCAATGTGCATGACATCAAGATTGTGGCGCAATAGATGATCCTTCCAGTACGGTAGATCCCAGAAAATGCTCTTCTTATGCCAATTATGTTCAACAAGGTATCGATCTGGAAGATTGGCCGGGATATTAAGCAGTTACCACCACGTTTTGCTATATCCTGAGCTCCCCAATAATCAAGTTGACCTTCAATTTGCTCTCCTGAAAGATATGGAGGTGGTGGGATACGTACATGTTTGCCCTTTGTGAATAGTCTCCTGTTCCCCCGGTACGGATGGTTCATAGGGAGAAACCTGCGGTGACAATCAAACCAACAAGATTTTCTACCATTTTTAAGTTGGAAGGCATCTGTTTCATTTTGGCAATACGGACATGATAACCGACCATGTGTTGTCCAACCAGATAACATTCCGTACGCTGGAAAATCGCTTATCGTCCACATAAGCACAGCTCCCATGGTAAAATTCTTTTTCTTGGAGTAATCAAAAGTCTGAACCCCATGAGACCATAACAAGTTCAACTCGTGAACCAGCGCCTGTAAAAACACATCAATAGATCTTCTTGGATGCTTCGGACCAGGGACTAAAATACTCAAAAATAGAAATTCCCTCTGCATGCACATATCAGGCGGAAGGTTATAAGGTGTCAATATAACCGGCCACAAAGAATATTGCCTGCCAGACATACCAAACGGACTAAAACCATCTATACATAGGCCAAAATGAACATTGCGCTTCTCTTTAGCAAAATTAGAGTGTACCGATTTGAAGTGTTTCCAAGCTTTTGCATCAGAATGATGATGAACTTCTCCTTCAATAGTTGAATGTTCCACATGCCACCTCATTGATGCAGCTGTTCGTTCCGAATGGTATAACCTTTGTAGCCTATCTGTTATGGGTAGGTACCACATTCGCTGGTACGACACTTTACTTCTACCAGCTCCTTGGGACTTAAATCTTGGTTTGTGACAAAATCGACATTCCTGTAGATCTTCATCATCTTTCCAAAATATCATGCAATTGTCAATGCAAACATCTATCATCTACGAAGGTAGTCTCTAAACTAGAGACTAGTTTTTGTATATCGTAATATGACTCAGCAGCTTGATTACCCTCTGGCAAATATTCTTTTAGAAGAGCTGCCCAATCATTCATGCAACTCTCAGATTGATTATGATCAGACTTTATTGTCATCATCCTAGATGCCAATGATAATTTAGACAGACCTTCCCTACAACCTTCATAGATTGGTTGGTTTGCAGAATCAAGCATATCATAGAATTTTTTTGCATCTACATTGGGTTCCTCAGCAACATCAGGAGTAGACATAACTCCAGGAAATGCATCGGTTACCATTTCTTCGAACCTATTATGCTCTAACCCGATATCATGATCATATTCTATAACAAATTGATGCTGATCATATTGCTCATTCGAATAACCCTGATCCATAGGTTGGTAACTAGTACTACCCGAAATTTCATCTTCATATCCCTCACCATGATAAAACCAAACATAATACTCAGGTGTAAACCCTCTATTAAATAAATGCGTACCAACTATATCAATTGTCTGCGGCCTCGAATTTTTGCACTTCCGACACGGGCACACCATGAAACCGGTCCGTTGAATTGTAGGCACACTACTCGCTTGAGCCATGAAAATTTCAAGGCCGTTGAGAAACTCTTTGATATACCATGGTTTTTTCCTGTTTTTGGCCATGATATAAGTCCATTTTATAGAGTTTTTTTGGTATTTTTCGAGTCTTTTGGAGTCGTTACAGGTTAAAGGACGATTGGAACATAATGGGAGTTTTTGGAGCATTTTGGAGCATCAAGGAAAGAAGTGCCGAAATGATCAAGTCGGAGTCAAGATTTGGAGTCTGCGTCGATCGACGCAATTTCGTCCGACACGAAGACAATTGAGCTATGATCGTGCGTA
The DNA here is from genome assembly GCA_964056655.1 of Arabis hirsuta. Taxonomy (NCBI): domain Eukaryota; kingdom Viridiplantae; phylum Streptophyta; class Magnoliopsida; order Brassicales; family Brassicaceae; genus Arabis; species Arabis hirsuta. The sequence continues at coordinate 17,606,369 of OZ053302.1, read as the reverse complement.
GCTCGACGCAGACCGATGGCGTCGCGCGACGCAAGCTAATATGGAAGAATTTCCTCTTTTGCCCAAAAAGCCCAGAAGTTTGCAGAAGAAGCCCAATCCGATTTTAAGACTCTATATATAGTTTTTCTTTAGGTTTTCATGTATCTATCTTGTTTTCTATTGAGACTTGGATTTGGAGACTTAGAGAGAGATTGTTCTTGAGAGATTTCAAACCCTACTTTATATCTTTCTCTATCTTTCTATGCAATTCTATTCATGTATGATGTTTGTTTTAATCACCATGTCTGAGTAGTTTGCTTGTTAGGTTTAGGGTTATCAAAGGATTATGAGAAATTATTAGACTTGTTAGATCTGTTAGGGAACATCACTTGGTTCTTCATCTAGATTGTTGTTAATGCTAGTTCTAGTTTGATCACCTAGAACTTTGATCTTAGGTTAATTGTTAGATGCGAAAGTATTGATAATTACCTGAACTAATCTTAGATGAGCAAATTATCTATTCGCAAAGAAATTTGGTTTAGACAATTTGTGAACAATTGAATCTGAACATTAATGCTTGTCTTTATCCACTAAGTTTGCAAAGAAATTTGGAATTTAGGGATTTAGTCATATATAGTTTTCGCAACGAAAGTTGGTTAACTTTACCACTGTTTTCATGTTCAAGAACGGATCTTAATTCCCCTATCGATCTAATTTGTGTACAGTTTCGAGTTTCCTGCGATTTCCTGAAAACCTAGCTTTTGTCTCATTGAATTTTAAGAACACTGAATCATAATCTGCTTGCATTGTTTTACTATTGTCTTAATTTTAACACATATTTACTTAGCATAATTTGAATTCATAATCGTTTGTGTGATTCGATTCCCTGTGGATTCGACCACTAAGTACTACTACGATCTCTTAATTTGAGAGAGTAGCTCATGGTAAATTTGAACATATCACTCTTCTGAAAACCCTCCATTTTCATCTTTACGACGATACATCCAGCATCTGAGTTCGTATATTTTTTTT